>CM076686.1:49783193-50383193 GCA_038501925.1 Xenopus petersii | reverse complement strand
ATTAAAACAGGGTGGGAAACATAAGAACCGGACTAGAATTTAATTTTTATAGGTGAGCTTATGGTTCAGAGGGTGACTCATCCCCTGTGTGATTCAACGCATTTACTGTACATGTAAAAGCTGGATCAATTGGTGGTCTTATCACTAAAACAGATGTCTCATTTGGTAGCGACTGCATTGCAGACTGAGTCACACGTACAGTATTTGTAACATAACTGACACACAGTACAGTATTTCTTATCCGTGTCCTTGAATGCCCCTTACAAGCCAGAATTTAAGGCTGAGAATAAGTAGATTAACTGCAGGCTCATGCAATTACTTGTTCACCTATGCAAGGAAAAGGAAACGTGTTAAATAGGATGATAAGTGAATTGTGCCCTACAAGGAAACAGAATGGAATGAATAGGTACATTATATATATATATAGTTTAGGTGTGTATCCAGCGCCGTTTCTGTATGCATTGCCGCCTGAGGCGGCTCCAGTAATGCCGCCCCCCCAGCCCGATTCGATTTCCGGGGGGGAGGCAGCAACGCTAGTGCGGAGAGCGCAATTGCGCTCTCTCGCCCTAGTAAAGCCGAATTTCCGGTTCAAAAACCGGAAATTCGGCTCATAAAGGCACCAGGAGCGGCTTTTTGCCGCCCCTGGAAACCTAGCTGGCGATGCCGCCTGAGGCGAGCGCCTCAGCTCGCCTCATTGGCGGATCGCCCCTGTGTGTATCCACACTCAAATCCAGATCATATATGCTGGGTGCTTGATCTAAAATGTTTACATACTTGTCGAGGCCAGCACTCCCTTAGTGAAAAAATTTAATTTTTATTGTTACATGGTATCTTATAAGATACCATGTAACAATAAAAATTAATTTTTTTCACTAAAAGGGAGTGCTGGTTTGGAAACTATTGGTGTATGCTAAAATTACCGTGCACCCCTCCTTATCCTATATTGCCTCGGAGTGCGGATACTCATTGGAGAATTATATATATATATATATATATGTATATACACATTACACAGGAAGCAGCTGATAACAGTCACAAGCCCAAATGTGTCAGTCAGTTTAATACTCTCACCTTAAAATTAGTATTAAACTACTAAGTAGTAAATCGAGATTCCCCTCTCAAACCTCCAGTAGGGACATAAAAGATCCAGGGCTAATGTCTATGGATATCTGCAAACAGGGACAAGGCCGCCCCCTTGGAATTTTGCCCTTCAACAGGGGCAGCGTCGGGCCCTGCTCACTAGCTGCCCTACTAAACAGCTGCCAGCGTGAAAAGCTGTGTACGTGCATGTGCAAAAGACCCCATGTGCGTGCGTATGAAGAAAAGAGGTGGCATGAAAGGGACAGCATGCATGTGCGCGAAAGAATGCACATGCCGGCCAGAGTGGGGACTGAACTAGAGGGTAGGAAAGGCAGAGAAGGTGCGTGCCTGTCGCCCACCCCCAACTTTGCACCCTAGGCATGTGCCTACTCTGCCTACCCCTAGTTCCGGCCCTGTTAGTGAGCCTCTGGACATATATTTGGTATATACATGGTATTTGTGGCTGATGTACCAATGGAATCCACCAAATCCCAGTCTGAGACCCTCTGTATTTATTCTGTTCGTTTGTCACTTCCCATCATCTCTTATGGTTTGGCTCTGCTCCTGTTTGTTATTCCTGCTTCTAAACTATCCCAATATGTCTATCAATATACACATTTATAAACCATAAAATATATATAAAATAGTGGCTAGCCAGCCATCTATGCAGACTGTCTCATAGAACGGACACAGTGGGCTTTTTTGTCTTTTCATGATTTATACTCTAGTTAAACAGCACTCCTATTTAATAATTATGTACGTGATTTTAAGGGCTTTTCCAATACATTTATTTCCTACAAAACTGGCACCTAGTTATTATACACATGCTTAGTCTAAAGTTGTTTTTGATTGATGGCTTTGTGCCCCCCCAGGAAATTTTCTACTGCTGCTTATGATTGTGTCCTCAATCTTATGCACAATTGCGCAGGTCACATTTACCACCAGGAATCTAAAATGTATATTTCTAACGATATTTAAAACTGGCTAGCCTTTAATGACTCTACTTGTCAGTGTGCAGCCTACAGCATCGCTCTTGGGTACTAACTTTTAATACAGTGATTGACAAGATTGTCTGGATGCCTTCATTGACTCTTAAAATGACATAAGCCTTTTAATATGATCTGGCTCAGGAATATGTGAGCATAACAGCTAATTGGCCCATTATTACAAGGAGGTAGCTATATATATAAATATATACTTGGTGAGGAGCTAGCTACAGCTATAGACTCGTGACTGGCAGGGATTCAATTATGAAGTGTCAAGTGTCACATGTCATATCTACCTGTGTGTCGACATTGCAGAAACTCTGACATTATTTGCAACACTGTCTGCATTCCCTGAACCTCTACAATTATGTTACTTTAAACTTAGTAATAATTCCAGAGTATATGGTTCAGTAGTTTATTGCATGTACTAGGGACATTTTGTCCGGCCCATGGTAAGATTTGTCTACCGAGATAAATCACCTGAAAAAACCTTTCCATACATTTCCAACATTAAGATCACCGCCCTTCGGATTTTCCTGCAATTAATCCAGATTGTCATGAGTACAGGTATGGGATTCGTTATCCAAAAAGCTCTGAATTACAGGAAAGCCATTTCCCACAGACCCCATTTTAATCAAACTATTACAATTAATATTGATTGCCTTTTTCTCTGTAATAATAAAACAGTACGACTATGACGGTTTTCATTCATCCAGGTCATGGTATATCTAATACAAGTAATTCAAAAATAAACAACTGGACTTGCTGAGAAATTATTGAAGACGTTTCACTGCTCATCCGAGCAGCTTCTTCATTAATTACAAAGCAAGTCCAGTTGTTTATATTTGAATAACTTGTATTAGATAATAAAACAGTACCTTGTACTTAATACCAACTAAGATATAATTAATCCTTATTGGAGGCAAAACAACCCTATTGGGTTTAATTAATGTTTAAAATATTTTTTTGTTGACTTAAGGTATGGAGATCCAAATTACAGAAAGATCAATTGGCTCCTTATCCAGGTCCTGAGCATTCTGGATAACAGGTCCCATAGCTGTAATTAGAAAGCATTTTGGGAGATTAGTCACCTGTGGTAGCTTATCTTTAACCACAGGAGACAAATCTTACCATGTACCATCACCCTTAATTGCACAGTGATCCTTGATTTTATCACAGTTATGGGCCAATTTGTGACTATGCAACTAATTCACAAACGTAGTTGCTAAATTGGATCAATGCAGTTGCCCATAGGATAAGCAGTTTTCCTTAAGAGTTAAGGAAAGTCAGCAAAATGTAAACTTTAATAAAGTTAAAAAATAAAATGGTTTTATATATCTCTACAGTAAACTACAATATTTTAATCAAGGCTAAATTAAAAAGAAATCAGATTTCAAAAAAACTCTACTAATACATTTCTATGGCAGTTAATGGGACATTTGGTTTATTGAAAACCCAGTGACACAAGCTGATAAAGTATTGTAGGTTTTATTTCTGAGAATTAGGTGGGGGCAAGCCAATAAGTGCGTCCAATAAACTGCACTGAAAGTAAAGTTCAGCCAACCACAAAGTTTATCTGTGAGAGATTCTGTTTGAAAAGGGACTAAATCTGGGCTTTTGGCCAATCACAGGGGCTCTTTTAGTTAGAATTGTGGTTAGAGAAATAATGTTAGAAGTAGAAAGAATGGGACTCATGAGTATTTGGGATGTGGGGAGAATTTCAAAGCAACTGTATGTATGAATGAAAGCAGGGCTGGTATGTGGATGTGCAGTCTATTATTACCGTAATGCTGGTTTTAATCCTTATGATACCACTTTGTGTCTAAAGCTACTCACAGAAGGAAACTGATTACAATAAGACAAGTAACAAAGCAGTGGAGTTGGTCTCCCTTGCAGGCGCCAAGGCAGTGGAAGGGGGACCCAGGCTGATGGGCTATTTGGATGAGATTTAGGGGTGAATGCTTATTGACTATGCTGGATATTATTGCCGCTATTGGGCAGTGATATTTAAGGATTAAATATCTGTATCTTTGTTATTAGCTAAGGATATGGAGATATGTAGTGAATTACAATGCTAACAAGAAAAATGATAGCCTGTTTTGTCATATATGATTGTGTGCAGTAGATAATATGTCTTTTATTACATATCACCCACGGTAACATACAAGTTTTTGATGGCCAAAAGTAAAAAAACTTTTATTCAACAGGATATGGCAATACAAAACCACATTATAGGCATGGGACCTATTATCCAGAATGCCAGGAACCTGGGATTTTTCGGAAAACAGATATTTCCTTAATTTGGATCTTCCTATCTTAAGTCTACTAGAAAATCACTTAAACATGAAATAAACCCAATAGGCTGGTTTTGCTTCCAATAAAGATTAATTATATCTTAGTTGAGAACTTGAGATCAAGTACAAGGTACTGTTTTATGATTACAGAGTAAAAGGAAATCATTTTTAAAAATCTGGATTATTTGCATAAAAGGATGTCTATAGGAGAAGGCCTTTCTGTAATTCAGAGCTTTCTGGATAATGGGTTTCCGTCTAACCAATCCCATATCTGTAGTATCATTTACAGGACCTTGCCATCACATGAGTTCATCCTCTATAACTGCCCCCGTAAGCGAATAAATGACCCCATATAATCTTTTTTTCTATAATCATCAGCTTGTGTTTCATGTTCACTTCCCCTTCAACTTTGATACAAACCTTTCACTCTTTGCACAATACAGGAGAAATCAAACTCCCACAGATACAGTTAAACTGTATCACTCAAGCCAGACTATAAAGAGAATTTGGACATATGTTTTGTTATTGGATTGCCTGTAAATCAATCACCTGTGTTAAACCAATTTATTCGAAGCGCTGCTTAATGTGTGTTTATATTGAAACACGAACAGTGGGCAGATGTTAATTAAGTCTAAAAAATGATGACCAGATGCATCTGACAAGATTAGTACTTTTGAAAACAGTATGTTTTCTCCAACGTGCCTTCCCTTGATATCACTTTTTGCTACATGTGACTGCTAAAATGTTTTGCACAATTTTTTATTTTTCTTTGGAACTCCATGGCAACCTGCTGCATGATTTTTGAGAAACACGTAATAGAAGCAACCAACTTTACAGTGTCCTCTCTTTATTTAACATAGAAAATGCTTTTTGGGTGGCTACAATTTGCTTATTGCACAAATTCATGCATTAAATATGTTATAAATATTTTATTCAGTATTTGCTCCACTATAACATTTTACAAACCTTGTAAAATACATGAATAATCATGTCCAAGGGCCATATCAATATGACAATACAAAGATTATATTACCAGTTCACAGATAATCAAAACAAAACGGGAAGAGAGGGCAGTTGTATAATAGGAATCTACAGTGATTATCTATTATTGTTCAGAGCGAGCTTCTTAAAACCTTTTAAAATTAATTAAAATTTGTTCTAGTTTTCAATATAACTTCTTGTTTATTACAGTTGGGTTAAAATGATTTTGGGTAGAAATCCACAATGCCTGCCGACGCACGCGACAAGTCGGATGGAGTCGCAGGCATCGAGATTCTAATTGGACTGAATGAAACGTTACAGGTAAAAACAACATTACATTCGACGCAACACAACTGTCAGATGTGGACGCAGAAAGCAGCATCTTCATCCGATAGTCGGACCGTGTAGTTGTTACCTCCAACTTTTCATTCAGTCCAATTATATCTTGACGCGTGCGACTCTATCCGACTTCTTGCATGTGTTTTGTCGGCGGCCATCGATCTGACGAAAAACACTTGTGGACTTCTACCCTTTGTGAGGAAAGGAATGCCTTGTGATGTAGCATAGTAACATACTATATGAACCAGAATTGGGACTTAGCCCCCAAGGACTCCTGCTGCTGGGTAATACAATGTAACAAAAAATATATCAATGTAGAATTAAAAAGTAGTGATGGGCGAATTTATTCGCCAGGCGCGAATTCGCGGCGAATTTGCGCGATTCGCCGTTGGCGAATAAATTCGCGAAACGGGCGCGAAAATTCGCGTCAAAAATTCGCCGGCGTCAAAAAATTTTTTTTCGAAAAAACGGACGCCGGCGCCAAAAACGGGCGCCGGCGCCAAAAATGGGCGCCGGCGTCGGAAAAACGGGCGCCGGCGTCAAAAACGGGCGCCGGCGTCAAAAACGAGACGCCGGCGCCGTTTCGCGAATTTTTCGCCGTTTCGCGAATTTCGCGCGAAATTCGCGAATTTTTCGGCGAAGCGAAACTGCACAAATTCGCCCATCACTGTTAAAAAGCAATATTTATTCACAACCATGCCATGAAAATATGTAAGTTTAAAAACATGTTAAAAACAAGCAGTACTGCATGAGAAAGAGGGGATCTCCCCTCCCCCTGAGGTTGCTAGACCTCACCACCCGAATAAATAAAATCGAATGCGGGGGAGAGTAGGCTTGGGTGTAGCGTGGGTTAGTAAGCCAGCGTAATTCTTGTTAGTCCGATTTTGATATATAAGAATGGTTCCCAAGTTATAAGTGAACTATGTTGTTCAGAAATTGTAATAGCATATGTCGCACATATAGTTGAATTGCTCGGGCTATTAGGCCCATAAGGTTATAAGCCGTCCAAGATTGTCCTAGTGGTGCTGATAGTATGGAATATGATATTTGAGACGTAAATCAAAGCAACAGTATGTATTGGCCCATAGTCAAGCAAGATGGTTAGGCAGAAGCAGGGTAAGCAGTACCATGGGATAGTTAGCAAAGCTACAGTCACTGTATTGCATTTAGGCAATTCAGCCCTCCATAAAAGTAGAATGATTGGCCACACATGCTATCGATATGCATTATATGAAACAGATGAGAAAGCAGCTTATACAGACCAAGTCCAGACGTATATTGCCATCAAGCCGCCTCCAATACAGCAAGTCCAGAAGGAACGATGTAGAAGCACCTTAGGACAACATGACGCATCCTCAAATAGGGGGATCCCTTCCTCCGTACACAGCGCCGCGCCTCGACAGCTGTTTCGAGTAGCTTTGTCAAGAGATAACATACTAAATTAGGTTGAAAAAAGACACAAATCCATCAAGTTCAACCTTTTAAGTCTATATATATCCTGCCTAACTGCTATTTGATTCAGAGGAAGGCAAAACAAACAACACATCTGAAGCCTCTCCAATTTGCCTCAGAGGGGGAAAAGTCCTTCCTGACTTCAAGATGTCAGACTAGTCCCTGGATCAACTTGGACTATGAGTTATTTCCCATAACCCTGTATTCCCTCACTTGCTAAAAAGCCATCCAACCCCTTCTTAAAGCTATCTAATGTATCAGCCTGCACAACTGATTCAGGGAGAGAATTCCACATCTTCACAGCTCTCACTGTAAAAAAACCCCTTCCGAATATTTAGACGGAACCTCCTTTCTTCTAATCAGAATGGGTGACCTTGACCAATGGGGGTACATGGCTGTTTCTTTGGAGTCAACCTGGTGCCCGGTGTGGATGCACTACTGAGTCTGAGGAAGTAGCCCTTGGTAAGAACCAAAGTCCCAAGCCCTAAGGTAACTCAAACTTTAGCAAAGTTGGAGATACAAGACGCCATATGTAAAGTAAAAGTGGCAGTGAGCTCCTGTTATAGTAAGCTCTAAGAGTTGTAAAATAGATAGCAAGAGCTAGACATCAGTGGTGTAAGTTAAAACCATTGAAGGATCGGTGTATGATGTGATTTTGTGACGCAAATATTTGGTGCGCAAGGGAAGTGCCTATTCTTTATAGGTACTGTTGCACTTTGATAACCGCTAGCACCTAAGTCTTTTAGTAAGAGTAAAAATTTAAAGTTATAGTTTGGAGACCCTTCATCCAATACTTGTGTGAGGGCCCAACTAAGGTGAGAATTTGCATGTAGCAGTGACCTATCCTAGAGAGCAGTTGGAAATGTTACCCTAGCGCTACACAAGTGTATTAAAAAAAATAACACCTACAACCACATTTTCTAGAAGTAGAAAAACACTGTTCATGCTGTATAGCAGATGCCTATAAAGACAAAACATCACTTGATACAAATATGCCAGCGTTTTTTATTATTATTACTGTATTTCATTTAAATCCTTATAGTCTTTTGCAATTGCTATATTTGTTTACAATTTACTCCACCTGTCACTGTCCCAGCTCCGAATAACAGTGTGGGTGGATTAGACATTTCCCTTCACAATAAGCAATGATAATGAGAAAAACATTATTTTCTCGATTTATTTGCTGTTTTTATACTGATTTTGTTTGGTGGGGTAATGCTTTTCTGCATGCTGATAACTACTATGCTAATACTATAATGTATCAGCCAGTGTATGCATTGGGCATCAAAAGCTACGTGCAGACAGGATTCACTGCCTGAATAATTTTGCAGTATATGTGAATATACATGATGATGATCAACAAGATATGTAAAACTCTGTATTATAAAATATAGTATTAGTGCTACTAAAAATCATATGCTGTACCAATAGCAATGTCAAGAATCGATTTAAGAGACTTTAACATCAAAGCCTGCCTGCATATTATAAAGTACCATGAGTTTTGGAAATACAGGTTATAGGATCCGTTATCCAGAAACCCACAATCCTGAAAGCCATCTCCCATAGACTCCATTTTAACTAAATAATTCAATTGTTTCAAAATGATTTGCTTTTTTTTATTTGATAATAAAACAGTACCATGTATCCCAGCTAAGATATAATGAATCCTTATTGGAGGTAACCCAATTTATTTGATGTTTCAATTATTTTTTTAGTAGACTTAAACAGCCAGATTCAGTGAGAAAAAGTTATCTCATGGTGTACCGCATGAAAAGTCATGGATAAGATTCAAATCGAGGAGAAAATGTTTTCTCCATATTCAGTTCCAGTTTTTTCCCCCGTAGACTCCAACAGAGTTTTCACGTGATAAACTGTGAGATGAGTTTTTCTGAATTGAATTGCATCTTAAATTGCATCTTAAATTGAATCTTATCCACGAGTTTATTTGTGATGACTGAATTGAGTCTGTCCCATAGCATGAAGATCCAAATCACAGAAAGACAGCTTATCCGGAAAAAGCCAGGTCCTGAGCATTCTAAGTAATGAGTCCCATACCTATATATACATTTATTGCCATATATATTTTATGTTAAGGTAATTTGCATTGATTTTACTGTCTTCTACAAGTTTCCATTTATATTCCATTTGTATGCTTCTCTCCTAGGCATTGGCTAACATGTATATATTATATTTTGTGTAAATAACATTGCTTCTAATTATAGATCTTAATTATAGATCTTAACATGGAGTTAAGTATCTCAGAGAGGTTTGCAATGATGAAATTGGATTGTGTGGCCACCCAGGCCCATATCAGTCCAACAATCAAACCAAAATCATAGCTGAATTGTGTAAATTCCCACTCTGATTCCAGATGAAGTTGATTACATTTCAGCAGGGGCTTCCTTGTCTATCTTGTCCATGTTGCCCACCTACAATGCTTGGTAGGTATAAGACTGCAACCATCTTTACAGATAGTCCAATTATAACTTTAGGCAATACATTCTGGTCTGTCATTGGATAATGAAATGAACCTCATACATATATTTTGTTCCACATTTATATTATTAAAGGGAGTAATGATCCTATTTCTCTCTGCTCCGGTTAAAGTCTTGAGGGAAAAGTTAATTATAGCATATTGCATAATGTGTATATTTTCCATCTGTGTGTGCTCATTCGATGGGAACAGGATAACTGTACCTTAAAGGGTATTTCCCAGATCTATTCAGAGGAATCCGTTATGTGTAAGCTTATGAAAAGTTAATTACCACATACATTGGCAAAAGGATATTCCATATTATTATCTTTGTTTTTAGAAAGTTATGTCTGATTATATATAAAGAAAACAAAGTCCCCATGCTTTACAACACCGTCTACTGTCAATTAAAAGGCTGCTTCATGCTTGCCTGATTTCTTTAATTATCTGTTGTGCTCGTTAAGGATCTTTTTTTCTACATCAAATCTCTCCCTCCTACATGACAGATTGTTTACACTCTCCAACATCTTCTGCTAACTGCTTACAATAATCCTTAAAAATAGCCACAATTTCTGTTGCCATTTTTACTGCTTTTTGGTGGAAAGTAACTTTTACATTCCGTCATACAAAAACAAAAAGAAGCTAAATATCCCCTGTTTCCCATCAGGTATTAGTACATTTTAGGGAAAGCAAAAGGAATTCCCCTATTTTGTCAGGATCAAAATATAAACAATAACTCATTTTCATTGCATATTTTTTCTCAAGAATAAAGCTTGAGATTCTACTACTCAGCATCAGGGTCTGTGCTTTTTTTGTTGTACATTTACACAACTCTGAATCGGTCAAACAGGCGCGCACCAGCGCACAGCTGGTAAAGAGAAATGGAGACCGGACTAGGGGTAGGAAGCAGAGAAGGTACATGCCTGGCGCCCCCCCCAGCTTTGCGCCCTAGGCACGTGCCTACTCTGCCTACCCCTAGTTTTGGTCCTGATTCTACAACCTTACTGCCCTCACTGCGAAGAACCACCTATGTTGCATCAAATGAAAGTTCTGTTCCTCTAGTCTAAAGGAGTGGGATTGAACTTGGACTTTAGTCTCTCATAAATGACTAGATTAATTTGGCCCTAGACGTGCAGATTATTATCCTTTGTCGGACAAACAATTGTCCGTGTCAATCTTCCAACCTGCAACTAACCAGATTAATATAAAGTAGTAAAGAGAACAATTCATACGATGCTCGGGCCATTAATTGACAGACAGCAATCGCATAAAAGTTATGTTCAACAAATAGTAGTGACAATCACCCATTAATATCAGATAGGCAATACATGCAGAGATATTATTGTTAGCCGATATAAATCCGATCAACTGAATGACCGATTGATATACGAAAAATGTCACTCCACACACTGTCCAAAAATCATACAAACCTTTGCAAACACTGTCCAAAAATCTTATGAACCTTCGTTTCATACGATAGTATCTATGGCCAGCTTTAGTGTGGCAAAATCTATTACGCATAAAACCATACCGGCAACAATTTAATGTTTGCTTATTATTAAAATATCCAACTATAAAATTTTCAATTGCATGACATCATGAAAAATAATTTGAATAACTCCAGTTTGTACTCTATTTATCATTTTCAATGGGTTGAAAATTCCCATTGAAGAAACATTTTTAATTTGCAGCTCCCATTGACTTTTACATAAACTCAGAAGCTTTTAGATGCAAAACATGTACATTAGAATTTTTACAATTTTTTTAGCTCAATTAATAGCAAACATTTGATTTTTTGAAAGTATAATGCAAATTCCGGAGTTTTAGTGCAAATAATTCTGAATCACGGCAAAAATTCCAAGTGCCACTTGTTGGATCTTGCAAAGTGAATGTTGCCCCATCTCTGATTTCAGTATACTGGAAGTGAGTTTTATTGCAGTATTTTTAAAGCATTGAAAATGGTAAGCATTGTGCAGGCGACAGCTTTTATTAGTGCAGGGAAGAACAGATTTTTTAATTAACATTTTTTAGTGTTAAAGTTCCTTATAACCACTGTTGTAATGAATTTTTAGGCTAAGAACAGAGCCCCTTTTGAATAGTGGCACCACTAACTCACCAATTTCTCTGAACCATGCCAGACCTTAAAAATAAAAGTAAGGAGGTTTGGCAATCACAGAGCTAAGCTCAGTTATTACTCTGAGATGGATATCATCCAGTCTGTTACACACTTTTGTATAGAAAGTCTTGTAGACTGCCAGTAAGCAGGAGAGCCCTGCCAACCCCGGTTTTCACTGATGCCCTTTGGGGCCCTGGAAGTTTCTGCTGCCGGAGCTGACAGGGATCCTACTCACAGTTAAGGCTAGTCCAATTATGCAGTACTAAATAGGGTCAAGCAAATGCAAGTCCAGGCAAGGGATCAGAGGCAGAGAAGATTCAAATGATCAGGAACAAGCAAAGGGTCAAATCCAGGAATTCTAGATACAAGAAGGGCTTGAGCAAGGTCAGAAGTACAATAAACCATCTTCCACACAAACTCTATTGGAAATGCTATTTATTTAAAATTTTGATGGTGATGCCAGAGTGTCCATTGACATGGCGCAACTTATTAACGTCGCAAATGAATACACGCCGACAAAACACTATTGCGCACGACATCAGCATGCACACCAAGACACGCTGACACAGAGAAAACTGGTATGCCTTAAGGTAAGAATGCGCCAGTCTCCCAGAGGGTGTCACACAGTCCTGGACCTTTGTTTACTTTTAGGGTCAGTCCACATGAACAGATCCGGGGAGATTAGTCGCATCTTCTTCAGGGCGACAATCTCCCTGAACTGCCTTCCCTCTGCCCTCCACCAGCTAAAATGAAAATCACCTGTGGCAATTCACACACGGCACTTCGTTTTCCGAAGTCACCTGAAGTTGCCTCACGAGGAAACTTCGGACAACTTCGGAAAATGAAGCCGGCGGAGGGCAGGGGGAAGGCAGTTCAGGGGGATTGTCGCCCTGAAGAAGAGTCGATTTGTCGATGGGGCGACTAATGTCCCCGAATCTGCTCGTGTAGACTGACCCTTACATGTTCTAGTCTCTTTTAAATTTCGTCCTGAGTCACCTATGCATCAGTAGTTACATTGTGTCTCTCTCTATATGAGGCTTTTATAATAAGTCAGATTAGAGATGAGAGTCCCCTTTATGCCCCACTGAAATCTCGGGCCTTGCTTTCTGAATAGGTTCAGCTCCAGATGAAGAGTAAAATATGTGCCATAAATAGAGTTCATAAGCACAAACTGGTGACCTAAATTGTACAGTCAGAGTAACTAAATCTTAATCATATCCATAGCCATGCAAAGGTCAGACACAGAAATTAAGTCAAGCAGGGGGTTCATCAGAAGAAGAGTACAACAAGCTGATATCAGAACCATGCATCACAAAAATCTCGGAAGATGATCATCTTGCAATAAAACTGAGGTCTTGGCATTTGTTTATGAGAAGTGTGCATGAGTCAGAATGGAAGCAGAAGAAGGGCAGGATCTGTCAAGATGCACACAAGGATTGGGAAAGATTGCTCAGAGTGCACACGCCTAGGGGGAACAAGACAGAATCTAATTTTCCAAGGTCAAGAACACCCAGCAACCAAATTCAATCTAGATCAGAAATCCCCAAAAACGTTTTTTTCTGTGAGTCACATTAAATTGTAAAAGTAGTTGGGGAGCAACACAAGCATGAAAAAAGTTCTTGGGGTGCCAAATAATGTCTGTGATTGTATATTTGGCAGCCCCTATGTGGACAGACAGTCTAAAGGAGGCTCTGTATGGCAGTTCATCTAGTTTTATGCAACCAAAAATTGTCTCCTAAACAGGAATAATAAAAATAAGCACCTGCTTTGAGGCCACTGGGAGCTACAGCCAAGGGGTTGGTGAGCAACATGTTAATTACAAGCCACTGGTTTGATTGTTTGTTTTTTGATTGCTGATCTAGTTCTATTCATATTGCAGTCTGTCATTTAATTCCTTAGTTGTGCTGGAAAATGAGACTGGACACAACCAGACTGTAGTGCTGTAGAACAACTAGATTCAAAAGTCACAAAGAGATTAAAGAATAGCTACATATAAGTTGTTTGCTTCATGTTTGAAAATATATTCATTACTTTTTCTGTACCATATTTAAAATAAAAATGTTCATTCTCTCACTTGCAAGTTAAAAAAGAATATGGTTTATACTGAGCAGGTAGGAAGACAAAGGAAACATACATACCAGACAAACACATACCAGCCCAGACATACCAGCAATATCACTGCAGAGAGTGGACAATGAGCACATCAATCCAAAGTATGCCAGTAAGATCACTGCAGAAATGGATTTTGAATATATTGGACATACCAGTAAGATCACTGTAGACCATATAAATAGAGCACTACATTAAGGACAAATATCTTACAAAGATCACTGCAAAAATGCACAGCACCAAATACAGAACACACATTTTCAAAAAGTAGTGTCATATAGTGTCACGCTGGTCATTCAGAAGTGTATCACTGTTCTTTCTAAATATGTACTTCAGCAATGAAAGGAAACCACAAAAAGGCACTTGATAAGATAGCTTTTAACTGAATATGTTTCAAGAGCTTGCAAACTTAATAAATACTCCTGCCCATTAGTGTATAGTGTATATATGTTTAATATAACAAAAAGACAGCTTAGACCTATTTCTGTAGTTCAGTTTGTTCAGAAAAAAAAGCAACATAAATAATTTTATTTTTTTCATGGTCATGGTGTTTTCTTTAGAGATTTTTGGATTTTTTTCCTTTGTGACCTGCTCTTGAGTTCAAAGCACAACTCTGGCATTTGAGACAATGTATTTCAAACACTGATTTTGTGCTTGTTTAACTCTCAGAATTTTGAAGCGCTAAGTCATGCTGGAATGTTCTAGTTTCCACCTATTGTGAGTCTCCAAAAGAGAGTACAAGTTGCCTAAAATATCCCAAGACAAAAAAAGGAACATACTTTTCTGCTCAGCAAGGATATAAAAAACTAGTTCATAATAGACTGCATACCAATCTACTTAAAGGGACAGCCACACTATAAACAAATACTTTAAACTGTTGCGGAAATATAATAAATTCATTTTACAAGGATCCTTTTTAATCATATTAATTATATATTATATATTAATTATATTACAGTTTTTAGAATGTTTTATTAGTCAGATCCCTCAACCTAAACTTTTTTTATTCTAAATACTCCAGGCTAAAAGCATGAGCAATTCCTTAGTCTAATAAACCAGTATTAACACCACACAATGGCAAAGTGCCAAATAGCATGTTTGTAGCAGTAAAAACAATGGTAGGTTACACATATAAATTGTTCAGATCTCAAAAAAAAACTCTAGGTATACATACATTGGTTAAAGCTTACTACAGTTTGGGTATACTTGCAGTTACCCTAATACAGAGGTAAGACACCCTGAATTGTATTTAATAGTAATCAACTACTTGTGAGGCTTAAAATAAGCACCATATGGACTTCATATACCCTTATAGATTACTGTAGAAGTACATTTTTCAATTTAAAGGAAAACTATACCCCCCAAACAATGTAGGTCTCTATTAAAAAATACTGAGTAAAACAGCTCATGGGTAAAACCCTGCTTCATGTAAATGAACCATTATAATAATAATATACTTTTCTAGTAGTATGTGCCATTGGGTAATCATAAATAGAAAATTGCCATTTTAAAAAATAAGGGCCCCCTGAGATCGTAAGATTCACTGTGCACACATACAAACCACATGTAAGGTCACATGAGCCAATTAACAGACAGAGTTCTGCCTTTTGCTTCCTCACTTCTTCCTGTTACAATTAGTGTTGTAGTATTTCTGGTCAGGTGATCTCTGAGGCAGCACAGATAGAGTCATGAAATGGTGGTTCAAGGCAAGAGATGTAAAAGGGCAATATTTACTTAAATATATATTCCAGTTTGGTAAGATTCTTTAATATGTCATTCAATTTGATATAAACTATCTGTTGCTTAAGTATTCATTTTGGGGGTATAGTTTTCCTTTAAGCAGTGCTTTTGCTGTGTGATAGGGATGCTCGGTTATTTCTAGTCTTAAATTTGTTGAACTTTTTTTTGTTTTTCTGTTGTGCTTGTTGTGATAGTGGCCATGACCATATACATGTCATGGAACTCCTTGGTTACTTCTAATATCCCCATATTTTACAACAGGTGTGTACATTATTTGTTATAATATACAAATAGCAGAGTCATGTGAATTGCATCACTTAGCCCTAATTAAAACAAATCACTAAGCAATGTTTATAAGGAAATAATTTACAGGATTTTTATGGCTCTTGTGTATTATATAATTGTATTTATAGTAAACAAAGCTAATGAGCAAAAAAAAAGTAATCTACTGTTTTATCCGGTCAGTTATAAGCACAGCTATAGCGACTTTTCTGACAAAGCTGACTGTAGCAATTCGGGCAAAATTAACAGCAGGTGGTACTTTTGTTTTAAATTAATTTATATTAACAAAATGCATCCATTAATAGTGCTGCTCCAGTAGAATTCTGCATTGAAATCTATTTTGCAAAAGAGCAAACAGATTTTTATTTTGAGTTCATTTTGAAATCTGATATAGGGCTAGACATGTCAGTTTCCAAGGTGCTCTAAGTCACGTGACTTCAGTCACTCATTACTGCTACACTGCAAACTGGAGTGATATCACCCCAATCCCTTCCCCCCAGCAGCCCATTATCAGAACAATGGGAAGTAACAAAATAACATCTCTCCTACAACTGCATTTCTAAAAACAGAATCCCTTTAAAAACTTCTAAAACCTTGAAAAATTACTGGAAATTTCAAACATGCTTATAAAAGCTCTCTCTACAATTATTTGTAATGAGGGTTTAAGTTGGCTTAATTATAGATGGTGTATTTTGATAATAAGTTGGTCTAATTGTCACATCACACCACACAAGTTATAAAGACATTATTAGGGTATTATCATTGTGAAAAGGTAATGTTATCCAGATTTCCACATTTGGATAGTTCTCTCAGCAATTGCAGGTATTTTCCCCCGTCATTGTAAACACAATCAGTTAAGTGTGGCAATGCAATTGCAGATTTAGCTCTACAATAGACTAGAGCGCTACAATGTGCTATTTCAGACTAAGGAGATGACATAATCTGTGGTTTAATTTGACTACTATCTTTAACTCCTCAATTTAATGAATAGATGGCAACAACTTACAGATCTACAGGCTACAACTCTTACAGGTAACACACAGATGAATGGCAAGTTTAAAAAAGAAAATCTGAATGGTTTCCCTTAGAAAATAACTTAAATTTGATGTTAATTCATAAGGACACTTTGAACAGTGGAAATATATCTTTGCCTCTACTCTGCTAGAAAATTCAGCAGAAAATATACAGTTTAAGACTTCAGTTAGTTTCATGCACTGTCCTTCTAAATGGGTGTTATCTTATATGTTTTTAGTAATGATCTATATCCAAATCAATATTACTCTTTATTCTGTTTTTTTATTGTTACATATAAGTTTCCAGTCAGTATTCCTTATATTTAATTGCTCTTGTTTTTAAAGAATGTAACATTTTTTTAATATTTGCTGAAAAACCATTAGCCAAATTCAGTTATTACCATAAAAGACGGGCAGCATCATGCTGTATTACATCTCATATTTGTTTACCGGCTATGAAACGTAACAGTGCACAAAGAGTATAATAGTAGGCTGTTGCTAAGTAGCAGTGACAGGGAACATTACTTTGGGAGTGGGTGTAGATCATAAGCATTTTCAACATTTGGTTTATCAATGTTTTTATCTTTACTTACTTGAGTTGTTAAAAAAACTCTCTTTAAAAGAACATGATTTGATTTAAGTGTATCAGATAAAGGCACCATAATCTGTGTATTGATTATTAACCAACACAGAAAACAGTGAAAAATATGTATCAAATACGACTAGAGCCGGGCCAGACCACCTAGGCGCAGTAAGCAAACTGGATGGACCTGGCTGGGTGTGCATGCGCACAATGACGCTCGAACGCGCATGTGCGAAAACTGTAATCGACAGGGAAACCGCAGGGAGAGAGGGGACCGGACATGGTGTATGCGACAAAGAAGGTACTTGCCTTGCACCCTAGGCACGTGCCTACTCTGCCTACCCCTAGTTCCGGTGCCCTGAATACAAAGGCATCTGACCCTTAAAATTATACCAGTACATGTTCCCTTAAGCCAAGCATAAGGCTCTAGTGATGGGTGAATAAATTTGGCAGGCATCGAATTTCCATGTTAAGCCGTCCACGAATGTTTTCACAAAACTTCGTCAAAATTTGGCACGTGCATAAAAATTGTCACGCGTCATAATTATTTGGCACCCATTGACTTTAATGCATTTGGACAAAATAGTCACGCGTATAAAAAATTGCAGAATAGTCAAAACTATTTTGACGGCCATTGACTGCAGTGCATTTCATGAATTTTTGCCAAGCGAAACTGGACAGATTCGCCCATCACTATAAGGCTCATTTACAACCACAACTGTGGTTCCATTGTTGTGCCTTTCAGTAAAGGTTCTTGCTAGAGATGGCGCGAACTGTTCGCCGGCGAACTTGTTCGCGCGAACATCGGGTGTTCGCGCTCGCCGGAAGTTCACGAACGTCGCGCGACGTTCGCCATTTTGGGTTCGCCATTGTTGGCGCTTTTTTTTGCCCTCTCACCCCAGACCAGCAGGTACATGGCAGCCAATCAGGAAGCTCTCCCCTGGACCACTCCCCTTCCCTATAAAAACCGAAGCCCTGCAGCGTTTTTTTCACTCTGCCTGTGTGTGCTGAAGAGATAGTGTAGGGAGAGAGCTGCTGCCTGTTAGTGATTTCAGGGACAGTTGAAAGTTTGCTGGCTAGTAATCGTTTTGATACTGCTCTGTTATTGGAGGGACAGAAGTCTGCAGGGGTTTGAGGGACATTTAAGCTTAGGTAGCTTTGCTGGCTAGTAATCTACCTTCTACTGCAGTGCTCTGTATGTAGCTGCAGTGGGCAGCTGTCCTGCTTCTGATCTCATCTGCTGACTGCTGCAATAACAGTAGTCCTTGTAAGGACTGCTTTTATTTATTTTTTTGTTGTTTTACTACTACTACTACTACTACTACTACTATAAGAGCCCAGTGCTATTAGTCTAGCAGTGTTGGGGAGTGGGACTGGTGTGCTAATCTGCTGCTCCTAGTAGTTCAGCAGCACCAACTGTAATTTTTTTTTTTTAATATTCATTTTTTTTTTATTTTACTTTTTTTTATTTTACTACCGCTGTAGTAGTGTATAAGTTGACCTTTTAGGCATTATTTGCCCTGTAGGCATTTTTTGCCCAGTGTGTTATTCAACCAACAGCCATCTAGCTGTGTGACCTTGTTCACATTCTGTCTAAATATCCATAATATTACCGTCTCCAGAAAAAACACCGGAGTGACTTTTTTCAAGCAGCCATAATAAATTTTACGTAATCCGTATCCATCGCTGTAGTAGTGTATAAGTTGACCTTTTAGGCATTATTTGCCCTGTAGGCATTTTTTGCCCAGTGTGTTATTCAACCAACAGCCATCTAGCTGTGTGACCTTGTTCACATTCTGTCTAAATATCCATAATATTACCGTCTCCAGAAAAAACACCGGAGTGACTTTTTTCAAGCAGCCATAATAAATTTTACGTAATCCGTATCCATCGCTGTAGCAGTGTATAAGTTGACCTTTTAGGCATTATTTGCCCTGTAGGCATTTTTTGCCCAGTGTGTTATTCAACCAACTGCCATCTAGCTGTGTGACCTTACTAGCCAGCAAACTTACTATCATCTGTCCCTGAAATCACTAACAGCTCTCCCCCTACACTATCTCTTCCAAGCACACACAGGCAGATTTTTCAGATACATTTTTGCCCTTGATCCCCCTCTGGCATGCCACTGTCCAGGTCGTTGCACCCTTTAAACAACTTTAAAATCATTTTTCTGGCCAGAAATGTCTTTTTTAGATGTTAAAGTTCGCCTTCCCATTGAAGTCTATGGGGTTCGCGAACCGTTCGCGAACCGCTCGCATTTTTGCGCAAGTTCGCGAATATGTTCGCGAACTTTTTTTCCGACGTTCGCTACATCCCTAGTTCTTGCATCCAAAGCTGCTCCCTGCACGTTGGAAGTTGTAATTTATCCAGTATTGGAGGCATGATTCTTGTTAATACTTCTTTTTTAAAGCTTGTTAAAAGAACTAGGGCAGAAATGTTTTACATTAAGTTTTGGGTTAATGTACCAGCCCAATGTAACCACAGCTCTTTAGCAGGGAAGATCTGTGCCTCTGAAGATGCCCCAATAGCTCCTCATCTTCTTTTCTGCTGATTTACTGCACATTCTCTGTGCTGCTGTCACTTACTGAGCTTAGGGACCCATTCAAAATATATTGAATAGATATATATTATAAATGCCAGAATATAAGGCTAATTAGAAAATAATTCAGATTATTGTTACATGGCAACTCAGAAATCACAATTGTAGCATCAGCTTATATGACAGACCAGCCTCATTTTCTGCTTGATGATTTGAGACAACCCTGAAGCTTGGCTTCCCAACACCTGCTCAAAACACACTGAGCATGTGGGTGTCACAGATACTAGTAACAAAATACAAGATGGGAAATTCCCATTATTACTATTACCTTTAGGCAGGTTAAAAGAGGGCAACAATTTAAGTGAATGTAATATAGATGGAATGGTGAAAGTAGTTTCTATTTTCCCAATTAAGACCTCTTAAGATTGATACAAATTAAAAAATATGCAGCCCTGTATGTGTGTATATATATATATATTTATATATATATATATATATATATATATATATATATATATATATATATTGTATATATATATATATATATATATATATATATATATATAGTCAACTACAAGAGGTCCTCTGCACTCAACCCATTATCAATATATTTAAGACAGCGACATTTTGTGCATACTGCTACTAAAAAATGCCTTACCCTTTAAACAACACAGGGATTGTTTGTCCATATATTGCAATATATTCAAGCTGGCCAACTACGTCAAAGTCATCCCATATCTGGCCAGTCCTACGCTTAATTTTCATCTGATTCATTAAGAATTCAATTGCTTAATTATACATTTTACAAAGGGACTAAGTTTTACCTGCAACTTACTAGCTGCTTTCAAAGTAAACCTCCATACTTGGCTGCCCTTTTATTAGACACCAGTGGGATCACCTGACTATTAAAGTTTAAGGCATTTTTTAGTAGCAGTATGCACAAAATGTCGCTGTCTTAAATATATTGATAATGGGTTGAGTGCAGAGGACCTCTTGTAGTTGACTATATGTATTTTGTGGTCACACCCTCATTGCACCCCCGCCTAATGGTTTTAAAAAATAGTGGTGAGCACAACTTTCCCTTGTTTGTTATATATATATATATATATACACACAATGTACTAGAATACTGGAATCCAACACACAGGCAGCATTCAAAGAGCTAAATGTTTAAGGTGTCACTGTCACTTCAGTTGTAATTGTAGCGGCTAGCTTGATCTTTAAAATTCACATTGTATTCAGTGGTCCTTGTATTATATTAAAAATACCAGAAACATTTTACTGTTTCTTTTAGAATCATGCACAATGTATGTGTGTGGCCTTAGCGTGGCCATCACGCAACAAGTACACTACTGATCTTATACTCTCATGTTATCTCAGCAATTTGCTGTAATTTAGTCCATCTGATCCCTTAGAATGAAAGAATTGCAGGAATGTGTCCAATGCATTTATGTTGAACCTCAGACAGTAATCTTAGTTTACAAATATTTCATGAAATAATATATACATTAGTCGACAGAACACATCATATATTTAGCACAGCTACTTATAGGCATAACATATAACCAATGCAGAATGATAGCTGTATAATTTATACTATTGAGCAGTTCATGAACTGTTGGTATTTTCTCCAGTCAGTTAAGATTTAAGTTCTTTTTCATACTGGAATGATTTGGTCTAGGGCAGTACAGAGTTGTTCTGCCATGTATGCTATCTATGCAAAGTTCTGCCACCCAAAAGAATATTCACTAAATGGCGCCAAAAATTCTCTATGCAGTCAGTTTCGCACATAGCAAAAAAGTAGCTCAGTAGGCAAAAAAGATGCACATCATATTGTCCTCCTGTCTCCTTTTATATTAAGCAATGGGATTTGAGCACCCAGATATCTGTTGTTGGTTGGATTTATTTGTTGTGGTTGTGCCTGTGTTTGTAAGCTATTAGTAATATATACTATATACTATAGATGGTACTTTCTGACAGCAACATAATGTAGTAGTAGATACCATTACCAGTTGACCAGAGGTAATGACAAAAGTCAGAGACATGTTTTTAAGAAATTGGCAAATTAGGAGTCTTTTTTTTTCTATTGAAAAATCAGTTGTAGCATAGTGGATAGGAGGTTCTCTAACAATGTAGGGCACATGTGTAGCAATATACTGAGTGAAATACTGTATGCATGTGATATTGCCTTCCCGCTGACTACAAAGCAATTTGGGAAATTTTGGCCCCAGTTTGTAAATTTCGACACAAAGCAAAACATGGCAGATTCAATCAACAAGACTTGAAAGTAAGGAAAAAATGTTTTACTGGTAGCCCCAAAGCAGAAAAAAGGTGCCATGAAAAAATCACCCATACAGGGGAATGTAATAAAAGTCACAAAGTGAAAAACAATTCGCACCAATAAGAATAATATACCCATATAGTATAAGAATAATATACCCATATAGTATAATAAAATGCCCATCTCACAATGTAATATTCTTCCTTAAACTGCCATTGCATTTAGAATATTAATTGCGCACTTTTAAGAAGTGCTTGAAGGTGTCGAAATCTTTTGGAGAAAACATAACTTTTTCAGTAAGACGTTTTAGTGCATTTACTGTGCATTGGCGCAAACTTTCTTCCACTTCTGGAAGTGGTCGCTAAACAGTTTCCGGGTTCGCAAAAGCTTTAATAAATGGCCACAAAGCAAAATTTGTTCACATTGTGAATCGTTTTTCCATTACCCCAAATAGACTAATTACGTTTTCTACAAAAACATTGGGCAACAACAAAAAAAATTGCCGCACAATAAAAATAAGATTGGCGACAAAGAAATGAATTTGAGTGACAAAAGCAACACTCGTATCAAAAATGTCACAAATTTTTCCTTTAGTTTCTCAAATTTGATAGCGAAGCGAAACAGAAGAGATTCTCTCATCACTATCAATAAGTTCCAATTAATTTGTGTTGTGTTAAAATCATTGCAATGCTCTGTAATTTCCTGGTGTTTAAGCTTTTGTGGGATATTAAAGCACAGCCAAGCCATTGAGCTCTAACGCCCCATAGAACAGAATGTTATTTAAATGATTGTCTACGTTAGGGACCTAATTTACTAAACAAGGGACAATGTTCAAAAAATTCACTGATGTTTTTTAACATTGCACCTTGCCCCATTGGTTGTACCTTATGGCACAGCACATTGTGTTTCTAGAAATATACAGATCTCACTTAGGGGCACATTTACTAAAGAGCAAATTGTGCTTTTCTGATGAATTTTCACTAAAAAGACAATTTGCAGCAACAGTGCCTATTTACTAAAAAAGAGCAACAAACTTCACTAGTAAATTACCTTGTCACTGTAGAACCTTTGCTGCGTTTCACCAAGCAAACGATTGTAAATCCACTAATTCAGTGCTGTCCAACTGGTGGCCCACAGGTACCCCCTTCTGTGCCCCCACATGAAAGCCTGACAGCTGTAACTGCTTAACTTGTATAAGCTTTAAAAAGTATCAGTACTGAGATTTACTGTCCCCTGAATTGTTTACACAACAAATTCAGGCCGTAAGATACTGTATTGTTCACACATGTAATCCCCCCTGCATTGTTCAAACATGTAATACCTCTATTGTTCACACCCTAAAGCCATGTACCTTATACAAACTGCTGGGGGGGAGGGGAGCACCAACATTGTGTTACTGTATGCAGCACAGTATCAACTGTTCAACTTGGTAGGTTCCCCCATCTTTTGCAGTATACTGCCTGCCCTATGCTCCCTGTGTGTGCCATACTCTGCCTGCCCTATGCTCCCTGGATGTGTCATACTCTGCTTGGGGGATGTGTATTACCAAAAGGGGAGGAGGAGGTATAAAGATTTAAAGGAACATTTCAGTGTAAAAATAAAAACTGGGTAAACTAAAAAAATGTTTCTAATATAAATAATAATAAATGTTTCTAATAATAGTTAGATAGCCAAAAATGTATAAAGGTTGGAGTGACTGGATGTTTAATATCATAGCCAGAACCCAACTTCCTGCTTTTCAACTCTTTAACTCTGAGTTAGCCAGCGACTTTAAGGGGGGCCACATGGGACATAACTGGAGTGAGTTTGCAACTGATCCTTAGCATTCAGCTTAGATTTAAAAGCAACAGTTAACAGTTGCCTAGGACCAAGTCAGTGGAAATCAAGAGAGCTGCAAAGCAGAAAGTAGTGTTCTGGCTGGTTACACATCCAGTCACTCCAGCCTTTATACGTTACATTTTTGGTTAACTAACTATATTTGAAACATTTATCAGTTTTTATTTTTATACTGATCAATCCTTTAAGGGTATGTTGTAATATGACTTTTTTTCACATAAGTGATATATATACCTGCCATGAGCACCAGCAATTTGGTTTTTTGGTGTGCTACCACCATTAATGTGGACATGGTCTTGTGGTAAAATGGGTGTGGTTTAAAATGGGCGTGGTTTAAAAACAGGGAGTGGTTGGACAGCACTGCTTGAATTTATCAAAGTGTGAAAATTTTAATTTGTTACCCTTTTCACCAAAATCTATTTGGCCAGGTTCTGACTGGCGAATTAGTACAATGAAGCTACATCCTCAAAATTATTATGTCAGTGACATCATATACTGTATTCCAAAAAAGTCAAAATGCTGATACTGAGTTTCTGTTTAAAAGTTGTAACTATAAAAAATATCTTTACACTTTTTTAACATTTGAAGTTCATGACACATTTGTTTTAGGGTGGCCCCATGGCCTAGGACACTATAGGATCTCTGTCTTTATTCTGCTTCCTTGAACTTTTGCCAATGTAATTGCACATTTTGATAAATAGGCATATTGATCAAAACAATGGCAGAGACTTCTGAAGTGAAAATTCTCATGTAAGTAAATGTGTCCCTTAGAAATTGGTAAAGCCTGCATTTGCTAGCGCTGCATTAAGAAGGGGTGGTTGGCAATAGGAGTCCCCTAGATGTTCATCATTCAGATAAAAAGGCAAGGAAAAAGAGGGACTATTCTAATCAGAAGCAAGGTGCAGAGTGCAGCCTGCACAGAGATTACTGCTCCAGACGCAACTTGTAGGTACATGGACCCTAAGATGTATAAAGTTGCACCCCATAATACTTGTGCATTTGCATCTTGGATAATTGCATATTAGTCCTCATGTTTCTTTATCAGTAACATTGTAAAAAAAACACAAACATAAGCAATGGCAAAATGAGAAAGTTACCAGCAACTATATCTTGTTCTGTTTTAAAGCACAACAGTTCAGTTGGAGGCTCAATAAACAGAATGAAAAGTAAGGATGCACAGTAAGTTATTTTGCCCAGTCACAACAAATGTGCTGTAGGTCAAGGTAAAAAATCTAAAGTGCTCCAGGGAGGACCAGTCATAGTGTATGACCCACAAAGCACTGCCCAGAAGTGAAACCTGGGGAGTTATAGGCTGTGTCATAGCTTGTCTATTCACTATTAGGTATTATGGTACGTTTTATTAGCTGCATACAGGAAACCCGATATCCAGAAAGCTCCGAATTACGGAATGGCTGTCTCCCATAGACCCTCATTTTATCCAAATAATCCAAATTTTTAAAAATGATTTCCTTTTTCTCTGTAATAATAAAACAGTAGCTTGTACTTGATCCCAACTAAGATATAATTAATCCTTATTTGAAGCAAAACCCGCCTATTGGGTTTATTTAACGTTTAAATGAATTTCTAGTAGACTTAAGGCGTGAAGACCCAAATTACGGAAAGATCCATTATCCGGAAAACCCCAGGTCCCGAGAATTCTGGATAACAGGTCCCATACCTGTATATGACTTTTCCCAGTTTGCAGTTTCAATGTCACATTGATTCTCCTTGGTTAAAAACACAGATGGTTTAATTTATTATGAAATGATGCAAGCTTGGTAGTGATTCGCTGAGATTTATATACAATTCAAATGAAATGAAGGTCCTATGATTTTGCTACAGTAGTTCTGCTCAATCTTCAATCCAGGGCATTGACATTATCCAAAACTAACACTAAAGTGATACCTGTAGCTAAAAATGCTGCTGTACCGGTTTACAGACTTAAATTAACCTTTCAAATTCCCACAATAACTCCTTTTTTGCACGGCCAGTGAGCATAAAAAATGCAAGGGATTTTTACAGATTACCTTAACCAAAAAGTAGTAAACAAATGGAAGCCACCCCCTCCAGTGGTAACTAATTTTAACCCCTATTTTATGTCAGTAATGCATTGCTGCCAGTAGTATAGAGGTGTCAGTTGAAAAATGAATGCAATTAATGGAGTGATGTAATTAATCCACCCAATTTGTCCAGCTGCTAATTCTCAGACATATTAGATATGATATGATAATGACAAATTTACAATTTAATATTACAAAGACATGGAATCTTGTAGATTGCAGGCTCTTTGGGGCAGGGACCTTTCGCCTCTTGTATCGGTTAATGGTTGCTTTGTATGTACCGCTGTTTGTTCAGTGTATATATTTATTGTACATCATTGTAGAATATGTTGGCACTTTATAAATATATGCTAATGATAACATTCATGAACAATATAATAATCCAAGGACACCAATCCTATGTCAATTGTAACCAACAGGCATAAAAGACACAGCAAGAGCTACGAATTGCATTGGTTTTGTTTTCCATGCTGCTTTGCTCTCCATTTGCAGTTTACTGGAAAAAGGGTATGTGTTTGTAATTAAAATAACTGCCAATATAATAATTACATAGTTACAGTACATAGTAAACAATCTGGAAAAAATCATTATTCCATTAAAGGGGACCCGTCACCAAAAAAAATTATTCAAAATCCTATTTTATCACATTAGTCAAGCAAAATGAACTTTAATTACACTATATAAATTATTTGAATCTTGTTTCCTTCAGTCTGGGATTTCAAAATTATAGCAAGCAGGCAGCAGCCATTTTGTGGACACTGTTATTAAGACAAGCCTTGTATCATCTAAGAATCTTGTTTGTGCACCAGAATAGGGGACCCGATGTCCATCCCAATGCCCTGGTTACACAATTAAATGGTAAAGAGAATGGGGGAATGTGTAGAGAGCAGTGACATCTAGGAAGTGCTGAATGTAAAGTGAAAGTAATTGTCTGCCCCGCCTCTATGCCACTGGCATAGAGGAGGGGCAGACAATATTTGATTGACAGCTGAGATTTTTAAATGAGCTTACAACAGCTATGAATGCTTTAATAAAAAATAGAAATTGGATTTCATGTTTAGTTTGAAAAGGACTTTTATTATACAGATTTTTGTGTCTGGGTGACAGGTCCACTTTAAGTTCCAAGTTTGGCAAGGGGTGGAAATAAATTCTTCCCCAACACCCAAACAGTTCATTAGATCAATAATGATTACTAAATACGAATTATAACAGTGTACATAGGATCTGTCTTGCTAAAGATGCATTCACTGCTTTTTATGTCGCACCGAGGAGTCCCCCATAAAGGATTCCCTCATTACTACCTCTCTTAGTTGGGACCTCCATAGGTCTAACACTTTCTTTAGTATCCCAGTCACGTTTAACATATCAAACCAATAGATTTTTCCTGATCTAATTTACTACTTATCTCGTTATAAAAACAAAGCAGTTTTGGTTAGCATTAAACCATATTAACTCTATAAATTCAATATATTATAAGAATTCATCTTTAGTCCATAGTTATATATCTACTGTAGATGTTTATAACATTACCATATACCTGAGTGCAGAGTCATCTATACATTTCTGTGTGCGTGTGGGTAGCTTCTATTATTGAACAGACTTTGAGCAGTGATAGGAGGATGCACCTTGCACTTTAACTGCCAGAACATACCACAGAGCAGAGCTTATTTTATTTTTTATGTTTTTCATTTAATTTCCATTATACAATTCTGCTGTTATTATAGAAGCATCTAGTTCAATTATGGACATGCTGACAAGTTGATGTATTCCTCAGAGATCCTTGGTCCTAAGATGATTGTTTTTTTGTAATAGAAAAAGCCTCTTCTTCAAGCAGCGCAAATGCTAAACGTTTCAGACTCTGCATTCCCGATTGGGAGTCATGTTGAGCTGCATTCAACTGCTGCCTTAAGGTGTCCCCCAAAAACCTAACTGTTTTGCTACTTTATTTAAAAACAGTGCCACCCCCTAAAGGAGTTCATAAGATATAGCGTGCACCGTCGGGAATAATGTGTTGGTAACATTGTAATATTGTATTAAAAAAATTCCACTGAAATATTCATAGTAATAGTTTCCCAGTTGTGGAGTCTAACTTCCTTTTTAAATACTGATGCAATGTCAGTCTTGTGACAATTATCTAGATCAGTGCTGTCAAACACTGCCTCTTTGCCTGCCCTATGTTCCCTGTGTGCCATACTCTGCCTGCCCTGTGATCCCTGTGTGTGCCATACTTTGCCTGCCCTATGCTCCCTGAGTGAACCATACTCTGCCTGCCCTATGTTCCCTGTGTGTTCCATACTCTGCCTGCCCTGTGATCCCTGTGTGTGCCATTCTTTGCCTGCCCTATACTCCCTGTGTGTGCCATACTCTGCCTGCCCTATGTTCCCTGTGTGTTCCATACCCTGCCTGCCCTATGCACCCTGTGTATGCCCTGCTCTGCCTGCCCTATGCTGTATGTGGGACTTGAGCCTGGTAGGGTTTGTTAGCATTTGGAAATTGTTGTTAGGGGCCCCTAAGGTATTTAATCATGTGCTGGGGGTTCTGTTTTATATGGACTTGGAGTATGTTTTAATATGACTTAAATGTTTCACAAATAAGTGATATACCTGCAGTGAGCACCAAACATTTGTTTTTTGGTGTACTACCACCATTAATGTGGACATGGTATTAAAAGTTCTTGTGGCAACATGAACCATGGGTAGTTAAAATATGGATTTCTTTTAAAAGGTAAAGCTTTTAAATGTATAGACACATATTTAATTTCCAAATTGGCCCTGGGTACCCCAGTTCTGTATAAAGATATGGGATCTATTGTACTTAAGCCAATTAAAAAAAAATAAATAATAAACAATAAATTTGAAAATAGCATTACCCAGCAATCTCCCTGCTTCATTTAACCACAGGGAATCCGCCTGTGTATGGCAGAGCTGGCAAGCGTCCATGCATTTTGTTTATGACATGAACAGCCTGCTTGGTTTTTAAAAGGCCAAATATATCATTTGCTGCTGTTGTTGACTTATTCATGTAGCCTGAATAGTCCAGTGCTGTTTCCGAAACAGATGTTATTTCTACTCTAGTTTCAAAGGTGCCAAAAATAACTTCCTTAAATATTTATTTATTGGTATGGTGAAATAACAATAATCTTATCGCCTTTTGCATAGATCACTGCTTTGCCTCTTCCAGAATAGCAGTATTCCATTGCCAGAGGATTTTTTAATTACAGTTTCTGGGAAGTTTCAGGATTCAATTCCATTTCATCTAACACAAAAATGATTGATTATTCCTTGGACCTGCATTGTTCCGGTGTTTATTGGCTGGTTTTGAGAAGCAATATGTTTACTGGTTGCACTGTGTAAATTGTAGAAAGTAGCAGTGACAGATTTTGATGGGATTTGAAATAACTTGGGAAAATCACACAGAATAAGTGGTGAATAAAAATAGGTAAATAAAGTAAAATTATTGGATTGAGCAACATATTATTTCAACATATGGCAGAGAGGGCACGGGTCAAATGCATAAGATCCTTTAACAGGCAGATCCTTTAACATGAACCTTGAGAACTATGTAAAAAATGTTCACCTATAATATTTGAGAGCAAAGCTGCAAAATCTTGCTTCAGACGATAGCTCCACTCATATTTAGACTTTGTCTGGCAACAGTAGGGGAGCATTTTCCTCAAACACAGTAAATAACCCTCTCCAGGCCCAGATTTGCGGCATGGCCTGGGCCTAGGGAGGCACAAATTAAGGGATGATTGACCCAGCTGCGCCTGAAGGTCGCTTACATCTGGAGCACTGGGTACTAGACAGGTGGCAGATTTTGGCAGTTGTTAAAATATCTACTCTCCCCTGTTCTCCAGATGTGCATATGATTGATGCGCACACATTCAATAGTGAGGGAGGAGGGATGGTGGGGGATGCCAGCCTCCGGGCACCCTCACTAGAAATCTGGCACTGACCCTTTCCTTCTGTTTAGGAGTTGTGTCATCATACAGAAGGCATTACCCCAATGTAATCAACCTGTTTCCTAGAATTAATAATGGATTTGTCTTCATGGATTGAGTCAAATATGGTTTGGAATGATCAAGATGGTACAAGATAGACTAGAAGTGGGGATGTCCAACTAGGGAGAGAGTTATTGAAGTTGCAGGTGAACATAAGTCTTTGGACTAGAGTAGTGATTAGTGAGACTAGATGTTGAAATTCTTCACATTGAAAAATGGTTGAAATAGAAATGCAACATAAAAGTTTTAGTAGAGAAATATTTCCTTTGGAAAGGGGTTTTCTAAAAAGCTGTAGGGAAAATATGGGAGAATTTCACCAAAGTAATTTTCTTTTGGTTTTGCTTTATAAGTATAGATGAATACAGGAGTTTTTAATGAACTAATTATATATCAATGCTTGTTACCGTCTCTGCTGTTCTTACACAATATTTCATTTTTGTGAGGTTTGCTAATTCTTAATACATTTGCAAAGGAAAACAGAATTCCCCCATCCACATCAAAGTTACGAGCAAAGTTTGCACAGCAATTCATTTTTCATTTAAAAAAAAGCAGGAGTTTAGCACTGCAACTGTAAGGTGAAGGATACTGGAAAAGGAAGAAATTGTAGTGAGATGCCATCCCCCTGCCTCCTCTGTATAGGTGTCCTCCTGACAAATATTCTCCACAGAATGAGAACACGAGAAATTATTATTATTAGTGATTTCTCATAACACAAGTAGTTTAATTCATTAGATCAGAAATATACTGACATTGCATACCCTTTTTGGAGATGGAAAAAAAGATATAAATAAGGTGTATGTCCTCTTTTAACCTTAGGACTCAATGTCCATTGGTCAGTTGTTTCCACTTTACTCAACTGTATCATTAAACTATCATTTTCTTGTATATGGTGCATGCTTGAATACATGTCAAAAGTCTAATTATTAACCTTGGTTTTTTTTTTTATCTTCTAGTTGAGTAAGAAACAAAAATGTTGCCAGATTCAATTAAACTACCAAGCTGTTCCGTTCCCAAGGCTGTTCAACTGCTTTAGACATTAGCATAAAACAGCAACCAAATAGCCATTAATTCAGACTAATTGTCTACTTCAAACGTGAAAGGAAAACCTATACAATATTTCAGCCTTGTATTAATGGCAGAGCTAAAAATAGGCTGTTATTTGTTAAAAATGTAAAAATCCCCAATTAATTAGTTATTTGGAAAATGCCTCAATATATTCCCCAGACCCTCCAAACAAAAGTGCTAAGTAAAATCTTAAGAAAGAACTTTGTGTCTTTTGTTCTCAACCACATTCACAAAGTATTTTTGCTAATCGTCCCACATTCAGCAAACAGGTGAGTAGTAATAACCGCTGAGCTGCTTATTTCTGCAAAGTTGATATTTCTAATTTTAGAATGCTAAGTAAAACACTTAATGAGTAATCCCCCCCCCCCTTTATAACCTAATTTTTTAGCCAAGTCTTAGCAGGTTGATTAACCAAGCATCTGTAAAATCAGTAAATATTTGAATCCATTAAAATGAATCAAAGATGGCATTAATATTCTTATGTGCTATAAAATGTTGAGGCTGAAGTTTGGCTTTTAAAATGAAGTTCCATGCAACTGTCCCTTGGAGGAAGTACAACTGAAATGAATGTGTTGGAGACTACTGAGAGCTGACATGGAGTAGCAGTTGGCTGTGGCCTTAAATGGGATGGGGACATTACACACTTTCGCCAGAGCCCTGTTGAAAGAAAAATGCCAGGTGTTGTGGCATGTCATTCCAGGTATAGTTGAACTACAGGAAAAAAGTTGTGTGTCAAAGACATGGAAAAGCAGCAATGAGTAGATAGAAATCATGGTATGCAAGACTTAAGAAACGGATACCTCTACTTTTAAATAATGGTAACAATGAACTGTTATACAGCTCTACTAAATTCATTCGTAACCGCATCGATTTTTTTCCAGGTCCAAAAACTGCTTAAAAACTAAATGATAAACTATACCATCACCTTCACGTTACGTAACAAATGACAGAAATTACAATAAGGTTCATGTATACGGGGTTAGGCACAAGAGTGCTAAGGGATTCAAATTCAGTATGCTCTTACATCTAGGATTTCTATCAGTGTTCCTGCTTTCTGCATCCTGGGTAGCATTAAAAATCTGGCTAAATACAGTATACCTTAGCATAGGATTTTCACCTGTACTATGAACAGTTCTACTGGAAATTTGAGAGAATGGTGGCTCTTCATAGATAAAGCCTAAGGAACAAGAAAGTTTAGCAATTGCTTTAAGTGATAATTGTTTTATGACACACTTTTTTAACAGTTTAGCCATCAAGTATACAGGTCTGTATGAATGCTATCCACTCAAGAGAATTATATAAATAGAATAATTTTTGAAATGTACATGTAGTAGTAGTAGTAGTAGTAGCAGTAGTAAAACATTTGTTAAGTACCATCCATTTCGTCATTGCATTAGTATGGTCATGTAGCACATTAGCAAACACACAAGACCAAAAGTGCTCATAGACTAAATGATTGTGGTTAGGTCAAAATGGCAGTCAGGAGGCATTTCTTTTTACATGCTCAAATGCCGATGCCCCCCAAAGCCATCATGTAGGGACATTTGCAGAAGATGTTTTCAGTTTTGATAGACAGACTGCCATCTCATAAGATTGCAGAATGGTCTGTCGAGAGTGCACTCAAGGTGATATACATGTCCAGAGTAATTGTGCCATATTTGGTTGGATGGTTTTGTGATTTTGACCATACTGTTTAATCTGGCCATTTATATGCAAATGATGCATATAAACATCCACTATCTATAACTGAATTAAACAGAAAGTGTGTATCTGCATATTGAATTGTGGTGGGGGCAGATCGAAAGAGATGCAGGGATAATTTATATTCTCTGAACTAGTGATTCTGACTGAAACAATGTAGTTGATGAACAGACCTGGGAGATACCTGAATTCTTCTCTTGTTTTAAATTCCACAAGCAGGGGTAAGTGGAGAAAAAATACATATAACATGAATACCCTAAATGTACTGTAAGATTAAATGACATCACCACCTAAAAACAGAGTTTTGTTTGTTTTTTGCATTAAATTACTTAACATTTCTGTGCTTTCTACTTGGTGGCAGTTTATAGAAGGCCCTCTCCTGTTTTAACATGTTAATTTTCCTATGCACAAAGCAAGGTCTGTACAGAATGGGTTTGCTGAGACGGTCACGGTAGTGTAAGCTGACTGTCCTGTGCACAGATCCCTGACCTTATACCAACTGAACTATTCAAATAGGGGTTTACACACAGAAAAAGAACATACAAGATGGTATTTTTTAAAAAGATTGTATTAATACAATGATGCAGCAATAGTACAACATTACAGTACATAAGGAAATCAACTAGGCAATTTGTATCAGGAAATGTATTCAATAAGCTTAGCAATCACAGGCTAAAGGAAGCGGATATACTGACCAAACAATGAGAATTACCCCAACGTTTCGGCAATAAGCCTTTATCAAGGGGATTTCTGTACACCTGAACACATCTGGGATTAATTGGAACGCCAACTGACATCCAAGCCTGATCTCTAAAATCAATGGCCAACCTCACTAATGCTCTAGTAGTTGAATATAACCAAATTTCCCACCAACAATGTTCCTGAAACTATTGGCAAGGCATCCCAGAAGAACATATGTTGTTATAAAAAAATTTTTTTATACTATACTACCAAGGTATGTGTCTAGATATTTTTATTGATATAGTGTATTTGCACTGCCCATGCTGCATGTGTAATAACTGGCTGTCAGCCAACCTCGGGAATAAAATACGTAATCCAAGTTAATTTATGATTAACATTTCAAACACTGTATTGGAATGTCCCTTTAAATTAGTAGCAAAAATATCTAGCCAATATTGCACAGAAAAGGCTAACAGTGAGAAGAACGGGTGAGGGGTTAGGGAGAAAATGACTAATGGCTGATGGGAAGAAGGAATTTGATTATTTCACAATCCACCTTTTTTGCCAAAGTCTATGCCTGGGAAACTCAGCTTGAATAAGTTTTGGGAAATTCTATTAGGTCATTTCTGATACAGTACTTTGATTATTGAATGTATCAATGGTGAATCATGAATTAATATATATGTGTGTATATATATATATATATATATATATATATATATGCAAATATTCATAAAATGGTGTGCATTTGTGTGTAAACAATATATTTAAAAATATAAAATCATATATATATGTATATATAAATGTCAAATCAGTGGTTTTACATATTAGTACATAGCAATCACCTAGTCCTCCTTAACCTCATTTGACAAATAACACGATTAATTAATAAAAAATATAAGCCAACATGAAACAATGTCTAAGGCAGTAAGTACACTTATGCTGATCTATATCTGTTCTGAATGTATTTAGACCCAGGTGATGATATCTAGTATATTTGATTACTCAATAACCAGGAAGTACTACTACTTAGACCAAAGGACATTACTCTATTCTCATTCTCCTGGACTTATCTTCTGCTTTTAATATTGTTGACCACTCTATTCTAATTCAAATTCTCCATTCACTTGGTATCATCATGGTGATTATACTTTCTGAGTAATCACAGGATCCCTGGAGGCAGCCCTTAGTTCTTAAAATGGCAATTTTTGGCAATTTAGGATTACCCAATGCCACCTACAACTAAAAAAGTATATTTTTATGAAAATGGTTTATTTACATGAAGCAGGGTTTTACATATACAATATATTGTTATAGAGACCTTTATTGTTCAGTGGTATAGTTTTCCTTTATGCTGTGGCTCTAGATCACTTTGTGTAGAGTCCAAATGAACATATTACTTGGAGAAGCTACCATTTAGGCTTTGTTTTGAATGGATTAAAAACAAAACAATGATTTATAATAATGGAAAACATTGGCTTTTGTGTTACGTAAAAGAATAGGTGTAATATATATAAGAGAAAGAGCTTAATTGATTTGCTTATGTTGATCAAATGAGTATGTATTGTAAATATACTACTTCTTACTACATCAGTTAATAGACTACTTTCATTATCCTCTGTATAGTCTCATAATGCATAGTTCAACTTCAATTTCCATGAATCCTGGAGAACTGAACCAGCCTTAATTGAATCATTGATGATAAATGCCAGTAATGAAGTCAAGTTTTTTGTTCTATGTAATAATTTAAGCAGATATTCTGATAACTATATTTGATAAATCCTTTTTACCTACAAGGATGCAGAGCCTGTAGTTGTGGCAGCCAACTCCAAGATTTAGTTTAAAAAGATATATGTTTTATTTAATACATTTGATATACAAACAAGCATCCGAGGTCTAACGCGCTTCGTGTCTACGCACTTCCTCAGAGACTGCATCCCGCATTACTATGCATGGGGTTTAAACCCCAGCTACCCTCCCATAAAATTAACATATCAATTAAGAAAATGCTTTGCACACAATCAGATTAATTTAAAACTAAAATAGCAAATGTCATATATCAAAAAACAGTTCATGCTTAAATAAATAACGCCATCAAAATAATTATGAAATTCATTACATTTTAAATTGTGTGCGTACTAGTTAGAGCTCTGTATGTACCTTTATAAATCCTTCCATACTGAATAGCAATCTCTGATTTTCTGTACAAAGTATCCAAATTTTTCATGACAGTTTCTGGTAGGTATAAATCCCCCACAGACTTAGTTACGTTATCGTACATGTAGAAACATAGTTAAGTAATTCATTTTGGCGATCCCTGATTTAAATTTGATCCACAGGCGAATCTATTAAGATCTGAAGTAAAGTAGATCTATAAACCACATACCAGACAACCTCAAGGGTTAAATTCAGTATTTGAAATAATCTGCTATTTTTTTTTTTTTTTTAAAAGTTTTTATTTTCAGGTTTTCAAAAGAAAATAGGGTAAGAGAGAGAGACAGAGAAAGAAAGGAAAACATAGGAGAGCAAAGGCAAAGGGAGCAGGGCATGCTAACACATCTAGCAATCAGGAACAACACAGTTTAACAATTCACATTTCTCAGCAGATTGCCCAGGTTCTCTCTGTAGGTCAGTCACAAGCCCCAGGTATTGTTAAATTTTTGCGGACAGCCGCGGGAAAGGTATGTTGGTTTTTGGTTTGACAGAGAACTATTGACTAGGTTCAGCCAGAATGGCAGGGACGGAGGGGCAGTAGATTTCCAATTCAGAAGTATGGCTTTCTTTGCGAAGTAGAGAAGTTGGAGATATCAGATTTGGTCCAGATCCAGGTCCTCAAATATTCCCAGTAGGCAGATCAGTGGGGACAAAATACGAGGCAGGTCTAAGGCTTCGGAGGAATAAAACACAATATCGTTCCAGAATTTCTGAATAATTGGACAATGCCAAAATATGTGCATATAGGAACCAACATCCCCCCACATCTAAAGCAAACATCAGATGCATTAGGGAACATTTTGCCCAGCCTATAGGGAGTCAGATAGACCCTATTCAGGAATTTCATTTGAATGTACCTATCCCTAGCAGGTATAGTTATTTTGGGGATCTGCCTTGAGCTGTCCTCCCACATGTCATCGGTTAGTTCAGGGATATCCCTTTTCCATTTACCTAGAACATTGACAAGTGGATCAGGGGAGGTCAACCACAGCAGTATATATGAGCGGGACAAAGGTTTGTTTAGACCACCTTTGTGTAGATATTTTTCTAGAGTAGTGCCTGACACTTCTATCGGTCTCTCAGGGAATTGGGAACGAAAGGCGTGGGAAAGTTGGAGGTACCTGAAAAACATTCTTTGGGGCAGGTTAAATTCATCCTTCAAAGCTTGGAACTATTTTAAGTCCCCTCCCACTACTACATCCTGCAATTGTTTGATACCACTAGCGGCCCATTGAGAGACATCAGGAATAGTGAGAAATTGAGGAAGATAGCTATTACCCCAGAGTGGCGTCGACTTGGACCATGTTGGTCGAGACCCGTGTGCCAGTTTAAGTGCTTTCTGGTATGCATCAAGCACTGTGCGCATGGGGGTCGTGGTGGAATTATGTCTTATAGAAGGTCCCCTAAAAAGGAGGTTTGCTAGGGCCTCTAATGATCCCACTATGTTAGCTTCCAGGGTTGTAGCTGTGTTGTCCCGGCAGGGAACCAACCACCAATGCGAGTAGGTCAACTGGCCTGCGAGGAAATACAGCTTTAGGTTGGGAAGGGCTAGTCCTCCCCTAGCAACTGGGGCTTGTAGAGTTCTAAAATTTAAACGGGGGCAATCCCCGGCCCATACAAGTCTCCTGATAAGCCGATCCACATATTTGAACCACTGGGATCTGGGTGTGATGGGGGAGTTGTGGAGGGCATACAAAAATTTGGGGAGGAATACCATTTTGAATAGGTTTACCATTCCAGGTAAATTGGGTAAGTGGTAATTGCGTCCATACATCTATTTTGTTGGCCAGTGCCTTGGTTATTGGGGACAAATTAGCCTCCTCAAAACCTTTGCATTCTTTCGTTATGGTGATCCCTAAGTATTTAAAGGATTGTACCACCCTGAGACGGCCAATGTTCGCAGCAAATTCAACAGGGAGTGGATCAATGGGGAAAATCACAGACTTATCGCGGTTAACCTTTAAACCTGAGAACCTTCCAAAGTTGACGATGAGGTCTAAGGCAGCATCAAAGGCCCCTCTAGGATTGGCCAGATATAATAACATGTTGTCTGCGTACAGGGAGACCTTTTCCTCAAGCCTACCTATTTGCAGCCCAAGTATGGTCGGGGAGTCCCTAATCTGTATTGCCAGTGGCTCTATTGCAAGTGCAAAGAGCAGGGGTGAGAGGGGGCAACCTTGCCTAGTCCCCCGTCCCAGCTGGATGGCTTCCGAGAGGTTACCATTTACAACTATTTTGGCCTGTGGTTTTAGGTAAAGTGCCTTCGACCCAGGAGATGTATAGGGGACCTATACCAAAGTGTTGGAGGACTTCCCAAAGATAGGCCCAGGAGACCGTATCCAATGCTTTCGCAGTATCTAAGGACACGACTATCCTACTCCCTGCGTTGTCATGGGGGACCTCAAGGTTATTAAAAAGGCGCCGGATGTTTATGTCCGTGGCATTGTTTGGCATAAAGCCTGTAATCTGCTATTTTTAAAGTGTATAAAATGTAAATAAGGGATTGCCAAAATGAATTACTTAACTATGTTTGCATAGTAATGCGGGATAAGGTCTGTGAGGAAGTGCATAGACAAGAAACGCATCAGACCTCGGACGCTTGCTTGTATATCCAATGTATTAAATAAAACATATATATTTTTAAACTACATCTTGGAGTTGGCAATATCTGGCGAGGTCCGGAGTGTGCTGCCACAACTACAGGCTCTGGATATTACAGTCTATTCTTAGCAACGGACTTGGGACAACTGCACCCGGGTCAGGGTGCCAATCTGGTAAGCAATAAATTTGTTGAACAGTATGTAGGGACCCATAGGATCTGTTAGGCTCCTATAGAGTTAAATCCCTACCCTTTCTTTACTCCTTTGTTATTGGGCATAAGCCTTTGTAACAGTTCATTTAGTACACCATTAGTTATTGGTCAAAGGGTGTAATACAATTTCTTGCCACACTGCTATTTAGTGTGTGTAGGGAGTGGCCTCTTCCTCTTTGGCTCCTGGTGTCTGTGCTGCTAGGCATTTTGCATTGAGCCTGGGATCACCAAGGCCCCAGTAAATTAATTTGCCGCAAAGGTGATTAAGTCAGGGACCAGGCAACCCTGTGAACGATGTTTGTTATCATTAGGGCATATCTTTAATAGACTCTCTAGGAGAGTGAGATAGTCAGCTGTATAGCATAAGCAGCTGGGTGCTCCATCAAGGATAGTAGCAGGGAGTAGCTTCCCAAAGGCTTCTTGTTTGCCTTTAGTGCAGGGACTCAGTGGATAGGGTGTAAGGCTTTAGACTTCATCTCCCTAACTACTCCACTGGTGATTCACCCACAGAGATATCTCTGTCTTCTGGGAATTGATGTACACTTGCCTACTATGCCTTATGGGACTGACAGTCTTCATTGTGCTGTATCACCTGCTATCCTCCCTCCTCTGTGATACGCTACACTTGCATCATCTCCTGCATTTTTGTTACAATAAACCATCTACTTTATTTGCACCAAAGAACCTCCTGGCGTCCAATCAATTTGTATATACAGTAGCCTGTGTGTTGTAGTCAGGGCCGCCATTAGAAATCACGGGGCCCCGTACAACAAAATTTTTGGGGCCCCCTGGGCCCCACCCACACTGATGACCAAGCTCCACCCCATTTCCCGCCCACTCCACATCGCAGTTAAAAGACCACACAGACATCAGCGCTAAAAAAGTAACCCCCCCCCACACAAGTTGTAAAAAGCTATTGATGGTCAGGGCCCCCTTATAAAAAATTGGGGCCCAAAAAAAAAAAAAATTAAAATTTTGGCAGGGTGGCAGGGGCCCCCTTATAAGTTAAAAAAAAACTTGGGGCCCCAACAAAAAAAATGTAAAAAAAAGTAAAAAATAAACAAACATTGGTGACAGGGGCCCCCTTATAAGTTAAAAACAAATTGGGGCCCCAAAAAAAAATGTCGGGTCTTTGCGCTGCTTCAGGACTTCGGCTTCGGCTGTTTTCGTGACTTCGGGTCTTTTCGGCGCTTCGTGACTTCGGCTTTTTCCGTGACTTCGGGTCTTTTCGGCGCATCGGCTTCGGCTTTTCGGCACTTCCGCATTCGGCAACACAGAGGCAAGACGTACAGCTCGGGCGCTCGTAAGGGGGGCCCGGATCTTCAAAAAATGCAGCGCTGCCGGGCCCCCCTTCATGCCCGGGCCCGGTACGCTTGTCCCCCCTGTCCCCCCCTGATGGCGGCCCTGGTTGTAGTTATACTACATCTTAAAGGGATAGCTTCTACTTGGTGAAGGCCCTGACCCTGTTGTTTAAGTCGCATGTAGCCAATGCTTTATCATTCTAGTGGGTATTTGTCTAAATACAGCCAAATAGGTGCTACAAGTATTAAAAACATTTTTCAAGAAGGGACTGCTCCAGGCTTTGAACCAACAGATCTAATTGGTGAGCAGGCGGAAAATACCTTCCATTTAAGCTTTCCCTCCCGGTATAAGTGAAAAGGCCCATTATATGATTGGGCGATGGAATCTTTGGATTAGGTACAGGAATGGGATCCCTTATCTGGAAACCTAGCATCCAGACAGCTCCTGTAAAGCAGCCAGCGACTGTGTAGAGATTTGTATCCACAGAACCAGTGCAGTCTGCATATTCTGATTATTAATCAGTCTTGCTGTATAAGCAATATATATTCTGATTATTAATCAGTCTTGCTGTATAAGCTTATGGCAAATATTATTTGACTTTGTGCTGTTTTGATAATTTATGACGATCCCTAAGCTTAACCTCCCAACTGAAGCCCAGACCACACTGAGCATGTGCGTAGTCTTGGTCTTGTTTAACAAAGTTACAAGATAACAGCACCCTGCGGCCAACTTTGAAAACATAAATCATTTGTTTAATTTGGCTTAAGTTCATGTTTATGTTTAGTATACAAAATACAGCATTTCCCCCGAGCATTTTCCCAAGCATTCTGGATAATAGATGTTATAGTGCTCTGTACTGTGTTGCAGGAATTTACAATTACCCATTTGATAGAAAACGAGACAATGAGTATTCCATGTGTTTATCCAGCTACAGATAGATAAACCACTGTTTCTTATAGGGTAATGACAGGTTATTCATAAAATTTATATACTTTTTACATAGCTTAGCTTATTTCTTGCCAGGAGGTTCAGCTGTATCCAATGGGATCATTGGATCATCGTATGGGCTCCTGGGGTAAGCTTACTGTTAGTGGAATTTTTTTTTTTGAAATATGTTTTTATTGATTTTCAAAAGTGTGGGGGGGGGGTACAGAAAAAAGAGAGGAAGGGGGGAGGGGGAAAGGTCTAAGCCTACGATATCATATCATGCAGTACAGAGGTATAAAATTGCAATACTTCGTGTCAGAACAATACAACAAAGTACACCCGCTAGAGATATCGCCAATTACCTGCATTTATGTTAGTGGAATTTTTGACCTTGAATTCTATGCAGATTTCTGGAGTGGTACTTTGAAAATTTGGGAGTGTTTGACCTATAAATCTCCATACAGCTATACATATTTGGTATTGGTGGGCATGGAAGACATGGGGCTTTCCAAATCACTGTTACTTTTGTAACAGCAGTATATTTTGAAAGCTTAGGTTGTCCTGAAAAAGGTAAATAGAAAATATATCCTTCCCCACCCCAGGAAATTTCCCTATAGAGAAGTAGCACAAAATGTTAAAAAATTCTCTGGCTATACTATCCCCTACCTAAGGCAGGAACCCAGGGTTGGCAGAGTAGGCACAAGCCTAGGGCGCAAGACTGTGTGTGGGGGGTGCCAGGCACATACCTGCTCTGTCACCTACCCCATGTCCGTTCTCTTCTCTCACAGTCCTTTTGCGCTTCCTCGTATGCGCACATGCTGATATGTGCTTCCACACACGCCGTTTTGCATGCGCACACGGTAATTTGCATTTCTGCATGGGCATCATCTCGCATGTGCACACGACCACATAAATTTGCGCATGCACGCTCTCAGATGGTGCCGCAGTCGGCCAGGTTGCCTAGGGTGCCTGGTCGATTTGGCTTGGCTCTGCCCCTACCTTAGTGGGGCCTCAGCTGCTCTACTAGCTGGCCTATTTCTTTCTCTCACCAACTAAGCCGAGAGAAGCTGTCCTATAATTAGCTGTCTTATCTAAATAACGTTGAATGTTAAGACTTTCCCATTGTCGATTACCTGCCAATCAGCCAAAGAGGATAAAACATACAGTATTACTTTCTTCCTTATATATAGATTTCCTAGGGAAAACCCCCTCCCTACTGCTTCCAAAACCTTCTAAAGGGATTTCCTGTCTACCTCCTGGTAGATAGGAATGCCAGTATTTAATCTTTACCCTGACTGCTTGAGGATCCAAACCAATAGACCTGAGAGAATAATAAAGAAGTGTTTTACTCCCCTGCTTCTACAGTATATGTTTTAGTGAGAGAGATTCTGATACACTAATACTCAAGAGAGGGTCTAACAGTACCCACCTAAATAAGCTTAATGGATTTGGGTTGTGGTCTACTTGAGCTAAGATTATTTTGACTCTTGCAATCCCCTGGGACAACTGGGAATCACTTGCAGCTAAGAGCACTGGGCTTTTCTATCAGTCGGAACAGTTTAAGCAGAATACATTAAAATATAGAAAAGAAGAATAGATCCAGGTACAAAAAACAAGATGTTATAGAGGCAGCATGGAAAGGCAGGAATGAGCTACTTTCTACTAGCAGGAGTTTGGAAGAAATTAATTTGTTATACAAATGATTCTTTTGTAGGAATAGTTGATAAAGTCAAAATAACGTTAAAATGTGCATAGTTTACTGTCAGTGTTCCATTCCTGGCCCAAAAAGATAGCCATAAATTAAATTCTTAACATTGCCAGACAAATATCCGGAATGTAACAATGTGAGATACAGTTGCTGCAAAGCAAAATCTGACTCACTTACAGAATGTGAACACAAGACATACTGCAGTTTAGTCTGCATTCAGAGCCAAGTCTTCTACAGACAGGAATTTAGTGCACACCGGGAAACAGAGAATTAAAAGTAGATTTTACAGCTTAGCTTCTGATCTCTTTGTATGGGATTAACAATAGAAAACATATGATTATATTATGTATGAAAAATTCTTTACAGACAAAACTCTCATTTAGTTACTGGCATTCGAAATATGTTGATTACATGTAATCCAAAAAAATAGTTCAGAAATGCAACACTAGGCTGTGCTGTGGTTTGTTTTCTCTTACTCCCAGTGAACTGGATTGCACATACGGTAACTGTACAAGAACAGAATTTTGCAGGTCAAGCAATACAATAAATATAACGTTAAATATAAAGTTACATATAACTATAGCTATGTACCAGGTTAATGTATCTGTGCCCACCTGTGAATGCAGACTGTTGGATCAACTAGATATTTTTCAGTTTCAGCGAGACTATAAATTAACTGCATTTACTACACATATATATATAGTGTATATACATATATACTGTATATATATAATACACACAAACATATATGTATACATATATGTGAAAATCAGGACCCAGAATGTGCCCTAAGAGTTTGGTTTTATGGTTTTCTGAACAGGGAGGACCAAAATGGCAGTTTAGGGCTATTAAACACAGGAGTTCTTTTATCGCATCCTGAGCGTAAAAATGTGTTAATATGATTTTTTTTTTAACTGCAGCTTAGTGTGTTTTTTGTCAGTTCCAAACACAACCCTCTATTTGTTTCTGAATGCGTGTCAAGAAAAGCAATATAATGCATCATGTTGCTTCTAATCAAACACAATGAAATGCGAATGGAGAAAACCAACTCAGAACACTTATGAGTGCAACCAGGCAGAATATAATGAAATCAATTAACAACTGCGCTTAGGTGCGCTCAACCTGCGTCTCAAACATTAATCAAATGCATAAAAAAAAGCCAGTGTGTATGAGCCCTTAGACTCATGATTGTTCCTATATGTCTACAGTTGACCTAAAGTAATGAGTGGATTGACCTGAAAACACTCAAAGCCCAGGATTATATAAAGTAGTTCAGTCTTCAGTGTACTCCTTCACCTGGAGGAAAGGGCAGATGTCAGTACAGATGACTCTAAGGGATATTTTTTGTCAAACTGTCAAATTTGACAGTTAACTGTTAACTGTTGGCAAAAAGAAAACTTAACCACAACATTGTTAAAGGAACAGTAACAAAATTTTTTTGAAAGTAATAAAAATATCATGTATTGTTGTCCTGCACTGGTAAAACTGATGTGTTTGCTTGAGGAACACTACTATAGTTCATATAAAAAAGCTGCTGTGTAGCAATGGCAGAAATTGAAAAAAGTTATATGGCACAGGATAAATAGTGGAAAACAGATAACACCATTATGTTCTACAGAGCTTATCTGCTGTGTAACCTGAGCCTTTTATACTTTGAATGGCTGCCCCCATTGCTACACAGCAGCTTATTTATATAAACAATAGTAGTGTTTCTGAAGCAAACACAGCAGTTTTACCAGTGCAGGACAACACTGCATTATATTTGCATTACTTTAAAACATTTTAATTTTTTGATGTTACTGTTTCTTTAAGTAACTAAGACAGAAGAACAACAAATTACCTTTGCATTGATGCACATACAAATCTTTACACCACTGCAAATGGGCCAGTTTATCAAGAGCACCCATGTGTTCTGTTGCCAAAAGTAATTTTGAGAAATCTAGGATGATGAACTAGCATTATAAAGATAAAGCAGCCTCTTTAGCATTTCATTTTGTTATCCACATCATATCCTCCATGCTAATATCCCACAAACGTCATTGCTTTATGGTGTTAATTCGCCAGCATTATTAACCAAAACAATTATATTGTAAAAATAATGTCATTATAAAGCAGTGTAGATACACCACTAATTAATTCCATCCCATTACGCTCGCAATAGCATAATTATAATGTTACATGTATACATGATATCACCACAAATATATAACCCTGCCTGTGTGCGATTTGTATAATTTCTATACAGGAAGAAGTGCCTTATCCCAATTTGTTTTAAACAAGTCTTTATTTTTCTAACACGTTTGGTACCTGGGAATTATAAATTGACCAACTAAATGACTAAATAATTTCATGATTTCAGAGAATAATGCCACAAAATATGATTAATTCCTAATTTATATGGGCTGGATTTTATTTCTTTGACACAGTATACAGCAATGTCTGTCTGTTAACTGATACACGAAAGTAATTTATGTTAAAAAAAACACTGTCTTAAACATCCATATTAATAAAAACAACATATAATTGTGCTCATTTGTTCTGTTAAGCAAAATGAAATTAAATGCCGACAGCAGCATTTAAGGATACTTTATAGCAAAAAAATATAAACTCCTATTCATTTATTTGCCATTACAGCTTCCTCTTTAAATAGAAAAAATCCTCAGCAACTGCAAACTCAATGGCTTTTTCCAGCATTAAACTGATCGTTCCTGGACAGTCATCTGTAGGAAACATTAGGGAAAACAAAATCCCCACGTAATCCCCCGAATAATTTATGACATCTTGTATTGTTGCCAGGTTTCATTTTAACTAGCAATCCATTCAATGTATTTTACATTTTTAGCTATAAAGATGGCATAATTTTCAAGGAATGGATTGAAATGGGAATTCAACTGAACTGAACTCTGTGGCCTCCTGCACACTTCTGCTCTTTCATGAGAGCCTGGGACTTCAATAAACAGCAGTACAAATCAGAACAGTTTAGATTTAAGGATGGCTATGCTTTCAAAAGCAAATTAACTTACTAGGAAGATGCCCATAATCCCTCTGGGTACCACTCCTAGCATATTCCCTAAGTTTCTAGGTAAATAAGTAGCACAGGTGGTGTCCAAAGGATGTCCCAGCAATAATAGCTAAAAGGTCATTTTAAAAAACGGTTTTCAAGCAAACCTCTTTGCTAAAACTTTTACCACCAGTGATCACAGCATGTATATTATAATGTATAGAAGATTGGGCATCTGTTCTGATGGAACTGTAGGTGAGACAAATGTTATCCATAGCTTTCTTGTGTTATTGACACAGGTAAAGGTATTATTAAAGCGCTACAAATGTGGAATTGAAGTAAAATAAAAATAAAAAACACTCACTGACCACCACTTTTCAACTCATTTCCAACCTCCAAGGGACAAAAGTGTTGCTCTAGGTATAAGAACATACTTCTAATAAAAATGTGCACCAATTAAATGTAATCAGTGAACAACCACTATGAAATGTTTAAATACCGACCACTCTACAAACCTTTGTTAAAAGGTTAAAAGTATAGCTTCAGCATCCACTTAATCACTTAGGATTCCTTCTCCTCCTCCAACACACTCTGCCCCTCCCTCAGCAATTCACTTTGGCTGTCAGCTACTGGGAATGCTCAGTTCTTCTCAGCTCAGACTACTAAAGGCCCATCAGTCTAGCAGCCAATATAGAGATGGCATTGCTGGTTTTCATATACACGTTTCTCTAGCTATTTGTTCCTATTTTTCTCCTGAGCTCAGCCTAACTATCACAATACAACTTTTTATCTTTTTTTTATTTACAACTTACTTTCTGCCTGTCAAAGCCTGCATTCTTCATTGCATGCACTTTACAATGCACAGGTGATGTTTGCAGATATAAAGGTCACTGATGATGCGTCCAATGGAAAATGGGTGATGGGTAAAAGCAGTTACTTGTTTTAGGAAAATATGAGGGTGTTGGAAATGGAAGGCATGTGTACAGTAAAAATTATGGGGTTTGGGTAGGGAACATGTGCCCAACTCATAAACATGGTAGGAAAATGTAGGGTTTACATGTCCTTTAAGTAGCTGCCTATAAGTGTGTCCCTGTGACAGTTCCCTAGAGAAGAATTTATATTCTGTCACCTAGAATGAGCATTTCCCTCAGGTATATTAAAAATAAGATACTTAGGGAAGTCCAAACAATAGAGTATATGTAAGATACGATGAGTGAGATGGTGTGTACATCTGTAGGTGTTACTGGACATCTATGAGTACTGTTTATGTGCCTCTAGAACAGTGTGTATGTATGTTTATGCAAGCACTGGTATTCGTCGTAAGTGATTCTTACAAATATGCCACAAAGTATATTTGCCCAAGAATTATTTTAAACTACAGTAACACCAGTGTTTTTTTAACAAAGCTTAAAGTGAAGTTTTGTTTAATTCAATCATGAGAATCCCACCATTTCAACATGTCCTTCCTTTGAAAGAAAAAAAGAAAGAATTGCATAATTTGTTGTTTTACTACTGCTCGCTGTAAAAAAAAAAAAAAATCATTCTTAGAATCCAAAGCCAATAAAAGCAGTACTTGAACCGACCAACTGACTACAAGTTTGCTGCTCTGGAAAGAAATTCATCTGGCAAGATTCTGTAATTCTGACGCCAGGTGTTTTTCATTTGTGACGGTTCGTGCAAGGTTCTGTTAGGAAGTTAAACATTTATAAATCAAAATCATGAAAAAGGGGGACGTTTCAGCATTTGGAATGAGTGAACACAAGTGATCACCAAGAAATTTCACCTAATTTGGAGTCAGACACAACGATTTTTTGGAGATTAATGGAAAACATAAATGGGTACAGATAAATAATTTGCCACAACAAGTAGTTGGGCTGAGAGTTAGGGTTCAAGGTCACAATACAATGCAATGCAATGGGGATATTGTATAATTGACTTTAAAATAAATAAATAAAAAATATACATATATATAAATATATAAAGGTTAAGCAATAAAATAAAAGTGAGGGTGTACAATATATCTCCAATAAAAAAAACTGGAAAAAAGGCATTTAAGATGAAATATCCATGGCAAGTACCAAAGCCCTTTACACTAGCTAAAAGTAACAACCTCACAGAGACTTTAGGAAGTAATTTTTCAAACAGCAGCAATACAGTGCACGTTCCAATTTCAAAAGAATATATTCCATGAAAGAAGCAGGTTTTATTTGCAATATAAGTTGTGCACCCACTGCAATCTCCAGGTGGACAGATATTTACTAAAACTATGGCCAAACACATCAACACTAAATTTCCCCATTTGTGACTATGATTCCTCATAAGATGATTGCAACTTTGAGTAGCTCTGTCTGTATCTGACAACGTCAGTCTCCTTGTTAATATTTGGAAATTACATGGAAATAAATTAAGCACAAAATAAAATATTTTAGAAAAAAGGAGAGGTTTTTTTTTTTTTTTCACACCAGCTCAAAAAAATCTACACTGATTTGGCACAAAGCCATTTCAAAAGGTTTTATTTTTGCACGTATATTTTTCGGAAAAAAATTATTTTTGGCTGAAAATAGAAAGAAATAAAAAATCATTTGAGAGACAGGAATTCTCTACAAATACAAGCAGGTAAAAGCAGGTAAAATCAAGTAAAGTTTTGTTTAGATCTAGGCACTAAGCTTTGTTTCCAGAAATGCAGCAATAAGGTTTGTACATGGGAAGAGTTTGAACTTGATTTAGGTTGTTTAACCCTCCTATTTTATATTTTATACTGCAACAAGGATAAGGATAGCAGACATCCAGTTAACTCAGAGAATAGGTAGAAGAGCTGTAATGCTGCATGGCATGAGTTCAACCGTGAGCAAAAAAGGCACATATTAGTATATACTACAGTTCCTGTGCCTTCTGGTTTAGAGTAGATATGAACACTTATGATGTGGTATATTGCTGAAAACAGTAGAAGAGATGGATGTGAGGAAGCTATTTCAAAGATTAAAAACAGAACTGACCAACTGTTGACATGCAGACCAGATGTGATCCTCCAGGAGATTTTTACAACTCCCAGCATCCCTAAGGCCTCCACTGATTTCACTTTATTACATCTGCATTTCATATTATGCCATGTGGTTTAGTGGATTACTGTCCCACTATTTGGAAAATGTGTGTGTGTGGGGGAGGGGGGGCTGGGGGGGGTTTGTGTTGGACTTTTGGTGAGTTATTATCAGTCATAGGTAAATAATGAATGCCCCTTAACAGAGTTAGTTGGTCTCTTAGTTCTGTTGTTTTCAGTTTTGCAGACCAGAGGAGCAACAGCTAAATCTTTATATAAATAATGCTGTTTAGCCTGGAGGAAAAGAATTGTAGGATAACAGACTTTACATTAAATTCTGTATAGGATGTACGTTCTGTAAAGCTTTTTTAGGTCTGTGTGCCTTGTTCAAATATCCCTTTTGGCTGTTCCATGTAAATCATGGTATGATTTGACTCCTTTTCCCAGACAAAACTCAAACAGTATATACTTATATTAAACACACATAAATAGAAGTTAGTGGTTTTTAACAGGAAGAAATGCATTACAAAGAATATGGTACCACAAATATCAAATCATAGTAGGATACAATTTTATGTTCAGCAGTAAGTAGCACATTCACTAGATTAGCATGTCAGTACTCGGGTCCCTGCTCTGCCAATAACCGCCATGGACACTAACCCAACAAATGCTCCTTGCTGGTACTATGGGCTGCTCTCTCATTGGCTCTCTCATTATTTCATGTTCCAAAATCACACTTATTAAGTAATCTACCAATAGCACTGGCTAATTCCTGCACTAGTGGGGTTCTCTGCCCTCACTAGGGATCATCAGGGTTTCAAATATTCAGTACCGTACTAACACCCTCTTTAAAGAGGGGATCCCAAAGTCTACCTTTATATACAAAAACGATTATAGGTTCCCCTTATTACCACATGGATCCACCAATATATACTACTACTCTGGTTAGGCATATTACAGTGAAGCAGTAGTAAGGATTGCAGCCCGGCCCCCAAAGTAGTAATTGTGTGGCCAAGCAATTTGCAGTTTTACAAGCTATCCTCCCCTTGGAGATGCAACCTGTGTCACTGGTACGTATTTCCCATAAAGGATATTTTTCTGTAATAAACATGTTTTTCTTTTGTGGCATCTCAATATTTCTCTTTTTTGTAGTTTAGCTCTTTCCAACCATTGGAATGTGCACAATAGTACATTTTTTTTCTCCACAGCCAAGACACTTGGATATTATTGTAGCCAAACACTGCCTTTGCGGCCTACACCACAAACGAATTTACTGCCACATAGGCACAAGATGAATACTATGCAGGACAGATGGATTTTGGAAAATACACATACACTTCAAAACAAGATATTGTCTGAAAGAAATCAAGGATGTTTTTGTTAAAAATCCAGTGAAACAGCTAAATTAATCATTAAAGTGTTCTGTTTTAATGCACTTTTGACTACAATGTATTCAATGTTGTGCATGAAGGTCACAATAAAAATGCCACTTCCAAAGTTGTTGTTTACTTCGCAGCCATTAGACTAGATGCCAAAACACTGACCCTTTTTGCCAAAACAACAGGGTAAAAAGTTATATGCTAACGAAGTCCAACATTCAAAAACTTATTAAACTTGTGAGATCGCTCTAAAAGACAGGGACTAAAGCACCGTATGTAATGTTTTCTTTCTGAAGAAATCCTATCGTGGTTCGGTTATATCATTCTTGATCATCAAATAGGGGGGGGATAAACCAGAAGTGCAGGAGCTAATCATGGAAGACAGCATGCATAGTCAACCCGTTGTTTGAGAGGAATTCTTAATTTCTGGATTCCAGAAACTCATGGAGCACATGTCAATATTTTTATTTGCCCTCATCAAAACACTACCTGTCCCATACCTTATGTATCAATATTGATCCCACCACAATGTTTATTAAACACTGTACATGGCATTGTTAATAAACCTACTGAACTACAGCTCTGCATATTTTATTGGGCAGCTAGGCAGTTTTTTTCCCATGGTGTTCAGACATGAAGAATCTCTGGCCCTGGCATTCTGGTTCTTTGTATTGACTTTCTGTGCTATATGCAAACATATTTTAAAAACAGAACCGACCAACTGTCTGCTGCGCTACTGAAGTTACAACAAACTATTTCAGGTTAGAGCAGCTTGCCTTTTAGAATTACTGGTGTACCTCTATCGACCTTGCCTTGAAAACTGCAAAAAGCTGCTCAGTCTGGGAACTTGTGCAATGTCATATGTTATGTTTTTTAATAATATATCAAATGCAAGTTAGTTAATATATTAGCCAGTATTTATATTCACTTCTTTTGTGGTTTGTGATCTCCGCAAAGACCCTTTTCACATAATCTGAACTGAGGACACATTAGTCAGTGGGGAAACGCATTAAACGGTGTGCAAAGCCAAAAACTATTAAGAACAGTGCAGAACTCATATAGACTCAGAACATTTAAGTGCCAAATAACAGTCTAGTTCAGGCCAGCAAATATTCTGTTTATTTATATGAAGGTATTGCTCATGTGGCCATAAAGCTCTCCAGAAATGCCTTTGCTTCCTGTACATTTAAAAGATAGGAATTGTTCCTTTTGGATTTGACGTAATCATGAGAGATTTAGGAGAAGAGCCTAACTTGAGCCAAGAGTATTGCTACATCAGTTACAGAAAACGAGTGCTCTAGTAGTCTCCAATTTTATCTTAGTACTGGTCCTTCCTCGCGTTTTAATCAGGCAGGCTGCATAGTGATATATTATTTTGAAATTAAATACTGCACGGTTTCAGCAATTAAAATGCTCTAGAGGGCTGTTTTTTATACAATGAGTCACTGAAGCACAGCGCACATAGAAACTGTAGCCTGTGTGGTTGGAAAATGGCACTTAGACAGGGAGAGAGTAATATATTACTACCACAAACTACATAAACAAGAAAAAGAACAATGCTAGCTTGTTATGAAAGCACAGCATGGGAAAAATCACCCTAATTTTTACTTTTATTTGATATCAAAAATTGGGTTTCAGCATTCATATGTAAACATGCTTGCAAACAATGTAGAGTCAGAATGTACAAATTACGTAAAGATGGAATATTTGTCAATGAACCAGCATTGCTGCCAACTGTCCCTAACTTCCATGGACCAACCTTGATTTATGAACTGGTCATCTGCACAATTCTCTATCCCTGGGAATGTCATTTCTCAGTGTTGTCATTCCTTAAAGGGGTGGTTCACCTTTAAAAAAAATGTAAGTATGTTATAGAATAGTCGATTGTAAGCAACTTTTCAATTGGTCTTCGTTGTTTATTTTTCTTTATAGTTTTTGAACGATTTGCCTTTTTCTTCTGACTCTTTCCAGCTTTTGAATGGGGGTCACTGACCCCCATCTAAAAACAAATGTTCTGCAAAGCTACAGATGTATTGTTATTGCTACTTATTTTTTAATTTATCTTTCTATTCAGGCCCTCTCCTATTCATATTCCAGTCTCTTATTCATAGCAGTGCCTGGTTGATTGGAGTAATTCCTGTAATTTGCCTTTTTCTTCTGTAATTTCTGTAATTTGCCTTTTTCTTCTGACTATTTCCAGCTTTCAAATGGGAGTCACTGACCCCCATCTAAAAAAATATGCTCTGTAAAGCTACAGATGTATTGTTATTGCTACTTTTTTTTAAATTTATCTTTCTATTCAGGCCCTCTCCTATTCATATTCCAGTCTCTTATTCATATCAGTGCCTGGTTGATTGGAGTAATTTGGACCCTAGCAACCAGATGGCTGCAATTGCAAACTGGAGAGCTGCTGAATAAAAAGCTAAATAACTCAAAAACCACAAATAATAAAAAATGAAAACCAATTGCAAATTATCATTGCAGAATATCACTGTCTACATCATACGTAAAGTTAATTTAAAGATGAACAACCCCTTTAAGCTACATTCAACACATGAGCAATAACAATACTGTTATGTGTGGTGGGTATCTCATTGTCTAACCCCCAGTGCAAAAGAAGAGTTCAAGCAATGAGTTCCTGGGAATCATTTTATTATGAAGAACACAGAGGTGCACCGATTCATTGATGGGCCAAACAAAGCCCTACTTTGCCTGTACAGTCAGTGGGGCTCATTTATTAAAGCAGCGCAGCGCATAAGTGGACGCAAAAGATTGTCTGCGACATCACGAGTGTGATCGCTAATATATTTGCGTGATATTGCGCATAACACAGAGCTTTTGCGATGGTTTTGTTTATGCGCATTGCGCAAAAGATTGGGCATTTATGTCGCAAACGATGCCGTGGTTGTTAAGGGCGTGGCTGTGGGCGTGGCTACAATGCGCTTGCACTGCGGCCGTCGCAGATTTGCGTCTGTATATGTGCAAAACTGCACCCGGGCAACAGCACCACGATTTTTACGACTGCCTCTTCGTGGCGTAATAGTAACGCTCTTCAAAATGCGCATTCCTGCCCAGCTGCGCTAGCAGAGCCACACTGCTAAACAGGGTTCTGGCAAATACAATGGTGCTGCTGTTGGTGGGGATGTTTGTTAACTCAAAGTTTACTCAAAGATGAACAACCCCTGTAAAGTGCATATTAACCACGCCTTCCACCTAACATGTTTATATTGACCAAGGTTCCTTTAAGGGTATCAGGTAGGCTAAACACCTTTGCAACCAAACAAATATTAGCACAGAAACAAATGCAGATGCATCTAAGTGAACGCAATATGCGCAATATGTGACGCAACTAATTAAAGCAGCGCATTCATACATGAGCACAACTAATCCTTACCTTTGCGGTATCTTCCTGTGCGCACAATTTATTATGAGCACTGCGACAGCTGATACGCAGTTTCACACGTCGCTCCTGTCTGTGTCTACATTAGCGCACAAAATCGCACTGTTAAGGTATCGTGCGCTACATTATTAAATACTCGCATGCGCTGGGCAAATGTCAGGCCACTGCGCTCTTTTTAGCACTGCGCTGCGTTAATAAATGAGCCCCAGTGTGCCTTCATCTTCTTTGTACTAGTTGACTTTTATTTGGAGAGGCTTGCAAACATGGTGAGTTAAAGTACCTTATAGCACATTGAACAGTATGCGCTAGAAAGTTTTTTCATATAGACATAATTGCTAATGATGGCTACTATGGAACAGGAGCATAGTGGGGATCAATAGGGGAAAATATGTAAAGAAAAAATATTTATAGGACAATAAAAGGACTATTTAAACATTGCCTTATGTTAAAAGACTCTTTAATTTATAGGGCTACTGTACTGCTTTCTTTGACAGAAAATATCTTTGCTTCTTTTGCACTACAAATATGAAAAAATGTTTTTGTGGTGCTTAAACCATTCTCTAGACACCTAACCAGATGTCAATGTAAACAAAAATCAGAATGATAGAAAGATGCACACGCTTAAATTGCAAAATGGTCCATAGCTGGTTTATTTTAGCCACTGATGTGACAGGTATTCAACTTTTTTTGGGGGGGGGGTTGACATTCCTTCCAAGCCTGAGCAAAACCCAGAAAACCTCTAAATGGATTGACAAAGACATGGGGTATATTTATCAATAGTGTACACTGCGCTGTTCATGGGCGGGCCGAAATGGAGACAGGAGACAAGGAACAATATACAATATATGTACAGCACCTTTAAACAATTTGCCAGTTACCAGCTCACATTAAATATTGTGTAGATTGGGCCAAATAATTTGGCCAAACTCTCAGAAGTGATTGGTCCCCAAACTGGACTTAAATATAGGGCACTGTTGTGCTGATTTGGCATAGTACATAAGAAATCTGCAAATCTTATGTACTTTAGTCTAAGCTACAGAAATAAACCGATTCAGAAGGAAAAAGTTGTGCAATTCAATCCAGTTAAATACACCACCTCTCATTTGTGCAGCCTTAGCAAATAACTGCTTTTCAGGAATCTGCAGTCCAGGAACCATTCGTTTGCAATCAGATGTACATATACACAGCTGCTATTTTGTACTTCTGCACATCAAGTCTTGATTAGGTGGAATGCATCATATTTAACAGATGTAAATAGCACAGTAAATTTCAGTAGATCAAAGGGGTGCAAAGGGAACGTCACTGCTAAAAGCACACTTACTTTTCTTATTTGTACAATAATTCCTTGTGGTTTTGAAATGTTATGAGCTAATAAAATATCAGAATTCAACATAAAAAACCTAAAAGGAAGCATAGCAGAGATGTGAAACATATTACCCATCTGCTCCTGCAAACTTCAACTCCCAGGATGCTGTGCCAGTTGATCAGTGTGGGTTTTGCATCCTGACTTTAAAGTGGAGATATCTACATCTGCAAAGCTCCAGCTGTTGAGATCTATTGATGCACAGGTCAGGAAAAACTTAACCACATCCGACTTTAACCCACAAGAGCTTAAGCAGCCCCAACCCTCAAAATGTTGCTGTTGAAGAACTTGCACTCAACACATACCCCTGTCTTCTTGTTCTGTATGCTACTTCTGTGTGGTTAAAAGCTCGGGAATCTTCAGGAGTAGAGGAGGAGTGTACTTCCCTGGTTTGACCCGCACCCAACCCTAACCAGAAAAGGTTGGCCAAGTTTCAACCATAAACTGCCCAACTGGCAATAAATCTGCATGTCACTGGAGGTTCAGGTCAAACCACACACCTACCACCCAAGGCAGAGGGCATATAGTTATGCAGTAGCTGAAAAGCCCAAAATAATTTTTACTAAAATTTAATGACAGATTCATATTAACACTACTATTGTGAAACTCCCCCATGGTGTTTTGAATCTGAACTTTGTACATTGCACTTGCTTTGTAAATAAGCCCTATTGGGTTTTTTGGCTCCAGTAGAAAAAAAACTTCTTGCAGGACTAGTATTAGAGGTTTTGAGCCCCTTAGTAATCAAGCACTGGTGCCTCTGTCATTTGTAAATGAGTCCTACATCTCATATCTCCATGCCAAAGACAGCCAGCTTGGCCTTGCAACTGATGTAGATAAACAAGCCCTTAAGAATTACTTCTATGTTCTATGTTTCTATATTTCTGGCCATACATACGGAGATCCGCTCGTTTGGCGAGGCCCCAGATATTGGGCTAATCTTAGGGCCCAACGATTGGATCACAACAAGGAGAATACATGCAGACAGTTTGAGGACCACATCAACAAACCAATGCAGTCCTTGATCCAATGGGATTTTTAAACCTGCCCGATCAATATCTGGTCGGCTTTTGGCCAGTTATCAATCAGGAAAGCTTGTCTGAGGGCCCCATAAACTGCCTGCTTAATCTGTTGGCAGTTTACATCTGCTCGGGTGTGGGGGCCTTTGCTATAAAACATTATGCTGTTTTGCATTTCTAAATACTACACCTCAGTCCACAAGCTAAAAAAAACATTTCCACAGTGTCTTAGTTTAAGGCAAGGGCTTCACAGCCCCAATCTGTAACTCAGTTCAAGTGCAATATAAATACCTGTGGGAATTTGACCTACGTGCATATTTCTGTTCACCAGGAAACTTTCCAAATAGTTGCGTTTTATGATCCGATCAACCTAAGCTTCCTGTTGTTGCCATGCAAGATTTCATTTAGCCGGCCGTCTGTAGGATTCCCAAACTACCTTCCTCTCCAAATATTTTCTTTTGTGTGACTACAAACACCTTTTATTTATTGTGAAGTCTCTCTAATCCTCAGGTGCAAAAAACAAACCCTTAAGCACTCCATTCATCCACCACTTCTGGACAAAAAATGTTCCCTATTTCAACAATATAGTGAAGATCATGTAATCCAACACACACATATATATATATATATATATATATATATATATATATATATATATATAAAGGGGTGTGAAACTTAAACTGCTTCTTTCTGGAGTCATTAGCTTCTGTCCCTTGGTCACTAGAAATTTACTTCTATTCTGCCCACCAGTCCCACCAAGACTGCGTTGTTACCCTGCTGTGCTTGGTACGGTAATTTATCCAGTATATTGACATAAAAAGATGTGATATGTGTGTATACTAGCATACTTAGCTGCAATTTAGTTCAATTGCCCCTAGGACATTATTGAGCGGAATTAAAGGTTTGTTTAGAGGCACAACATGGCAACAACACAGAGCCACTGGGGTAAAGGAGGAGAAGAATCAAATCCCCATGCAGCTCCTTTGTTTTTTTGCAGGTATGCAGCAGAGAATCACCCACTCTTGAGGAGCAGTTAATTCTCTGTGGTAGGTCACCTTCCCAGTTACCCACAACACTGCAGGAATTGGTTAGTAGTTAGATGAGAGATCTAATGCCCTAGCTTTAGGCACAAGTATGTTTACCATAGTTAGTGTTATATCCCAGTAATGCAGAGAGGCTGTTTTCAGTTCATCATCTTTATTTCACACACACAGAGATGAGCTTCCAGGGTCAGACTGGGGGGCCTAGGGTCCACCGGGACTCCTATCCAGGGCCCCCCTCCGGACCCCCTAACTGCAGCGCATGCGCAAAAGGAGCCGTTAAATTGTAGGTACAGGAGATCGGGAGAGGGGGGTCTGGCCCTGCGGGGCCCATGAGGGCCGGGGCCCACTGGGTTTTTTCTTTGTGTCCCATCATGCTAGTCTGACCTTGCTAGCTTCCCAGTCTGTAGCATTCTGTCATCCTTCAATAGCAAGTAACTTTATAAAACTTAACACAGCTTATGCAAGCACATAACAGTTAGTAGTTCTAGTCCTAGGAGGGAGATATTATGGAAGCCCTAACAACATTGTCCCAAAAGGTAGCTAGCATAGGCCAATCTATCTTGTTTGCTTTCAGTTTAGCAAGGATTCCCAAAAGGTGGGTGGTTTAGAGGTTAGCAATTGTGCTGTACAAGCTGGGCACCTGAGTTACATTCTGACCTGGGCAAGGGAGTTTGTAAATTCTCCCCGTGTCTGATTTGTTTTCCTAGAACACCCCAAAAAACATAAATATTTAATTTGCTTCTGATAAAACTAACACTAGTGTATGTGTATGAAAGACCTTATATTGTAAGCTCCTTTAAGATGGCACTGGGACTGGTCTCTATAAGCATGTTTGAGCAAGAAAAATAACAAGATAGTAAAGGTAGGTAGAAAAATATGTTGTAACATTTTTAACTTGGAACACTACCACAATCTGTAATTTTGACTGCATTGTAATTTAAGTGCACTGTAATTTAAAGTGTAGTGCAGATCTCATTTCTGTTTGTTTACTCTAGTCTATTTGTTAATAAAGCTGTGGCCTCTCTGCACCCCAACCTACATCTTCATTGTCTCCTCAAACAAAATAAATATATCAATTAGCTGAACTCTTGTCAGAAATTGTTTCTCACATCAAAAAATTCAAGGGCAAGATGAGAATTCTGAGCAGGTGAAAGAAACACTGTAAATGCAAGGTGCGATCTCTTTTGCTATTTTCTGCTACGTTCTGAGGTTATCTGAGGACACAGTGTGCACAGCCAGTAGATATAAAAATAAAAGCGCCTCCCTTTAGCTATAAAAAAAAATGGTTTAATCATGCAGAACAAGGTTCCACAATCTATGGCTCACCATCTGTTAATGGACTAGATGTCACAGCACCTCCACCCCCCACACTGTCACACTTTGGAGATCCAGATGTAGTTATCTGTTACTATCTTATCATGTCTAGTAAAAAAAGCTTATCTCTTCGTAACACTGTTTTATCAGTAAATTTATGGAGAGGGCTTGTTCTAATTTTCACATCATGCATGATGGTTTAAGAATTTGAGACCAATTCAGTTTAATGTAAAGGGACTTTGACACTGCTCATGTCCAGTTAAGTAACTTGCCCTTGGCTTTTTGTAAGCGTCAGCGCCCATTGACACTTGATAGCTCACACCAAATGAGTCTGCAGTATGAGGCCAGAATGCATCATTCTAGTTTCTAGTATGAAAGCTAATTTGACAACCACACTGTAGTTGACTGTAACAAGAGAAGTTCATTTATAGCAAGTAGCTCTATTCTGGAAGTGTTACTATTGGTGAATAACCCTGCTGGGTTGTTTTTATTGCCTATAAAAAAGCATTTGCAATTAACCTTTTTTAATTAACTCCATAATTTAAGCAGATTTAACTATAAATGAATATAATTAATTCCTTTGGACAAATGTGAAAAAAAAAAAATTTTGTGGGGAGTATAATTTTTAGTAAGGGCAGGGGCAGCTTCGGGGAGAATAAGTCACTTGACGACTAATTGCCTCTTCTGCGGGGCGACAATCTCCCCAAATATGCCTTCCACCTGCTATAATGAGAAAACGCCAGCGCCAATGCACTCGCGGTGCTTTGATTTCTGAAGTCGCCCAAAGTTTCCTCGTGAGACAACTTCAGAAAATTGAAGTCCCGCGAGTGCATTGGCTCTGGCGATTTGTCATTATAGCAAGCGAAAGGAAGGGGGAAGGTAGTTCGGGGATATTGACACCCCCCAGAAGAGGTGATTAAATCTCCCCGTATCTGCCCGTGTGCCCCTGCCCTAAAGCCTAAAGTAAAGCAGAATGCATTTATCTTTCATGTGATGCAGGGAGGTATAGTTCAGAAACAACATAAATGCTGCCGTTAGAAATTCCCTGCGCTGAAGAATGAAAGACTAGTTGTCAGCCTAACTATGTAGGATATCTATTGCAACCAACTGGATTTTAGTGGATGATTGCTACCATATGGCAATTATGCTTGTATTATAGTACAACAGAATATAATCATAGGATAGGAGTGAAAAATAAATTGTGTTTCTATGTGACATACAATATTTACTGAATTACAGGTAAAGATAACAAAAATTTGCAGTCAAATACCTGTTCCTGAATCTTATCTGGTAATCTTGTCTTTCTCCTGCCTCGTTTCTGTCCTTTTCCAGACTCGTCCTTGTTCCTTCTGATATTGATCTCCCGGTTTTGACCTTGGCTTGTTTTTTGACTCTGAATGTACCCCGCCCATCCCGACGTCTGGCCTGTCCCTGAGCTGTTTGTCTGCTGCCTGACTTTGACCTTTGGCCTGAACTTAGACTTGTTTTGCTGCCATTATATCCTTTTCATTGGTGTGTGCACATTTTTGTCCCTTATTAAAAAACTTAAAGGGATACTGTCATGGGGAAAAAAAAAATTTTTCAAAATGAATCAGTTAATAGTGCTACTCCAGCAGAATTCTGCACTGAAATCCATTTCTCAAAACAGCAAACAGATTTTATATTCAATTTTGAAATCTGACAAAATGACAGTCAATTTCTTAGTTGCCCTAAGTCATGTGATTTGTGCTCTGATAAACTTCAATCACTCTTTACTGCTGTACTGCAAGTTGGAGTGATATCGCCCCCCTCCCTTCCCCCCCAGCAGCCAAACAAAAGAACAATGGGAAGGTAACCAGATAACAGCTCCCTAACACAAGATAACAGCTGCCTGGTAAATCTAAGAACAACATTTATTAGTAAAAACCATGTCTCACTGAGACACATTCAGTTACATTGAGAAGGAAAAACAGCAGCCTGCCAGAAAGCATTTCTCTCCTAAAGTGCAGGCACAAGTCACATGACCAGGGGCAGCTGGGAAATTGACAAAATGTCTAGCCCCATGTCAGATTTCAAAATTGAATATAAAAAAATCTGTTTGCTCTTTTGAGAAATGGATTTCAGTGCAGAATTCTGCTGGAGTAGCACTATTAACTGATGCGTTTTGAAAAAAAACACGTTTTCCGATGACAGGATCCCTTTAAGTTATACAGCACATTGGCTCCTGTCCAGTCAATCCTTACACACAGAGCCATCCAGCATTCACAATGTTATACCTGTAAAGTTTTGAACCCAATGCTACTGAAAATGTTAGATGGCCTACTATAAATCTGGATTAGCCAAGTAGAGAAACTATATTAGTCATCCAAGACAACCATAGTCCAAAGTGTAACAGTCTTGGCTCAGGCTGCAGTTTGTGTCAAAAATTGTCCCTGGTACCTTTAAGAGATACATTTCTGCTATCAGAGGTAAGCATGGCATGGTGAGGGGGGACATATCTATATATATATATAAACGCAACTTCAAGGCAATTCTGATGGGCAACTATAAAGAGGACAATTAAATGCAACAAAATAGTGTTTTATGTTACCTGCAGGTTAAGCCAGAACACAGATTTTTAGGCCATTTTTTCAGTAGCTCCACAGAGCTCGAGTGTTTTATTTAACATCTATATTTCTTAGACTACAAACCAAGCACTAGATGGCTTTTAATTCCTCCTTTTAAAAAAGAATGTGTTACAGAACTTGTCTCTTAGATACTGGAACAGTGCATTCCAAGAGGTAAATATTATTGACTGAAAATTGATTTCCAACTGCTAGCGTCCTCATTTCAACCCAATACACGTGTGTCTACTCAGCAATCAGCCATATGATCCCTATAGTTTTTCCCCTCACTTGGAAAACACTATTAATAGAGGCTATTTTATTTATTAAAAGAAAAACAATCTGTTACATAGTTTATTTTTGCAGAGGTCTGCGTTTGGAAAGTTCACACAAAGCACACGATATTTTACCTCACATCAGGGTGGTACGTATTAAATGTACATTTTTAATGTCAGTTCTTTGAGCGATTAAAATTTGTAGATGCTTATTCAAACATTTTAGCCTTGTACTGGAGATCTTTTATTACCAGTCATATACCGGCACAGATAAATTGTTAATGCTTTCTCCTTATCTTCTAGATTTTTTAAAGGAGAACTGGCAATTTAATTTTGTTATTGCTTAACTTTTAGATCTGGCAGACACATATTTTAAAAGTCAGGCTGGAGTGGAAAGGCAAATTGTTCAAAAATAGAAAACATATGCAAAGCAGTTGTAAATTACCTTAAAATATCACATGCTACATCATATTAAGGATGAAGGCAGATGGTACGTTTTAATACCCACAATAAATTTCCACCAGCATGAGCAAGAGAACATCCAAAAATACTTTTGTATTGAAGTCAATGTGAATGTCTGCTGTTAAAATATTTGAATAACGTAATCACACAAATATATACAGGTATAAGATCTATTATCTGGAACGCTTGCGACCAGGGTTTTTCCCGTTAAGGGTCATTTGGATCACCATACCATAAATCTGGTAAAAATCATTTAAACTTTAAATAAACCTAGTAGGATTGTTATGTCACCAATATGGATTAATGCAGTTAGGATCAAGCACAAGGTATCAGAAAAAATTAATTATTTTAAAACATTTTGAATTATTTGAGAGCCAAACCCTTTATATTAAAATCCCCCACCCCCCTACCCTACATAGACCCCAATCCCTGCCTAGATGTTACCCTCGGTAAATGCCCCTAACTCTTTACTTAACCCTCATTTCTAGTGATGGGCAAATTTGTCCCGTTTCGCTTGGCCACGAATTTCTCTAATTTCCCCTGAAATTAGCGAAAATGGCAAAAAATTTGTGAAACGTAGATTTTGACACTGGTGTCAATTCGCCGGTGTCCATTAAAGTCACTGGGCGTCCATTAAACATCGCTGCCATCCAAATTGTCGCCAGCATCGATTCCGAATGTCGCCATCAGTGTTTCTGTCACCAGCGTCAAAAAACTTTGATGACGGCTAATTTCGCAGATTTATTCTCGAATTTATTCGCCGGCACCGTAACGCAGAATTTGCGCCTGTCGAATAAATTCACCCGTCACTACTCGTTTCAAATTCAGCGCATCGGAGTTCATGGGCGCAATCTTCTTCTCTTTGTGAAGTAAGCGCTGTATCGGCAGTTGGAGCATTCTTCCGGTTTTTGACAACTGCACATGTGCCAAAAATGACGGAAATTGCCAAAGATTACCGAAGAGAAGGAGACAGCACCTGTGAACTCTGATGCACTGAATCTACAATGAGGGGTAAGTAGAGTTAGGGGCATTTACCGAGGGTAACACCTAGGCTGGGGGGACCAGGGATTTGGGTCTATGTAGGATAGGGAGATAGGGAGATAGGGAATTTTAATAAAAATGGTTTGGTTCTCCTTTAAAATGGAGAAATCTAGGTGTGATTCTTTTTACTGGCAAACTGCAGCAAGTGAAGCTCAGAGCACCTGGCAGCCAAAGGGTTAACTCATCCAAGGACAGACCAAGATGTAAGCTAGCAAAGTAAGGGGGGAGTTGTAGTATGGGTTAAAATTGGGCATGGAACTTATAGGCATTTGCATTTAAGTGCCTAGTAACAACTACATAGTAGAGAATAAATGGTAGTAAAAAGAATATTTTTAAAAGATTTTTTCCCATACATACTCCATACAACTGTAGCATTAACTATAGAGGAAGCAGACCCTGCAGTCGCAGGGGGTCCAGATCACAGGGTCTGCTTCCTCCATAGTTGTTCAGATTTCCTCCTCCCAACCTCTCTTTGAACCACCCCGAAATGAGCGGGCAGGGAGCAGGGGATGTGAGTGGGTGGAATGAGGGCTGGGTAGGTGCTGCTGTGCACCGCCGGCCCCTCACTGCTACTGCAGAAATTAGATCTATATACAATCTCTCCCTCTAAAATTTAATTCATTGAGTCCATTCAAGAACAAAAAGAGTGAATAGGTCACAAGTGAGTAATTCATAGTTGAATACATGTTAAGGGGAATCCAGAAAACTTATTAAGGTTGTATGCAGTAGTATATTTAAATAATGATTTTATTAGTAACTACAGGTAAATCAGTGTCTGAATGGCAGCTACCAGAAAAATCTTTCCTTCCCATACAATGATACTTCAAAAAACTAGTTATTTTATAGTCACATAAACAGGGAGCAAGACATGGGCATCAATCACCTGGAATAGCTGCACAATTTGGGGAGGTATATTTGAGTGGCCTTAAATACCCCAAACACATGCTTAGCTTCTTTTCAAGAACTTCCCTTCTTTGCAATATTATTTAACATTCTAAACTTTTTATTGAAGTAACTTTCAATTTTCCAGGAAGTAAGTTTCATCTGAGACTTGTGTTTTACAATAAGTTTCCCTGCTCTCCAAATTTCAATTTATTTCATACTACCTGGATGAAGGGTGAGCAAGTAGTTTGAATAACTAATGCACCTTTACTATAAATTTCCTAATATCTCTGAGTTTTGACCCTTTCTATTCATTCTCCCGCAACATACATCATATATGTGGTCTGCAGCTCAGTCAAGTGCAGCACAATAAGACTATTGTTGATGATCATGAATGCAAAAGTAAGGGGCAAGTGTCATGGCCAGAAATAGACAACTCAAATATTATAACAAGAATGATAGGAGACTTCATTTCAGAGTACTTAAACTGCATGACAGCTGTAAAATTCACTTTCCATAGCCATGTATGTTTTGTATGAAATTAGGATTCATTTCTCACTGACTCACAAACATTTTGGTAAATATCTGTCTGTGTATCCTGTCTACGGTACAACAATACTATTTATACTCCATGTAATTTAATGTAGCCTGGCAACAATTTAAATGTATCTTTGTTCGTTTAAGAACCAACAGCAAAATACTATATCACTAATTTCTAATTATTAGGGAAACACAAAGACAGGAAAAAGATAAAGACAGGGGTGGGCACTAAATAGAAGTAAATGAGAGCAAAGTGTGTCCTTTCCTTTCTGCAGACAGCTGTGAATGCATTTTTATTTATAGTCATCTGCCTGTTATCCAATATATTTCATTATTTGTTACTATTTTAGGGATTTTTTACTTCAAGTATGAGGCATCATTAAAGTTGACCTCTTGTCGGATTTCTTACCTTTTCTTTTCTACTGGAGATTTAAGTTCTTTTTATAAGCTGACTGCATATTTTTAATACTGTATGCCTAAACTAAACTCAATGTAGGTAATGCTAAATCAAGTTTGATAATATTATAAGAACTTTGCTTTTTTATTGGGTAACATCTAAGCAGTATTTCTTTTTCACTCTCCTCATTCTGGTCTGTATAGTGCAACAGAAAATTCCAGCTGGATCTACTAAGGCCAAGTTAAATTGCTTCTGCCAGACTGAAATCAAGATGTGAGGAGTGAGAACATATACAGTAGGCTCCAAATGCATTAGCAGGACAGAAGGGGACTGAAAAATAATTGCAAATAAGCACTCTTCAGTTTCTGCTTTGTGCTTAAGGTTATTCTCTTCATACAAAAATAGTTGCCCTCTTAGATCAAAATCGCTGGTTTGACCCTGTAGAAAAGTCTCCAAGATGTCCAGTAGTGTTTGACACAAATATAGTTGCCTTTATTCTCACACAGATACAATGACAATTCTGTTAAGCTGCACCACAATATAGACTGGATAATAAGTTGTACCAAGATGCTGCTGCTGCATATTAATCATTCTCTTAACACGTGCCTCAATGACCACTTGCCTCACATAGGGAGATAAAGTGCTCTTGTATGCTTGTATGATTTATCTTATTTGTGGCCCAGTGTAAGATAAACTGAAACGTTTACAATAAATGTGTCATTTCAAAATGTAGGTGAGCAGTGAAAATACAAATGTGTGGGATTTGCAAAGCCTTGTGCAGAATGTTAACTACAATGTACCCCTTTAATGTTTTATTGATCTTTTTTGTCAATTGTATATTTTACAGCATCTTATCTTAAAATGCTAGGAGCTTTTTGGGTCTAGTGTAACTGAACTATAAACACACACTAATCAATATTAAAAGTAGACTTCCCAGCTGAATACAATGGTTAGAACTCCACCTCTATCTTATATGCTACTCAATGCAGCAACTGTATGACTGCTGCCTTCAGGCTTACTAACAATCAATATTTTATTCATCTAGCTACGGTTATCATCTGAAATAGTCTGTATGCCTGCACATATTATTAAGGAAACCTCAAAAAAACATGATTTCAAGCCCTTGATCCACTTTGTTTTCCAAATGAAAGGCCCATGTCCAAAAAAATTGGCCAGTTATAAGTTGGAGAATAATAATGATCTAAATGACTTAGCTTCCCAAAAAGAGAAGAACTGCTATATATATATATATATATACATCCTGACGACGGTTCAGAGAGAACCAAAACGCGTTGATGTGGGGTAGACTGTAACACTCCAATAAAAATTATTCTTCACAATACCCGTGAGTGCTCTTAAATGATTCAATATGCTATCCCCTGAAGCAGCACCCGGGGCCTGATGTTTTGAGGGTGAGTGCCGGTTCTACTATATGATTATATATATATATATATATATATATATATATATATATATATATATATATATATATATATATATATATATATATATATATATATATATATACACAAGTTCCCCAATGGAAAGTTTGTAGCCTCCCAAACAAAAATGTTACCCTCCTCCCATAAATGTGTAACATGAATCACAAAAGCATTATAGAAAATAAAAAATATAAATAACAATATCATAGAGAAAAAGGCACAAAGCAGACAGAAAACCAAACACCACTAGACAGCAACATTATTATAAAAATGCAGAGGTATGGGCAACCCAAAGAGAAAATGGTAACTGTAAAAACAAAATCTTGTAAATCAGGGTACTGGTCATGTGTTTGCAAGAATTATATACATGATCTCATTACAGTGAGTCTAGGCTAAGAGATGAACATATGGAATGAGCTTTACTATAAGCCCTGGCATTACAAGTACATTCAGACTTAGGCAACTACCACAGGCCCAAAATCAAACATACAGTTAGGCCCATAAATATTTGGACAGAGACAACTTTTTTTCTAATTTTGGTTCTGTACATTGCCACAATGAATTTTAAATGAAGCAACTCAGATGCAGTTGAACTGCAGACTTTCAGCTTTAATTCAGTGGGTTGAACAAAAAGATTGCATAGAAATGTGAGGAACTAAAGCCTTTTTTTTAACACAATCACTTTATTTCAGGGGCTCAAAAGTAATTGGAGAATTGACTCAAAGACTTTTTCATGGGCAGGTGTGGGCAATTCCTTTTTTATTTCATTATCAATTAAGCAGATAAAAGCCCTGGAGTTGATTTTAGGGGGTGCTTGTATTTCTGTGAACAGACAACATGCGCTCAAAGGAGCTCTCCATGTAGGTGAAACAAGCCATCCTTAAGCTGCAAAAACAAAAAAAAAGCTTGGTACATCCTGAGAAAGAAAGAAAGCACTGGTGAACTCAGCAACACAAATAGACCTGGACGTCCACGGAAGACAGTGGTGGATGATCGCAGAATCATTTTCATGCTGAAGAGAAGCCCCTTCAAAACAGCCAAACAAGTGAACAACACTCTCCAGGAGGTAGGCATGTTGATATCCAAGTCTACCATAAATAGAAGACTGCTTGAAAGTAAATACAGAGCGTGCACTATTGCTGCAAGCCTCTCATAAGCACCAATGGTATCTGGGTAGATTTGAGTTGGAGATATGAAACTTCCAATCGATTCTTGACCAACATCAGCAAATCATTCATAAGTTAAGGGAAAATGTGAATAGCTTGCATTAGCCTTATTAAATGCAAATCTCTGACAGTGACCTTTGATAAATCTGCTTTTTAGAATCAGTAGATGAGGTAACTCTTTCTAGAAGGGAGCATGAAGGCTAAAGCTGGCCATAGACGCAAAGATCTCATCGTACGAATCCTTTATATTGGGAACGTGTGTGGAGAGTCCCGACATTTTTCGTCTGGCAGAGATTGGTCGTTTGGTCGATCGGACAGGTTAGAAAATTTCTGTCGGCTGCCGATAATATCTCTGCGTGTATTGCCGATTGTACAATTTTCAGTGGAAGACTGTCACTAGCCTTGTCTATCGTACGATTGCTGTCAGGGGCAGAACATCGGCTGATCTGTTCTTTAACTACTTAATTTGGTCAGAATGGTAAGACTTTGATCTGAATGGTTAGTGGCAGGTCGGGAGATGGGAAAGTCCGATCGTACATTGATTTGTACAATCAGATCTTTGCGTCTGTGGCCAGCTTTAGAAAGCTTTTAATCATCAGATCCAGAACACGATTTCAGATCTTAATAAATTCAGGGTTAGAAAATTATTTCACCAAAGTCTGCTAGGAACTCCAAGGAAGGAAAAAAATGTTAGAAAAAAAAAAATCACCAGCCTGCAGCCAGTCTCTACTTAAACGTTCCCCTTACCCAGACTGCAAAAAAAATGTACAAATACAGCCTGTTACAATTACAAATAGGAGAACCATTCTGAATGATAAATGTAGCCATATAGTATAACTTAACCAGACAGCTAGAAAAAGAGAGGCTTTGATCTCTAAAGAGATGGATGTGCCTTAATCAAAAGCTTTGATATACAGGTGACTCTTGCGTCAGAATTTAAGATCAACGCCAGTCCAACAAACATGTATTATATAATTATGCGTGAATTACATGCCAATGACGCATAAAATAAATAATGATTTTTTTTCATTGCAGCTTTAAATCTGGCCTTCAATTCATCATTGGTGATATAGACTTGGTAACCTTAAAACAAACTCTTTTAACACAGCTGTCTTTACTTACCATATGCTTTTAATACCATCAACTTCCTTACATTATGCACTGTCAGCAAACTAAACATGACATTTAACATTCTTTCCAAGAACTTCAGAAAATAACACATAAAGGGGAAATAGCAGAAACTATAGCTCACTTCTAACTGTGGAAAAACAGACTGTAAGGATTGTTTGTGTACTATAATGCTAGACAGGGCTGGAAAGGGTTTTATTTTGCATTAAAATCCATTAAAAAACAATTCTCATATCCACCTAACTTTACTATATGCTAATCAGATTTGGTGATTATCTTAGACACAATTGGTCTGTGAAGGCATTTAAGTTTGACATCCCTGTCTAACCAGCATATATAAACTATTGAACTGGGCTCTAAAAACTTCTACACAAAAGTAACGATCCTATGAAACCCATTCTAAGCAGGGCATCCTGTTGTTGAACCCTCTCAGGACCGCTTCTGCCATGAGGCAAGGTCAAAACCTTGCATGAGGCGGCAGGGAGCAACCAGATACCAGGGAAGGCAAAAAGTTCACTCTGCCACAGAAATGCCCTTGTGACCACTCTACCTGTGACCAGTCGGGTGGGATTAAATTAAGACTAATGTGCAGTCTAACCAGTGGGGTTACACCCTTTCTTCCCAATGCAAGTGTGGCGATGAGTAATAACCTTTTTAGAGTCCAAAACTTGGTAGATTTCCTAAAGGGTGAAGTGGGCGTCACTAGTGAAAATTCACCAAAACCACACTTTGCAGGGAAATTGCCAATTTACTAACAGGTGTAGAGGACAAATTGCTAGTGAAAGAGCTCAACGCTAGTGTAGTTTCCCGTCCTTTCACCAGGTGAATTTTTTCTCAGGTGAATGATTGTTACTCTGCAAATTCATTAAAGTGTGAATTTTCAATTATGTTACCCATTTCACCAGAGTTTCCTTCGCCAGCTTAGACCTGGCGAACTGAAAAGATGAAGCTACGTCCTCCTCATTCGTATGTCAGTGACATCATGTCCTGTAAGCCTAAAACTTCTTAAAAAAAAATAAAACAATGGCATTTTTCATAATGGCAAATGGAATTATGTTTAAAATTTTAACTGTTGTACCTATTCTATTGAAATTGACCTAAGCATGCGCATATTAAAGGAGTTTCACCAGGCAGAAATTAATGCTAGCAAAAGTTTGCAAGGAAATGCTTGTGCTGACAAATTTTCACTGACGACACTTCCCCATCATTCACATGTTGAAGCGTAATTTCGCGTTATGATGAATAAGAGAATGCGCTGTGAATTAATGTCTGATGAAGTTGTGCAAAGTGTGGAGGAGCCTTCCGAGGCGATAATTTGCCCTTTAGTAAATTTCCCTCTGTGTGTCCTATGACTCCTACCTCTGGCTCTATTACCCATTACCCCACAGTCTGATGGTTTATTGAGCCCAATCTATTGGAAATCCATTATTTGACTAGAACATTGCATTTAGGTGGTTTCTTACAAGGTAAGCTTAATTAAGCAAAACACTTGAACTTTTCTTCAATAAAGGTTACAAATATGTAATGAGCTCTAACTAAAATGAGGGATCTTCTACTTTTGCACTGTTATATTCAACTTTATGGCAGCCAGTATGACACTGGCTTATAAAAGGACAGTGACATGCATGTAGTCTGCAAAAACTCACCAGCGAGTGGTTACCAGGATTAAAAAAAAACCTGGTGAGAAGAAGGAACAGCAAGAAAATCACATTGCAAAATCCCCTGGGCCAGTGCAGTTTTCAGCAAATGCAAAAAAATGGGGGTTGTGGGTGCACTCCTAAGGCGAAACTATAATATATTTAAGTACAATGGAAGTGCTACTGACCTGGCCAATTAATCAATGCACATTCCCTGGTCCCCTGTCTAAATAATTCAATAAACATGCAAGTGCATGTATTTTATAAAACAGGATTTTTTTGTTACAAAGTTATGATCATAAAATTGATATGCCACCATACCACGTCACGGTAAACTCCACACTGTGGTCCCTAACTTGTTTACCTCTGGTCATAGTATAAAAGGTCTTTTACCTCTCTCTGCTTAATAGCATTACTTGGAGCAAATGTCTCCTGAACTTTGGTTTCAACCTGTGGGCTAGATCCTCCCCCGCCACCGGCTTTTAAGAGAGAGAGAATGCCCAAACCAATGCCCATTTTCTTCTTTTTTTAAAAAAAATGTGATAATGGAAAGACAATAATGAGGGCAAAGTAAAATGATATGTATAGGTGCACACTTGTGTATGTATGTGTGTGAATAAAGATATGAGTATAAGTGTGAGTATAGATGTGAACAAGAAATTAAAGGGAAAACTAAATGAATGTGTAATATGTGTAACTTAGTGCAAAAGTGTTACCTAGTGACAGGCGCAGCAAATATAATAAGTGTCTCATGCGTTGGTTTCAGTAGGGGCAAGATCCTCTCCCGCCATTAGCTTTTGTTGCAGTTTTCAGTAAGCATTAGCATCAGCTAGGGATGACCCATTATAATGTATCAGTAATGGTGCAATAGTAAAAAAAATATTATACTTTGCCTAACATTTGGCACCCCCTGTGATGTACTTTTCTTTTTTTTTTTAAAATAAAAAAAAAGTATTGCAAAAATAATTTTGAATTATTCTGATGAATAGTTAAATAAGAATATATGATCTTTTTTCTGTTAATGCCACTGTTTCACTTCCTACTAATTCCACTCTGTACCTAATTTACACTTTATGTACACTACTTAAAAATAAAAACTATACACCAACAAAAACGCCATTATGAATGAAAAGATATGTGTAGTTTAGCAGGAAAATACATTTGACTATATAATCAGAATGTTCTCCATTCTTGATAGTAAACTCCTAATGAAGTACATTCCAACATTAGGTTCTAAAGATACTGGAACCTCAAAAGTTTATTTAGGCAAAACCATGTCAACAATGTGCTGTCTACAAATAACTGCAAGCCACTTATCACTTCTGTTCTACATAGAATGATTGATTCATAAAAATGCATGACTGTGAATTTTATGATTCTTGGATGAAACAATTGGCTAGACCTTAACAGGGGGAAAAAAAGTACAGTTTCTAGTCTCCTGAGAGTATGTGTTCCTGGAAAACGGTTTAATTTCTAGAAATTCACCACACCACTTTTCTCAGAATATGTAGTACGGAATTTGTAACTGTGATACTAAACGAGTGATTTTACAGACTATAAAGTATGTTGCCAAAGAATATTCCTGACTTGCTGTAATGTACTGTGTCAACATGCACATACTGCATATTTTTTCCTTTTAGACATGAAACGCAGCTTAAATGAAAAAAAAAAATGTTTGACCTTCCATGTATGCAAATGTAATCATAAAGTTGCAAATGCTTAGAATTTTGACTTGTAATACTGGCTTCATAGTTTTTGGTTTCAGAAAACTAGGCAGTTATTAAAATTAGACTCCACTATGGCCAGGTCGGTCCATAAAATTACAAATATGCTGAATAATGTTACAATCTGAAATATGGTCTGAACAAGCTGACCGATGCAAGTCTACAAGGCACTAAAACTCAGCTAGAAAAATATTATTTTAGTCATTCTTTATCCCAATTCAGTTTAATAAACTGTGATTTAATCACCAAATTGGAAGGCAATTGTTTGCCTTTCAATTTGGGGGGTGACAAACATTTATTTGCCCATGTCAGATTGTGTTTTCCAAAAGCAAATTCTGTCCTATAATCTTTCCTTATAACTAATAACGAACAATAATGATGAGCATTGACGCCAATGCTTTCACCGGAAAGACGTTCACGGCTAGGAACGTGTATTTAGAGATGTCTTTAAAAAATAAACAAAACCAATATCTTTAATCTGAATCGTATTAATCCCAGTGTAATCACTTTTATTTACTTCATGTTATTTACACTTTGAACATGAGAACAAGAAAATAAGTCAAATGGAACTGGCCTGGCCTGGCAGGAGATTTAAGAACTTAAGCAGAAAGTTTACGAAATAGAGCAGTCTGTGATATTTTCCAGGCTCCACTTTTTATCTGTCTTTCACTGAAACCAAATCATTTTGTCTGTTTTGATGTTGTTTCAAAATGGGAGAGTTGACTGGAAAACTGTTCAGTTCTATAAAGCAAGAAGTGGGTGAGTTTGATAACCAATACAAAATATTTCAATTACCATCCATAGACGGCAAAGAACTATTGCAGATGCATTACTTTTATAACAGAAAAGATCAGGTTAGATTTGCTTGTAGAAATCTCATTACCATTGTGGTATTAATGTTAAGTATGGCCTAATTAAGAAATTAGGTATTGTTGTTAGAAAACCCCTTTTTTTGAAGGTTAAATATACAGTATATTAAAAAGGTGAGCCAGGAAACTTCATATAGAAGACCAAGAATTTTGGTCTATAAATTAGCCACCTGCTTTTATCTTAGATGTACAGTCATATGAAAAAGTGTGGGAACCCCTCTCAGTCTGCATAATAATTTACTCCACTTTCGACAGCAAAAATAACAGTGGTATGTCTTTCATTTCCCAGGAACATCTGAGTATTGAGTATTGGGATGTTATCTGAACAGAGATTTTTAGTGAAGCAGTATTCAGTTGTATGAAATTAAATCAAATGTGAAAAACTGGCTGTGCAAAAATGTGGGTAACCTTGTCATTTTGCTAATTTGAATGCATGTAACTGCTCAATACTGATTACTGGCAACTCCAAATTGGTTGGATTAGCACGTTAAGCCTTGAACGTCATAGGCAGGTGTGTCCAATCATGAGAAAAGGTATTTAAGGTGGCCAATTGTCCAATTGTGCTTCTGTTCGACTCTTCTCTGAAGAGTGACAGCATGGTATGCTCAAAGTAACTCTCAAAAAATCTGAAAACAAAGATTGTTCTGTATCATGGTTTAGGGGAAGGGGGATGGCTACAAAAAGCTATCTCAGAGTTTTAAAGTGTCAGTTTCAACAGTAAGGAATCTAATCAGGAAATGGAAGGCCACAGGCACAGTTGCTGTAAAACCCAGGTCTGGCAGGAAAAGTTAAATACAGGATCGGCATATGCGGAGGATTGTGAGAATGATTACAGACAACCCAAAGATCACCTCCAAAGACCTGCAAGAACATCTTGCTGCAGATGGTGTATCTGTACATCATTCTACAATTCAGAGCAATTTGCACAAAGAACATCTGTATGGCAGGGTGATGAGAAAGAAGCCCTTCTTGCACTCACAACAGAAACAGAGTCACTTGTATGCAAAAGCTCATTTAGACAAGCCACAGTCATTTTGGAACAAAAAGTGAGACAAAAAGTTAGTTATTTTGTCATAACAAAAAGCTCTGTGCATGGACAAGAAGAACACCGCATTCCAAGAAAAACACCTGCTACCTATTGTCAAATTGTGTGGCTAGTTAAGGGATTGGGGCCCTTGTTAAAGTTGAGGGTCAGATGAATTCAACCCAAGATCAACAAATTTTTCAGGATAATGTTCAAGCATCAGTCATAAAGTTGAAGTTACGCAGGGGTTGAATATTCCAACAAGACAATGACCCTAAACACACTTCAAAATCTACATGCAGAGGGAGAAGTAAAATATTCTGGAATGGCCATCACAGTCCTCTGACTTGAATATCATGGAAAATCTATGGGATGATTTGAAGCAGGCTGTCCATGCTCTGCAGCCATCACATTTAATTGAACTGGAGAGATTTTGCATGGACGAATGGTCAAAAATAATGCCATCCAGGCTATACTCATCAAAGGCTATAGGAGGCGTCTAGAGGCTGTTACATTTGCAAAAGGAGGCCGAACTAAGTATTGATGTAATATCTTTGTTGGGGTGCCCAAATTTATGCACCTGTCTAATTTTGTTATGATGCATATTGCATATTTTCTGTTAATCCAATAAATGTTGTCACTGCTGAAATACTATTGTTTCCATAAGGCATGTTCTATATTAAAAGGAAGTTGCTACTTTGAAAGCTCAGCCAATGATAAACAAAACTCCAAAGAATTAAGAGGGGTTCCCAAACTTTGTAAAGACTGTATATTCTTTAATCTTTGATCCCGCTACACTATTAATTTAATGTAAAAATGTATAGTAATGCATTTACAAGTGCTATATCATGACAAACATACAAAAAATGCCACCAGCATGACGTTTCATTCTTTTATTTCACATTCATTATGTTCTTATGTTGAACTCTCACTCTCATTGAGTATATGTGGAGAACTTTATAGAATATTCACATGGGAATAACTTCTTGTTCTATTTCATGTCACTTACAGTTCTGTATTCCTTCCATTGATCGTTGGACTTCATGGAATACGTTGTGACTGTTTGCTTACATTTCCACAAAAAAAAAAAAAAAAACCTATGTCTTTCCCCTTTCTGAGATAGTAAAAGGCCAGCTCATGGGAAATCTATTGTATCAGGAAAAGCAATCTAGATTCAGTTTAGAAGATAACATTCATCATCAGCAACAGACAGAAGTTGAATACTTCAGACAAGTCGTAAAGGAATATTAAATAAATCATTAAAAGGCAGCTCTAAATTATATTTCAAATGGCATTGCTCAAAGTTTATGCCTTAAATGACAAATGATGAGGAGTTAGAAATATTCAATAAAAGTAAATTTAGTGACCACCCAGCTTTCCTTGTTGTCCTGCAAGTCAGCCCAGTTCACATGTTTAATGACTAAAAACACTTGTTTGGCAGAAAGTGTAAATATTTAAGCAGATGTTTTTAGTGTCAGTGCAAAAAATATCATCCCCCCACATTGATGTGGTTTTGCTTGGCACAAAAAGTTGTCTGGGGGGAGACTGACACCACATGAATTTTTGATGCTGAATCCTCCCTGTCATGTTTGTTCTCTGCCTTCTCACGCTCCTGTGGCAAATTTTCTCCAAATGGACTCAAGCCTACTATAATTCTTCTTTCCATGTGTTCTGCATACATTTTTTTGCTACTGCAGTACCTTTGAGATCAGATATCACAGACTTGCAATATAAATTAGATTTGCTGATGCTATCAAAATCATTCGAATTTGACTTAGCTTGGCGAATCACCTTAAAAAACTTTTGATAAATTATTTGGCGATTATTTTCATTATGTTAGCAACTACAAAAATTTGTCTACATCTCTTTAAAAAATGCAATTACTCGAGGAAACAGTTGAGGAATTATCTTCCATACATTGTTTTATGAGGAAGATAACAAGCATTGCACATATCCATTTCAGACAAAGAAAATATTTTATAATATGTAAAATGCTGCATTGAACATGTCCTTTTCAGCCAAATAATAATACCCTATGATTAAGTATTCAGAGACCATGAAATGCGTATGGCAATAGAGATGTAGTTCAAGTTTTTTGTTTTTAACATTTTTTAGTGAATTTTGAGGGTTTTGGGGGTTGACGCATATGGACCATATTATTTACTATATGACTCACAGAATATACAGTATTTAGTTTTTACTAAATGAAGTAAATATACTGTTTACTTTATATTTTGTGCTATGTGTATTCAGCTCTCGGTGCAGGCAGACGGGATGGGGTACATGTATGCTCATCACGAGTGCCCTAGTTCCTTCATTCTGCACATGTCAAGGGGCGTGTTGACTGATCTTACATTACATGAATGTGCATAATGAGACAGACTATTGCCCATAGGATGGAGCCATTGTGTTTTTGCCATTTTTTAATGGTTTCATCCACTTGGAAGAATATCTGTTCCTTTATAAATAAGAGGATTCCAGGGAATATAAAGTTCACAAAAAATATTATTCCACAGTGGTATCATTCAGTCAATGTATGGGATATTGTTACCCTCAACTAAAAATGTTCAGGCTGTGAGATATAATGCAGAATCAAGACTGGAGATGAGAGCACTCACCCGCTTCCACGCTATGGGACAAACAGACTCCCTGTGCGACATGTGATCACGCCTCCGGATTCAGTCAAACTTGTATAACAACACTGCAAATTTCACGGAGCACCAGGCAGCTGAAGTCATAAAATCCTCATTTTATTGGGTATAATTAAAAACATTTACAACACCCGCAGTAGTGAATGATACCCCAAGCTTGACACGTTTCATGGCGTATCGCCACTGGGTATCATTCACTACTGCGGGTGATTTGAATGTTTTTAAAATACTCAATAAAATTAGGATTTTATGAATTCAGCTGCCTGGTGCTCCTAAAATTTGCAGTGTTGTGAGATGTAATCTGTCATTCCTCTGGTTAGTTCTAAGATGAGCAAAATCACATCAATTACTCATTAATTTACTTTTCTGCTGTGCCTGGTTGGCCCACATGACAGGTCATTCTGTTATTTCAAATTCATTATTATAGCTGTACAAAAAGTGTTAATATTTTGAAAACGAGATTTAAAAATAATGTAAATTTCAAAAGAGCTCAGAAGAACAATTTTACAGACATTTGTTTTGAGGGTTTATCTTTCCTTTAATAATTAGAAATGCAAAGGTAGAAACAATTCACAAATTTAAAATTTATTATAAAGTTTACAGGCTCAGTTAACAGTTTCAATAAAATATTACTGCTTACATGCAAAATATAGATAGGCATGTTTTTTTATTCAGATAAGTTTCTTAAAAGTATACACAGCACAGAAAATCTCATCATTAATTGAATGAGCTGCTCCAGTTAAAGAAACACTGCCAAAAAAGTTGAAGATTCAACCAAATATAAAATACTCAAAACCTACAGAGACTGATACCTTAGTTATTTTTGCTTTCAGGATCCCTATCAATAAATAATAGTTTGGAAGAAAACTCCAGAACATAAAGTACAAGCACAATCTTGTGTTATGGAATTCTACTTGAGACAAAACTGGCAAAACGTGAAAGGCTACACTTTACATTGCAAATACTTTGTGGTGCTTTTATCATTAGCTTTTAATGTAAAAGCACATCCACTTTATATTTAGTTAGTTATCAGTACAATAATTGAAGTCACTTTTGATGAAGGACAGAGTTTGCAATAAAAATTGCATTTCTACACGACTAGTGGAATCACCGGTAGTTTAATGTGACTGTAGGTTTTTAATGTCGGAGTCTCGACAACCGATAGTCAGGTGGGCTGGGTAATTTACCGAAAGAGGAAGCTACTGTAAGACAGCAAAGACAAATCTGAGTCTGCTATTCGAATACAGAATTTGACTGTCTATTACAATATGCTCTAGAAAGGGGGTGCAGAAGACCCTCGCTGTGTACAGGGAGGGCCATCATAGCTTGGAATATACCGTGAAATCTGATTATTGGTGGAATTCATTCACACAATTCACACGTTCCCTGATTCTTTTTTTTCAACCTAAAGCTCATCTGACTAATTTATTGCTTTCTGATTTTTTAGCATGTAATAAGATAAATTATACAATAAAATTAAGATAATGTTATTTTGAATTGTTCCGTAGCATAGCTAGAGAATCCATGTGAGCCTAAGAACTACCAAACTTAAAGATAGAAGGATTCATTTATTAAGGGGGAGGGCAAGTTGCCCACAAACCACCTATAACCCCAGTTGTGATTTAAACTATTAGGTGCAACTTGTGCCAATTAATCGAAGCAGATGTGACCAACCACATACACTTGCAATACCCTTTCCCTACTTGTGCATCACTCCCACAAATATAAGGCTCCTTTTCAAAATGATGTGATAACATCTCTAAATATTGTGAACTATATATGAGGGTGCATGGATGAGAAGCTCAGTCTCTAAATAATAATGAATCTCATTTAGTGGAGATAAGGAAATATCCACATGGGTCACACATGTGGCAGCTATTAATGTGGATGAATCAAATATAATCATGCCAGTATGGTTCTTTACAAAGAGCGTGTATCTCTGCAGTAACTAAAATACCTACCATATAAAATAAGGGAATATTTATTATGCTGTGTAAAACGAAATGCGCAGAAAAAACGGTAAAAAAGAGTCAATATAAGTAGCCGCTCCAAACTCACCCCTCGCGGGTATTCCTCCTCTACTCGTTCCACCTTGATACCGGGTGCTCTGCCACCAGCACCCCAGTTGTGCCTTGTAGTGGTAGAGAACAAATAGGCGGCACTCCGTTTAAAATTAATTTAGAAAATTTATTCCAACAGGAGATGGATACACATGGCCTTACACGTTTCTGGAAAGAAATCCCTCAATCATAGTCTTTAAAAAGCGAAGTAAAATATTGCGTGGTGTGTTATTTTACACCATGCAAATGCCAGATTTGCAGCCGTTGGTTTACATTGCTTCCGGCGCAAATCACTCTAAGAAACAATGCGTAAAATGTTTACACCGTTTTTTTAAGCAGCAAAGCGTGGCAATGTTTGGTATATTATCACGCCTTTTTTTTTTTTTTTTACACAACATAATAAATATGCCCCGTAAAGTCATCATATTACTTATAACTATATTGACATAAATGCTAATGAGCCCTTTAAGATATATATATATATATATATATATATATATATATATATATATATATATATATATATATATATATACCCTTTAATGTATCCTGTTACTAGTGTACAATATGGGCTAGATTTATCAAGGGTCGCATTTCGAGTTCATGGTAATTTGTAAAAACTCCCATAAACTCAAAATTCGGGAAAAAAACTAACTTTTTCAAAAATCAAACTTTTTAAAAAAAAAATCAAATTTTTCAAATTCTGGTGCATGGGATCAAACCGCAAACTCAAATCAAATTCGAATTGAATTTGATTCGAGTTTTTACACCAAAAAACAATTCCAAGACATCCCCCATAGGCTAAAACAGCAATTTGGCAGGTTTAAGGTGGCAAATAATTGAATTCTTATAGGGCCAATACGTGATAAATCTCGAAATTCAAATTTGAATTTTTTTTAAAAAACTCAAATCAAATTCAAATTCCACTAAAATAAAATTTGAAAATTCAAATTTTTAAATTCGAATTCAAAATTTGAATTTTCACTTTGACCCTTAATAAATTTGTCCCTATGGCTAAATATTTTATATACACTTGTAAGAAAAAAATAGCCATCTTGATTATGGCTTTTATTACATTCCAAGTCACACCCTGACCTAAATTATACACATCAAAGGGTTTCCTAGGGATGGAAGAGAAACTGTATGCTTGCTACTGGACAAGATTGTTGGCAAGTTGGGAGGTTTTATCTCTGCATCTGATCAATTGGGAACCGTGGGGACAGTTACTGAAAACTTAAATGTGGACACTGGACAATAGTGAGGGGTATATAAAGAAGGGAATCAGCAGGGGGCAGCCTGGAGGAGAGGACTTTAGAACACATAAGAAAAATCTGTACCTAGACTTCTATGGTTCAAGACACACAGATTTGTGTTGCAACACCCTGGTGACTGCGTTGAGTATTAACAATATTGTGCTAGGTTCTGTTATTTGTTTTTTTTTTCCATAGCATGTGGCACTGATCTATATTTTTATCTTGATTTGGTGATAAAATTATCACAGAAAAAGGAAAAATTGTGAGGGTTTACTTTTCCTTTAATCTTGCCAATTCTGTTTGTTTTGAAATTTTAACTTTGTTATAAGTTGAGCCTGGAGGAGAGAACAGCCTGGGTGAAGAGACGGAGGAGCCTGTCAGGAGACTGCACATGAGGACTGCAAACCAGAGGGAGGTCATAATAAAGCTGACCCCCTATTCCATTGTTCTGGTAACAATAATGATAACTATAGAAATCTGTAACTGTAAATACTGTTTTAGTTTTATTGTAATTGTAACAATTGATTTATCATTCAATATAGTTACTTAACTATACAATTATTGGTGTGGATTCTTTGCTTATGTACATTATACAAATGACTATCTTTCCTTGTCTGTGCCACCAGTGTAATGTTAAACACAAACTAAAGGAATCCTCTGCACTCACCCATATCAATAAATTGTGAACATTAAACTGGTGGTTCAACAAACAAATGTGCTGTAAGGCTACAAATGTATTGTTATTGCTTCTACTTTATTACTCCTTTATCCATTCAGCCCGTCTCCGATCCATATTCCAGTCTCTTATTCAAAACAATGCATGATTGCTAGGGTAATATGGACCCTAGCAACCAGAATGCTGAAATGGCAAACTGGAGAGCTGCTGAACAAAATGCTAAATAACTCAGAAATCGCAAATAATAAAACATCAAGACAAAATGCAAATTGTATCTAAATGTCAATTTGTTGCCTTTTATTACTGAACACCACAGGGATCATGTGACTGTAGCTGGGGATGATGGGAGCTACAACATGAAACTAGCCACTGCTCCTGGATAAGCTGCAGCGAAAAGGGAAACAGTTTAGTGGGTGTGACAACCCGTGTAATGTTACATTGCAAATGGATGAGTATTTTCTGTTTTTTTTTTTTTTTTTATTGACACTGGCGTAACTACCTCTGCAGAAGATCCCGCAGCCACGGGGGTGCCCGGACCACAGGGTCTGCTGCTATATTGCCCGACACAACCAAGTTAAGGCACTGTTTATTGCTTCAACAGAAGCTCCTAAACAAGCATGCTTCATATCAAAAATAAAAATTAACATTATAGGAAAATCCTTATGATGGGGATAATATCATCAGGACCCCAACAGCAATAATACATATGCTCCCTATTATAGGAAATTTGAAATCTTTGGAAAATAGAACCTAAATTCCACAATAACTAAAATACAGTGCCATTGGTATTTTCGGGGATTGATGGAAAACCAGCTAATATTAATAAAGACATTAAACATAAAGTAATATAAAAAAAATCATATATTTCAGTGAAATAATTAGGATTTTTTTAGGATGGCATAGTACAAAAATCAGAGTGAATTATACCATTAAGCCACTCATGAGATGTCACAAGTGAATTTAAGAGTAACATAATTTACAGACAAGCCTAATAAATGTGCCAGTACCAGAAACTGTACAGCAGGTATGCAATTTTCTTTATATCGGATAGTGGACCCCTAAAATGCTTAAGCTATACACCCCAAGTGTATATACATATAGACAATACAGCAAACTAAATATATCCGCTGTGATAGTGTTCCCATACTTGGGTGCTCCAAGAAAATTCACACAGTCTGTCTGCCAAATGTGCTAGAGAACTGTATTGCACACTGTTAAATGAAATACCAGACTGTATTGTTTGACCTGGTCAGCTGTTTACATGTCATACACATCTGGAATAATGATCTGATTCCATGGTGTAAATAGCTTGGAAAGTTATGTGGTTTCATGTACGGATCAAAAATTATACTGTTCAGGGAAGCATTTCCCAAGATGATAGCATTTACTGTATATGACAAATTTGCACATTGCAATATACATTCTTTGTTGTCTTTTCAAGATTTTTTTTTTTTTACTTTTACAGCTTCTCAGCTGCCAACAGAGAATTAGAAAAAAAGCTATAAAATGACATTTCTTTTTTTGAAAGGAGATCTACTCTTTTAGTTCCCTGCTGTTTTATTGTAGCGTAACTTCAGTATTATGATATGCTGGATTAAGAGATGATACACATGATTTAAAGCATCATCCGTACTTATTTTGCAATTCAGAACTGTGCACTATGTACACATAATAAAAATGCATTAATCAAATCTTGCACCTACTTCTTAGAATACTTATAAATTAAAGAATAAACTCAACAGGACCAGCTATGGTAGTATTCCAGCTGTACTAGTAGTGCAGGCGCTTTTACTGCAGTGTGTCAGCTTTAATAATGTTGGAATAATATATTTCTGCATAAAAAATGTTCTTCACAGATTCATTTTTAAAAAGTCTGCACTAATGTACAAGCAAACAACTTATTGGAAACATTGGCACTATCTATAAACATTACTAATTGCAACAATGAAGAAGCAGCAGATTCAGAGGTTACATTTTGCCAGTTAAAGGGGCAAGAAAGAAAGATCTAGAACAATTTGCAATTAGCCTTCATTTTGATTTTTTTAAAATTTTTAATTAAGAACACTTTTTTTCTGCAGCTCTTGGAATTAAAAACTAGGTTGCAAATGGAGTGGAATATCAATAGGAGAGTACCAAAAACAACATTAGCTATTAAAAACTTTATAAAATAAGTATTAAAGACAGCTCAATAGTTCCTGAGAAAAGGTCTGCCTATAACATACTTAAAGGAATACTGTCATGGGAGAAAATGTTTTTATTCAAAATGCATACGTTTAATAGTGCTGCTCCAGCAGAATTCTGCACTGAAATCCATTTCTCAAAAGAGCAAACTGATTTTTAAATTACATTTTGAAATCTGACATGGTGCTAGACATAATGTCAGTTTCCAAGGAGCCCTCAGTCATGTGACTTGTGCTCTGATAAACTTCAGTCACTCTTTACTGCCGCACTGCAAATCTGAGCGATATCTCCCCCCCCCTCCCAGCAGTCTTCCCCCACTTAGACACCTTTAGTTATATTGGGTAGGAGAAACAATAGTCTGTCAGAAAGCAGTTCCATAGTGCAGCATTGGCTCTTTCTAAAAGCACATGGCAAAATGACCTGAAATGCCTACACAACAATATTACAACTAAAAAAATACGTTAATTGGTTCAGGAAATACATTTAATGGTAGAGTGAATGATTTGCTGTGTAAACAGTGTAATTTAAAAATTTAAATTACACCATAAAAATCATAACAGAAGAAGGGTGGTTCACCTTTAAGTTAACTTTTAGTATGTTATAGAATGGCCAATTCTAAGCAACTTTTTACTTGTTCTTCATTATTTATATAGTTTTTGAATTATTTGCCTTTTGCTTCTCTTTCCAGCTTTCATCCTAGCAACCAGATTGCTGAAATAGTAAACTGAAGAGCTAATGAATAAAAAGCTAAATAACTCAAAAACCACAAATAAAAAAAATTGAAAACCAATTGCAAATTGTCTCATAATATGACACCATACTAAAAGTAACTCATAGGTGAACAACCCCTTTAAAGGAAAATGTATTTTTATCTTACTTTATTGTTAAATGTAACCGTGTGTTTACTCAGTTGCTAAAATTGTGTTCAATCCTTTCTCAAAACTATCTAATGTATCTGCCAGTAGAATCTATTTAGGGGGACAATGCCAATGCCTCACTATACTTTCTGGTTAAAAAAAAAAAAACTTTCTACAGAAAGTTACAATAGTCTAGTTTGTAAGTTCATAAATGTATCACTGTCTCCCATAACAAGTGATTTTAATAGTCTAAAAACAATTTGATGCAATGCAATCAGGGCTGCTTTAACAAACAAGCAAAGGGGCACTGGCAAAAGCTCCATCAGGATAAAGGTACCACCCATCCTGTTCATCTGTAATACCCTTTGAATTAAAATGTGCCAGAAATAGCAGAACATTCATGAAAATCAGCCAGATGAGTTCTACATTTCTGTCTTCTCTGCTTTACTTTATAATTAGAATACCTAAGAGAAGTTACTTATAAAAAGCAGTCATTAGTGGAGAAAAACTCAATATATACAGAGCACTCCAACTTCAGATAAAATTAATTGCAATGGTACAGGAAAATACTTAGCCCAATGTACTTCATCCCTGTAAGAAAGGATTTCAGTAGCAGGGAAAAAAAACACCGGCAGTTTTGATGTTTGCCTCTGATGAAATCCCTTGTAAGGGCCTGAGACATGTTTGGATAGATATTTTCAATTTATTTGTAGTAAATTGATCTGACATTGGCATGCCCTGCAAAGGGATTTTTGTTGCTGTATAAAGATGTAGGCTTTAGGGCATAGCCCTATATACAAGCATCTTTTTCTCAAAGGGCTGCCACTTTCCTAAAAATGATCATTTTTGGGGTAATCCCAAGTAAGATCCCCTCCCTTAATTCCCATACACATGCAGCACCTACAGGTATAAAGTTATAGTAATAGTCCTAGAGAATTCACACACAAGATGGATGGACAGAATAATAGGGTAGAACTTTTGATATGAAGCATAACAAAAGTGGTGTAAATGTGATACCTTTATTGGTTAACAAAAATGATAATCACAGCAAGCTTTCAGAACATTGCAGTTCCTTCTTCAAAGCTGATTATCCTGAGTCCAATCCAGAATGTCCTGGGTCCATAGAGCTTTGAAACAGCCTTGTAGGCAATATGTATTCATTAATAATGCTGATACAGTACATCTTTACATTGATTAAAATAGTATTTCCTGGCTGCATTGCAAATTAAACAACAAAAAACAATCTTTAAGCTCAATGTAAGCCTCAACATCAACACATGCATGGTTATACCCCATCAATGGCCTGCATAACATCATATGTGTGGTTTTGCCACAGGCCTTGAAAATTCCATGAAATGTGTTGAATTAATCTAGATAAAATTGAGATGCGCCTCTCTGTCTCCATGTCCAGTGTTATTAAAATCAGATTCTCAGTCTACTACATGCCTTCTGACAAGGATCAAAAGCATCTAACTAGGTATAGAAAATGCACCAGTGAAAAATGACGTATAAAAGCTTTATAAGGAAACACATGTGCTTATTTATGTTCAAGATCAATAGAATTTTTGGCTCACACAGCTTTTACTGCCATAGCAAAACCCCATGTATAATGAGAGCAGTGTCAGCATTAATCAAAGGGAGAGAGTTTGTGGAGCACATGTGTTGCTAGAAAGCTCCTCAGTCCACCAAAGCTAAACTTTTATCATCTATCCCAGCACTCGAGCAAATAGGGCTTTTTTTAATAATGCATTAAAATTGCTTGACTGCTTTTGTCCTATTTAATCTGATTATGTATTGTGTATTTATTTTGTTGCCTCTATACTTTTAATTAATATGGAAGCTTACTTTGTAATAATGGAGTAATAACAAAGACTAATCCTTCATACATAACATCCAATATATATTAATCTAGTTTTACTGTAGCCAACATTTAATACACTAAACAAATGTTTAATACAAATCCCGGATGTAAAAAGATTCTTTAAAATACTCATGGACAGCACAAAATGTTATATTTCTCAAAGAATAAACTTCTCTGCTGTAAGATGTGCCTGTGTATTTACACTATGTATGTTCATACAGGTTCATATACAGGGAAAATGTAGTCCCTATTGTAAAATATAACAATACAGTCGCAACAGTTAGTATGTTATTTCTTACGTGCACACATTTCAATGAGTCACGGGACAAAAGTACATCACTAAGCACCAATTATAACAGAGGATATCATAAGGCACCATTTATAAGTATCTATTTTAAAGTAAACTCATAATTGTTTTATATTATATATTTAAAATATCTTGGGGAAGTGCAAAATACCAAACCTGAGCACATATCAAAGTAAATTAAAATTTAAATGAATATCTTTGATAGTATGGCTCATCTGTTTGCTTTTTAATTAAGGTGAGTTTGAAGTATTTTATGCAGATCACTTTGCTTCTCTGGAAAATTCTTCAGCAAGTTAACACTGCCATATTTATTCATAGGATGCAATAGAGGTGTTGCTTTATCTATAACTGTGTTCAGATGCAAGTTATACTGAAGCATTCACAAAGTGCTTTGTGTTCATAACATATTCACCCTTATGAGAACCACCATCATGGCACCTTTCCCTAGTATGCATCATCCCCTAAATGTAGATAAATAGTGCCCTGTGCCAACCTGAGCAAAATGTTTACTAAATATTCATAGACAAATACAATGACAACTTGCTACCTGCTTGAACTTGATGTGAAAATGACAAAGCTTGCCTAAAGTAACATAGTAATTAGGCTGAAAAGACACATGTCCATCAAGTTTAAGCTTTTGGTCTAAAGTAAATCTGATAGTTGATCCATCCAGCCTCTCCAATTTGCCCCAATTTAGCCACCCAACCCATTCTTAAAACGAATGTATCTAATGTATCTGCTAGTACAAACAGTTCACAGAGAGAATGCTACAACTTTACACTTCTCAATGTAAAACAATCTTTATAGGAATATTATGAAAGTATAGGGAGATGGGTTCCAACACTGGGACTAAGTACTAGGTCCCAACACTTACCACCTTGCTAACTCGGTCCCCTGTAGTGGAGCATAGTTACATAGTTAAATTGGGTTGAAAATAGACAAAGTCCATCAAGTTCAACCCCTCCAAATGAAAACCCAGCATCCATACACACACCCCTCTCTACTTTTAATTACATTCTATATACCCATACCTATACTAACTATAGAGCTTAGTATCACAATAGCCTTTGATATTATGTCTGTCCAAAAAATCATCCAAGCCATTCTTAAAGGCATTAACTGAATCAGCCATCACAGCATCACCCGGCAGTGCATTCCAAAACCTCACTGTCCTGACTGTGAAGAACCCCCTACGTTGCTTCAAATGAAAGTTCTTTTCTTCTAGTCTAAAGGGGTGGCCTCTGGTACGGTGATCCACTTTATGGGTAAAAAGGTCCCCTGCTATTTGTCTATAATGTTCTCTAATGTACTTGTAAAGTGTAATCATGTCCCCTCGCAAGTGCCTTTTTTTCCAGAGAAAACAACCCCAACCTTGACAGTCTACCTTCATAATTTAAGTCTTCCATCCCTCTAACCAATTTAGTTGCACGTCCCTGCACTCTCTCCAGCTCATTAATATTCCTCTTAAGGACTGGAACCTGTGTCTTCTCATAGTAGCCAACATGTTTACTATTCCGCTGGTTGCTGGCAGGGACTAGGGACTGCATGAAAATTTAAGCAGCCTGGAAGCCACCATAAGGAAAGGAAGCTAAAAAGCCTGGCAGAGGAAGCCAGGAAGAGGAATAAGGAGGAGGTTTCCAAGACCAGGGAGCAGTATGGGGGCACAGAGAGCCGGAAGGCCCCAACAGAAACAATGCTTTGGTGCAAGGAAAGCCTATCCTGCACTGGGGGAACAACACCTGCATTGAAACCCTGGTAGTCAAACTGTATGATCAGGGTCAAAACAGATTTACCTAGAAAGCATACAGGGGCTTTTTGTAATCTATGCACTGCAGAAAAAAACGTATCGTTGACAACATGCATGTGAACAGATAGCTGTCTTTTCCATCTAGCTTGACTAGGCAGTTGGAGTCAATGTAGCCTGCCATTGCTCACTATGTCCTAGGTTATGTTTTTACTTTATCAGATATCATATCGATGCAATTATATAAGTTTTAAGAAAAAACAGTAGAGCAAGTCTTGGCAGAAAGGCATTAAGACATTGTAGTAAAAGCAGTATTCAAGAAGATAATTATTTTGTGATATTGATGGTACACACAGCATATCATTAATTGGAGAAAAAATGTAGCAGTTTGCGCCAAATGCTTCAATCAATCCTACTTTATCTGTAGGTTTTAAGGGCCAAGTTAAAGGAATGTTTTGAGTATTTTGAAGAAATGTGTTAAGTGGTTCTATTTAAATTTGATGGTTTGTTTGACCCAGTTCAATGTGGTTATCAGTGCCAGGTCTTTACATTTTAAAGCTACAACACTACATGGTAATTTTGCTGGGCATTAATCAATTACATGTGTTTACATTTTCACTATTTAAACAAATACCTTGGATCTTCAATCAGAAAATAAATCGATTAATACCAAGTAAATAATGGGGAAGTCTAGAGCTTTGCTATTTGATCAATTTGACAAGCAGCTTTTAAAATACTTAGTTAGTCTGTGCTTTAAAATACAGAAATGAAAAGCAAGAAAATTCTGCAAACTGCAGAAATCATTTTAATCCACAGGGCAGTGTAAAAGCCATTGATAGAAAAATTGCTTCTCCTGGAATTATCTGGCTAATATAGTGATGCCTGTTGAGTAAGTACCTAAAATGTACTTGTGTTTGCTGCACATAAAATTGATTTGTTTTGAAATGCAGTCTATTACAGTCATACATCTCAAAGTGGAAGGCATGCGTCTAAAACTGCCCACCAATCTCATTTTATAAGGCACACTCCCAATTTGCTTTTAGTCTTTACAATGAAGGCTATTTTTTGCAGTTTTTTTCCACTTTGTGATGGAAAAAAACAGCAATTTTGTGTACTGATTTACCCTGCAAATGAGGCAAGAATTTTTTCCTCTGTGATTTTTACAGTTATTAAATGCTATTTTTTGGATACTCTTGGCATATATTAATATATAAACAAAGTAGTGCATTATGCAAAGTCTAAAAACTTATAAATACTGTTTCTTGCATAACATTTAAATGAACAATTGTAGTATTACTCAATAGCAAAACATATCTGTTTGTGTTTTGAATTAGCACATTTATTGTACATGTCCCACATGTTTAAATCCACATTTGTTGCTTCCAACCTCTCCAGTTTTCATCTGGACCAAGAAGCAGTTCTTAATGACTAGAACTAATCTCCGATTGGCTGGAAGCGTTTTGGGAGGACATAGCAGGAAATGTTTACAGCACGGCTCTCGAGCAGGGATAAAGCATGCAAAAGCAACACAAATGTTAAAGAATGCGTTTGGCCAAATCCAAGTAATAAAAAGTCTGAATTCTTTTTGTATAGTATGTAGATGGGATGTTTAAGAATGCAAAAATTTCTGTTTTTTATGGAAGGGATTAAGACTAAGGGAATTCCTATTTTATCTTGTGAATCAAAACAATATTTGTATGGCCCTTGGGATTCTACAAACTTAACCTTTTACCAGTAAAGCTGTAAAGTAAGAAACGCTTATAATTCCTTTTTTCCTTGTTTTTCCCCTCCTTTTAATTCCCAAACATGGATCACTTGATGAATATTGCTACAGAGTTTTCTTTCATCCATGACTAAGGAAATGGAATATGAACATGTTTTCCAACATTTTTTCACATTTGGGGTTTATCTTATTTTGTGGAACAAAAAAGCAATTGCATTATTATTATTATTATTATTATTAATAATAATAATAATAATATTGTTTTTCTAAATATTTTCTGATATATTGAAGACCTGATGAACCTGGAGCTAAAACATTCAATGAGTCTGTTTTATTCTAACAATATTTATTGATTGGGTTGCATGAAAAATAGCAAGTCATGAAATAATGCTGCAAACACAAAAAGCCAGCCACATTTTGCGAACCTGGAAATTGTTTAGTGCCACTTCTGACAATGGAAGAAAGATTGCAAATGTTAGCATTTGTACCAGTGCACAGTGTATGTAATAAAACTGAAAAATGTTACGCTTGCTTCAAAAGATTACGGGGGTTATGTAATAAAAGGCACTAAGCTGGCCCAGGAGCAGTAACTGATAGCAACCCATCAACTGGTCAACTGCAAAGCTAGAAAAAAATACAGCTGCAGCACCACTTTGTTGCAAAAAGTGAAAAGTTCAATTTGTTAGGTCAGACAACCAGGCAAGGTTTCTGAAGCCCGTTTGAAAGCTAACATCTTATTGGTTGATATGGGTTACTGCTCCTGGGCAAACTTAGTGTCTTTTATTACATATGGGGTTATGACACCCTCAAGCACTTCCTAAAATTCACAATGGGAACAGTCTAAGGAAAAATATTACATAGCAAAATGCTAATTTTTGTTCTTATTAGTTCAAATTAATTTTCTCTTTGCAACTTTTATTACATTTTCCCCAAAATGCCTTAGCAGCAATGTCATTTCATTTTACCATTGACTTCAATGGATTTCAGCAACATTTTTCACGGTTTCGCAAACTTGTGAAAAAAATGAAATGAAACTATTTCATTTGTCACTACATGTGGAGCGTACATTTATGTGTGACTATGGTAAAATGCGTATATTAAGAACTAGAGAACAAACACACCACTCAACTCACCACATCTCCTCTGTAACATGCTCAGTGCTTGGTTTAAAGGGTCAGTCACCTTACGGTCAATGTAAAGCTAATCTAACGCCAGCACAACAGAGCATTTCAAAGCAGGGTAATCCCCTGCATGTTTATTATTGAGATACAATGTTTCAGGGACACCTTCCTTTGTTAAGCAAGTTTTCTGAACTAAAACGTGTCAATAATTCTGTTCATATATCAGAGCCACAATAGAATCCATATCTTCCAAAGACATAGAAGAGCAATTAAAGCACAATAGGGAACATACTATAATTTAAACACATTGTCCTAATTCAACTGGGACCTTCTTTCCTAAAAATATAATTTCTTACTCCATATAATCAGACGCTTGGCTTTAAATTACTAACTTAATAATTGCTTGAAGGCAAAATGGGAACATAAGAATATTGGGGTTTTTTTACTAGTATTATGTTCATTACAGGAATAAATATGTAGAAGGAGATTTGGATGGATTTATTTCTCACTGAATAGTATCAACTTTGTTCTTAATTCAGAAAGCCAAACTGGATCTTGGGATACACATGTGAGAGTATGCCAATAAAAAAGGAAAGATAAGACCTTGTTTAGAGTACAATTAATAAAAGCAAACTTGTCCCAAAACAAAGTTTAACTAACAGCACTATTAATTATCCTGTCGGAACTCAACATATTACTGACCTTGGCAATATTACAGGTAATTTTCACACAAGAACAAACAGTACTCAAAAAACCCTCCCAGTGTTCTAAGAGTGAGACAAACAGATTTTTTTTATGCACGACTGCCTAATCTACCTCTTTTATGATTCAAGGAAATTATTTTGGACACTAAAGGAGAACCTTAATATTTAACCCACTGGGCACATCACATAAAACACTGGCATCATGTTACCAACTGCAGAACAGCATAGTGTATATAGTCTTGTAGTAGGTAAGTTGAAGATGTTCAGCAGTACTAGCTCATCAAGAAAAACATGGTCTATGAAAAAACATGGAAAATGTTTGTTTTTATGGTAGGTTTGTGCATTTCATATCCACTGTATTACTGTAAATAAGACTCTAAGGAGTAGTATTATATTTACTGCATTGTACTGTGGATCAGCTTTATTGGAGAAAACCCTGAAATGCTGCAGTTGCAGGGAGGCCCAGGAGTGTAGAGGGCCCAGTAAGGCCCTAATTAATAAGCAATTTCAATATACAGTACCTTGGTCAAGGTACAATATACCAATTTATGAGTCCCTAAATTACATTTTCTGCAATAAATTCTATATCTGTACAGATTACCAAGGACAGCCATACATATACTAAAGGAGGTGAAGAAACACATCTAGCTCATTTCAGTTACAGGAAGTGCTCAGCCCATTTTCTAACCAGATAATCTTTAAATTATTGCACCATCCTTCTTAAGTGTCATGATAGAACTACAAAATGTAAAAAGAATGACATACCTATACACATAGACTATCTGAAATAAAGAATAGGGCTAAAGCCCTTTGACACTGGGTTCAAAACAAGCAATATCCCAGAAGGACTTTTGATTTTATTTACCAAAATATGAAGAATAAATGCACCTAAATCCCCATAGATGTAACCAAAAGGGGAAGAAGCAAAAGGAAATGATTGCAAATAATTAAAAATTAAAAAGTGGAGGTGACAGGGATGGTCCAAGCAACAGAAATTAATTGTCCTCTTATCTAGTTTCAGAGTATACCACAATGGCAAGAAACATTCATCATAAGGTGTTTTAGTGGTTTTCAGGGTCATATTTGTAGCAAGGATACCACGTTTTATCTGTCCTGCTTAGTAAAAAGATTTCTTTTTTTTTTTTGCAAAGACAGACCTATTTACTTAGTGACCGTAAATAAAATGAAATCACATATATAACTGGGGCCTTTGATTTTTTAATACATCTGCTCTTGGGTCTATCCATTCCCAGCAATGAGCAAATTAGCGTTGAAGGCAAAGCCACACATACGAAAATGTTTTGCATGTAGTTGTTCAGTATATGCAGCTATTAACACATATATATATATATATATATATATATATATATATATATATATATATATATATATATATATATATATATAATCCTCCTCCAAAGAAGCCGCACAACTCAGGACTTATAAAGAAATGGTGAATTTATTAAATCACACTAACGTTTCGGCTGTCACACCAGCCTTTGTCAAAGTAACAAAATGTTAAAACATTTGCCTATAAAACCCCCACCAGTGGCGCGAAAATTTTCGCGCCACTGGTGGGGTATTTATAGGCAAATGTTTTAACATTTTGTTACTTTGACAAAGGCTGGTGTGACAGCCGAAACGTTAGTGTGATTTAATAAATTCACCATTTCTTTATAAGTCCTGAGTTGTGCGGCTTCTTTGGAGGAGGATTGTATGCAGTATTACGTGGCATGCACCCAGGCCCTGAATATACATCTGTCGTGAGTGCTGGGATTTCGGGGGAGTATATATATATATATATATATATATAGAAGTAGAAAAGATCGCACCCGCAGGACTTATTCTTGAACAAAGAAGATTTATTGTGAAAAGATGCTGACGTTTCGGCTGAGACAACAGCCTTTCTCAAAGTGCTGTTGTCTCAGCCGAAACGTCAGCATCTTTTCACAATAAATCTTCTTTGTTCAAGAATAAGTCCTGCGGGTGCGATCTTTTCTACTTCTAATTAATGCTACGGCTCCTGGACTGCACCCAGGCACGCTTGACCTCCATTTCGTGAGTGCCGGATCTCCTGCTCTATATATATATATATATATGTATGTATATATATAGATAGATAGATAGATAGATAGATATACACACACACACAATTACCTTATATATATAGTTAAGTGTTTGTTTTCATTGTTATACTCGGCAAATTAATTGGTTGCTATGAGTTACTGCCCAGGTAAACATTTGCCTGGGGTTCACAATTAGCCCCCAAGTTGGAGGTATAATACTCCAAAAAAATCACAAACATATTTAAATAAATTAATACAATTAGATTTTAGTGCATGTTTTGTCTCTTTGCAGTCTATGAAATATTATTGTTAATGTAAACAATCAAAAGCTACTTGTAGTAAGTTAACAAAATGCAGAAAAATATTGAATTAGAGACAATTATATCATGTTTCACCATTCATTGCTAATCTATCTAACACAATTAGCAGCTACATAAAGATTTTACAGCTATTGTAAATATTTTTCTTGGACTATGCTGGATATTTAACTTTATAGTTATAACGTGATATGGCATCACCCACGGATTAAACCAATACTCTTTTCTGGCTCACACAAACACTTGTGAAATAAATTACAATGATTCATTAGCTGTATACAACAGCACCATTGTGTTAACCATTGTGATATTCAGAGTGGACAAGAGGATTATTTTTTTTAATAGGCCAGTCACCTTTTAATTATAGCCTGCTTTAATCTAAGCTCTTTGGATTTATAATAATGTTGACAGCATCTGCAAGTTATGTAGGACTTCAAGGTTTTCATTATGTACACACTTTCTTCAAACAGAACTCTAACCTAGACATAGGATTTAAGTTCAGCTTTAAAGAAGCTGAAATAAAGCACTTTAAGGAGGAATTGATGGATAGAATTCCAGATTTAAGAGGCAGCAAAAGAGAAGACTGTGGATGCAGGTGGTGATCAAACAGAGGAGATTACTAGGAACATATGAAGATAGTAGATATGTAGTTAGAGAGAGGCATTTCCCCACATTTATAATCATCAATGTTTAGTAATACTTTTAGTATGACCATCTAGCACCATAACTATTTTAGGCACTATTAATTTTAAAATAATAATAATTATTATAATTTAAGCTCTTTTGGGCAGGGCCTTCTTTACCTCTAGTGTTGGTTATTAGTGGTTTTGCCTGTGGTTTCCTATATGTTAATGTATTAACCCATTTATTGTACAATGTTGTGGAATATGTTGGAGGTTTAAAATACATGTTAATAATAATATTGAAATCAGAGTAAGGACTAAATAAATGGTTACTAAGGCTGGACCATTTTTATCTTGTTGGACAGTTATATGTTTTCTCTGCCTTCACATTGATCAAGAGTAAACCTGGCAACACACAAACCACTCCAGACTAAGTAAACAGCTTATTGGACCATGTATACAATACAATACAATGTCCTGGTTGGAGATCAACCAGATATCTATTTGGCAGGTGACAACTGCACCTGACCATTGATACAATTCTTACACAAAGGACCAGGTTTTTGAATTAAACATGGTTATATATGAAAACTTAAAAGGGACATTTAACATGACTTATTATTTAAAATAATACATTGTTTTTCTGAAAACAAAGCTATTTTTCAAAAAACAGTAAAAACTGGCATTCTTGCCAGGTTCAGGTGTACACAGGGGTATTGATAACGATGATACTGTATTACTGATGGATATTTCATGGATCAGCAGGATTGAGCTAGGATTGGTCTAGGTAACCATGTGCTTTGGGTCCACTGCTTTAGCCCTTACCAAGCATGCAGGAAGGGAATGAGTAGTGGAAGCTAGGTATTTTGGGCCTAGTAAAGGATAAGCTATACTCTGTAATAGGTCACTCTAGGAGTGACAGACAGGTTATTTAGTTGAGCAGCCTAAGGCTCCGATGAGGAGAGTAAGAGGGATTACGATCCCGGGTACTAATACCCCAGTAGGAGGGACTCAGTGCACAGACTTAGGGATGTAGAGATTCCCCTGGGTTCCACTTATGGAAAAGGCTGAAAGCTGGGTGTACCTTCAGTTGCTGCTTCACTGCTGCTGTACATGTTCCCTTGCCTGCAGGGACTAAGCTGATCATTGGTGCTTGTAAGTATGTGCTATCCTCTGCCCTATGTACTCATATGTGTATTATTCTGTTGAATAAACTAAGTTCTCTGGTTAATAATAAAGAACCACTGGTGCCCAATTATTGTGCATAGCACTTTGTTACAGTACCACAACACCCTGCCTCCACACCATTGCGAGGGCTTATACCTGAGAGAAAGGTCTCATCCGGAGTACAAATATATATGAAAGTAAGCTCATAGTAGAGACGGCGCCACTCAGTTTACTATAACACTTCAAGTGTAAAATATATATGGTGGTGCTGGTTATGGCATAATTGCAGAATTACGCTGTGAGGATAAACTGGGGAGACTAACAATAAAAATTGTCTGAAGAAAATTTCCAGAGACATTGTTTACACAACAAGTATGTGAACAAATGTTATGATGCAGAAATTTTGGAATCGCATTTATAGAAAAGAGAACTTGATAGAAACATTATTGCTCCCAGAGGATTGACAGAAGAAAAGGGAACATGATGTCCTTTTGTCAGTGTGTTTTCAGAAAATATGAAATCATTAAATTATTGTTAGTCACGGCCTGATGGAAATTATATGAGCCAAACAGGGCTTTGCATTAGGCGAGGAACACATCAGTGAACTGTAAACTTTGGAAGATGACCAACAAGCACTAGTAACAGAGTAATGAGACAATGAATGCCATTGGGTTTTATCCCATTCATTAAAGTGGCACTGGAACAGAAACAGCAAAATGTGTAGAGTGTCTCACATAACATATGGTGCGGGAGCTAACAAGGTAGGGCAGCTTATACTTAGCTATACTTTAATGAAAAACTGAAAGATGGCCATAAAGTACCTTATACGACTGAAAAGCTTTAGAGTTTATTGGCACATTTCAGAATGAATGGACACATTTCACGCAAAGACCCTTGTATTTAAAAAGTAAATGTATTTGACCAGATAGAATGGAAGCAGGGTGAAAAGTGAGCATTATTAAGAGGTAGCTCTAATAAAGAAGGTTAGTAAGGTACAGTGAAACTGGGAACAGGGGACCAATAAAGAGGCTTGGTGGTGAAAGGAGCGGGTTAGGGAAGAAGAGCAGGCTCCAGTCGTGGAATAATGATAACAACACATGATTTCAAATTGAATCCAACATTCACAATGCCAATGTACAAAGCTTACTGTTGCAATGTCTGTTTATAATCATTATATACCTATAGGTATAGTCAAATATATTATGCTAAATTTTGAATATTGTGTTATTGTACTAATTGCAACACATTCTCTTTTTCTGCATTCTATTTGTTGTCATATTGTCTTTATGGTTTATTGTGAAAATCAAATAAAATATTTTAAACTACAAATATATTATGTACCATGTCAGACAACTGGACATATTATATCTCATCATGTTTTATCATAGCAATAAGCAGTATAGACTTTATAGTCATTCTACCCAGCCGCATATGCCATAGTCATTCTACCAAGCCGCATATGCGATAGTCAGGCATAGAATCAATTATCCGGAAACCTATTATCCAGAAATTTCGAATTACGGGAATCCATTAAAATCAAAATTCAAATTTTGAAAAAAATATTTCTCTGTAATTATAAAACAGTACCTTGTACTTGATCCCAACTAAGATATAATGAATCCTTACTAGAGGCAAACCAATCCTACTGGGGTTATTTAATATTTAAATGATTTATTAGTAGACTTAAAGTATGGTGATCCAAATTAAAGAAAGATCCTTTATCTGGAAAACTCCAGGTCCTGAGCATTCTGAATAACAGGTCCCATACCTGTACTACGATATTTTGTACTTTGCTGGATTTTTTAAAAGCTGTGAATTCCTTCATTTGGTTGTTCTGAACCATCATCTTATGATTGGTGTAGTTTCCTTTTTAAGGAACAGTTCAGTGTAAAAACAAAAACTGGGTAAAGAGATAGGCTGTGCAAAATAAAAAATGTTTTAATATAGTTAGATAGCCAAAAATGTAACGTATAAAGGCTGGAGTGACTGAATATCTAACATAATAGCCAGAACACTACTTCCTGATTTTCAGCTCTCTAACTCTGAGTTGGTCAGCGACTTGAAGGGGGGCCACATGGTACATAGAGTAACTGTTCAGGGAGTTTGCAAATGATCCTCAGCATTCAACTCAGATTCTAAAGCAACAGTTATGACACATGTGGCCCCCCCCTCAAGTCACTGATTGGTTATATCAATATACGCTAGTGAATTGTCCTCTATGCCTGGTAGTAAATTGGCGATGTCCCTGCGGATTGGATTTCTGGCGAATATTCGCTATCGACGGGCGCTCTTTTTTTTTTTTTTTTCAAACTTGTATTTATTGAAGGATCTTCACATAATAGTTACATAGTCATGATTGAGTAAGAAAAAATTCACGTTGGTCTGGTAACATCATGTGCATGCATTAGACATATTATGTCAAGAACAGTAATAACAAACTAAACTAATAGCTCAGACAAAGGCCTAGGATAATCAAGAGAGGTCCCTGTATAGGATTCCGTGAATAAGAACTTAATAACCTGTGAGATGGCTCCCAGGGGGCATTTGACTTGAACATCGGTGATCAAGTCGCTGGTCTCTGAGATACTGGGACGATTCCAGAACCATCGGAAGTTCCGGAAGTAGCACTGTATCATACCATGTGGTATAACGGAATGTGTGTATTGTGAGGTGTCTAAGTAATGTTGGTAAAGATGCTATATATGTCGACCATGTCATAAAAAACTTTTCGGTGTTCTGTTCCTTTTTTATCGTGGTTTCCAACCAATCCATATGAAAGATGAAGTGTAATTTTTGTTACACTACTACCATGGTAGGTGAGTCATTATTGAGCCATTGTTGCAGAATTGTTTTCCGGGCCGCTGCAGCCAGTTTCCCCATGAAATTTTTGTGTGATTTCAATAGACATGTCAAGGATGTAACATCACTAAACAGTGCCCATTCTAATTGAGCTTGAACAGGTTTACCAGTCATCTGAGCACCATAGTTAGCAACCTCCTCCCAGAAGGCCTGCAAAGAGGGGCAAGACCACAGATTATGCACTAGATCTGCTTTGGGGGATTGACATCTAAGGCAAGTATCAGAGGGCAGATGTCCCATTTTGTATCTTTTGATGGGAGTTAAGTAGGGATGTAGCGAACTGTTCGCCGGCGAACTTCGACTGTTCGCGTCCGCCGCAAGTTCGCGAACGTCGCGCGACGTTCGCCAATAGGCGTTCGCGTCAAAATCGTTCGACCATTCGATCGCTAAAATCGAACGATTTTCGTTCGAATCGAACGATTTTCGTTCGAATCGAACGATCGAAGCCATTGGATTGAATGAAATCATTCGATCCAATGGCTTCGATCGTTCGATTCGAACAGAAATCGTTCGATCGAACGATTAAAATCCTTCGATCGTTCGAATCGAACGATTTTCGGATGTTCGAAGTTCGAACTGTTCGCAATTTTTGCCGGTGTTCGAGAACGGCGTTCGCGAACACATTGTCGGCGGTTCGCTACATCCCTAGAGTTAAGTAGGAATTATGCAGGATTTGCAGAGACATTTCTTGATACCTACTGACTGGAAGCAACTTCATTATTTTCGTATGTTGTTGGAGAATAGTGGAAGTTGTAGAATTTGGAATATCTAGGGTCCAAGTAAAACCTGGTCTTTGTAGGTTGTCTAAATCTATCAGTGTTCTAATCATTTGATACAGTTGTGATGTTGATTGTTTTACCCGACTGTTTTTCCAAAGTGTATTGAGTGGGTTTGTTTTATCAATATCTGTCATTTGTTTGACCACATTCGTAGCGAAGTGAAGAAGTTGCAAAGTTAGAAAGATATGCTGTGTCGTGAATGGAAATTTGTTCAGCAGTTGAGCCTGGGAGAAGACAGTGTTACCAATAGTCATTATGTCACGTAAATTCTGTAGCCCATTATCTCTCCATTGTGATAGTATAGGATTTCGGACGCCTATAGGAAAGTTTTCATTGTCTAACCATGACAAGTACGGAGAAACAGTTGGAAATAACCGTTGTTTTTTTCTGACCGTATGCCAAGCATTGTTGGGCGCTCTTTTTAAGAAAGAGTGATATTTGATTAATTACACTATGCATTTCCCTTAAGCTGAGCCATATATCTTGGAATTGCACCCCCCTAGTCTCCAAGTCAAGTCTGACATTAGCCTAAGATTGGTTTTGTTTATATTAGCTTTACAATCAGGACAATGACACTGAGGTTTAATTACAAAAAAAGTGTGAGCTGATTCTTTTAGCTGGATCCAGGAATGTTTTTAAAGTAATGCCATTTGTATTTTATAAAAGGTGATGGCGCAAGCCTTTGGGAAGTATGCGATTAAAGATATAATTATTCTGAACCATTATGTTTCTACAGATGTTTGCCATATTAGTCCCACTCTGAATCATTACACTTGCAGACTCTTGCAGACTCTTGTTCCCCTCTTATTTGCATTTACTGTAACTTCCCAATAGTTCCAAATACTAGTGATAACCATGGGTTTAAATGTCTTGCTGTTATGTTTCTATACAATTTGTCATGGGATTGATTCTATAGTCCTTTTGGAGTTACAGTAGATGGGGGTTTCCTGGAACAACTAGGATTTAGGAAGATTTCATTTGGATAATTAGATTAAGTTTATACTACTACTACTATGTTACATTAGGGTCAGCTGTCACATGTGTACCTGTTTTCAGAGTACCTGTGTCCTTCGTGAGGTGCAGGTTCTATGTCTGACCAGGACTAGTGAGTATTTAATTTTAGTACAGATGTAAGAAGATATTTTTAATGTCCTTTTTCATTCCGCAAGACTGGTTTCCACCCGCTACATTCCCCTAATATCTCGGCTATAACTCAAATAATAGCAATGAACGTACTCATAGCAACATCTGACTTTCTGAAATTTCTTTTGGGTTTGTCATAGATGGTAACTGCACAATGTAGCAAAGTCTTAATTCCTGTAGCAAAGGTTACCCCTCGCCTTTTTCATTACTTAAATCCAAAACATTATTGGATCCAGCTAAAAGAATCAGCTCACACTGACATATATATATATATATATATATATATATATAGATATAGATATATATATATGATATATATATATATATATATATATGATATATATATATGATATATATATATAGATAGATAGATAGATAGATAGATAGATAGATAGATAGATAGATAGATAGATAGATTTTGCCAGAGTAGTAGGCTCATTATTGTCTTCTTTGTACATGGTTTCCCTTGATATGGTGCTATATAATAGTACGCATTCCACAACAAAAATTAAAAAAATTAGGCATGGCTACCAACAAGCTTATATCTGATACATCCATAACTATATGCCAGTTCCTATACTTCCTAGATCTGATGGAGTCTAGACCATAAAATTTAGCTAGGGGATGATATAGACATAAATCAATTGTGAACTCTTTATTTACTAGACATATCCTACCTTAAAGCAAAGAAGAAATACTACTTTTATAAACATCATCTCGTGTAACACAACTTATTGCTTATGTCTGTACAAGCACTTTTCTTTGAATCAAGAATTGTCAACTATGTTTAATAAATGGTGCTGGTATAAAACCACAGAATGAGTTAATAAATTGAGCATTGGTTGAAATCATGACCTTAGCTAACCCAAGAAGACAAACTGTTACTGCTTTTTTTTTTCTCCTTTTTTTTTTTATTTTGGTTTGGCAGCTCTTAATTGGCAGGCTCACAGTGAGCACTTGTTTGGATACTAAACATGCAGGGTACAATTAAAATGTTTGACACTTTCATCCAGAAATTGGAACAATTAATACTTTTCCTTTAATAAAAGCAATGGAAAGGACAAATGTCTTGTTAGGTCCCATTCTTTGAATCATTGAAGCATTGTATAACCTTTTTTTTTTTACTTCCTGCATTCCACAACTTCATTGTTTAGTTTTGGAGCCTTGCAAAAGGCCACATTATACTTTAGGTATTAAAATAGAAAAACAGTAACAGATTTTCCATCATACTTCTCAGAGATGAAGTTTGCTCATTCCCAGTAAGGGCTAACTGTATTTAACCGAATTTATCTGAGTATTTCTAAGTTTCTAAGTTAGAAATTCGAGCAACTATTTATTTATGAAGAAAAAAAAACAAAAAAGTAGGGTCAGGCAAACTTCGGAGCTTTCCCCAAAACTCGAATTGTTCGTGGATTCTGCACAAAAAACTCAGAAATCTGTGAAAAAATCGTAGTTTTCAGAATTTTTTCATGCAGAAACCACAAACTCATCGGATATCAGTACGGACATCACTGGGACCTTCCCCATTGACTTATACAGGACCGTGAGAGCTTTTAGATGCCGAGGTTTCGGATTCGGGAGTTTTTAGACCATCAGACTTTAATAGATCTCGATAAATTCTTAGTTTTTTTTTTCCTCCGAAAACCACAAATTATTATAGGTTCGGATATTCGGACCTTGATAAATAACCCCCTAACTGTCTTTCTTGAGTGTTTTGAAATACAACATACAAACGGCAAAACTTCAAAACATCTGCTATATCGACCAGACAATATAGGCACCTGGAGGGAATTTTAAAAGGTTGTACTCAAATTAAATAGCCATGCTAAGTCAAATGAAATAGCCGCAAACACTGTCAGCGAGTGGTGGATGGATAAGTTCATCAGTTCTGAACAATTATTTGATGAGATTGGAAATAGGAATAGTTAAAGACTGATTACTTTTTCCCATTTGCCTGGACCCTGGCATCCACAATTCTCCCAAGTGCCTGCTTCTCTCTATTTCTATTTATCGATTACAAGAAGCGGGATTTGCACTTTCCCCTTTCTCTGAATGTACCAGACCGGCTTTATTGCTAATTTTTCATTTTTGGCAACTTGTATCTGAGGGTTTCCTCCTTGCTACTTTATGCTTGCTAAAGAGGGATAGTCCCCTAACAGAAATTCCCAAGGTTATGCAATATGCCTTGGGTTGGGCTATTAACTGAAGGTAAATGAGAGCGGTCAGCTGTCAACAAATACAAGGAAGAAACCTTTAATCATTTTAAGAACCTGACCTCTACATTATGCGAGTGCAACTTAAAACCATCATCTAAACAAATCTATAAAGACTTTCTGCTCAATGAGACTTGGCAACATTTTTAAGCAACATTGCATTTTAAACAACCTTGCTTCAGAACAGGATTCCTCGCAAGTGATTTGATTTGTTGTGCAGTTTATCATTTATATTTTTATATATATTTTATAATACATTTTCTATTTTTAAATATGTACTGTGGGGCCCTTAGAGCAGTAAAATATATCTACACCTAAGAATTCCATCAGCAAGAGTCTTTATCAGGGAATACTGTTTGGATCACATTTTCTTCTATTACCCTGTGCTGTTTGGTTATTATTATGAATGGGTGAATCCAAGCAAAGAGAACAAAATAATAAACCATTCAGCATGACTTAGAGCACTCTTTGGTGCAGATATGAGCTTCATACATTTTTTCCATAACACAAAATGCTCCAATATTCTCAGCAAAATGACTCAAAGCAGGTTTAATAAAGATCATAAGAAATGATTCAATATCACTGCTACTGAAATCACCAGATCTGTGCAACAAATTACATTCTTTAGTAAAGCTATTATATAGAGAATAATGTTCACCCTGTTATAACATATAAGGATTAGTGATGGGCAAATTTGTGAAAAAAATACGTGAAACGCATTGAAGTCAATGGGCGTTGAAATTATTTTGGCTCGTGTCAATTTGACACCCGCAACAATTTTTATACGCGTGTCTATTTATAAGCACCATTTATCATTATATAATTTACAGGATATTTATGGCACTTGTGTATTATACTATTATAACCATTATTTGTAGCATACAACTGGGTGCCCCAGTAATGTAACTTTAGCTTCAGCAATTGTGCTTTTAAGAACATTTTTTCCACTAAAAAAAGTAAACAAGTCACAAGATTAAACATTCATAAAATACACAATGCTCTGTTAATTCTCGAAGGCAAATGCCAGTCAACTCCAAGGAAAGATAATATCAAAAGCAGATTTGCCTTGATTAATGACCTGAAACTTTCAAAGATTTAATCTTGCATAGCCATATTAACTACTGGAATGCTGAACATCACAAAAGAGTCAGCTGTGATCCTTTCAAAGAATGCAGTGCTGTATCACACCAGAGTTATGTTGTAACTGCATTGGTTTAATTATGTCACCACATTGGTGTCATGACATCCGTGTCATGTCTCTGCTTGTGCTGAATCCTGGTTGCTATTTTATTGGACTGAATTCCTGGTTTTGGGTCTTGGACAGTCCCTGACCTGGTCTTGTCTGCTGCTTGCCCTGACTTGTGACTGTTAAATAGGGATTGCTAGTTGCCATTGCTGCAGGTAAGCACTCAGATACAAAGTGCATTTCTAGTGCAGTCACACATTGATATATTTCTAGATTCCAATCGATGGAGGTAGAATTGCATAGTGTACCAGATATGTATCCAGTGCCAAACCATACCCCCACAGGAAAAACACAGATTTGTTCCTTACCAGCAGGTACTGTAGGTAGCATGGTGAATATTTACAATGTCCTATAACACTGCAATAAAGTGTTTCCAGCAGTGTTATATACTGAGCAAATGATTACTGCAGTATGTTTCAAGCAACTCTCTTGGAAACTATAATAATAGTTTTCAAATTGTTCCATCTTCTAAAACAGTAGCTATGCATGAAATGATTTGTGGCTGCCAAGAGCATAGTATAGTAACATTTTCATCACTATAATCTAAGGCTGCAGAACCATGGGCAGAGAAGTTAAAAGCACAGAGATTCAAGCCAATATCTAACCCAGAAAATCATGACTCAACTCTAACAACACCAATGAACACATGATTTTAGGCTTACATTAAATTTGTACAACCCATAGTTTTTTTATTGGATTAGCAATGCCCTTACATCCACATTTAAACACTGCACAACGTTAATGCAGTTGTTCCTTGTTAGCCACATTTGTTTGACATTAATACTGAAGAAGCTACAAGCTTTGGCTCCTTTTTTCATTCCAACAAGACCCGCCAATGGGTGTTCCTCATTAACTAAATGCTAAAATCATGTTACTAAATGTTCTGCCCAGTTAGGACTACTCTCGTGTATACAAAATAGAACCAAGGAAAAATACTGTCAGACACATACTCTTACAGTGAAAGCAACCCTGTAAGTTTCTAATGCATTACTAACATGTAATATGCTGCATAACACACAATGGGGCACATTTACTTTGCTCGACTGAAGGAATAGAATAAAAAAAACTTTGAATTTCGAATTTTTTTTGCTACTTCGACCTTTGACTCGAACAATTCGAACTAAAAATCGTTCGAATATTTGACCATTCAATAATCGAAGTACTGTCTCTTTAAAAAAAAACTTCGACCCTCTACTTCGCCACCTAAAACCTACCGAGGTGCAATGTTAGCCTATGGGGAAGGTCCCCATAGGCTTCCTAGCAATTTTCTGATCATAGAAAAATCGTTCGATCGATGGATTAAAATCCTTCGATCATTCAATTCAAAGGATTTAATCGTTCGATCAAACAATTTTTCGTTCTATCAAACTAATTGCGGTAAATCGTTTCGACTTCGATATTCGAAGTCGAAGGATTTACATTCGGCAGTTGAATATCGAGGGTTGATTAACCCTCGATATTCGTCCATATGTAAATCTGCCCCAATATGTTGGTGATATATACTGTACATAATAATGAATAAAAATTGTATTAAAAAATAACAGTATATTTAGTATCATGTAAGACTGTTGTGGGTAGCTTTATAATATTGTTATATTACAGGTATGGCACCGGTTATCCGGAATGCTCGGGACCTGGAGTTTTCCGGATAACAGATCTTTTCATAATTTGGATCTTCATATATTAAAGATACTAGAAAATCATGTTAATATTAAATAACCCCATTAGGCTTATTTTGTTTCCAATAAGGATTAATTATATCTTAGTTTGGATAAAGTGCAAGGTACAGCTTTATTATTATAGAGAAAAGGGAAGTCATTTTTAAAAAAGATGGATTATTGGAATAAAATAGAATCAGAGATGGCCTTTCGGTAATTCGGAGCTTTCTGGATAATGGGTTTCCAGCTCACAGATCCCAACCCTGTACAAAGAAACCAATTATAAAATAGTAATGAAGGGATTTAATAGTAGCCATTATCTTTTTACTTTAAGGACCCTTACTAATGAAATGAATGTTCAACATATCAATACAATTTTTTTAATATGCACTGTTTTTGTTAGTTAAACATGCATTTCTTTATTCTGAAATATTTTAAATGTGCCTTAAGCACAAACAAATCCAGCAGGTTGGGTTAAAAAAAAGTATTCTATGTTACTTTAGAACATTTGTGCAAAATAGCCTGAAGAACATGTCCATGCAACCAAACTTGAATCTCAGACAGGTGTCAGGTGCACAAAAGCTGTGTAAAAAGGCAATTTATCAAGTGCAGGGCAGAGTGTAAAACATATTTTTGCTTTGTAGCATTGTATTACTAGGTAAACATCACCTGCTGCCCAGAGCTCCAGTCTGAAGTAGGAAACCTACCCAACTTTTGTTATGGCAAACTACAGTTCCCAAAAGTCAGTAAATATACAGTTTAAATAACCTAAATAATCATAAACAAGCAAGCTCCTAGTCTTCATAGTCACAATTGTCAGTAATGATGCTCATACTATCTGTCTTGCTTTCAAGGTCTGGGTTGAAAGTGTTTATGGACAGAAAAATCTAAACTATAAACATACTTAACAGCTGATGTCATCTTGTTCCCTAAGAGCTTTGGGTTCTTGTCCTCATATCATCCCGATAAGTCTTTTCCAAATAACAGTATCATGGACCAATAACAAGAAAAAAAGGAAAGAAAATGCAATAATTGAAGAATAGACTAAATCGTACATTAAAGTACTATGCAGAGCCATTGGAATTTTAATAATGATAAGTGTTATATGACATGTAGTTGAAGAAAGCAGAATAACATGTCAGTTATAGCATTACTAAAACATTAATACAAATTGATACATTAAAAAACTCCACAAAGAAATAGGACAGTATATGTCTCTTTAACTTGTTAAAGGGAATATAAACTAAGGACAGTATTGCATTTTTCATATAATATTGACCCTTGGTAAAGAAATTTTGTTTTATATAACTACCACGTCTATGCATTCTTCAGTATTGGACTCATTGACTGCATTTAGTACTCACAGGCAGAAGACTTTGCTGTGTACAGAAATATGCCTTATCTGTCAGAGTTGAGCACTTCCCATGGTCAGTGGACAAGTGTAAATCCTGCTCTCAGCCAAACACAAAACCCAGAATAAATCTAGGGTTTATGAATTTTTGAGATTGAGTTTTCCCATAATTAGCTGCCAAAACTCATGATCACAATTTTTTGCCTGATCATGATTTTTTTGCCCTGATCTGCATTGCAGCAAGATGTTTCTGTTTATGATTTTCTGTATTTAAAAAAAAAATTAGATCAACAAAAATATCCAATCTTCATATTTTGTATCAATTTCAATTTAGAGAGTTAACAAATCAGCCCCCATGCAAAACATTGAGTTAAAATGCACAGTTAGGGCAACATGCTATCTTTTAAAGGCTACTTTTATTTTAGTACTAGTTTTCCTTAACTAACCTGTCATATAAATGTTACTAAATAAAAGAATGCCTTTGATTTAAGTTAACGTTTAGTATGTTATATAGTGGCCAATTCTTAGCAACTCCAATTTCCATTGGTTTTAATTTTTTATTTCTTATAGTTTTGCATTATTTGAACGGGGGTCACTGATCTCATCAGTCAAAAACCCTATTGCTCTGCAAGGCTACAGTTTTACTGGTTTTATTCAGGCCTTCTCCTATTCATATTCCAGCCTCTCAATCAAATCACTGCCTGGTTGCTAGCGTAATTTGGACCACAGCAACAAAATAGCTGCTGAAATTTTAACTGGAGAGCTGCTGAACAAAAAGCTAAATAATAAAAAAACAACAGAAGATAAAGAATATCATTCTCTACATCATACTAAAATTGTATTGTAACCATAACCAAGCCATTTAATATTATTTATAGTAATTTTCTGCTCAGATTTTATGTATAATATTTTACATGATTATTTTACAAATAAATACTTTTAATACTTAGTGCCAAGTATTAAAAATGCTTCAGCTTTTTTTTCAAGTCTGATATGTTATCCTTCCCCAGAGAAGGGAAACAGCCAGCCACTGATAACAATACATTTTTTTGATATCCAAGTAAGACAAAATTGGAACAAATAACCTCAAGGTTAAAAAAAAAAAAAAAAAAAAAAAAGTTGTGCCGTGCTGTAATTATCCTCAAAGCAAACACAACGGAGAAGTAAAACTAAGCAAGTGTTGGTGTGCTAACATCCCGGGCAGAAGTGTCAGATTTGTTTTCTTCTCCTTCGTAGGTTTATTATAATTGAACAGAATGCGCAGAATGCGCAGGAGTAACAATGAGTGTTAGGGTTGACTTCTAAAATGACTGTTAAATAAATGTTTACATGGCAACTACAGAAATAAGTTTTGTCAGTTTAGACAAGCCGCAAATAGTAGTAGTAGCAGAAGTAGGGGGTAAGGAATTCACACACACACATCTCACCAGATCTGCCAGAGTTAGGCGATAGATGGAGCCACAATGACATTTACATCTGGCACACATGGCATGGCTATAGGAATCCTACATAGATAATGGTAAACACTGCTAATATGTAGATGTGTGAAAATATAGACAGAGTTAATTGCCATTCACCAAAGAAATCAGAATATATTTAAAAAACAAAAAAGAAACCACTTTTGTAGCGAAAATATTTTACAAACAAGAAAATCATGCAACATTATTAGAAAAGAGGGATTATGCAATTATGAAGTATTGCCACGGCAGTTAAGGTGGCCATACACGTACAGATCTGCTCATTTGGCAATTTTGCCAAAAGAGCGTCTCTCTCCCCAATTGAGGTGGGCGATATCGGGCTGATCTGATCGTGGGCCCTAATGCCCAACAATCGGATCGAACATTACTAATATGGCACAGTTTTACTTTAAATCCAGCAAAGGTTTACCAACGTGGCTCCCAAATTAGAAAAGGGTGTTACCCTGATCTACATCAGCTGGGATTGGGAATAGTGATTGGTGCATGAGGATAGCCTTGTGATTGGCTTAAAGGAAAACTATACCCCCCAAACAATGTAGGTCTCTATTAAAAGATACTGAGTAAAACAGCTCATGTGTAAAACCCTGCTTCATGTAAATCAACCATTATCATAATAAAATACTTTTTTAGTAGTATGTGCCATTGGGTAATCATAAATAGAAAATTGCCATTTTAAAAAATAAGGGCCGCCCCCTGAGATCGTAAGATTCACTGTGTACACATACAAACCACATGTAAGGTCACATGAGCCAATTAACAGACAGAGTTCTGCCTTTTGCTTCCTCACTTCTTCCTGTTACAGTTAGTGTTGTAGTATTTCTGGTCAGGTGATCTCTGAGGCAGCACAGATAGAGTCACAAAATGGTGGTTCAAGGCAAGAGATGTAAAAGGGAAATATTTATGTAAATATATATTCCAGTTTGGTAAGATTCTTTAATATGTCATTCAATTTGATATAAACTATCTGTTGCTTAAGTATTCATTTTGGGGGTATAGTTTTCCTTTAAGGTTTTATTGGTTAATTGATGTGTTGTTGTGATTGAGTGCCTGCTCCAAAGAATTTCTGGTTTGTCCGCTCACTGTGCTGAGGGCTCAGGGCGGTGCTCCTGGGCCTCTTCCTTCATGTGGTGAGTTACCATTTACTACTTGGAGACCCCACTTTTAGAATTAGTATACTACTGTTTAGTTGAAAAAACACTAATATAGATTGTGGATATTTAAGTTGATTAGAATATCACATGTTGAGATAAGGAAATAAAGCTGGATCAGTAGCTTCCTCCAACATATCATATGTAACCGTCAGCACTATACCCTGCTATTTTGTAGTTTTGAGGGATCGTGGTGTATTCTCAATTACAAAGGTATGGTAGGAGGTGTGGTTAGTGTGGAATTGAGTTTTAAAACAGTGTAGTTGTGTGGATGGGATTTTAAGATGGAGGTGGGAAAACTTCTTTTTCTAGGAGATCACCTAGCATTTTAATGCTAAAATTGGTCTAGTACATAAAGTTTAGTATGTTGCGGAGGTGAGAGAGTTCTGAATTTCCCCATAGTGTATATATATATAATGTGACAAGAATACATTTTGATGTTCATGTACCAAATTAATATATTATGTGTACAACTGCTATATTTTGTATTTGTATTTAGGTCCTATAAACTTGCCATTCAGTAATATTCTTGCACCTATATAGGCACCTCTATATTTGTACGCTGCACCAGTTTACAGATTGCACCTGATTTGATGCATAAAACACAAGTGACAATTTGCAGTTTGCTCTGGCACAAGGGATCTCTACAGATTACACCTTCCTTAAATAGAAGGTAAGTACTGAGCTTGCTTTGTGTTTTCTGCTTATAGGCACTCCCAATGGTTAAATCTTAACCAAAATAGTTAATCTTGCTGCACATAGTGGATCACAAACATCATAAACACTTGTTTTAATAATAAAATAGGCACAAACTCAGCACAAGATTAACACAGCAGGGCCAGCAATGGCTTGTAAAAAAATTGGCTGTGCCACAGTTAACATGGAATGCTAGTTAATAAAGTGCCATCGTGGCACCTTTTTTTGCACTAGGTCAGCAAATGAGCCATTTTGTCTCTTACTGCAAACTGTCTTCACTGACTGCTTATATTATTGTCTGGAAAATGGAACATATTTCACTTCAGAGACTTGATGAGAGAGGGGAAATTCCTCAATACCCCCAGAGAGAGATGTGTAGTGCACAATTTCAAACGTTCAATAGATACTGTATAGAGTGTGGTATATCTATTTGCTGTTACTACAATCTACTAAAATCCATAGGTCTCTGTGGTGTTAACATTCCAGCTCATTGCTACATGTGATGCATCTACCAGTGCAAGTGTATTTCAGAACCTTGTAAAAATCATGGTCTGTCAGCTAAAAACACACTCCATAAGTTCTATTCCATCCAATATGTCTTCAAACAAATAAAAATATGGAAAATAATAATTTGGCTGAATCAAAGACAGCATATTAAGTGATGAGTGAATCGGCACAATTTTCCATTTTGGAGCTACAGTATTTCTAACTTTCCTGCTGTGAAAAATATTGAGCAGAATTTCTTATTCATCTTAACTGTCAGTTGGGGTTTGTTTTGGGAAGAGTTTCCTCTGTAAAATAGCAAACTACATTTGAGGTGTGTGTAAAAAAATGTGTCCTGTTGTGCAACATCCAGCTTTAAAGCAATTGTTCAGTATAAAAATAAAAACTGGGCAAATAGACCGGCTATGCAAAATAGAATATCTCTAATATCGTTAGTTAGCCAAAAATGTAATGTATAAAGACTGGAGTGACTGGATGTGTAACATAATAGCCAAAACACTACTTCCTGCTTTTCAGCTCTCTTGGTTTCCACTGATTGGTTACCAGGGAGTAACCAAACAGTGACTTGGGGGGGGGGGACATGGGTCATAACTGTTGCTTTTGAATCTGAGCTGAATGCTGAGGATCAATTGTAAACTCACTGAACAGTTATGTCTCATGTGGCCCCCTTTCAATTCACTGACTAACTCAGAGTTCGAGAGCTAAAAAGCAGTTGGGTTCTGGATATTATGTTAGACATTTGGTCACTCCAGTCTTTATAGATGGCATTTTTGGCTAAACTAACTATATTAGGAAGATTTTTTTTTATTTTGCACAGCCTATTTACCCAGTGTTTATTTTTATACGGAGCTGTTCCTTAAAGCCAAGGGTTTTGTTGTTTGTACAGCTCAATATAAGGGTTTTGTTGTTTGTACAGCTCAATATAAGGGTTTTGTTGTTTGTACAGCTCAGCACTTTAGAAAACCCTGTTACCTCGTATCCCCTTCACTTAAATGAGAGTATCTCTTATTGCAGTGATGCCTCTTTGGATGGGGTTAATCTAAGTTACTCGTGTAGTTTTGGCTTATTTTCCCTCACTACTAACAAAAGCTCCCTCTTCCAAGTAAAACTGACCTTAAAATGATCATAGTTTGTTCTTAGGAAGCATTTATACTATGCAAGTGCCAGTTTTTGGTGTTAATACAAACACATTCCAATACTTTGACTCTGGTTCTCTCTTCTCTTTTTAACCAGCGGCTTTGCTACATAGTTTACATACATCATCCGGTTATACTTGTACCATCATGAAGATAATTGTTAGTAGGATTGTCAGTTACTAGCATTCTCAGTGTGCAAATTCTATCCTAGTTAAGCCATTCCACTTTACATAATATGAATCTATGCAATTTATATTATGAGGCATCTATTTAAGGTTTTAGCTATAATATCTTTTTGACTCACTGTGAGCCTTGTCAATACAATTTTGCTCCATCTTGTTGAAAAATAAACTCTAGTGGAAACACAATAATAGTGTGTTAATAAAAATACACTCTCCAGTCATTTCATTGCAGAGTTTCTAAGAACAGAAATGGATACATTACTTTTAGTATGTTATAGATTGACTAATTTTAATATATCTTTCAATCGGCGACCATTTCACAATAATAACTAACGTTTTAGTTGTATTGTTATTATATTTTAATGCTTAGCTCTATGTCCATGTTCTCTCCTATGCATCAATCTTTCTAATTTTTAAATAACCACATTGTTGCTAAGGTAATTAAGCCATAGCAACTAGAGAATCTATATTCTATACTCTTCTGAGGACTAAAACTATAAAAAGGGTTGATTGCCTTGCATCACAACTCCTAGCATAACCTTCAGCTATTATTATGATGCAATTAGTCTCCGTTCAATAACATCTGTAAAGCCACAGGATGCCCATCCCTATTTCAGTACTAAGGCCAAATCCAGTTTGTCTACAGCAGATTTCTATGGGAAAGATTCTTCTTAAATCATTCCTAACTAGACAAGCCAGTCTTTGATCTGATATCGTGTGTTACTCAGAACCGTTTATTGTACAACAAAATAACTGAACTGAGGCCAATCAAGAACTTAAGAACAAATAAGGAAAACACTGAAACAATTCAAGGCTGAAAAAAATTTCCCTGGAGCCAACAAGCAATCATACCTAAAATGTTACTGCTGGTCCATAATAAGTCAGGGTATTTAAAATAGATGTTTATAGAGGCTCTAATCCGGAGTATATATATCAAGAATCCCTGCCATAAAGCAATGGATGATGTTTAGCCAGAGAGGAAATAAAAATAGTTACAAGACCACCAGGAATGTATTTCTCCAAGTAACAATAACTCTTTTTCAGAAGTGAAGGAAACCATTGTGAGTATTCCAAAAATACACCACAAACGTATCCTCTATTCTACAAACGTATTCTCCTATTCTGACAATAGGATCCCTATTAGCTGGTAAACTAAACTACACTTAACTACCACTTGATAATAACCAAAGATAAATTGATGGGTGATGCATTCTATATTTAAACTTTTTCTGAAGCCTTTGATTTCTATATTGGTCCAGTTTTCTGTGGATTGCAATACAAATGCAGTTAGTCCCTCTTCAGTGTTGGCGGTTCTCAAAAGAGGTCTAATCATCTGTAGATAGGAGACCCTCCATTGTGCCATACTATGTATGCCTTTCATATACAGCAGAAAGCTCTCTCGAAATTCTTCTCATCTAAAGCAGAAAAGTTAAGACCACTTAATGTTTGCTCTATGAACTCTTGCCTTTGAGATATGAACCAGTTATTTTTTACTGTACTTGCACAAAGCATGAAAGATTCAGAGGACAATTTGATATAGGCTATTAAAATGTAAAGAAGTCTAGCATGGTTTTCCAAGCAGTGCAGTCATGTTGTTAAAATAAGGGATAAGAAATAGTAGGTCACCCTTAATTTGATGAGAAAATGTAATTCTAGATTGAGTTCCATATTTCCCCCTAGACTACAAGATAGTTTCCATGGGAGTTGAAATTAGAATGAGGTTTTGAAGTAACATATCCTCCTCAGAATTGTGTCTGTGGATCCAGTGGCCTCATTCTATTCTATAGCTAGATGGAGACAAACAATACTCTGCAAGAGATTCAATTGAATTGTTGCTGCAGAATTGGACCTCATTGCGGGAGATGACCATTTGTTTTAGTAAAATCACCAAAAGCAAATCAGTCATATACAATCGTAACTTCAAATTGTTGCTGAACAAACCCCCAAAACATCCCCAATATACCAAATATAATGTACATTCCCCACAACTCAGTCATAATGAATTTATATGCTAATCAACAGCATTATAATATTTACCTGATTGCATGTTATTTACATCTCTTAATAAATGTATTTTACATCTCTTAATAAATGTATTTTAAGTCAGTGTTACTTTTGCACACTTTGCCTTTAAAAAACACAGCACATTTTAAATAAGATTCAGATTTTTTTCCAACTCCTTATGACAACTTTATTTATATTGCCTTCTTTTAGAATTATTCAGCTCTTCTACAAACGATATGACAAATCATATTTGTATAATTTATAAGGGAAATACATTTTCACATTGCACCAACACAATAATGCTTAAGCAGCTTCTGAATCATCTAGTACATTTCCCAGCATTATAATATTTTGCGTATGCAGTCTACAGGCTTCTTCTTAAAAGCTCGGGTCATACAAGGCCACAACAGTTTGGCGGAGTGTTGCAGACAATACGCTGCTGCTGTTGGCAGACCTACCTCAGATAATTCAACGGCATTTAAGATGGAAAAAAACTGTGTTTTAAAGCTCACTGCAAATACATAACGTAAGAATTTAAAAACGTCCTTTTATTTAGGTTTTTAAGCAGATCTTTTATGATTTTAACCACTATGGCACTGACTACTGATCATTTTATGCTAAATAGGTAATATAAATGTTATGGGCACCCATAAAAAAAAACTTTTTTTATACCATAGTGAAGTATTATTTATAAACAAAAACAAGAGAAATGCACAAAATGAAAAAGCAGTAGATTCTCAGAGATCAGATTTCAGAGAGAGAAAAATGAGGAATGGTAAATATCTAGTTACATTAAGCCTCTGTCAGAAGCGGCCTGTTGTGTCTGCCCCTAATAAATGGAAATACACCATTGACATATTCCACTTTCATTATATCTCTGGTCTGATATTGCCATCTCATCCACTTACATTTACTTTACCTTTCTTCATGGCCATTCTCTAAATATCTGTCACCTCCAGGATTACAATCAAAGTCCCACAATTTGTAGGTTAATTCCTCCACATTTATTATGAAGTATATTTTGAACAGATTTTGCCCCCACATTGACCATCTATTGTCTTTATCTTTCATAATCTCATTGCACATTCATCTGAATTACAGCACTTGTGTGGTGGAACTCATTACCTCACTTGTGAAATTGACTCCAAAATTCCAGTCTTTAAACACTGTCTGAAAATGTGTGATTTTAATAAAAAGCACATTCTCATGCCAATATCTCCATAATACAATTCCTCTTATACTAAATGCTGCATATGACTTGATTTGTGGCATTACATGTTTTGGAATTGTAGAGAGGCTAAAACTGCTCCATATTTATCTCGCCATGTTAAACATATTGTCTCCTCTCTTGTTCTGTTGCAGAGGCAGATTTAAGCAAAACTAAGGTACCTTCACAATGGTACATAGGTCTGCCAATAATCTCCTACACGCTGAAGCTTGAGATTTAATCAGGGATTTATATTAATAAGATATCACCTTATATTTGCTATCAAGAGATCTTGCACATGTGAGGATATGTCCATCCCAAACTTTCCTATAAGGAACTGTTTTCAGTACATCGCAGGAACCAATCAATTTATTTAGGACCTGAATTTGTGGGTCTTTAGCCTCAGCATGAAACCAAGAGAGTGTACAAAAGAAAGTTGTGACGCGATATATTCTCATATGTGGGAGCCCCAGGCCACATTCATCAACTGCAGCCCCCAAAGTTATATATGAGAGCCTCGGCTGAGATCCAGCCCAAACAAAATGAATCACTGCTTTCTGGAATCTCTTGAACCAGCTGACCGCAACCCTTTCTGGTGCATTATTAACATTTTGTCTGATAAATCATTTTAAACAAATTCACACGGGCCCAAAACAATACGAAAAGCTTCTTCCACACGTTCCCTACTTTAATAAATTTCTCTAGGACAGGGTCCAGATTATCCTCCACATACCTTTGCAGAAACTATCAACCCTAAGCACATAAACTGGTCCACCCACTGCAAAGGTGCTACAGTATTCTCATAGTGATCTTGCACTGGGTCAATCCTTTGGCCTATTTAAATGAATCATCTGGGTCTCCCAGAAACAATAAAATATCATCTGCATAAAGACAGAGGAAAGAGGGCACCCCATTCCAAATTAAAATGCGCAGATAAACTATTATTAACCCTGACCTGCGCAACTGGGACTTACAAAAGTTACTGGATACAAGAAGGGATGCACCAAATCCAGGATTCAGTTTGGGATTAGGCCAGGATTCAGCCTTTTTCGGTAGGATTCGGATTCGGCTAAATCCTTCTGCCCAGCCGAATCCTAATTTGCATATGTAAATCAGGGCTGGGGAGGGAAATTGCATGACTTTTGTCACAAAACAAGGAAGTAAAAAATGTTTCCCCTTCCCACCCACAATTTGCATATGCAGGATTCAGTTCAGTATTCGGCCGAATCTCTAGCGAAGGATTCAGGGGTTTGGCCGAATCCAAAATAATGGATTTGGTGCATCCCTAAATCCAAGTAATAAAATCCAAACCCAAATGCCCACTCAATCATGTTGAAAGCTTTTTCTGACTCTAGAGAAGCAACAACCCTCCTACCTGTATTATTATGTTTTGCGTGCATATTATAGGAAAACTTTACCCCCAAAATGAATACCTAAGCAACAGATAGTTTATAAGTGGCATATTAAAGAATCTTACCAAACTGGTATATATATATATATATATATATATATATATATATATATATATATATATATATATATATATATATAAGTAAATATTGCCCTTTTACATCTCTTGCCTTGAAACACCATTTTGTGATGGTCTGTGTGCTGCCTCAGCGATCACCTGACCAGGAATAATGCAACTAACTATAACTGGAAGAAGTGTGAAAGCAAAAGACACAACTCTGTTAATTAGCTCATGTGACCTAACCTGTATGGTTTGTTTGGTTTGTTTGTGTGCACCGTGAATCCTAGAATCCCAGGGGGAGGCCCTTATTTTTTTAAAATGGCAATTTTCTTTTTAGGATTACCCAATGGCACATACTACTAGAAAAGTATATTATTATGAAAATGGTTTATTTACATGACGCAGAGTTTTACACATGAGCCTTTAACATACGGTCTCCTGATATTATATGTTGTTGATTTGCCGAGCATAAAACTTGCTTGATCTGGACTAACAATTCCAGTAATTACTTTAGCCAACCTTTTTGCCAAAAAGCTAATATTTTAGTATCCACATTTATAAGTGAAATAGGCTGATAGGAATCACACAGTTTTCCATCCTTACCTAGGAAGTTATTACTGCATCATACATTGTCAATGGAAGACTACCCATAAAAGAATTGGAATTATGATATATTCTACTGATCTATACCATTCCACCGGCAAACCATCTGTTCCAGGAGATTTCCTTCTGGGCAATCTTTTCCAACTATAACAGGGCACTCAAGGTCACTTACCCTTTCTGGGGTCAGTCGTGGTAGACCAATAATAACCAGATATTCAACTACTGATCAGTTTTAGTAAGATATGCTGTATATAACCTTGCATAATAATTAATTCACTTTTAATATCAAGGGGGCGTGACCTGAAAAAATCCTAGGCAAATATTCCACTGATTCAACAAATGGAATAAAGTCCAAGGAAGCTACCACTAAATCAAATCTAGGCATGGTTTTTTAAGAAGCAGAAAAGCATGAGAACTGTCTAGAATCTGTATACTAGACATATCTCTGTCAATCCCATGCTTTCTACACATGCCCCTAAGGCCACCTGGGATGAGACTTGAGAAGTCAGCCTATCTAAAGTAGGAGACATTGCACAATTGAAGTCTCTTGATGACCACACATGCACATGGAAAATAAACAAGCTTGTAAATCTTAAATACTTACAGATCCAAAACCCTCCTAGCAGGGGAAAAAAAAAAAAGAGTATTTAACTTTTGCCTCATCATCTTTACATACGCAGTTACCCCATAATTAGGAAAAGAGAAAAAAACTAGCTCAATATATATGACTCCCAAGATATAACAAAAATAACGCATTTTCTGATTAAAATAAAGTATATCCATCAATATGTGAACTCAAGGGAACAACCAACATTACCGTATATACTCTAGTATAAGCCGACCCGAGTATAAGCCGAGGTACCTAATTTTAAATACGAAAACTGGGAAAACTTATTGACTCTAGTATAAGCCTAGACACAACTACAGCCCTGTCTCCCAGCAGCGCACATTCTGCCAAAGCGACCCCCCCAGCGATCAACCGGACTTCTTTGCAAAGTTGATGGTGACAGAGAATTGCCAAACGGATTACTGTGTGCATTGTCCCACTGTCCCGCTACCATGTGCAGAGGGTGCTGTTTGATATTGCCATCACTGTTAATCTTTCGTATAACCAACAGAGGGCGCTGTGTGATATTGCAGTCACTGTTATTCTTCCATATAACCAACAGATGGCGCTGTGTGATATTGCAGTCACTGTTATTCTTTCATATAACCAACAGAGGGCGCACTGTTATTCTTCCATATAACCAACAGATGGCGCTGTGCGATATTGCAGTCACTGTTATTCTTTCATAAAACCAACAGAGGGTGCTGTGTGATATTGCAGTCACTGTTATTCTTTCATATAACCAACAGAGGGTGCACTGTTATTCTTTCATATAACCAACAGAGGGTGCTGTGTGATATTGCAGTCACTGTTAATCTTTCATATTACCAACAGAGGGCACACTGTTATTCTTTCATATAACCAACAGAGGGCATTGTGGGATATTGCAGTCTCTCCCCAAGTGTACTGTTGGTATAGGAATGATTAAAAGTGACTGCAATCTCAGCTACTCGGGTTGGGTACCGCTGACCCGAGTATAAGCCGAGGTAGACTTTTTCAGCACATTTTGGATACTGAAAAACCCGGCTTATACTCGGGTATATACGGTAGTTCCTTTTCTCAATCCAATCTGACACTTGGAGATTAAAAAAAAAGTGACCTCCCATCAACAAGAATTTTCAGTCTAGCAGGAAACATCATATAATATTTACATCCTTGTTGCTCAATAATCCTTTTACTTCTGTGAAAGTTTTTCTTTTTTGTTGCACTAGACTGAAAAAATGGAGAATTCTCATGAATAATAGGTCCCTGTTCTCGACACTCAAGAAGAACAGCTTCCCAATCATGATAATTCAGAAGTTTTAGTACAATAACTCTAGGAGGGGCTCCTGGTATTGGTATACTATTTGGGACTCTATGAGCCCTCTCTACAATAAAGTGTGCAGAAAAGGCTTCTCCTCCCAATAATCCTCAGGTTGGAATGGACTTTTCTGTTTTCCCGATCTATATTCCCGATCTACATTCCTTGCGGACCTTTGTAACCTGACTTGCCATTGGATTAACTGCATCTTCCAAATTACAGACTCTTACTTCTGCTTCATGAATCTTGCTTTTCAATGTGTTTACATCTTATCTTGTCGATAACACCTCTGTATGAATCTGCTCAATCTTTGCTGTTAACGTAGATGTAAGTTCACTATTCGCAAAATTTATATAACCGAGCAAATCTTCCTTTAGAGAAGTGATTGCATTTAGAATGACATTCACAGTTAAATCCCCAGTTGTCCTTTATTGTCTAGGGAAAGCATAGCTGTTGTAGTTTCACTGGGTATCTTTCAAAGGCATTTAGTAGTAAAGGCACTGCTAACAACTTCAATCACAGTCCAGTGTTAGTGAGCTACATAGTGTCCAATTGATCCACCATGTTCAACAGTTCCTCCTTTATTAAACCTTTAATAAACCAGAATGAATTACAAAAGGGCAATATACACTGATTGCAGAAAAGGCTAGCCCTAGCACCTTAAAATTATTACTTCTACAATTATATTGGAACATTATGTTCTGAGCTTAAAACACCGAACATGGCTGTCCTTTAAAATTATATTTGACTAATACTTTTCTCAATTTATTCCCTAAGGGACGAGATGCAAAAGCATTTAGGACCAACATATGTAGCCTTTCTCAAATGTATGAAATGAAAATGAAGGAAGAGGAAAACATTTAAAAACTACAATCAGAGAGGAATTTACATCTTTATACAATCTACGAATACTACTACAAGCATTGTTAGCAGCAATCAAGTAAGAAAGTAATAATAAAAAATACAAGGAATTGATTGCTTGATAAAACTAACCCCAAAAATTACAAAAAGTACAGTATATCAGTAGTAAAAAGATAAGGGTTGCGAGTATGGCTCTGTTAAAAATGGAAATATGCTTAATATGTTTTCCACAATTTGTGTAATAAAGGAACCAGGTTACGGAGCATATTCTCCAGCAGTACAGACAACTTAGATCAAACAAGTTGTCAGTGGGTAAGACATGGTATGGTACCTAAATGTTTAAGCAAAGTTAATGTGAACAAGGCCCCAGGGCCAGAAGGAATACTGACTTGAGTCATAAAGCTCAATCCTGCTGAGCTATAACTATGAAGGACAACTGAAACCAGCCAACGTGTTATCAATGCAGGGGGATCTTTACGAACTGGCAGTCTCCAGTGAAGAGATAGATGAGATTCAGTGCTGATAAATGCAAGTTAATGTACTTGGGATTTTTTTTTGAAGGTTACTCCCTTAATGAAAATAAGTTGCTAATAATTTAAGTGGAACTGCCACCAGACTGAAAATGCTGTATAATAAAAGTCATTTTTAAATTAAACACAAAACCAAAATTATTTTTTTATTAGCCGTTGATCATCTTATGCCCTAGGCATAGACGCAGGTAAGGCCAATACTTTAACTTACTTCTGTACTTCCTAGTTGTCACTACAGTTATCACATTCTCCTTCCCTCCTTACTATCTAATTGAGTTGCCAGTACATGGGTATGTGCATCAGGTGCCCCATTCTGGAAAGATACAAAGCTTGCCTTAACAACAGTTTTCACAAGATGGCACCTGTCTGCTTGATGTAATTGTGAATTCCAAGACTAAAGGAAACACAATTTAAATAATTAAATAGTGTAACTAATGCTTTTTGTGCTTGGCAAACCCAAGAGACACAAAATTGGAATTATTCCTTAGGGTAACAGGTTCCCTTTTATGAAAACCTAGAGATATTTTTTGGATAAAAAATGTTATCTTGATCTGTATCAAGTAACAGTAGCCCACACCAGGAAGATCTAGCAAGGTATAGTCCTGTATTAAAAGGGGTATAGATACAGAGGAGAGGTAATTTTTCTCCTCAGTATGGCCCCAACAATATACAGTGCAACTTTAATCTCCATTACTAAAAATGTACATTACTGAAATAAAAGAGAAAAGAGCTACTAAAATGAGAAAGGGCAGGTCTCTGTTATGAAGGAAGGCTGGCCAAATTGGGAATGTTTATAAAACAGACACTTAAGGGGGAAAAGGATAACGAAAAAAGATGTGAATACACCAGACCATAGAATAAGGTGCCATGCCATAGTCATTAGTAACTTCTTTGGAGTACCCAAGGGCAACCATTGATATTTGAACAAAGGAAGATCTCTCTTAAGGTGCAAAATGCTCTATAGAATTCTCGCCTGAAATCATTTGTACTGGCAGTTTGATGGGTTACTGAAATTATCTCTTAATACAAAATTGATCCAGGGACTGATCCAATTTTGGAGATTGTTTCAGAGTGTATTGCTTGTTTCTGGATTATTTATTAGTAACTATATTTCACTGTAACATAGTAATATAATTAGAGAGATATAATTTTATACAATCAGTCCACAATGTAGCCATCCTGTACACTCATAACAATTAACGACTTTTGTCTTTCCTGATTCAATCCCCCACCACCACCATTTATAGGGTGGTCTGGTCAAAGAAAATTGACTCCCCACATTTGGATAACACAGTTTCTCAGTAATAGAAGGAATAAAGAAAGAAAATAGGTCAGTTATTGTGAGTAATAAAAATACCAGGCTATAAAGCATGGTGGTGAAGTGGCTAGCATTGCTTGCTTGCAGTGCAAGGGTTTTATGCTTGATTTTAGCCAGGGTACTATCGGCAAGGTGTTTAGGGCACGGCTGATATACAGTAAATCCATTTTATGCCCTGTGACATATAGTCACATAATTACATATTTAAGTTGGGTTGAAAAAAGGCTTAAATTCATCACCAAGTTCAACACCTCAAAATGTGCCCATACACATACCTATACCAACCTATACACATTCATATACCTGTATATATACCAATATCTATGCTAATTGTAGATTTTAGTATCACAACTCCCTTTTCAAGAAATCATCCAGGCCCCATCTTAAAGGCATTAACTGAATTAGCCATTACAGTATCATCTGCCAAGGCATTCCACAACTTCACTGCCCTCACTGTGAAGAACCACCTACGTTGATTCAAATGAAAGTTCTGTTCCTCTTCCAGGGCCATATTTGTGGCAAGATCACAAATTCCTGTGCCTAGTGTGACAAGTTTATAGGGGCTGCATGCCACACAGCCACAACCTAAGGAGCACTGGGGGCATGTGCTATTGTACACGTAATCCCCTTTGCTCCAGCGCCGGGGCACTAGAACCTAGCGGCCTAGGGTTGCTCAAGACCAAAAACAGGGCCTGTCCGCTTCATAGTTTTAATCTTCCATTCCTTTACTAGTTTAGGGTATGTCAGTCCTATATAAGTAATAAATAAATATGAAGGATAAAAAAAACTTCTCCAAATCCCATTTCTCACCATATGCATCTATTTTCCAACAAGTTGTTACAGATAAATTAAATTTCACTGTTAGAAATCGATGGCAGAGGTCCATTGAACTATTTGAAGGTCTTTGTAGCCTTCATGATGTTCCATTTTTTTCAGTAGTATTCACTCGACAACTCAATTAATTTGATTGATTTGAGTTTAATTTGCTGAAAACTTGATTAATTCAATCAAGTCCAATTAATTCAAATCCAATTTACTGATTTGAGTTTTTTCCTTTTGAGTTTTTTCTTAAATCATAAAACATTTCAGTTGTGAGTTCATGTGAGGTATACAAAAAAAAACACAAAGCTCTAAAATTCAAATTTTGATAAATAACCCTCTTATTGTCAGTTTAAAGTTTCATTAAAATGTTTTTCTTTTTTTGCTTGAAAGTAGAACTGGTAGCCCTTTCTAATCAAAATCCTCCATTTCCTGACCTCACATAGACGATTAGAAAAACACAAAGTTCAGCCAGCAGAGCTTAGGATTTGTTCTTAAAGAGTTTTATAGAAACTTAGAAAGCATATTTTCCAGTACTGGCATTATTTATACTGGACATACTGTACAATTGATTCATTCAGTATTTAAGAAGTTTAATTCATTTTATAGAGTTGCAAAATGTATAATGTAATAAATAAGATGTGGTGTGTTTCATATTATTTGTACAGATATAAATCTTTTTAAGAAAGAACAAAGGATTTCAAAATGATATAGGTATATGTAAGTCTAAATGTCAGTACAAGTTCACAGCTATATAAGTACAATAAAAAAAATAGTATTTCTATAAAAACTTCAAGTAGTATATTTTTTATTTATTTTTTTTGTAAAAAAAAAAAAAAAAAAGTATATCTTTTTGTTCACCACCTCTTCTACTTCTCATGCTCCCTTTGACTTCAAAGGTGGAAGTGCAGGTGTGAGAATGGGAGATGCAGAAAGCAGTCACAGGAGTTTCCCTGCCAGTGGGACAAACGTTACAAGTGGTATTTTCCTAAAATATAATAAATAGAGTGACTCTACTATTTCTCTGGTGAGACAAGTTGAGACCTTCGATACCATAAGGGTGATTTATCAACATCTCAATTCAAATTTTTGCCACAGTACAAACTTTGCTTGCACTAAAACTCATGAATTGGAATTATGATTTCAAAAACTCGAATGTTAAATATTTACTGTATGTTTATGTATATTTAAGTGCAAGAATATTCAGTTGTAAAACTTTGGCACCTAAAAGCTTGTAAGTTCATGTAGAAGTCAAAGGGAGCTATACTAGGCACAATTTAGCAGTAGAAATTTTTGAGAGCTTTTAGACCCATTTATAAAGTAGAGATAGTAGAATATGAATTCAATGCATTCAAGTTTTTATTTTCACAATGTTTGTTTATATATTCATTTTTTTTATAAATATGCAAACATTCCAGTCTGGTAAAAAAAAAAAATTATTACATTTTATTTATTCAATTTAAAAAAGTCACAATTCATAATTTTTTTTAATCTGAAAATCTTAATCTAAAATCTCTGCCATAAGGTAGTTTTAACCTTGAAAGCTGCAAGTTAGTGGCAGGTAAAGCTTAGTCCCTGAGTAAAATGTATAATGAAGCAGCAGAATTTTTAATTAATCAAATGAAAGTTGAGTGTAGGACTGGCCAGACCAGGGTTGACTTTGATGTAGTTGGCCATCTTACCCAGTGTCTTTAATATATTGATAATGGGTTGAGTGCAGAGGACTCTTGTCTTTGTCTGACAGCATTGCTGTGTTTTTGCCATAAACAAACAAATACTTTAAGGAAGATTTTTCACTGCTACGTGGAATTGTGTTGCAACATTTGTCTAAATCAAAATAAGGGCAAAGAGGGAGGGCCTGTGACATCAGTGGGTGGGTTGGTGACATGGGGGGCAAACCAGTGATGTTGATGGGCAGGTTGGTGATGTTTGGGGTATGCTGTTCTGTTGGGGGGCATGGCTATAATTCCACTCACCACACCGATTGAAAGATTTGAACCTGCAGAAACTGAGCAGGAGGTTTTGAACCAAACAACCCCTTTAAAAAAAACAGGTTGTCCAGTTCCAAACTGGACAGGAGACAACCCTAATGTGGAAGCGATGAGAACATTAAAGTTAATCATTTTATCCCAAAAGTACACCTCTTATAATAATAAACAGTTTTTTTTGGCAAAGGAGTATCCATTTATATACTGTCTATAAATCTGGTTTGCATCTGGACAAGTCAAGAAAGTACTGTATTATGTTTAAAAAAATTCTAGCAAATGTAAGAATTGAAAAACAATAATGTGGCAAGAAAAACAAAAAACACTTTCCTATGAATATATTGTGAAATGCAATTCCTTTTGCAAGTTGGGTTACAATTTGCTTTTCCCAGTAATTTGTATAAATCTGTTAAACGAGGAGCATTTACTATGACGCACACATTTCCAAAGGATACAAAGTACTCTCCAGGTTGGGAAATTTGAAGCCATTTGAAAACTGCCCAGGTTAACTCAGTCGTCAATTGCGTGTTTGTTTTATATAAACCAGGGCCCCTGTCTGCCCTAACTTGAAAGCACAGTGTAATCTAAGAAGGGCTAAACTGTAAAGCATTGTATCAGCCAGTTTAGCAAAATAAATCCTAAAAGCTTGTTTGTGTAAATTAAGAAGGGATCGAAATAATCCGTCATTTTAACATTTACTTTTTTTTCCCTCTCTTTTGTCAAAATGAACCCAAGCAGAACATTACTCTTTTAACAATCCACAATTTCCTCCCTCTAATGTGCTTAACAGACAAATCCACAAGGGGGCAGGCATCTCTTGAAATGCTGTCACTTAGAAAAAAAAAAAAAAATAGCCCATTGCAGAAATTACATTATTCATTTCAATTCCTGAAATGCTTCCAGCATGAGTAAATTTTCAGAAGAGCTGCATATATTTTCAGTATAAATTTGCCAGCGATTACACAACTTGCAAAAGAGTAGTCAGGTAGTTCAGATAAGAGAAATAAAATATCTTTTTATTTCCCCTTGCTCAGTGCCAATACAAAGAATCACTGAGGACAATGTAAGCATATGTAAAAAAGAAAGATTACAATAAAATAGAGATGGCAATGCATTAGCCAATTTTTGATTTCAATATGTCTGTTCAAATGCTACCATGGAAGCTGGGAAACAGAAATTCTGCTAACTGGTTTTTCCCAGTGACTCAGTTCACCAAATGGCAAATACGAAGAATAACAAAGGACGAGATATATAAATGCTGCTGAAAGAACATTTATTAAGAAGCATAAACTACTGCTTGCAGAATTATTCTTTTGGATGTCAATTTGGCATCCAAAACACAATTTGGTCAAGTGGGCTCTTCATAGGTCTTTACACTACAATATTCACTATGCACTCTAATTGAGCTACTCTAATTTGATGACCAATTCTGAAAGCTCTGAATAAGGAGTAACCATTCTGGTTTGTACAGTCCATGGCAGAAAGAATAACAGTCCACCTTTAGGTTCACCTTTAAATTAAAGGTATATTCTGAGACAATTTGCAATTGGTTTTCATTTGTTGTTATTTGTGATTTTTGAGTTATTTAGCTTTTTATTCAGCAGCTCTCCAGTTTGCAATTTCAAGCAATCTGGTTCCTAGAGTTGTGTTCCCATAAACACTAATAATAAGGGTAAGTGCTCATACTCATGCCCCTTACAATATGAGAGTAGTGACATTGTACCAGAGATGTAAGAGAACCTTGAAATTAACATCAGCCTTGAGGAGGTGTAACACAGGGTTCCAAGGTTCCCTTTGCATGTTGCTCCTGCCCACACAACTGACTGCCACCTTGTGAATCACATGCAAATTGAACCACATTTCAAAGTGATGCCATTCACAAACAAACTGTGCCCAGTTTACAACCTTGCATGGTAATCTGCACCCACACTGGTAATTCACCCTGAAATCTCGTGTCTCCATAAGGTCCACATTCACTTCACCACTCCCCTCAAAGCCACTCATTTCCACTGCTTGCTCCTTGGCAGTTAGGGGAGCAATGTCCTCACCGTAGCATAGCAGGACTGTAAATTACCCATCCTCTTACATTTTCAGCTTTGTGGGTCATATACCTTCTTTCTCCTGTGTCTCAACACATGACATTGAGGGGGTTACTTATTAAACCTCGAATGGTTGGACGTTTTGGGGAAAACCTCAAATTTTTCATGAAAAAAAAACTCAAATTATTTGAGATTAATATACCCCTATACTGCAAAACGCCAGAATCTGAAAATCCGCCGTCTCAGACCTGTCGATATGCTGTTTAAGACAATGGGAGAGACACTCTGAATTTGAAGTTATCGTGCACTGCACCAAATTCTGGGGTTTTGGGTAAAAACCTGGAAATAAAAAAATCGAGCAATTCAGAAGAAAAGTCAGAAATATTATATTATTAATACTGTGCATGGCAAAATCACGCATGGGAGTTTGATCAAGTTATATATATTTATGTATATATGATGCTTAATAATATGCTTGACTACAAAAGTGCAGTGTATGTATGTTTGTTGCTTCACTTCTGGTTAACATGTAAGTCAGCATCAAATCGCCCTTGCTACATTTTAAGTGTATCATAAACCAGACTGTAAATACAGTTTTCTTTACCTTTCAGCACATTTTTTTTTTAGAATGCTATCATTTGACTTGCACACCTGCTTTTATTTAACTATAGAGTTCAAGGTAGTCTGACTGTAGGCGTGTATACATATCCTATTTGATGCATAGTTCACCATTGTGCGTAAACATAGTGCAGAGTTTACTTTTCTCATGCTTGCCAACTGTTCCTAATTTCCAGGGACAGACCCTATGTATGACTTTAGGTCTCAGGAAATTAGTTTTTCTGGAATTGTCGCAGGTTTTCAAAATAAAATAATTACAAAGTAGAATTTCAATGCACTTGCTGCCCTGAAATCCTTATGAAACATCTCCCTTCCCTTTAGTATGATATAGCTATGGGGTGCCCAAAAGGTAAATCACGATCTACCAGTAGACCTTTATCTGATGATAGGTAGATCTCAAGACACTGTCAACAAACAGCTTGTCTAAATTACCCTCCTGTTTCATGCTTTTCAAGAATACTTGGCTTGAAACTGATATTTGCAAAATAAATAAAAAGAAGAAGAAGAAGAAGAAGAAAAGGCAATGGATAAACTGGGAATCCAAGTTCAATGAATCCAACAGATCTTCCCATTGACATTGGGGTACAAAGCCAGTGGCTGAATCCTGAGTATCACACACATTTTGTTAGGTTAATGATACCACTACTCCAGCTGAATTATAAATGCAGAGTATAGTAGAATTTTGACACTTAAGAGGTGTCAGAATGTTGTTCTTGTTCACATTGAGTACATCAATAATAAAGATCTCTTTGGCTGGGTGTCCTAATCTAAAAATAACTACTGTCAGAGTAGAGCTCAGCAACATATTTTAAATGTTTCCTTTAAAGGGGCATTATAACGTTTTTAAGATATGTTTAGTTTTGTCATTTTTACACTGGTCTGTATTGAGTGATAAACCACTATGCCATCCTTGTCACTTATAGATGAAAAATGACAAGATTAATAAGTGGATCAAGATTTAAATCCAACCAGGAATGAAGAGACCTATCACAGCTATCACATGGCTTCTATGGATTGACTTTTTGGACATTTCCCAGTGGCATATGTACAAGGACACTGGTAACAATTAGCCAGATGGGCTGCACTTTCCCTTCTACTTTACAAAGAATGAACAGATTGAGGCTATTTTGGCCATTTATGTATGTGGCCAAATCACAAACAAGCCAACAAATGGCACAGGAATAGGCACAGATATGGACATCTTCTGTTTTCAAACAATTGTTATTATAGATGTATAAAATGCCAACATATTCTGCGGTGCTCTCCCAGTACTGATAAAAACAGTATTTCTGGATCTATTCCATTTCATATTTGTGGAGGGAAAAAAAGAATTTCAAAAAGCCAGCAATTGATAGCTCTATACAGGTATCTGACGTGTTATCCAAAATGCTCCGGACCTGGGGTTTTCCGGATAACGTATCTTTCCATAATGTGGGTCTTCATGCCTTAAGTCTGCAAGAAATTAATTTAAACATTAAATAAACCCAATAGGCTTGTTTTGCTTCCAATAAGCATTAATGATATCTTAGTTGGAATCAAGTACAAGCTACTGTTTTATTATTATGGAGAAAAAGGAAATCATTTTTAAAAATGTGGATTATTTGGATAAAATGGAGGCTATGGGAGACAGAATAAAGAAAGCAAACATTTGATTTTTACAATATAGAACTGAACTGGCTCCAACATTTTACCTTGGGAAACCATGCTTACACACGTGTGTATATATATATATATATATATATATATATATATATATATATATATATAAACAAGGGAAATATACATATATATATATATATATATATATATATATATATATATATATATGTGGATGGACAGCACCTCATTCCCAGCAGCTTGATAAAATCTGCCCCTGTGCACGGATCCAATTGCATGTACAATAAAGAACAAAAAATGCCAGCATTGTGTCCAAAAAATTTGTATTAAGACATAGTATGTAAAAACCGACGTTTGTTTTTACATACTATGTCTTAATACAAGTTTTTTGGACACAAGACCCTTGGTGCTGGCATTTCTTGTTCTATATATATATATATATACACACACACACGCGGACAAACAATCCCCCCTGTTTTGTTTACAGGGGGTGGAGTCGATTAGCTACTACTACTTTTATGGGGGATGTTCCTCCAGTATTTTCAAATCCCAAATCTATTTAGATTGTATTATTTCACTACATTGCAAAGGGAGATTTTGCTAGTTAGCTAGATGCACCATTGGAGTGGAGAGATGCAATGAAAACAACATTATAATTGGTAAACTGCAGCTCTTTTCTCTGACACCTATTAAGAGTGATATTTACATCTTTAAAGATTTTTGGATAGATTGAGTTTGCAAAGTATTTAATTAAATATGCTAAAAAATGTGCAGAAATTACATGAAAAGTTGTACGAATCACACCACTACAGAATCCCTGATGATTGCTACTGGAAAATGACATTCATCATCAAACATTCTCAACAATAAGGAAAGTGCCATTGGGTTTGTAAAATAAAGAAAACCATTCCCTTTGAGGCTATAAACTGAGCTTAGTAAAATCCAGTAAACACCTTATCCTATGTGCCATAAAATAAAATGAAAAATATTACACAGTCATTACATTTTCATATTCTTGATTGTGTCGTCGTCGCCCCCCCCATGGTACTATATATAGCATCACTGTACGAACTTCAATTCAATTTTGAAATCTGACATGGGGCTAGACATATTGTCAGTTTCCCAGCTGCCCCCAGTCATGTGACTTGTGCCTGCACTTTAGTATGGAACTACTTTCTGGCAGGCTGTTATTTCTCCTACTTAATGTAACTGAATCAGTCTCAGTGGGACTTTTTATTGACTGTTATTCTTAGATCTACCAGGCAGCTGTTATCTTGTGTTAGGGAACTGCTATCTGGTTACCTTCCCATTGTTCTTTTTTTAGGCTGCTGGGGGGAAAGGGAGGGAGGTGATATCACTCCAACTTGCAGTACAGCAGTAGAGAGCGATGGAAGTTTATCACAGCACAAGTCACATGACTGGGGCAGCTGGGAAAATGACAATATGTCTAACCCCATGTCAGATTTCAAAATTGAATATAAAAAAAATCTGTTTGCTCTTTTGAAAAATGAATTTCAGTGCAAAATTCTGCTGGAGCAGCATTATTAAATGATGTGTTTTGAAAAAAAATATGTTTTCCCATGACAGTATCCCATTAAGAAACAATATCAATATTCATTAAAAGCATATGGAAATGTGCAATTAATAACAGTGTAAAAGCGTATATTATGGTAGCCCATAGCTTAAGTCCAGTTTATTTCCATGATGGATGTGTGTGCTTCTGACAATAAATCTGTTGGCAAAGGCTCTGTTGAAAACCCAAAAAATTACCTATAACATTTAAAAAGAAATACTGTAGAAGACTCGGAATTTGGCTGAATCCAAAAAATAACATGTCTCAAATGATGTTAGAAAGGGATATTTTACCATAGTTTTTACAGAGAAAGGCAAAAAACTGAAAGCACCTTATAACTAAGCAGCAATAGGACTGCTTCCTTGATCAGTTAAGGTTATTCAAAGGGGAACTATCACGAAAATGGAAATTAAATATAAGCTTCATCAAACTGAAATACAAAATGTTCTAAATATAATCAGTTAAAAATGCTGTACGATTTCTGAAATAATCAAGTTATTTTTCACTCTCCCACGTCAGCATCTGTCTCTCTTCATGCAAGAGTTGGAAGTCTGATTTTGAATGACAGTTAGGTCTAATGCAGCCTTTTGGGGTTTCCTAGAAGATGTATAAGAACTTACTGTTTTAAAATCACCAGAAATGCTCAATTTGTAGATGCAAAGGTCCAGGGGAGTACCTACAACAAAACTATGACTTACTCAACAACCAAATTATAGACACAGACACGTACTTGGTAGAGAATGGCCGCAGCTGTTGTTTATTAATTATCATATCAATCAGAACAGTAACCATTGCTAATAATAATAATACCTGCTCATACTTATCTTCCCAGCCAGCCTCTACATCAGATCTCTGAAGCAGACCGCCTTAAAGATTAATAATAATTATCCTTAAAGGAAAACTATACCCCCAAAATGAATACTTAAAGGGCATGTAAAGGCAAAAATATAAAATCCCATTTTTACTTTCTTTAATGAAAAATAAATCTATCTCCAATATACTTTAATTAAAAGATGTCTACAGATTTTATCATAAACCTGACTGTATGCAGTGCAATTCCCCCTTCTTTTACTGCTGTTGATAGGAATTGTCAGATGGTCCCCAACTGCTGTGCAGGTAAACGATCATACTTTCAAATGGCAGGGGGAGCCCCCCACCTTACTTCCCAGAACTCGAGCAGCATTGTTGGATTCCCTGTAGAGATTTGTATCCAGAGACGCAGTGCAGTCTCTATATTATGATTATTAATCAGTCTTGCTGTATTGGCTTCTATGGCAGATATTATTTGACTTGTGCTGTTTTGATAATTTATGACGATCCCTAAGCTTAACCTCCCAACTGAAGCCCAGACCACACTGAGCATGTGCGAGTCTTGATATTGCAGAAATGTCTAACAAAGTTACAAGATGACAGCCCCCTGCGCCAACTTTGAAAGCATAAATCATTTGTCTTATTAGGCTGCTGGTGCAGTAAGTTCATGTTTATATTTAGTATACATAATACAGCATTTCTAACATTCTATTTTAGACTTTAGTTGCCCTTTAAGCAACAGATAGTTTATATCAAATTGAATGACATATTAAAGAATCTTACCAAACTGGAATATATATTTACATAAATATTGCCCTTTTACATCTCTTGCCTTGAACCACCATTTTGTGACTCTATCTGTGCTGCCTCAGAGATCACCTGACCAGAAATACTACAACTCTAACTGTAACAGGAAGAAGTGAGGAAGCAAAAGACAGAACTCTGTCTGTTAATTGGCTCATGTGACCTTACATGTGGTTTGTATGTGTGCAAAGTGAATCTTACGATCTCAGGGGACGGCCCTTATTTTTTAAAATGGCAATTTTCTATTTATGATTACCCAATGGCACATACTACTAAAAAAGTATATTATTAAGATAATGGTTCATTTACATGAAGCAGGGTTTTACACATGAGCTGTTTTACTCAGTATCTTTTAATAGAGACCTACATTGTTTGGGGGGTATAGTTTTCCTTTAAGCCCTGACTATTTACCACCTAGCCGGAAGCATACCTCCACACAACACTTTCTCTGTCATCAACAAGTTACAGCTGCAACAATTTTTTTTTAACATATCTTTTAAACATATCTTCATTCAATAAAAGGGCGGGCAGGTGGGATTTCCAGAATGATCCTCTCCCTTCCGCCGCCAGTGAAGAATGAAGACCAATTGGCATGTTTGCCTTTTTATAGCTGCCTTTTTGCGAAGCCATGCCACCTTTTTTAGAAGCGACCAAACAGAAGACAGGGATTGAAACATTGACCTATCAGAAATCAGGTAAGCTTTTAATGGGGGAAAAATATGTGAAATAAAACTTTTTTAAAAAAAAAGAGAGTTGTCACACTCCCATGTCTGGGAGAGTTAAGTCTCTCCCAGTTCATTATTTGCATCAGATAGAAAACAGATCCCCCCCCCCAAAAAAAAGATATTGGATCTGTCAATCAAAATCTGACACCCAACTCCTGCAAGAAGACAGAAGACTGAAGAGGAACAAACGCTGAGAGGGGGACAGTGAAGCTAAATCTGATTATTTCAGAATTTTTTATTGATTATATTTAAAAAGTTCCTTATTTCAGTATAATGAAGCTTATATTACATTTTCATTTTCACAATAGTTCCCTTTAAGAACTTTTAAAATACAATAATATGATACATAAGGTTTAAATGACATAAGTTCATCAAGATAAAGCTTTTTAGCCAATCTACAGGTTGATCACAAGGAAGATAAATAAAACCACAAGCAGGCTGGCTGCCAGTTTTGCCTTGGGAGTTTGGAATTTTTCTTGATGCAAAAACAGAATAGGGAACAGTACAGAAAAATTAATATAAGTAAAACAATTCTTAAAAACGTCATCGTTTTTGCAGGAAAATGGCCTGAACTGACATTTCTAAAATAAATCAAGCAGATTAAAAACTTGAGAAGTTGGGCAGCAACTAAATACCCTCATTGTATACACAAGCACACAAAAAAGAGACACATTTGAAGCATAATAATAGTAGTAGTGTACGTCACAACAATGCTTGAGTCAATATAAAGAGTCATAATATGCTTGAGTCAATATAAAGCTTTATTGATGGTTTCAGGCAGTACATTTCCTTCTTTTTTATGCAACCAATGTAATTATTTTTTAATGTTCAAATAAGAACCATCCATTAAAAGAGCCAGCTCACTATACACTTGGTTTTTTTGTTTATATAAAAGCCAAGACCAAAGGGGCCTGGAATTGATCAATACACAAATGAGCAATATTTCATCAGATTTGGATATTAAAATCCTATGGTTATCTTTATCTAGAAATGTGTTAAGCATAGTTTTGCTTAAATATGCGATCAGGGAGTGGTAAGCTAATCGTGTTTTATATTGTATTTTTTTAAATTATTTTTAAGATATAGCCACACGAACCAACATGTTTCCATATTAAATAGATTTTGTATTTTTAAATACCCCTATATTTATTTTATCAGATAAAAATATAGCTGATTTTTTTTTTGGGTCATTTAAAGGAGACAAAAACTTGAAAAGAAATATGGCTCCAGAGCTTCAAAGTTGTCACAGGATAGTCACGTGTACGTAAGCAGTGAGTGGGTGGGGCTTTGTTATATTTTGAGTTGATTTACAAAGTCCGTTATATGTCATTCACATGAACACGTCACTTTGGGTTTCCTGCCAAACATTGTAGCCAGGAGTTTGTTGTATTGTTACACTTTGAGAAAGGCTGGAGCTCCAAACAAAACGTTAGTTTGTGCCTACAATACATTTTTTGCTTGACAGGTGAAGGTTCCTGTTGTGCACACTACATTTCGTGAGTAGCACCTGGGTCATTTGAACAGTTGAATGGTGTGCGGTTAAACAATTACTTTTTATGTGTATATATATATATATATATATATATATATATATATATATATATATATATATATATATATATATATATATATATATATATATATAATCAAGTGCATCTAAAATATATATAGTGAATAAAGTACCCCCTCTTGTAAATTATAAGTTACCAAGGAGTTCATATAAAAACACGAGGCCGACGTTCCAATATAACTTCTAATATCTTCATATTTTGCAACTGGGGTACTTTATTTATTATAATACACAAGTTCCAGTGAGTCATGTGACAGAAATGACATCAGAACTCACCGTTTATAAGGATATCATTTACAAGATATTCATGGCTTTTGTGTATATATATATATATATATATATATATATATATATATATATGCTGTGAAAGGCTTTAGCACACACTTCAAAAGTTACATACCTGGGTGCAGTTCAGAAATCAAATATCCAAAGGCAGAAAAAGCTGAAGCACACCAGGATTTTCTTCAAAAAGATAAAGCATTTATTACATCAATTGATGTAATAAATGCTTTATCTTTTTGAAGAAAATCCTGGTGTGCTTCAGCTTTTTCTGCCTATATATATATATATATATATATAATACACAAAATATTTATTTTGTAAATATTAACCTATTAACAGTACTCTGTTGCTAGTTTGCGAAGCTCATAGCAACAAGATGCTTTATATCTACACAAACCAATGGTGGGAACTTCGCAGCTACACTGATGTAGTGGGATCCACTTGTAACATTGCCCTTAGTATTTACCCTTGCTATGATTGTAGACAATGTTCACACAGAATCAGAACATAATTTACTCACCCATATACATTTTCTATGAGATTAATGGTTACAACAAAATTATTTGTAGTTATGCTACAGTATCCACAATCAGCATAAATATACAGATATACATAAGGTGTTAAAATTACCAACAACGTATTTTTACAGAGTCTGACACTTAAAGGGCATTATAATAACAGGTGCAAAGCTTTCTCTAATTCTAGTAACTGCTAACAACCAAGCAGCAGGTAATATTTACTGGATTGTATGAAACCAAATATAATTTTGGTTAGCAGACCTGGAGAAAACTTTGGACGTGTTATTACAGCACTCTATGAGTGGCTTCCCTAGATTGCAGAGGAGGTGACATAGACTCCTGCAACTACAAAGATGGGAAGATGGGAAGAAATGTTGGATACAGCTTCATGAATTATACAGAATACAGAATATTAATTATTTTATTTATTTAACTCATTTTCCAGATGGGTCTGTTTTTTTTATAGAGTATTTATCTATCCGGTGGAATTACACCATAAAAATATTTGATAAATAAGATATTATATGCATTATGTAATAAACTTGATAAAATAATATATCCAAGCATCAGGGGGCATTTTGCAAGATGTCAGAAAGTAACATCATCATTTATTATATGCACCAGCACGTTTTCTGTACCAGCGTTCATGTTCAGCAGTGTCAGTATCATTTCAACCCTCTGGTCTCCAGAAATTGTCACCCTTCAAGGAAAATGTTTAATTTTGTGCAAACTTAAGATTTAGGCAGGATTCCAAGGAGAAACTCATACATCTGGTACGTAATCTGTGATGTTATATTGGTTGCTTTATATACTAGCACTGCTGCAATATGCCGTGTGTGTGTATATATATATATATATATATATATATATATATATATATATATATATATATATTTACTGTATATATATATATATATATAAAATTTGGATTATTTGGATAAAATGGAGTCTATAAGAGGCAGCCTTTCCATAATTCAGAGTTTCCTGCATACCGGGTTTCGGGATAAGGGATCCCACACCTGTATATAATATAATTAATGTAATAATGTTTATAATAATGTAATATATTTAAAATTGTATCCTCCCCATCACAAAATATACATATTACAGCGATACTGTATGTAGCAGCCTCTCAAACAAGAGAAAACAAATTTGTCATACCAAAATATTCTGTACAATACAATAAAAAATTGATGGTTTATTATTGGAACAGCTAATGAAATTGCTGCACTTAGAACAATGACCTAGAATTGTACTAAGAGCAGAGTTTTTATAGGGCTTGATGGAATGGAGCTTCAACTCTATGCTTCATTTGAATGAATTAGGGCCTTTTGGTCTCCAAAAATTGCTAGAATACATCTACCAGCATACGTCAAAATATTATCAAGGGTTAAAACATTATGGAAATTGAAGCTTAACCTCTAGGTATCCAAAGAGATATCCAAAAAGGGTGGAAGGGCAAAGGAAGTTTTGGTACATTTTGCTCACCATGTTGTTTACAATAAACATCCAAAATTGTCCTCCATTGGTCCCCCTATTCAACTGCCATTAAGAAGTGCAAGGTAGAGGCAAAAGTGGCACATGGTAAGCAAGCAACCTTATTTCTGTATTACAGTAATGCACAGACATGCACTGGCCATGTTCTTCAACCTGCTGATTTTTCTTCTATGGATTATACAGGTTGATTAAAAGAAAAGTCTGTGTACATGAGCTAAATAAATTGTAGATAGGTGCCCATCCTCAGTACATTGAACATTTGCAGATTTCAATGTGGGAAAAGCTGAAATTCCCACTATAAGCTTAACTTTTGGTTAACAAAGGTAATTTCCTGAATGAATGAATGAATTTAGATATTTAGAAGCAACTTCAAAAAGAACAAAATGTATGGTCTAGAACAGTGACCACCAACCAGTGACTCTTGAGCAACATGTTGCTCACCAACCCCTTGGATGTCGCTCCCAGTGTGCTTAAAGCCGTTTTAATATTTTTTATTTACAGGCTTGGAGGCAAGGTTTGGTTGCATAAAAATAGGTTTACTGCAAAATGGAGCCTACTGCCAGTCTACAAAGGGCTATCAAATAGTCAATCATAGCCCTTATTTGGTATGCCTGTGTTGCTCCCCAAGTCTTTTTACATTTGAATGTAGCTCATGGGTAAAAAATGCTGGGGACCCCCAGCACTAGAAAATACAAGTTGTTACTTCGCATTTTTAGATCTACCCATAGCAGGCAATACACCCACAAGTAGGGTGTCTTATGTAAAGTCCACTCCCCCTTCAATTGCCATTGAACGGCATTACCATTGGCTTGATAATGTCACTAATACCTGTCACTATTGGCCATCATCAATGGAGTGCTCTGGGAATACCCATAGCCACATTTTCATTGCTCAGTCTTCATGCTCTTTTGCTCAAACTAAGATGCTATCAGTGGGGTCAGGATTTCCCAACATCGAATTTGCTGTTTCAGGTGGCAAAATGCCCCAGGGTACCACTGCTATCAAAACCCACCCTAAATTGCAATGTGCATTGCAAGAAGCCTATTTTTTTGTGGTATTACATGCAATACACCTCAAAAAGATTATTAAAACATTGTCTGGTTAGTTTTAGTTATCATACTGCAATTTATTTACTTAAAGAGATCCTAAAGTACAGCAATGATATTGCCATTAGTTACCAACAGGGGTGTTTGTGTCACAAAGCAAAGTAAGGACATTGTCTTATGTTTCGTGAGGTGGCACAAGTAGTTGACCACAAACCAAATTAACAGTTTTCTTAGTTCAGTTTTTCTGATGTAGGAGAGCACAGAAGAGATTTCTACATGAGGAGTGTCTCCCTGTCTGGAGCAAAAAAGGAGGACAGGTAACAGGAGGTGAATTTGCCTGCCCCCTCTGTGCTCCTGACAAGTAATCATCAATAAATTTAATCATTGTACTATAATTTAGAAAGTTAAAATAATCTGGGCAACTGTGCTGCTGCAATGTACAGTCTATGTTAGTAAATCAGCCCATTTTTCCTACAACACGTCCTGTATTGTAGGAACGGAGATATTTACTCAACAATTATCAACATGATCAGAGTTGTGCACTAATCTTGTTGTTTCTAACAGGCATGCAACGCAGGATTATAAAATATGATGTCAGATTTATGTAATCCAACCCACCTTGTTTACGCTATTCAGTGTGTCTAAATCTGCATTCCCAGAAACTGTTTTATATTTGGTCTAAGAAGGCTTTTAAATCAATGAAAATTTTCAAGACTTCTAGCATTGGAAAGACCTGGAACAATCCGATTAATATCAAAACAATACAGTCTTTAATCTAACATACATCAGCAAATTCCAATTTCTCCATTTTCTAACAAAAATAACAACACTGTTGTTGCCAGTGCATTAATAAGATCCTATTTCTCCTTTAGACTGAATCAAACCTTTGTTCCTCTTAGCAAAAGGATTAAGAGGGTTGCTATTTTGGTAATAAGATGGGGTAGATGTACTTACAACGCAGCAGCGGTCCAAGTTGGATGTCTGAAGTGGGAAGAAACTCTGTTACCTCAGATGAACCTGCTTATAATGAGCATCTCGCAGTGCAGAAAGGCTGATACAAAGCACGAACTACAAAATGTGACAATGCATATATAATTACTATTTTGCAGCAATTTTAATGTGACTTAGAATAATACCTTTTCTATTTCGGAATCTGTGCAATCTGGAAGATGTTTAATAAGAAACCTTAGCATTGTGGGTAGTGGTGAGCATTGTTTGTCAGTTCCGTATGCAAAATGAAAAAAAAAGAAAAAGAAGAACTATACAAACTGTTCCACAGCTCTGCAGAGGCTGTGGCAAACTGGAGAAAGATGAAATGTGAATGCAGCCCTGCAGAGACTATAAAACAATTAATTACAGTACATAAGCAGCAAGAGGCCAAGGTTTCAGAACAAGCTTAAAGGGAAATGTTAATTTGTTTTAAAGGGAAACCGGAAAAATTATATAATCTCTGTACTTTTGACACAGCCTTGAAACGTTTTTATTTTATACTTCATTCTGGTTCTTCTGACTTGATTTAAACTAAAAGAAAACCTATGAATTTCTACAAGGCTGGAGCAACATGGGTAATAAGTTTAGCTCAATGTGGCACTATCTGACATAAGGTATTTAGGAGTTGGTGCATTAACAGACGAGCCCCCATATGTGAGCCTAGAATCACTGTGCTTAAACTACTCCAGGGCCCTGTGAACATATCCAACTGCCACTCTGACTGCTATTACCCTTGATCCTCTAATGTTAATATGTTTTTATCATTAAATTATGACACATGTACTGTTCCTCTCTCTTAACCCATCAACCTATCAATTTTTTCTCTCCTTACTATCTTCTCTCTTTCTTTCTTTTCTTTCCTTCCCTTCTCTACCTTCAGATTCCTCAGGGGTTCAATACAAAAGTTACTCCAATATTTATACTCTGCTACCTTTGCTACAGGAGTTAAAAAAACACTTTATTAAAAATATTACTGTACAGTTAAATACTATGTTATCATTGTACAGTGCTGGATATTACATTTCTGTAATGGTTATTTAGTGACGCCAGGGAAATGTGGCCTGCAGCTTTTCCTTTGATGCTCTGTTACATTAGGGAATGCTGCATGCCACTTTTAAGAGATTTTCACGAGCCCTGTAAAAGTTTCCCATCTGCCCTGGCCTAAATATATCATATTGGAAAGTTGTGCATCAGTTGAATCTTATCTCAGACAAGATGGGTAATTTGATGGGCAGTGAGTTTACAGATAGAAGCAAGAAGGGAGCATTAGAGAGTGGTTCACAGGGCATTGTTTTAGTGACTGTGATTCATGACAGAAGTCTCAAAGATTTTGTTTTGGTTCCAATCAACATTGCAGCTCCACAGTCATCAAGGCTAAATAAGACCTTAAACATACCTTGTACACATGAGCTTCTAGGTTCAGCTCCAGCCAGGACACTAACAACATGGGCTGACCTAAAAGATATACAGTATAATGACTCTAAAAAGCAGTGAATGTGCAAAAATGCAAAAAGGATAACAAAAATAATGGAGTCTAATGATCCATCTACAACTGTATGTAGTATTGTGGCTTGGTTACTATTATTATACGGAAGCGCAAGGAAATCACAATCATTCGGTTTGTATCAAATTCATTAAGCCCATAGCAAAAAGTTTAAAGATACAAGTAACCCGAGGATCGTAGAATCTCAACGATTATATAATATAATGAGTCATCACTCTCACTTTAACTCAAATAACAATAAAACAATGCTAAACAATGTTACATTTGTGTCTTTGAGTGGATACAGGGATGGCTGTGGTTGTGCCCAGTCACCATTTAAGACTATTGATGTGTATTTAAGAGAAAGCTTAATATTGCGTAATAAAGTGTACTTAGTGATGTCATCATTTATAATCTGTGCTTAGTTTCTATTTGCCTTTTGCTTGAGCTCCTTAGTAAATTCTAATATGCTTTATTTTACAATAAAGTTAAATTATTCTCTATACAGGCATAGGATCCCGTATCTGGAAACCAGTGATCCAGAAAGTTCCAAATTATAGGGTGGTTGCCTCCCATAGACTCCATTTTAATCAAATGATTAAAATGTTTAAATATTATTTCCTTTTTCTCTGTAATAATAAAACAGTACCTTGTACTTTATCCAAACTTCCTTAATGGAAGCAAAACAATAATATTGGGTTTATTTTGTTTTAATGATTTTTTTGCAGTCTTAAAGTATGGAGATACAAATTATGGGTCATCTCCCATAGACTCCATTGTATCCAAATAATTTTTTTAAATTACATTTTTTTCAATTTTTTTTAAATGGTTTCCTTTGAAAACAGTACCATGTACTTGATCCAAACTAAGATAATATTATTCCTTATTAGAAGCAAAACCAGCCTACTCAGTTTATTTAAGGTTTACTTGATTTTCTAGTAGGGCTGAAGATCCAAATTACAGAAAGATCAGTTGTCGGAAAACCCTAGGTCCCGCACATTCTATTTAACAGGTCCCATACGTACGTGTGTGTGTGTATGTACCGTATATAATATATTTATATCATATAATCAGAGATTTCTATTTTACTGTAAATTTTAAAAAAGTAATATTTTATGATACTGTATAATTCAGAAAGTGAATTTGGGGTAACATAAAAACTAAATCTGATGTCTCTGCTTTAACTTTCTCAATCAAAGAGACAGATTTAAAAAAAAAAAGTAAAATGTGATTATTCTGCAAGACCTTGTCGGTTGTTGGAATCTTTTGTTGAAAGAGGGAACTAGCAGAAGTCAATGTTTGCTTTATAAAAGGTTTCACATAAGGAAAATAAACTGTATAAACTGTAAGCTATTAGTCAGAAAGGCACTGTGGCCTATTATGTCAGCATGCATGGTTAGGGTTCATACTGAATTCTTACTGAATTACTCATTCCACCTGGCTGTACATTTTCATGTACATTTTACAAAGAAAAGTGCTGTTTTTAGGTGTCCAGTTAAAAGTATTATTTAAAAAATGCATGTTCAACTCACAAAAATGCACTTCAATTAAAAAAAACGCAAGAAATGTATTTTGATGGCTTCAACAGCAATCTGCACTGACACAAGTTTATAATTAGTACACTGCCCTATGCGACCGAGCTTCAGTATGAATACTGCTCATATGTCAAATCTTTTCTCCTCTTTGAGTGAGACTGGGAAAAAATTTTCCAGCTTCACATTGTAAAATGAACAGATACATTTGGCTCTGTCATCAGCTGGCAGCAGAATTCATATCCATTTTTCAGCCATTGGTACAAGACAATTGTGTTTCAGTTTCCACCTAAAAGCAATAAAAAGCATTGCAACATTCTCTGACAAAAAGATGAATTAGCATGACTCATTTCATGTCCCCACCAGATTTCAACAGAATTTATAAATTTAACCATTTTTAATTCTGACGGTTAGACTGTCTCCCAACAAACAGATAACCATATACAGTAGAATGCATATTGTAAAATGTCATATATCTGGATATTATTTTGTGTAAGTACATCACCAAGGTGATAAAGTATCTTTATTGTGTGGAATTGTTACATGCATATACAGCTAGTCAAAAACAGCCTAAAGCATATAATCTGTATATTGAATGCACAAGTACAAGTATAATATCTTGGGAGCAGATTTACTAAGGGTCGAATTTCGAAGTTAAAAAAACTTCGAAATTCAACACTAGAATTGAAATCCTTCGACTTCAATATTCGAAGTCAAAGGATTTCAAAAAAGGATTTTTAGCGTATTCGATTGAACGTTTCAAACGATTTTTAGCAATCGATCGTAGGATTTCTATTAGACCAAAAAAAACTTGTGGAAGTGTTGTGGAAGGTCCCCATAGGCCAACATTGCACTTCGGTAGCTTTAATTTGGCGAAGTATGAAGTCGCAGTTTTTTTTAAAGAGACAGTACTTAGATTATCGAATGGTCAAATAGTCTAACAGTTTTTACTTTGAATCGTTCAAATTGAAGTTGAAGGTCGTAGTAGCCTATTCGATGGTCGAAGTACCCAAAAAATTACATTCAAATTCAAACTTTGAAAATTCACTCGAGCTTAGTAAATCGGCCCCTAAGTGTGTATGAGATGCATGATTTTCATCTATGTATGTGTCTGTGTGTGTGTTTCCATCTCTCAGGGAAAGAGATCCATCTATCCCTCCAGGGAAGAGAGAGAGAGATCCCTTGTGTTCCAGAGTATATAGCCCCTTCAGTGGCTAGGCACCCACCCCCCAAGAAAAGATATATAAGGGAAGAACATATGCTTCCAGGCTCAGTCCTTCCCAAATTACTTACAAGGATGTGAGAATGAGCAAGACAGGTGTACATACATTATGCTGTAGTCCGTACTAATCTGATACTATATCAACAAATTCTACGCATAATAAATTGTGCAAAAAATGCACTTTGATTTTGTTGTATTTAGACACAGATGTTTCTGTAAATATCTGCAAAAGCACATTTACTCATAGATCCTAATTATCCTCTGATAATTTCCCCCCCAGCAACATCACCGCCTGAAATTAATTCTGCTAGCAAAATAGAAATTATAATTATAATAAATTATAAATTAAATATAATTAGAATGAATTACTAGAAATTAAACATGAAATGCTCTGACGTGGCCAACATTTTGGGGTGAAATACTTATTTACATTAGAACTGTATGTTGTGAAAAGTCTTGTTTATGGGTAAATTGACTGTTCTGCCTTTATTGTACAAAAAAAAGCCCTAATTTTTAAGGTCAATTCTGTCCCATTAACAAAGAGCAATTGTTAACACATGTAATTTTAAAAATGTATTTTGTTTCCACGTCTGCGTAGTTTAAGAACTTTATTGGAACTGTTAATTCCAGTTTGCTTATATCATTTAACACACTTTTCAAGACAAAATAATACTACTCAGCTTGAGCCAAGCAAGGGATTCTGGGAAAGGAAAGAGCAAACTACAGGATGGCAGTTACATGGAGTAACTTTCCAATGCCTGCAGACTGCTTTCTACAGAAGCTCTCTTGCCAAGGGCAGCTCAAGTGCTTTTTTTTTTCTTGCTTTTTTTCTCTGGCCCTCCAGACATGGGAATCTACAACTGCTTCTAGCAAATTTACAAATAACAAGAAATGTACTGTATTATTTACCATAAAAATAGGCCCTGGCATTTTAGGTACACAGAGGCCCAATCAGTCCACAGAGAGTCCCAAACATCTCCCACCAGCCCACTGAATACTGACTTTCTATGGGACCTTATAGCAGCCCCTCTGGCATTTGCCAGAACCCACAGATTGCCAGTCCGGGCCTGAATACAGAGCTTTAGTTCATTTTGTTTGTGAATATGTCAGACTTCCCTAAAGTTGGTCATAAATAGGCCAATAAATATTGCTCTGTACGTTGGTAGCTTATTGGCCTGTCCATGGGAGTTTGGTATCCAGATCAAGCCATTTAGTATAACCCACCAAACAAGGATCACATGAGTCAAATGATCAGATAAGCCAATTTGACCTAGCACAGGAATGGCCAAATTTGGAATAAATATATTTGTTTGGTTAAGTTAAACCTACATTATTAACCTGCTAGCTGACTAAAGCCTTCTTTACCACCTGTGCTACTGCTAACCCTGCTGTAGGATTCTATCCCTCTTACAAGAAGATAGAGCTCTGGTGCTATTCCAAAACACACCCTGCATCAGTGGTCTGTGACGTGGCAGTGGGCTGTAAATTAAAGAACTGCATATGTGCACCTGCCTTCTTTGAAGTCAATTTTAGAATTACACTAGCAGTAAAGGGCTGTTAATGACCATATTATTGCATAAGAAACATTGTTTTAAACAAATGCATGTTATTTGTATGTTAGTAGCAGTATCTGAAAAGCAAAAATGCAGTATAAGCATTGAATGTATGTTGAACAAGGGGGTATACTGCCCCTTTACACCAGGTTAACCAGACCAATAATACCTTGTAGTTACTTGTGGGACATATTTATCTGCACCATAGATACATGGACTCGACACATTTTTTTGTATTCGAATTTGTTTATCAGAACTATAAAATCACAGGGATCTACGGATGAAACAAAAAAAGAACCCAAAGGGACAGATCTGACTAACGGGGTCTGTATTTTAAATATATATATAGATACAGTGTATATATATATATATATATATATATATATATATATATATATATATTATTTAAATTAGATAATATTATATGTCCCCTGATTTAACAGGTTCCCGGATTTTCCTTTTTTTTATTACAGTATTACAGTGCCTTCATGTTCTAATGCATCTCAGTGGAAGCATTTCCCGATTTAAAGGGGACCCGTCACCCAAAAAAAATTGAAAATCCTATTTTATTCCATTAGTCAAACAAAATGAACTTTAATTGTATATACGTATAAATTATTTGAATCAGGTTTCCTTCAGTCTGGGAACTCATAATTACAGCAAGCAGGCAGGAGCCATTTTTAGAACACTGTTATAAAGGCAAGTCTTCCATCACCTCAGAATCTTGTTTGTGCACCAGACTCGATATCCATCCCCATGCCCTGGCTACACAATTAAATGGTGAAGATAATGGCGGATGTGTGGAGAGCAGTGGCATATAGGAAGAGCTGAATGGAAAGTGAAAGTAACTGTCTGCCCCGCCTCTATGCCTAAAGGCCCCCAAACACAGGCCAATAAAAGCTGCTAACAGACTGAGTCGGCCGTTTATTGGCCCATGTGTGGGGCCATCTGACCGGCTTTCCCAATAGATATTTGCCCGTAAGTTGGTCAGATCTCGATCGGGCAGGTCAAAAAATTCCTTTGGATCATGGCCGCATCTGTGCGTCTATGAGGTCCCGCGATCCCAGCGCCCGTATTGGATCCATTATGATCCAATCGTTGGACCCTAGGGCCCATAATCGGATCAGCCCGATATCACCCACTTCAAAGTGGGCATATCGGGGAAAGATTCGCTCATTTGGCAACATCGCCAAACGAGTGGATCTTTACGCCTTAAGGCAGACAATATTTGATTGACGGCTGAGATTTTTAAATGAGCTTACAACAGCTATAAATGCTTTAATATAAAATAGAAATTGGATTTCATGTTTAATTTGAAAATGACTTTTATTATACAGCTTTGTGTGTCTGGGTGACAGGTCCACTTTAAGTCAGTTTTCCTGCACTTTTCTTCATAACATTTCTATTAAAAGCCCTGTTTATCCCCTGCGAATGTTAGTTTTCCTGCATGTGATGCCTTTTTTGCAGTTTAGGCTATTTTTACAGGAAAATTTTTGCAAGTTTTCCTGGGTTTTACCTACTTTACACGGTCCCCTGGAAAATGTAAAATCTGGGTTTGTAATTTGTAATTTAAGTAATGTTGAAACTTTCATTGTACTTCAATAGGGATGTAGCGAACCGCCGCCGATGTGTTCGCGAACGCCGTTCGCGAACACCGGCAAAATTTGCGAACAGTTCGCGAACTGTTCGCAAACTTCGAACATCCGAAAATCGTTCGATTCGAACGATCGAAGGATTGAAATCGTTCGATCGAAGGATTTTCGTTCGAATCGAACGATCGAAGCCATTCGATCGAATGATTTCATTCGATCGAATGCTTCGATCGTTCGATTCGAACGAAAATCCTTCGATTTTAGCGGTCGAATGGTCGAACGATCGAACGATTTTGACGCAAACGCCTATTGGCGAACGTCGCGCGACGTTCGCGAACTTGCGGCGGACGCGAACAGTCGAAGTTCGGGCGAACAGTTCGCTACATCCCTATACTTCAATTATAAAATAAACAGGGTCTAAAAATTTCAAATATATAAAATATTTGTAAATACAATCGATTCAGGCCAAATAGACATTCAAGGAAAGCTTGGTGTTAAGCAATAGCTGGGGACCATCAGGTTGAAGATTTCTGGTCTCAGTAGTTGTTGGCAAAAAAGGCTTTAAACAAACAGCAACTTAAATAATGGGTTTTCATGTTTTACTCTTAACACCAACCTTTTTCTACCACAAAAAATAATGATCTTGTCTGTGTGTGCGTGTGTTTGTGTTAAGCTTGTTGGATTGCAATCCTACTGGGAACCAGCCTGTTGCCAAGGACTGTAATAGTCCCTTGGTACATTCCATTCTGAGAAAAAGGCATTGAATCCAATGTTGCGGAGTCGCCAGATGTCTGTACCAACCAAATGATTAACGCTGTCAGAACTGAAGTTCTTGGTGTCCTATTGTCAAGGGCCTACTAATCTCAACTGATGTGTTCAATGACACTCAAACACGGCAGGAAAAGAATCAGCCTATTGTCACTCATATGTTTCAAAACAGATGTAGCTGTTTTTTTTCACTGGATCAGGCAACATTACTCTGTTTTATACAATTGCAACAAACTTTACATGTGGTTCAGTGTTAACTTTGGCTAACACACAGCTAGAGTAGTTTTGTGCTAGGCATGCATAACACTGGGAATAGAAATTATACAATGCATTTCATTCAATGTAGAGTAAGTACAAGGCTTCTATACTGATTTTTTTCATGCATTCAAACAGAACTGGAAATTTAGTTTACACATTCTAGTAGTAATAGTAATACAACTCTTCCAGCTGCATTTAAATTAAGCTGGAGTAGGTTAATTCTGCTTCGCAGCACTGAAGGAGAGCAACAGCTATATGATAGTAATGGTTATACTTGTGTGGGGAGTGAGAGAAGATGATAATTGCAAAGGCTTAACACAGCTAAGAAAAGGGAAAAGGACAATGTAAGTTATGTATTAACAAGTTCCAGGCATGTTAACCAGTTTAATCACTGATATATTGATAAGTATCTTACTCCACCATACATATGCCATTTGTGGCACTTAATCAATTTACATTGTTGTCCAGCAGCTTGCCTGTCTTTATAGATTGCAAAATCATTACCTGTTTTAACTCCAAGCCTGGCTAGAAAATAACCAAAAGTATCTACCTTTCATGAAGCACATTTATTTCACCTAGAAGAAAACAAACAAACTGCAAGAGTGGAAAAATATTTTTTTCTGACCATACCATGACAGACAGACTTTAAACTTTTTAGCAACTAGTAATTGCTTACATTAATTCAGTGACTAAATCACTGCTACCGCCTTTATCAAGAAATCCATACATGTATTTGCCTTTCATAAAGAGTCACCTCCTTGGCTGATGTTTCAGTCATCTTCTTCACTCTGGTGTCACTTGAATTGTACTTTCAGAGATTCCTATATTGAACTTGCAGCAAATCAACCTTTTCTACAATACATAATCTCAATTTTGCAATGCTTTTGTCACCCCCCCCACCCCACAGTCAGTTACCCTTCTCTAAACTCTTCAATTATGATTTTTCATATATTCATTTTTGTATACTGATACCTCTAAACGAAGACCTTTGTTGAAAGGAGACTAGGAGATTTATAAAAAAAAATACAAAATGATAATCCTAATCACTTTATTTTATGCAAAACAATATTTTATTAAAGTTTGCATCATGACACTGAACATTGAATGAACAGTAAGTGGGTACGTTTTTCTGTGGTAAGCTCTAATTTCAGTTCAAATGGTTAGGAAAAGGACAAGGTGCTCCAGAATTAAATATATAGTCACTCACCAAATAGTAAAAGTGGTCCGGGTGCACCAGCTTTAGGGACCGGTACAGCAAAACATTGGAAAGCGGAGCTGACCGGAATTCAAACGGATCCACAGGACCAGAGATGTTCAGTTAAAAAATTATTTTATTGATAGAAAAGTTAAAAATATAGCTGCATCTCCATCCACCCTACGCGTTTCACACCCCTCAGGGTGCTTAGTCATGGGCTTCATGACTGCCGGTCAGCTCCGCTTTCCAATGTTAAGCTCTAATTTCACACTTTGATAAATCTTCCCCTTACTGTATAGTAAATAAGCATATTTCTCTACCCATGTAAAGATTTGCTCAATCTGGTTATATTTCATGTTTAGACTTTCATCTTTCCTGAAGGACATTATCAAAAGCCTTACAAAAGTATAAATAAATAGCATAAGCTTCCTTCTACTAACTAAAAGTCCTATTTTTTCTCAGAAACATTAGATCACTTTGACATGACCTTTTTGGATGAAGCATGTTGACTGTTTAAAATTATTTTATTTTTGATGATGTCCTGTAAGCAATCTCTTGGTTTCTCCTCACAAAGTTTCCAGTTCATAGCAGTTAGAATCACTTGTCAGTAAACTCCAGGCTGAGAGTTGGTAAAATGTAAAAAAGTTCACTTATTATATTGTGAACTTTAAATATGCATAATGCTTTTTCTGAGACCTGCTTAAAGGTGACTTCTTTAGGTGTAAAAATAAAGTTTCTACCCTCTATTGCACACAAACAAAAATAAAATTCACAATCTCATCTCCACTGGGGATAGGAGGGTTGAAAAATATTTAAATTCCCACAGAGGAAATATTTTCAAATTTTTTTCATTTACACTTTTATTACATTTCTCGATTTGATCATTTGGTACCATGCCCACGTTACGGTCATTTACAATAGAGCCTGAAGATACTGGGTTCAGAATGCCCAGAGAGTGATCAAACTAACACTATGGGGCACATTTACTATCTCTACTACTAGCCTCCAGGGTCAAGCATTTGTTTATAGAAACCATGTGCAAGTTCCTAAGGTCACTAGGAGATTATCTATTAGATTGCATCTGCTTGCTGGCAACTGGATTTTAAAACAAAATAAAACTGTATACATAAATCGTAAAAATAAAATGTGGCAAGCGTTTATTTTTATAAAAACCCTGATTTTAAAAGGAAAAAAATATATAAATTAATGATAAATAAAATAAATAATAAGTAGATAAAATGTGGCAAGCTTTTATTTTTCTCAAAACCCTGATTGTGGGGGGGAAAATTGCTTTAGCCCAGAGACTTAACCAATAGTAAATGTGCCTTCCTGCTTAATTCCTTTAGATCTATGGCATACTGGACATATTCTCCATCTGACTGCTGTTTGGCCCTTCATTTAGTGCCTGGAAGATTCCATTGACCTAAATGAGACCAGCGGATGACTGCTGTAGTATCTAAAACTATCTAGCAATTTGAAGTTTTGACCAAAAATTAATTTCTGATGTTTCTAGATAAGTTATACACAGAATACAGAAAATAAGGTGTGTATATGTATTTGTTAACCAATGGTGACCATTTATTTTCTGTGTAATTAACCTTATTCATATTCTGTAAAGTTTATTTTAACATGTATTTTGTCCTGCTAAAATTCATGTTTCGGAGAGCCAACTTCACATTACACTACTGTATGTTGTGATTAATGTTACTTCAATACACATTCACGTGGAATGGTAGTTTACCAATTTTACGATCATAACTTAACTAAAAACCCCTGTTTTTGAAAATACATGCACTTGTATAGATTACTTATTAGACAGGGTACCAGGGAATGTGCATTGATCAATCCCCCCTCTTTTTTGTGAATTTCAAATTATAGCATGTTGTTATTAATGTTACTTCAATGCACTTTCACATGAAAGTTTTTTCCTATCATTGGGATGTCTTTTGAAATGGCAGATATGCTGCATCAATTTCCATTCCCAGTCCAGCCATAACATGAAGTCAACAGAAAGACAAGTAGTAGTCAATTTGTTGACTAAACTCCTTAATTTGTTTATTCCTACTGGGTGAGATCATTCTATCTCCGTTGGGGGGGGGGTGTGTGTGTGTGTGTGTGTGTGTGTGTGTGTGTGTGTGTGTGTGTGTGTGTGTGTGTGTGTGTGTGTGTGTGTGTGTGTGTGTGTGTGTGTGTGTGTGTGTGTGTGTGTGTGTGTGTGTGTGTGTGTGTGTGTGTGTGTGTGTGTGTGTGTGTGTGTGTGTGTGATGTTTCGGCTGGTACACCAGCCTTAATACAAGTGAATCTTGGATGGTAACACAATGTAGAACTAAGCACACATGACAATAACCCGGATGGTTATTTCAGTATCTGGCACTGTAGAAATGATTTTATATCAAAGACCTGTATTACATAACAAATGTTTTGGCAAAAGCACATAAACGATTACTAGTGCAAAAAATGATAAGGCTTAGATTATTAATCATTGACAGCATTTGAAGATCAATCATGCATTTCAAAACAATTCCATAAAATCTAGTATACCTGAGGCCAAACCAAGTGAATAAAGGGATCAGCACGTGATTTAATTATATGAACTGTCAGAGCATTGCCAATTTGGGATAAACTGATGTGGCATGCAAGCAATGTTTCTAAACCAAACCACGGTTACTCTATGTTTGTATCTTATATCTTTTATATAAAAATAGTTTATATATTGAAAAAAACTTACTGAAAAATATGTGCAATAAAATAGCATAATTGTTTTGTTTTTCTATTTTTTAAAATGAAATACTAATAAAAAAAAGCAACACTAAAATGTAAGGCTGTGTTTAAAATCGGGACATATTTATGTTTTAATTTACTGGCATAGGATCTATTATCCATAATGTACTGGGTTTTTTCAGATAAGGGTTGTTTCTGTAATTTAACGCACCATACTTTAAAGCTGCTTTTATACATTTATACATTATGGTGGTTGTTTATTAAAGGGGAATTCAACCCACCAACTAATAAAAACCCATACCTTCCATAGTCCCCAATTCCTGCTCCCCCCACACAGGTTTAAAGCCTCTAAATGCCCCTAAGCCTGTAATTATGCAAAGAAGCTATAAGGCAAGCTAAAATTGATATAGAAAAGGAAAGGATATTGTAGCAAGCAGTAAAAAAATCCAAAATTATTTTTTAAATATGTTAATAGTAAAAAAATTAAGCAGGAAGGGGTGGGACCCTTACTATCAGAGGGTGGTCAGCTGGTTGATGAAAACAAAATAAAAGCGCAGATTCTGAACTCATATTTTTCATCTGTCTACACAAATGAGGAACCAATAAGTGAAGGTTTCCTTCTTAATAGTCCCAATCAGGGGAGATCCTGGCCCCTCCACCGCCTGAGGCAGCAACAGTTGCTGCTTTCCCCCCTCCCACGGAGATTCGCTCTTAAAGTACCAGGAGCAGCATTTTTGCTGCCCCTGGTACCTAGTGGGGTGCTGCCGCCTGAGGCGACAGCCTCAACTCGCCTCATTGGCGGAGCACCCCTGGTCCCAATTCTAGTAATACAACTAATGATGCATGGTTCACACATGATGAAATTCAAGAGAGACTAGAACATGTTAAGATTAACAAAGGTCCGGGGCCAGATGGTATTCATCCAGAGTACTTAGCGAGCTTAGCTCTGTGATTGCCAAACCTCTTTACTTAATTTTTCAGGATTCATTGAGATCTGGCATAGTGCCGAGATACTGGCGAATTGCTAATGTGTTGCCTCTATTCAAAAAAGGATCCCGTTCTCAGCCTCAAAACTATAGGCCAGTTAGTCTGACATCAGTGGTAGGAAAGCTTTTTGAAGGGTTAATAAAGGATAAGATACTGGACTTCATAGCAAATCATAATACTATGAGTGTGTGCCAGCATGGTTTTATGCATAATAGATCTTGCCAGACTAACTTAATTTCTTTTTATGTGAAGGTAAGTAGAGACCTCGATTCTGGGATGGCAATGGATGTGATTTACTAAGACTTTGCTAAAGCATTTGATACAGTGCCACACAAAAGGTTACTGGTTAAATTAAGGAATGCTGGCCTGGAACATAGTATTTGTACCTGGATAGAGAACTGGCTAAAAGATAGACTACAAAGAGTAATGGTAAATGGAACATTTTCTAATTGGACCAGTGTTGTTAGTGGAGTAACGCAGGGCTCTGTACTAGGTCCCTTGCTTTTCAACTTGCTTATTAATGACCTGGAGGTGGGCATTGAAAGCACGGTTTATATTTTTGCAGATGATACTAAATTATGCAAAACTATAGGTTCCATGCAGGATGCTGCCATTTTGCAGAGTGATTTGTCTAAGTTGGAAAACTGGGCAGCAAACTGGAAAATGAGGTTCAGTGTTTATAAATGCAAGGTTATGCACTTTGGCTAAAATAATATAAATGCAAGTTATACCCTAAATGGCACAGTGTTGGGAGTTTCCTTAAATGAAAAGGATCTAGGGTTTTTTGTAGATAACAAGTTGTCTAATTCTGGGCAGTGTCATTCTGTGGCTACTAAAGCAAATAAAGTTCTGTCTTGTATAAAAAAGAACATTAACTCAAGGGATGAAAACATAAATAACCCCCTAAATAAATGCAATAAGATTGTTTTGCCACCAATACGGATTCATGCAACTTAGTTACCTTCAAGTACAAGGTAAGTATTACAGAAAAAAGGAGATGGGAAATGGCCCTTCCATAATTTGGAGCTTTGTGGATAAGTTTCCGGGTAACTGATCCCATACCATATGTTTGTGCTCTGGAAAAGATGGCACCTCTGGTTATAGTACAATCAAAGATTCTCCAATGTTATTGCAAACATCTATGCATTGCATACAACATCCTACTAAAAAAATGTATTGTAGTAATGCTATTATTAATGCTTTGAGGCATATTCATTATTATTTATACAGGTACCTGGGTTTTTGATGTAAGAAAACACTAAAGAGATATTTTTGATGCAAAAAAAGGGGGAGGTGAGATTAAGATCTCTTTTGTGTTTTCTTACAACAATTGACCCAAATCCCAGGTACGAATAATAATAATAATAATAATAATAATAATAATAATAAATCTACCTCTTGGTTTCAAATATCACATTGGTCCTTTAATTGTTATGTGTTTTAAGGTGTGGTTTGCATTAGGCATGGAATGCCCTAGATTCAAATCTATGTCTGTATATAAAGAAAAGCAGAATTTTAAGCAGAGTTCTATTTGAGTGTCCTAATGTGTCTAAATAAGTAACTGGAAAATGAGGTCACATTTTAGAAGCCCTCAAATTAATTTTTATCAACATTAGTTGAAGCACAACCTCCTTGCCTATAGGATTGCTGAGGCTGTTTGGAGAAAATCTATTTAAAGCACTGGATAAGGAATTAAATGTTGAGCCTAAACAATCCACATATCACAATAAGCAAAGTCAATGAATAAATCCAGAAAGAAAAAAAAAACATTAGTTATTTTTGAAAAACATCTCGTAACCATCTGCACAGTGTCTGGCAGCAGCTCAAAGTACAAAGGAAAAACATTTATTTTCAGGGGCTATTTAAAGGACAACATTATTTCCTGTCTCAAGTTTTTTTAATTAAGAATATCTAAATCTGTGTAAACTGTCAAAGAAAGATTCTGTTGCAACAGTTTGATGGGAGTATATTGCCTCAGAGGACCACTATCAGGAAATTTCACTAAACAGTTGTTTTTTTCCTCTGTCCCATTGTTCCACATCATCTGTCATATAATCACATTTCCAAAGCTTGGGGGAGACTTTAGAAATCATTGTGCATTGTCAATAACAACAGCTGGCTGGCAAGAGGCATGTTGTAAAAGAAAGAAATGGATAAATAATATTTATCAAGCAAGTAAGCATTAACAGCAGATAAGAAGAAGAGACTACCCATGTAGTCGTTATAAGTCTGCCAGTTCACACTTGACATAGTGGAGTGATGCTCAACTTCTAGGTTCTAGGTAGGGATGGCGCGAACTGTTCGCCGGCGAACTTGTTAGCGCGAACATCGGGTGTTCGCGCTCGCCGGAAGTTCGCGAACGTCGCGCGACGTTCGCCATTTTGGGTTCGCCATTGTTGGCGCTTTTTTTTGCCCTCTCACCCCAGACCAGCAGGTACATGGCAGCCAATCAGGAAGCTCTCCCCTGGACCACTCCCCTTCCCTATAAAAACCGAAGCCCTGCAGCGTTTTTTCACTCTGCCTGTGTGTGCTGAAGAGATAGTGTAGGGAGAGAGCTGCTGCCTGTTAGTGATTTCAGGGACAGTTGAAAGTTTGCTGGCTAGTAATCGTTTTGATACTGCTCTGTTATTGGAGGGACAGAAGTCTGCAGGGGTTTGAGGGACATTTAAGCTTAGGTAGCTTTGCTGGCTAGTAATCTACCTTCTACTGCAGTGCTCTGTATGTAGCTGCAGTGGGCAGCTGTCCTGCTTCTGATCTCATCTGCTGACTGCTGCAATAACAGTAGTCCTTGTAAGGACTGCTTTTATTTATTTTTTTGTTGTTTTACTACTACTACTACTACTACTACTACTACTACTATAAGAGCCCAGTGCTATTAGTCTAGCAGTGTTGGGGAGTGGGACTGGTGTGCTAATCTGCTGCTCCTAGTAGTTCAGCAGCACCAACTTTAATTTTTTTTTTTTTAATATTCATTTTTTTTTTATTTTACTTTTTTTTATTTTACTACCGCTGTAGTAGTGTATAAGTTGACCTTTTAGGCATTATTTGCCCTGTAGGCATTTTTTGCCCAGTGTGTTATTCAACCAACTGCCATCTAGCTGTGTGACCTTGTTCACATTCTGTCTAAATATCTATAATATTACCGTCTCCAGAAAAAACACCGGAGTGACTTTTTTCAAGCAGCCATAACATATTTTACGTAATCTGTATCCATCGCTGTAGTAGTGTATAAGTTGACCTTTTAGGCATTATTTGCCCTGTAGGCATTTTTTGCCCAGTGTGTTATTCAACCAACTGCCATCTAGCTGTGTGACCTTGTTCACATTCTGTCTAAATATCCATAATATTACCGTCTCCAGAAAAAACACCGGAGTGACTTTTTTCATGCAGCCATAACATATTTTACGTAATCTGTATCCATCGCTGTAGTAGTGTATAAGTTGACCTTTTAGGCATTATTTGCCCTGTAGGCATTTTTTGCCCAGTGTGTTATTCAACCAACTGCCATCTAGCTGTGTGACCTTGTTCACATTCTGTCTAAATATCCATAATATTACCGTCTCCAGAAAAAACACCGGAGTGACTTTTTTCAAGCAGCCATAATATATTTTACGTAATCCGTATCCATCGCTGTAGTAGTGTATAAGTTGACCTTTTAGGCATTATTTGCCCTGTAGGCATTTTTTGCCCAGTGTGCTATTCAACCAACTGCCATCTAGCTGTGTGACCTTGTTCACATTCTGTCTAAATATCCATAATATTACCGTCTCCAGAAAAAACACCGGAGTGACTTTTTTCAAGCAGCCATAATAAATTTTACGAGATCCGTATCCACCGCTGTAGTAGTGTATACGTTGATCTTGTGGGCAGTATTTGCACAGTGTTTTCTTCAAACCGCCATCTAGCTGTGTGAGCTTGTTCACATTTTGTCTAAATATTGATAATATTATCGTCTCTAGAAAAACCACTTGAGTTACTTTTTTTCAAGCAGCATTCATATATTTTACGTAATCCGTATCCACCGCTGTGTATACGTTGACCTTGTAGGCATTATTTGCACAGTGTTTTCTTCAAACCGCCATCTAGCTGTGTGAGCTTGTTCACATTTTGTCTAAATATTGATAATATTATCGTCTCTAGAAAAACCACTTGAGTTACTTTTTTTCAAGCAGCATTCATATATTTTACGTAATCCGTATCCACCGCTGTGTATACGTTGACCTTGTAGGCATTATTTGCACAGTGTTTTCTTCAAACCGCCATCTAGCTGTGTGAGCTTGTTCACATTTTGTCTAAATATTGATAATATTATCGTCTCTAGAAAAACCACTTGAGTTACTTTTTTTCAAGCAGCATTCATATATTTTACGTAATCCGTATCCACCGCTGTGTATACGTTGACCTTGTAGGCATTATTTGCACAGTGTTTTCTTCAAACCGCCATCTAGCTGTGTGAGCTTGTTCACATTTTGTCTAAATATTGATAATATTATCGTCTCTAGAAAAACCACTTGAGTTACTTTTTTTCGAGCAGCATTCATATATTTTACGTAATCCGTATCCACCGCTGTGTATACGTTGACCTTGTAGGCATTATTTGCACAGTGTTTTCTTCAAACCGCCATCTAGCTGTGTGAGCTTGTTCACATTTTGTCTAAATATTGATAATATTATCGTCTCTAGAAAAACCACTTGAGTTACTTTTTTTCAAGCAGCATTCATATATTTTACGTAATCCGTATCCACCGCTGTGTATACGTTGACCTTGTAGGCATTATTTGCACAGTGTTTTCTTCAAACCGCCATCTAGCTGTGTGAGCTTGTTCACATTTTGTCTAAATATTGATAATATTATCGTCTCTAGAAAAACCACTTGAGTTACTTTTTTTCAAGCAGCATTCATATATTTTACGTAATCCGTATCCACCGCTGTGTATACGTTGACCTTGTAGGCATTATTTGCACACTGTTTTCTTCAAACTGCCATCTAGCTGTGTGTATTATCGTTTCCAGAAAAACCAACTGAGTTTTTGTTGTTGTTGTTTTTTTAAAAATAATGCCAGGCAAAGGCAGGCCGCCACGCAGAGGCCGTGCTAGGGGCCGTGCTGCTATGCAATCCTGTGGCCCTAGCAAATTGCCCAGTTTTAAAAAGCCAATGACCCTGAACTCCCAAAATGCTGAAGAGGTAGTTGACTGGCTTACACAGCACACCCCATCCTCTACCGTTTCTAACTTTACCACAACATCCTCCTCATCCTCCACTGCTATGGCCACCCCACGTAACACTTCCTCCACCACCGGTGCCCCTTCTTCACTGGAGTCAGAGGAGTTATTTTCCCATGAGTTTCTTGAACTGAGTAATGCGCAACCATTATTGCCAGAAGAAGATGAAGGAGATGAGGACGTTACACCAGATTTAATTCTGGCAGAGAACATGACAGAGATGGACATAATGATGAGTGATGAGGAGGAGGTCCCCGCTGCTGCTTCCTTCTGTGATGTGTCAGAAGAAATTGATGCATCTGAGGAGAATGATGATGAGGAGATTGATGTTTTGTGGGTGCCTAGTAGAAGAGAGCAAGAGGAGGGTAGTTCAGATGGAGAGACGGAGAGTCAGAGAGGCAGTAGGAGAATAAGACTTAGAAGAAGCAGGGAGGACAGCCCGCAGGGATCAGTAGGGCAACAACATGTATCGGCACCTGTGTTCAGCCGGCCAACGCACCCGCCAACTTCTACTGTTACCGCCAGATCGCACACTTCCAAAAAGTCAGCAGTGTGGGATTTTTTAATGTGTGTGCCTCTGACAAAAGCATTGTAATTTGCAATGAGTGCAGTCAGAAACTGAGCCTTGGTAAGCCCAACAGCCACATAGGTACAACTTCTATGCGAAGGCACATGAGCGGCAAGCACAAAGCACTTTGGGAGCAACACCTCAAAGGCAACAGGCAAACTAAAAGCCACACTCCTTCTGGTCCAGCATCTTACTGCTCTACCTCTGCTCTCCTTGACCCGTCTGAACCACCCTCCACTCCGCCTTCCACCTTGACCACCTGTTCCCATTCCCAGTCATCTGCCACCAGCCAAGTTTCTGTGAAGGCCATGTTTGAGCGTAAGAAGCCAATGTCTGACTGTCACCCCCTTGCCCGGCGTCTGACAGCTGGCTTGTCTGCACTCTTAGCCCGCCAGCTTTTACCATACCAGCTGGTGGACTCTGAGGCCTTCCGCAAATTTGTAGCAATTGGGACACCACAGTGGAAGGTACCCAGCCGCAATTTTTTTTCTAAAAAGGGAATACCACACCTGTACCAACATGTGCAGAGCCAAGTTACCGCATCTCTGTCACTTAGTGTTGGGCCAAAGGTCCATATGACTACTGACGCATGGTCCTCCAAGCATGGTCAGGGCAGGTATGTCACCTACACTGCCCACTGGGTGAACTTGGTAATGGCTGGGAAGCAGGGAATGGGTAGCTCAACAACAACAACAGTGGAGTTGGTGTCACCGCCACGGATTGCACGCGGTTCTGCCACCACCTCTACTCCTCCATCGCTCTCTACCTCGTCTTCTTCCTCTTCTTCTTCTTACTCTGCTCCTTCTCCTCCTCCACACCTGTGCACCCCCAGCTCCCCCTAGGCTATTCGACGTGCCAGGTACGCCGTTGTCACGCTGTCTTGGGGATGACGTGCCTGGAAAGCAAAAACCATACCGGATCTGTACTCCTGTCATCTCTGCAGTCACAGGCCGATCGGTGGCTGACCCCACACCAACTGCAGATCGGAAAAGTGGTGTGTGACAATGGAAGCAATCTGTTGGCAGCGTTGAGACTGGGCAATTTAACACATGTGCCCTGCATGGCACATGTGTTAAATTTAATAGTCCAACGTTTTGTCTCCAAGTCCAGAAGGTCAACGACGTTGACCTTGTAGGCATTGTTTGCCCAGTTTTTTTGGCCGCAGCCACTGAAGCACAGAGGCCAGAAAAAATATGCCATATAAATGCTGAAAATAGTCATTTTTTGCCATACGTTGACTCAACGTATATGGCAAAAAATGACTATTTTCAGCATTTATATGGCATATTTTTTCTGGCAACTGTGCTTCAGTGGCTGCGACCAAAAAAACTGGGCAAACAATGCCTACAAGGTCAACGTATGGCAAAAAATGACTATTTTCAGCATTTATATGGCATATTTTTTCTGGCAACTGTGCTTCAGTGGCTGCGTCCAAAAAAACTGGGCAAACAATGTCTACAAGGTCAACGTATGGCGAAAAATTACTATTTTCAGCATTTATATGGCATATTTTTTCTGGCAACTGTGCTTCAGTGGCTGCGTCCAAAAAAACTGGGCAAACAATGTCTACAAGGTCAACGTATGGCGAAAAATTACTATTTTCAGCATTTATATGGCATATTTTTTCTGGCAACTGTGCTTCAGTGGCTGCGTCCAAAAAAACTGGGCAAACAATGTCTACAAGGTCAACGTATGGCGAAAAATGACTATTTTCAGCATTTATATGGCATATTTTTTCTGGCAACTGTGCTTCAGTGGCTGCGTCCAAAAAAACTGGGCAAACAATGCCTACAAGGTCAACGTATGGCAGTTGTTTAAAGAGAACAGTAGATTACTAGCCAGCAAAGCTACCTAAGCTAAAATGTCCCTCAAATCCCTGCAGACTTCTGTCCCTCCAATACAGAGCAGTATCAAGCAGATTACTAGCCAGCAAACTTACTATCATCTGTCCCTGAAATCACTAACAGCTCTCCCCCTACACTATCTCTTCCAAGCACACACAGGCAGATTTTTCAGATACATTTTTGCCCTTGATCCCCCTCTGGCATGCCACTGTCCAGGTCGTTGCACCCTTTAAACAACTTTAAAATCATTTTTCTGGCCAGAAATGTCTTTTTTAGATGTTAAAGTTCGCCTTCCCATTGAAGTCTATGGGGTTCGCGAACCGTTTGCGAACCGCTCGCATTTTTGCGCAAGTTCGCGAATATGTTCGCGAACTTTTTTTCCGACGTTCGCTACATCCCTAGTTCTAGGCAATTGTGAGGCCCCTGGTGTATTGTTGTATTGAACCTGGATTACTTTATTATTGTGTCCTTATTCGTGGCAGGTGATTGTGCTTGCTGGTGTATGCAATATGACTTGAATAAAAGCACAGCCCTGTCTATCTAGTCCCCAATTTGTATCCTTGTAAACCTTATAGATGAAGAGGATGGTAACTCCAGGGCTCTTCATTTACCAATTTTACTTGCTCACCTACTTTGATAACCTGCCTGCATTTTTTTGCAGTTTTATTCTCAGATTGTATTTTATTTTCAGATTGTAGTTGCTTAATGAATGTAAGTAGTAAGAATTTGAGTATATAAATCTATTTTAGTTGCTTTATCAACCATAATGATATATAAAGTTATTCATTTCTTTGCTAGCAGTTTTAACCTTGCCTAATTATCCACTGTTTTAAAGGCATACTGACCACACACATTACCACCTCCCACAGGCTTCATATTGTGCTTATAGTCCCATTATAGGAATCTATAAGGGGCATGACCTAGCAGTACTGGGGCTGTAAATGTAAATCCCCAGTAAATGTAGGACACTTTAGCTCTTAACCTTTAAAACTGTCAATGTAGATATTCACTTCAACTAAGCACAGTTTTTGGGTTTATGTGCAAAAATCTGAAAGCTGTGCCACCATTAATCTTCAAGATTTATTTTAACAGTATCAGCACAATAATAATGTTACAATAACAGTATAACAACAAACAATAAACTACAAAGTCACATTTTATTTTGATAATACCCATATGCATGCAAGAATTTTAAATCAATTGCTTTCAATGTTCAATGCCAGAAAGTGGATCAACTAGACCAGGGGTCCCGAACCTTTTTTACCCATGCGCCACATTCAGATGTCAAAGGAATTGAGGAGCAACACAAGCATGAAAAATGTTGATTATGTGGTGCCAAATAAGTACTGTGATTGCCTATTGGTAGCCCTTATGTTCACTGTCAGTCTACAGGAGGATATGTTTGGCAGTACACCTGGTTTTTAGGCAACCACAACTTGCCTCCAAACATGGAATTTAATAAGCACCTGCTTTGAGGCCACTGGGAGCAACATCGGGGTCGAAAAGCAACACGTTGCTCAAGAGACACTGGTTGGGGATCACTGAACTAGACTAATGAAGAATAGTATAGGGCTTGGGTTTCCATCTTTAAATCCCTTGAAAAGGCCCATCTGTTGGCAGGAAACTTTAACTTACCTGCAAAAGTTGGAAACCCCAGGTATATACACTCTATTCTGACCGGAACCTGTTCAAGGAACAATCAGCTTATGATTAGGGGGCACATTTACTCAGTTCGAGTGAAGGAATAGAATAAAAAAAAAGTTGGCTACTTCGACCATCGAATTGGCTACTTTGACCTTCGACTACTACTTCGAATCGAACAAAAATTTGTTCGACTATTTGACCATTCGATAGTCGAAGTACTGTCTCTCTAAAAAAACTTCGACCCCCTACTTCGCCATCTAAAACCTACCGAACCTCAATGTTAGCCTATGGGGAAGGTCCCCATAGGCTTTGCAAGCTTTTTTTGGTCGATGGATTAAAATCCTTCGAAACGATCAAACTAATTGCAGTAAATCCTTCGACTTCGATATTCGAAGTCGAAGGATTTACATTCGGCAGTCGAATATCGATGGTTAATTAACCCTCAATATTCGACCATATGTAAATCTGCCCCTAAGTGTCAGATGGACATGAAATGCATTAAGCTTGAAATGACCATTTAAATAAAGAGTTTTCGGTTATTTTACTTTTTGTTCAGTGGCTCTCCAGTTTGGTATTTCAACAGTTATCTAGTAGCTAGGGTCATATTAGCAACCAGGCAGTGGTTTGAGTAAGAGACTGGAATAGGTATAGGAGGGAGTATGAATATGAAGTAACAAAAAGTAACAATAAAATTGTTGACGCAGAGAGCAATAGTTTACTGGCTGCCAGGGTCAGTGACCCCCATTTGAAAGCTGTAGAAGAGGAACATAATTTAAAATTTCAAGGCCAACTGCAAAGTTGCTAGGAACAGATCATGCTAAAAGTTAAGTTAAATGTGAACCATCCCTTGTCTACATCTATGACGTCTGTTTAAAAATGCTGTGTTTGGGTCTCAAACAAACTGTCGTCAAAAACTATAAACATGATATGAAAACACATACCTAACATTGACCCCAGCTTAGTTTTTTATGTTTTCGATTATTACGCTACCCAAAAAATGTCAGAGAATGACACTGATTTGTAAAGTTAGATGAATATTAATGTATTAAATATATCAATGATTTAAACATTTTCATCAATAAGATAAGTGATAGTTATTAGGCTGTGAGTAATGAAATTAAAGTCACAAAAATGAACCTAGTCTAGTTATGTTTCTTTCAAACAAGTAACCAGTAAATGCTACCTGCTGATCGGTTGCTAAGGACAGCTAGAACTGGTGCAAACTAAGAGATGTTTATAACAGTTCCCTGTTGTTGTTATGCTAATTGATGTTGATTTTTGGCATAACTGTAATTTTCCTAGTGGGAGTGTAGCTCCTATAGTTGCATTGAACTTTCAAAAAGAACCTTTATATCGTACATTAAAACATAGATCGGTAATTTGGATTTTATTTTCCACTGAGCTAAATATAAGCATGTCAAGGCATACATTTAGGGGCCTATTTATTATGCTGTGGAGAAATACAGCTTTCCAATTTGCCCCACATGCCAGGCATCGATGTGTAAAAAATGGAGTACTTATAAATCTTTTTACTGATTTTCAGTGACCATGTAGCATAACAAATCCAGTGCAACTGTAAGCAGCTGCTTGAATATGCGATGGTCATCCATTGCGGCTTTTTACATGCTTTTTCCTAGAGCAACTTTCGCCGGAACCTGCTTACCGCTTGAATTGTCCCCTTTGCATTTACTGGATTATGTAAGGTATGGAGCGGTATATGATAATAATAATGGTGTCAAATCCCACATTCAGATGGCGTACATACCTTGATAAATTTACCACTTATTTTACACTGCTTTTAAGGCAAGATTCATTTTATACAGCATAATAAATAAGTCTCAGACAGAAAAGCGCAAAATCTATTGGGTATTCAGGCTAGCAGCACTGCAGCACACAGCCAGGGTTGGATTATAATGCCCCCCCCCATACCCTTAGCCACAAATCAGAGCACCTGAGAATCCGCTATGCAAGAAATCATGTGGAGTGAACCACTAGCTGAGAAAGGGGATGTTATTCTAGAATTCCCCTATACCCCCTACACGGTATCCTGGACAAGAATCCCACATGGTAATACCAGAGCAACCATAAGGAGACACCCCTGTTGCACAGTAAATGACCTAATTTGGTATCAGGATGGCTTGGCCTACCTGGAAATAACCTGGTACATAAAACTGGATAAACTGGACAACAATATCCTAGCAGGATATACCTGCAATGATTCGTCAGACTCAAACTGAATCAGAGATGGTACGTGTAAATCCTATCAAATACCCAGTTGGATGCACACCATACCCTATCAATGAAAGGTTTGCAGAGATTGACTCGCAAAGACTGAGTACGGCATGCATTAGCTGCCCTGTGAGGTATCCAGGAGCATCCAACAGCCTAGGCCAAATTTCCCATGAGTGCTGAAATGGTTACATGATCATCTCAGCCAATACTACTTAGGATAGTACTAAAGTATCTGCATGCCATTTGGAATGAGCATCCTAACAGAAATACATGCAGAAAATACATGCAGACATGCATAGCATTTACCAGAATACCACCCTCTTGAGCCTATCAGGATGTGACCTGGTAGGAAACAAGTCTTTCTACCCTGTAGATTGGGTCTGAAAGTAAGTATAAATAAGTATACTCAAATATGTGTCTACCTAATAGGAAGTGGAAAGACTGAGAAGTCTAATCCACAATATTAACATTAGAGACAAACTCTTTGCTTATAGAGTACTGGAAAAGTACTTCTTTAACCTATGGCCCAAACATTTACAGATTCACTGGGACTAATCCAAGATGCATAAAAAAATTAATCTAGGCATAGGGAAAAAGTTATCCACCTGCTGTTCTGGAAGGGAGAAGTATAAATCATATATTTACCAAATGCCTGTGGCATACAAGTTGGTATTGGCTGCTATAATACCACTGCTGTTCAATAACTGTCTGCAGCTCAACTGATGCATTATTGTGATATATAGAATAACCATATGCATCTGAAACCAGAATTGCCCACTAGTCTCAGGCCAGTGTATCCTATATATGCAGCTAGTATTGGCTTCTGTATTAAACAAATGTACAACACCTTTATATTCAGATCAGCATTTGAATAAAGGCCCTTTGTCTACTTGAATTGGAGCCAATAAATGTCACAATATAAACACATTCATCTTGTCAGTGTGCAGCAGTGCTTTGGACTTTGCTTGAATAAAAGTTAGACTTGGCCTCAGTCACACCATTAATACAAAAAACAATCTGTAGAACAGTTACTTGGTTGGACCCTTAAACCAGTATTGACTGCTGCAATAGAACAAATACAATACTTACCCCAAGCATAGCTACTGCATTTAAACTTATGTATATCTGACTTTTCTCTTGCCTTTAAGGAAATCTAAGCTGAAGCATTACGCAGGTGTATGCTACATAAACAGCATGTTCTCAAAAGTAATCCATGCTTTTAAGTTGATTTGAACGTTGCAGAACATCAACAACATGACCCAGGGCCACTGGTTTAGGGTCATGCGTTGCACATGCTTACAATCACACCTGGAAGCTGTATAAGCAAATATAACCTAACCAGAATAACCATTAAACCGGTCCAGATATTGCTTTAAGCCCCCAAGACACCAACTCACTGAACTGCTTAAGTTTGGTTGTTATATTAACCAGCACCAAAACCAGAGAAATGTATAACCTACCCACTCATATTTGTTATTACATTAGCCAGCCCCAGAACCACTGAAATGTTTTAGCATACACATTCAGTTTGGTTGTTATATTTAGCAGTATCCAAAACCAGAACAATCATTCTTTTAATGCTTTTAGGAGTGGCTTGGATAATTTCTTGGACAGAAATAATATCAAAGGCTATTGTGATACTAAACTCTATAGTTTGTATAGATATGGGTATATAGAATTTATATGAGGGTATGGAGGGGTCAGTGTCAGTGTGTGTATGTATAGATGTATTGATGGACTTTGGTCTTTTTTTCAACTCAATTTAACCATGTAACTATATATAGCATGTACTTTTATATTTGGTTATTACATTAGCCTGACCCAGAACCACTTAAAATGTTTCAACATACACATTCAGTTTGGTTGCAATATTAAGAAATACTGTTACACCAGAGACTACGCTAAAGAGTGCAGAACACAGTCTCTCTGGCTGTAATTCCCAGCTAGCCAGTATCCCAATATACACACATACACTGGCTGAACAGAGTTATGTTAACACCTGTTAAGCCAGCGTTTTCCTAGCTTCTGAGCTAGCTGGACTCTCAATGAGAAAACAAAGTAAGGGCTCTTACACATGAGCGTTCCGACCTGTGCTCCCCTGCGTTCCGTTTTTTGGCGTTCAGCCGCAGGGGAGCACAGGAATAGATGCATTTCATTATTTGAAATGGGGCTGTACTCACTCAGGCGCGTGTAGGCGCCGAACGCAGGTTCAGACGCAACATGCTGCATTTTTCCTGCGTTTGGCGCCTACACGCGCCTGAGTGAGTACAGCCCCATTTCAAATAATGACTTGCGTCTATTCCTGCGTTCCCCTGCGGCTGAACGCCAAAAAACGGAACGCAGGGGAGCGCAGGTCGGAACGCTCATGTGTAAGAGCCCTTAATGTTAGTTTTAAACTAACAAACCTGTACGTTAACCGACACAGAAAATCCTACCTGATGCTTCTGAGCTTCTCTCTAAGTTACTGAGGAAGGGAGTGGGGGGGCTACTCATTAGCTGCACCTGAATACTGGCCTCCAGTGTAATAACCTGATTACCTACAGCTGGTGTCTGCACCAATCATCATTAGACTTGCACTGCTCACAGAGTATACAGACAAGCATTGTATAGCCAAACTGAACAACCCAGTCTAGACTTTGGAAGTCAGGATGGCGCTCAAGGTAGGTGTTTGTTAAAATGCAACTGGAACAATGTTGCACTTGCTAGGATCCCAGTGGCTGGAGACCTATAATTGTGTAGCAAGACTAGGAAGGCAATGCTCTCAAATTACAGTAACTGAGATTAAAAGGTTTCAGTGTCTGCAGACTTGGGAACGGCCCGCTAGAGATCAATGGGCATGTTTACTAACATTGGAGATAAATATCTGTAGAGATTTCTGGAGATGTTGCCCATAGCAGCCAATCAGATCTTTGCTTTTGTTTTCTAACTTATAGTTCACTGTTTAAATCTATTTGCTGATTGGTTGCCATGGGCAACATCTCCAGAAATCTCTCCAGATATTTACCTCCAATATTAGTTAACATGCCCCTTTAGTGAGAGGAAGTAGAATGGGATGTTTTATGGTGGAGGGTATGGAGTTGCCACAACCTGTCCACCCAGCAGTACGTGCCAATGCGGCTTAATGAACCACCCTGAGTCGGCTTTCAGCACAATAGGTGTTCTGCCACTTCCGTGGTCCAGAGTAGGACAGTCTGCTACACGCTCTCTCGAACACAAGGAGCAGTGCAGCCATTTAGATTTAAACAGAGGCCCATGTGGTACTCAAGTGGGAATATACTGAGCCTCGATACAGAGATAACTTGGTGCTCACAACAACTGTAACTGGAGATAGATTTGCGGTAACAACTATCTAGACCAAATTGAACTGGCAAAGACGTGCCTATTCCAGAGGCTTAAATAACCTGTGTTTCCTCCTGGCTACATGGGTGGCCCTGGTTAACGCCTACCTCGCCAACAAGCTCCCATTGCAGCCCTAACCTTTGCACGCCTAACAGTGTTGGATGAGGACAAACTCCATACTGCAAAGAGGTCCCATCTTTTGGAAAAATGCTTTGTTTCCACGCCCTTTGTTGTCCCTGTAAGAACTTTGCAAACAAAACCTGCTGTGTTATTAGTTTATTGGCATCAATATCTCACAGGAAATATCTTATATTATCATAGGACCTAATATTTACCTCAGCATCTATTACGTTGCGTATTTTCATGCCATTGTAAATGTTCCTATTTAATTGGTTTCTTGTGCCTGGCACATAAACAATGAAGCTGTTGTTTCAGAAACTCAATTCAGTCAACAATTGCAATACATACCTGGGGCTGACTCTTCCTATACGACCTTGAGGTAAGCCTCTGGACTGGGAGTCAAAATAGGCCCGGGCATTTCAAGTACAGAGAGGCCAAATCAGCTCCCAACCAGCCCACTAAATAGTGACTTTCTATGGCATCTTATGGCAGCTCCTCTGGCATTTGCCAGAACCCACAGATTGCCAGTCCGGGCCTAAACCCCACAGTTTATTTTCTTTATGCTCGTGATTTTGCAGCACTTACAACAAGGATATAACCATGATGATTTTGATTAAACCTTCCAAGTAAATATTTTGCGCATTCTTCTTAATCCAAAATGCCAGACCCAAAGTCAAGCAGCAGCTGGTTAAGCATACAGGGTGCTGTAGATCAGCCACAGCTGGAGAGTCACAGTTTGGCTACTCTTGTTCAGAAACCCTAAACGATAACAAACAAAAGTGTATCAAAATATTTTTTGACTGCCCTAGGCAAACTCCCTACCGCTGCTTTTTACAGACTGTGCAGAAATATTCGATTGGATAACAATTGTTTTCATATTCTCCTGCCTGTCAGACTCACACTCTCCTCTGACTATATTGTGTTAATCAAAGAGGTTGTGCTTTAAAGGCCACAGCTGCATTCAGACATTGCCAAACTATTAAAATAACATTGAATACTGCAGATGATATTATTGATGATGCCAAATTTAACAACACGGAATATTGACGTTTAGCCATACAAAACAATATGTACCTGCAATACAGGGCTCCATTTAACATTTATTTTACATTGTCAAGCTCCAAGTAGTCTACAATTATAGTTACTGTAATCACAGAACTGAATACAGGTTTGGAATCTACTATCTGGAAACCAATTATCCAGAAAGCTCCAAAATAATGGAAAGCTAATTTACGCTACTTTTTGTCAATTTTCTTTTCTCCTTGAAACAGTACATTTTATTTGATAGCAACAAAAGTAACATAGTTCCATGTTATTCTAATCTGTTATCTTAATTTATATTATAGAAAGACCCCTTATCCAAAAAAACCCAGGTCCCAAGCATTCAAAGGAATATACCCTACACCTAAAATAATTATTTATAATATCAGTTTGTTTGTAACTTTCAATTCTGTATATTTCCCGTTGCTCCAGTAAATAATGCAGGCATAGGATCCATTATTTAGAAACCTGTTATCTAGAAAGCCATCTCCCATAGACTTCCTATCCACAGAGAGGAAGGCCATCTCCCATTGACTCAATTTAAAAAAAATAATAATTAAAATTTTAAAAAGGAGTTCCTTTTTTCTCTGTAATAATAATAATATAGTACCTTGTACTAAATTCCAACTTAAGGTTTAATCAATGTTTACAACGTTTTAGCAGACTTTAGGTATGGAGATCCCAATTACCCTAATCCAAAAAAACTCAGTTCAAGAGCATTCTGAATAAGCAATGCCATATCCCATACCTGTACAATCAATGTGCAATAAAGTTTCATTTTATTAGGGTAATTTTAGTTGCAACTCAGAGAATAAGCTGCAAATTAGCAGAGTACATTTAAGACTTCAACTCCTTACATTCCTGTGAAATTGTAGCTCTGACAAATGCAGAGTAGTTCAAACCTTTGGCTTAATACACTGCTCTTCTCAGCTTTTGTTGGTTGGAAAAAGAAGGTGTGAAAATGGAGTTTGTATGAAGCAGTGAACAATAAATGCAGATACTGTCGCAGTAAACATCACCGTATTTGGATATTATATTTCACTAAAAAGGCACATTCCTCAAGCACCTTTCGGTTTCCTATCCACTTGCCTGTTTTAACCTAAGTTGACTAGCTGGATGTGACCATCCATGGGAGGTTAATGTCCAAAGCATGGACAAAGTGAAAAGGCTAAATTCAGGATTTTGCGGCCATATGTGTACAGCTGAGCACTAGGTGATTTATTTACTGATGATTTTCAGGCTAACCTGCGTGAGGTAAAAATGGCCTTTGGCAACTGGGGAACAGATAAAATACATAGCAAAACCTTACTGAACTATAATTTCAACTAAGTGCCATGTATAAACACTACACCAGAGAGTCCATGCAGAAGATGTGCTCTGTGCTTTGCGTTAGCCATGTATTCACCATGAAATTCGGCAAATTTCTTGTGAAACGGCGGCAAAAATTCGCCAAGGAAAAATTTGCAGGGAAAAAAAGTCACCAGGACATAAATAGTTGCCATAAGAAAAAACGCCCATTGACTTTAATGCATTTGAACAAAAAAAAAAGGTGCCACAAGAAAAAACTCCCACTGACTTTAATGCATTTTGAGTGAGAAATTGTATTGTGTAAAAAAATTGACGCCCATTGACTTCAATGCGTTTCGCAAATTTTTTAGCAGCAAACAGATTCACTCATCACTCCTGTTAATAAGTTATAATAACATTCCAGCAGAATGCATTGTTCTACAGTTTTTAGAAGAGAAATTAAAGAGAAATAGAAGAAAGGAAACAGTTACACTGGGATTCAAGTGCTAGTTGTTCTAGAATAACAGCAGGTAATCAGCAGTACAATTCTCAAGGTATATTTTTAACAGAAGTACATTTGCATTATACATGCAGTCTTATTCCTAGCACAATCTTTCAAGGTTCCTGCTAGACTGTATAGTAGGTTGTAGATATTTAGGCAGGTGCCTTGCCTATGATTGTATATGAGTGGATAATTAGTGAAAAGTGAATTAGCAAAAAAAGAAAATTTTATGAAAATAGCAGAATGACCCGCATGTATCAAAAAAAAAGGCTGATCAATGGGAGATGGTTTCCAGTGTGAATAAGGCCAAATAGACAATCCAAATGAGGTACAGCATTGCGAGGGTCCTAGGCAGGCAATGTCTTGCCAGTTCTAGACTGAGCAGTCCTGAGCCTCTGAGGAACAATTCACCAGGCAATGAAGGTGCACTGATCTCCAATTGTAGAACTGACTTGCATATCCAGAAAGCCCTGAATTACTGGAAGGCCATCTCCCATAGACTCCACTTTAATCATATAATAAACATTTTAAAAAAGGATTCCCCTTTTCTCTGTAATAATAAAACAGTATGTTCAACAATACAAACTACTCACACTCACACTTGCTCCTTTCATAAATTGTCCCAGAGGGACTGCAGAGGGTTCAGTGAACGCACACTGCCTTGTACTTGATCCCAACTAATTAATCCTTATTGGAGGCAAAATCATCATATTGGGTTTAATTATTGTCTAAATGTTTTTATAGTAGACTTAAGATCCAAATTACAGAAAGAGCCCTTATCCAGAAAACCCCAGGTCCTGAGCATTCTGGATAATAATTAGCATTGAATTATTTGCATTATTATTATTTTCAAGTGTGTGTGACCTGCCTGTTTCTCCCACTTTACAGTGGCTGGGGACCAAAGCAACCTCACCCTGTAGCCTTAAAGCACGAGTGTAGGCCAAATGATGTTTAATATGACTGTCAATAGTTGTTTTTTATACATGCATTCTTACTTTCCCTTATCTCTTTCAACTTAATGTGAGCTGCTGTTCAAAATTTTTTACATTCACCTGCCCAATTTCATCAATATTCTTCCTCACTTTGAGGGACGCAACAGGAAAATTCCCAAACTTTGGTTATTCAACAATTCATAGATGAAAAGACAAGGGGGCCATTTGTATACCCCCCTTACCTCTTAAAAATCTGAATTTTTTAGATGAGGCCCATGGTACAGGAAAGGTAAGCATGTTGTTCAGTATATTCCAGTTAGAGGTCCCCTGAAAAATGAGGTATCCCTCAGCTCCATCAAGACTATTGAGCTCTATATTTAAAAAAACAAAATGAGCTCTTTCTGCTCGGATACATAAAGGTTAGCAGTTCAATTTTAATTGTAGGAAAAACTGCAATTAGGTATAGGCTATGTAAGGTGCTGCCCAGCACACAAAGAACCCAACGCTTGTAGCAAGTGCTAATCCGCTAAAAACTGAGAAGACAGACTGCATAGCAGTTATGTGACTCAGTCGCTGCTCAGAACATGACCCTGCACACCCCAAAGCTGTTTTTGACAACCAAATGCCATTGATAAAAACACAGGCAACAGATGGGGAAGAAAGCAAATATTCATTTAGGCATAAGAATGTTTATGTAAGAGGGGAGCATTATGTAGCTACTGCAACACCCACTGTTTCAATAAATAGGGACACTGGCTTAAAACATGAACCTAAACAATAGGTTTGTCCCAATGGCTCTCTGAACTGTAAGGGAGCAATTTGGGGCAGAGCCAGCTGGGGTCCTGAATCCCATGGTAGTTTTTCCTCGCTATATGCCACACTGCTGCCTTCTGTAGATTCATAGCCTCATTCACAAATGGCTGGGCGCCACATGTTGAACTATTCTTGTTTGTACTTTATATCCTAACAGCACCTAATTCCTGCTAACCTTGCCAGCAACTTGCTTTTGCAATAGGAATTCTGTATTTGTTCACACAGTGTTTCAAACTATTGCAGATAACATAGATTTTGTCTACAATTCTTGCCAAGATTCAAAAGGCCGCATGCTGTTTCCCTGTTATGTAATTTGTATAAATTTGCTCTGTATTTAACATTCATTCCTTTATCTGTTACTGTACTCCCTGACTCCCTGAAATTATTTTAACCAATGCCTTTCCTGCTGAGCATAACTGTTTTCATGCTTTTCTATGCTTCTTGCCTTTCTTTCTAGAACACAGCAAAATACATCTTCAAGACCTGGGAGGCAACATTTGGATTGCTGATCTCACAAATTCTGGTTAATTGAAGCCAAGAGTATAGCCTCACTTAAAGAAGGAAAGGCTGTATTTACTTGGCGGTGCCAAAAGTTTGGCACCTCAAAGTGATTATATATACTTATCTGAAACCCCAGGTCGGTGCTCCTATCAGGAGAAAACTGCACCGCACCTGCGCAATGAAAGAAGAAGCCGGAAGCTAATTGCTCCGTGTGCTCGCTGGAAGAACACCCGGCCAGTGCAGTTTTATCCTGATAGGAACACCGGGTCGGGTTTTCAGGTAGGTAAATACAATCACTGAGGGGTGCCTAACTTTTGGCACCCCCAAGTAAATACAGTCTTTCCTTCTCCTTTAAAGGGAATGTCAACCCAAAAAAAAAATGTTGGCCTAATTAAAGAAAACATAATTCTAAGCAACTTTGCAATATTCATTCATTACAAAATTTCAATGGTATTTATTTTGTAAATGTATTTCTACTGAGAGTAGTGTTTGTCCCTTTTTATTCTCTGCACTGGTGGCTCAGACCGTTGATACAATGTAAGACAAGCAAGCTGATTAACAGCTCTCTCGTGCTGGGGAACTTTTGCAACATTGTTTAAAAAGTAACAACTAGGAGTTAGGGAAATGCTGCTTTGAATAGCAATTGTTTTTACAAATAACTTTAAAAGTACTGAAAATTTTTAATGAATGTATATTGGAAAGTTGCTAAGAATTATGTTTTTTTATTACAAAGTTTATATTTTGGGTTGGCTTGCCCTTTAAGCCTCAGAAGTGTGAATTAATATCAAGCAGGTGTACAAAAGCTCAGAATAGGAACAATTTGCTATTCACTTTCATGTTTCTAACTGCACTAGACTGACCAAATCTGTTTGATTGTCATTAGATGCTGGTAAACACTTTCCAGTTATGCTTCATTTAAAAAGTTGCCAAGATTTAACATTATAATAATTAAATAAAGTCAGGCATCTTGCTCCGATTTTTCCCTAATGTATTTGGCACCAGAATTGTGTAGTGCAACCACCCCCTTTGCAAAGCCCATACCAAACAACAAAATTATCTCTACAAGCAAGAGAAGCAAGAGATAAAATTGAAATGAAATATATGTTGATTTGTGAAATAGCATTATATGTAAAAGCAGAAAACAGGAAAGCAACCACTTGGATATGAACCCCTGATACTGATTTTATAATGCCATAAGTATGAAAGTTAATTACATCAAAAAACAAAATGAAGTCCAATTACGCAAAAAGGAAATCACCCACAGTCAGGTCTTACTCATATCTGTAATGGAGATTAGAAAGCCTTTGATCCCTAAGTGCAGGTGTCGGATACAAAAAAGTTACAGATCATCCAAACCAAAAAAAGATATACGTACTGTTATAACTTTCCATTCCCGCTTCACCACAACTATTTATGACCTCCCACTACTGTAAATGGCTTCTGTGTTGTTTTCCTTTACACAGTCACGCAAATATATTCCCCTGTTCCTTGAAAGCCATTTATCATGAGTGAAATGAACTGATTACAGCAGCAGATGTGGACCAGATCTGTTTTTTAAGATACACACAGCACGGGACTCAAGCTATTAACTCAGCATTCGCCCTTGAGATGATGGGAAAGAGATTCGTTCAAATGGATTTGTTTCAAAAACATAGTTCAGCCATCCAAGTTACCAACAAACGTCATGATTAGCTTGAGAACTATTGAAAATATTAATGTATTTTTCAATTCAGTGTTTCATGTTAAGTATGAAAATATTAGTCCCTTTTTTTAATTATTATTCTTTAAGTTTTAACACGTTTCCAGCATTAAAGGAGAAGGAAAGGTTAAAATTAAATAAGCTTTATCAGAAAGGTCTATATAAATAGACCCGTAAACCTTCAAAGTAATGCTGCTCTGAGTCCTCTATCAAAAGAAACTGCATTTCTTTCCTTCTATTGTGTACACATGGGCTTCTGTATCAGACTTCCTGTTTTCAGCATAAACCTCCAGGGCAGGGCTTGTGCATGCTCAGTTTGCTCCTCTCCCTCCCTTCCCCCTCCCATTCCTGCTGTAATCTGAGCCCAGAGCTATGAATGGGCAGAGAGAGACTCAGGCAGGAAATTATGTCAGACCAAGCTAATATGGCAGCTGATGTCCTATTGTGGCTAATCTATTGGCAATAAACTGCTTTGGTAGCTTTCCTTCTCCTTTAATCCCACATTTGAAACTGACTCATTTTCCCCTTGGCTCACTTACTCACCTACATCAATCCCATAGAATCAAGAACAGGAAAGTTGTGATTGACATGGGGCTTTGGGGAGCAGGGAAAAGTACCGATTAGCTGGAGAAGAAATGTAAAGAGTGCTTCAGCCTGTCTGTACTTTGCCCTAAATCCAAGCTTGATGTTTATTACAATTCCCCTCTGATTGAATTTGTGGGATTTTAGGAGTAAGACTTTATATGCAACAGCACAAAATTTTGTGAGATGCATAACATAATTGGATTTTTAACAAAAACAACATATTCCAGAATGTTTTAAATTATAAAACACTTGCCGTGTTTCCCAACGTCCCATAATGCATTGTAACTCATAAGTGTACTTCCCGATCTTGTGGCAGGTGCTTGTAATTCCTAGTCACCAATATGAACCGTCAATGGTTTCTGATTATTATTATTATGTAAAAACAAAATAATAATAATTAAGGCGAGCATGCAGGAGATATCACTTACTGAATGTTTGGTGTTGACCTTGATGCAAGTACTTTTACCTTTAGCATTTTAGCATTTATTGTTTATTTTACATTTTGTAGGTTTCTGTAAACTGCATATTCATTTGTTTCTCAACACTACCAATTTCCAATTGGAAAAGCTACAATTGGACTCATAATTAGACATTTGCTGAATTATTTGGAATGTATTAAGCAATTTAGTAATAATGCCTGTACCAAACTGGAAAATGTGGTTAAAGATAGCCCAGGAATGTTATGAAAACCCTATTTCCCTAAGTGCTTTGGCGCTTGAGATGGTAAGCACATACTTGTGACACAACCCCCACATTTTGGCTCTAAGTTTTTCAATTACAAGACATATTTCTCTATAATATTGTTAACATTGCTGGACAGAAATTATTGTTTCACTTCAAGTCAGAAACAGTTTTTGTGAATAGGGAAGTGTATTTCCAATTCCTAATGTCACTGTATTGAGGCCCTTCTTGTCAAACCCCCGAAAAACAATGTTCCAAAGCAACAGTAGCAAATCTTTTATTGAAACATCCCAGTGCTTCTTTTAGTAAATTAAATATATGGAACCTTGTACTAAGAAAGAGAAACATGGAAAACATGGAACAAGAAAAGTCAGGAAAAGAAATTACATATTTCTATTCACTGTAGTTTTAACATATGTAAGTGTGTAAAATATATCTTATGTGAATGAAAAATGCAGACCTTGTGATGAATCCAAAGATGCATTATGCAGTCATGGGGATCCACTTTTTACCCTCGAGTCCTATCACATGACAGTGCAAGTGTCATATGACAGTTCTTCCACCATCTGCCATAAAATGAATGTGCCCCTTCCATAACACATCTCAATGTCAATGAGCCAAATCAGTTATTTTGAACCCTATGGGAGCATCAGTGCTGTCATTGAATCGCCGTACAGTTGAGTGCTCTTACACAAGGACATGTCAACCCCCCAACAAAAATGTTTTGCCTAATAAAAGGAACCATAATTCTAGGCAACTTTGCAATATACATTAATTGCACATTTTATTTGTATATGTATTGCTATTGAAAGTAGTGTTTGTTATTTTCTATTATCTGCCCTGATGGCTCAGACTATTGATACAATGTAAGACAAGCCAGCTGATTAACAGACCTGTCTTTGCTGGGGAACTAATATATGTAATAAGAGACTGTATGTTTGCCTATGAGCAGTAACCCATAGCAACCAATACAATGTTTGCTTTTACAGGAGACCAGTAAATGTTACCTGGTTGGTATGAGTTACTACTCCTGTGTAAACTTAGTACCCTTTATTACATAACCCATAAGACTTTTGCAACATTGTTTAAATATTTTCTTTTATTAGGCAAAACATTTTTGTTGGGGTTGATATGTCCTTTGAACAATTACAGGTATGGGACCTGTTATCCAGAATGCTCAGGACCTGAAGTATTCCATATATTGTATATTTCTGTAATTTGGATCTTCATACCTTAAGGCTAGAAGAAAAACATTTAAACATTAAAAAAACCTAACGGGCTGGTTTTGCTTCCAATGATAATTATATATCTTAGTTTGGAATAAGCACATGGTACTATTTATAATTACAGAAAAAAAGGAAATCATTTTTAAACATTTGGATTATTTGGATAAAATGGGGTCTATGGGAGACAGTCATCCAATAATTCAGAGCTTTCTGGATAATGAATATATGGATAACAGATCACATACCTGTATTTATAGAATTACATTAAATTTTAAAAGGGTGGTGTACCTTTAAGTTAAAGTTTAGTATATTATAGAATCGTCAGCAACGTTTTAATTATTTTATTTTTTAAAGTTTTTTTTAATTACTTTTTTCTCTTTCCAGCTTTCAAATGGGGGTCACTGAACCTATCTAAAGAACAAATATTCTGTAAGGCTACAAATGTATTGTTATTGCTAATTTGTATTACTTATCTTTCTAGTCAGTTCCTCTCCTATTCATATTCCAGTCTCGTATTCAAATCAATACATGGTTTCAAACCAGATTGAAGAAACTACAAAGTAGAGAGCTGCTGAATAAAAGATAACTCAAAAACCACAAATAATAAAAAATGAAAACCAATTGCAATTTTAACAAAATGATATTATGGGTTGATATAGGATACTGGAATAAAGTATGAATACTATTTTTGGAATTTTTTTATTTAGGCGCAATTAAAAATTTTACTGAATGGTAACAAGCAACATCTTGTTCTAGGATAGACTTTGTCTTTATGATTTACTGTTTTCTGAGAAATAATGTCACAATGTCTATATTTTATTTAGCAAGTCTTCAAAAGGTTTGCCTATTTTATGTACTTTGGGAGTATTTGTTTACTTTAAATCACCTTCATGTGAAGTTTTTGAGTTAAACTAAAATGTATGGGCTATGGCACACAGCAAGATCACACAGCAGGTGACTTAAGGTTTTTTGTTCATCTTATCCTCGTTTTGCCTCCTGCTTTGTGATTTTCCCTTGACTCCTAATGTGCTTGGAATGTTGTCTTTCAGTTGTGTCTCGTCTCTACAAAATAAATTTTAATTGCCGCTAAATGCAAGGCCATATTTTACAAAATATTATCTTTTACCTTGAAACTTGTAAACTTTCCTTCCAAAAAGCACATTAATACAACAAGAAATGCAGAACTAATGACACATGTGTTGCTGTACTACATTACAGTGCCTGCTGAGAATTAAAAGGGAAATAAACTGTCTATATAACAGAAAAGGAATTTGGCAGACAGTGGTTTGGAATTTTTAGATAAATATTTGAGTAGTTAGATAAAGTTGGAATAAAAATTAAATAAACAAATATATTTACATGGATTTGATAACAGGAGAATATAAAATCGTATTAATTATTAGATGAGTCTGTATGGGTGGGTGTATAGGTGTCTGTGTAAATTCAAGTCTGAGATCTATAATCTATATTGGCACACACCATTATAAATACAGTACAAATATATATACAGTACTGTATAAATACAGTACCACAATCAATGCTTTTCTAGTGGATGATTTATAGCAGGGGTCCCCAAACTTTTTACCCATAAACCACAAATGTAAAAAAGAAGTTGACGATCCTTATGGATAAGCCATTTATTTTGCACAATTTCTCAAGAGTCAATAAAACAGATCACAAAAAACAAAACAAATTATTGTTGAAGCTTTTAAGTCCTTCACTAAAAGATTATGTCTGAACAAAAGAAAGAGCTTAAAATTATTTCCCTTATGTATAGGTTTAGCAGCTTTACTGTATAACTATGAAGCTCTACATTCTTAGCATGAGGACATCTTGGACAATGTAAGAAAATAAAAAAAATGTAAATAAATGACATAGAATTATGAGGGATGTCTATGTGCCTCCCACAGGCCTCCACATATGATTACAAAGCTGTCAACTGCATTTTTTACCCCGCCCTACTGGTAATAGATGAGTTCTTTGAGGTTAAGCTGTTTGCCATCTATTCTAACTACCTGTATTAAGTAAGCCAGGTCAAATAAGCCATCAACAAGATGGCTAAAGGTTATGCTGTATGAAAGATTTGTTAAGTATGGCATAATTTTTTATGAGTTGCTAGAATATTAATTTGCATATAATCCAGCCCTAAATTTCTGTGAGTAAATGAGGGTCACACACACACATATATATTTTTTTTTTATTTTTTTTTTTTTGTGAAAGAAAATACAGTATTTTGCCACTCTGTAAAACAAACACAGTAATTGCACTTAATAAACAGCTAGTGGTAAGACTGGCACTACCAATATAGCACACCAGTCATGAACGGGAACAGCAAAACACAAGTACTTTAACTAACATTTTGACAGATAAATTGGCTACATCTCCTTGGATAAATATGCTCCCTCCTTGTGTTATACGAATCAAAGGCACAATGCAAAGCAGCAGATGCATCATTTCTGTATTATACTTTCACATTATATATTCTGTATAACTACAAATATAATATGTCTGTGCTTTTCTTCCTAATGCATTAAGAAGGATATTGGAAGATGATGCCAAGGACAAGAAAGGCTGCTTGCCTTTATGACTGATTGGTTTGTCAGTGTTTAATATTCTGTTTTCTGTGGTAATGGGTCAATAGAGCTTTCCTTAAATTACAATAATCTGCTGAGTGATCTCCTCCTGCCATGATGATTAAATAATTCTTGTGCTGTTCAGGATATTTTAGGTATCATTTTAGGATTAATGTGCTGTAAACAAGTGACTGAAAAATATTAATTTTCTTTAATTTATGCCAGACATTATTGAATGGTAAACTACATATATAGATATATATATAGCTTTGTTTAATTATCTGACAGACATACCAGTGGCGTAACAAGTGTGTGAAAGGCCCCCCCCACCAAAAAAAATAATCTTCAGAGGGACATGACACACATAACTGCTCCTGCTCGCAACCCCCCAATTTAAAATAGATGATCAGCAGGGAGGGTTTTTTTTTAATAATTCAGGGGAAGTTGACCCTGCGGTCCTGGCTCCCCTGAGGGGGGTGGGGTGTGGTTCATCTATAGCAGTGATCCCCAACCAGTAGCTCGTGAGTAACATGTTACTCTCCAACCCCTTGGATGTTGCTCCCAGTGGCCTCAAAGCAGGAGCTTATTTTTGAATTCCAGGCAAGTTTTGGTTGTATAAAAACCAGGTGTACTGCCAAACAAAGCCTCAATGTAGGTTGACAATCCACATAGAGACTACTAAATGGCCAATCACAGCCCTTTATTTGGCACCCCAGGAACATTTTTCATGTGTTGCTCCCCAACTCCTTTTACTACTGAATGTTGCTCACGGGTTCAAAAGGTTGGGGATCCCTGATCTATAGTTACACCACTGAGACATACCTTTACATTTTTTCTTAATTAGGGTGCCTGAACAACACACATACAAAGCAAAGGGATTGAGGTCAAACATATGTACACAATACTGACAGAACCCTAAGCACAGAAAGGTTCATTTGAAAAAGGACAATAAATGGTTATTATGAACATTTGATGTCAACTACACACCATTTACCCCTTGTTAGCATCCTTCGCTATCAGGTTAAAATCTCTTCACCTTTGGCATGGAGACTAAAAAGCTGTAACCAAAAGCCATTTTATACCCACCATGAAACAGTGCTGCTCCAGCAGAATTCTACACTGAAATCCATTTCTCAAACAGATTTTTTTATATTCAATTTTGAAATCTGACATGGGGCTAGACATTTTGTCAGTTTCCCAGCGCCCCAGTCATGTGACTTTTGCCTGCACTTTAGGATGGAATTACTTTCTGGCAGGCTGTTATTTCTCCTACTTATTGTAACTGAATCAGTCTCAGTGGGACTTAGCTTTTACTATTAAGTGCTGTTCTTAGATCTTCCAGGGAGCTGTTCTCTTATTTAAGAGAGCTGCTATCTCGTTACCTTCCCATTGTTCTGTTGTTAGGCTGCTGGGGGGTGATATCACTCCCCAGCAGCCTAACAACAGAACAATGCAATGCAATGCAATGCAGTACAGCAGTAAAGAGTGATTGAAGTTTATCAGAGCACAAGTCACATGACTGGAGGCAGCTAGGAAATTGACAATATGTCTAGCCCCATGTCAGATTTCAAAATTGAATATAACAAAATCTGTTTGCTCTTTTGAAAAATGGATTTCAGTGCAGAATTCTGCGGGAGCAGCACTATTAACTGATGTGTTTTGAAAAAAACATGTTTTCCCCATGACAGTATTCCTTTAAGTATTTCACCTTTGGCCAAAGGGTGTGACCACTTCCTGTCACACTTCCATATAGTGTTTGGAAAGGGGTGGATCTTCCTCTTTGGCTGCCGGTGTCCTTACCTACTGGTTGTGCTCATTGAGCCTGGGTACACCAAGGCCCAGTAAAGCCATCGCCCTTAAGGGACCTGTACCTTTAACGACTAGGTCAGGGACCAGGAAACCCCATGAATGAGGTTAACAAGCACAGCATAGTTTATTTAATAGACTCTCTAGGAGAGTGAGATAGACAGATTATATAGAAAGAACAGTTGTGTGCTCCATCAAGGATAATAGCAGGGAGTAGCTTCTCATAAGGCTTCCTTGTATGCCTTTAGTGAAGGGACCACGGGCAGATAGGGTGTGAATTATTCTCCCTAACCACTCCACTGGATGGGATCTGGACCACTTAAAGGTGTATCTACCTGAGGGAATTGATGTACGCTTGACTATTTGACTTGCTGTATCATGCTGTATCATCCGCCTCTATCTACCCTCCTCTGAGTTATGTTACACCATCCTCATACATGAGTAAACCTGTGGTCCATTTGTCTCTGTACAATAAACCATCTTTCTGTTTTCATCACATGAACCTCCTGGAGTCCAATATCTTTCCTATTTTTGCTATGCAGTAGCCTGTGTGTTATAGTTACACTACACCTATTTGGGAAACTTCCATTTAGCAAAGGCCCTGATCCTGATGTTTGAGTCCAATGTAACCCATGCTTATTACCATTAGCTGGACATTTAACTATCTGTGGTCTGGATAGCCCAGATTAGCGTTACAAGAGTTGTTTTCTTTAAATGTAAGGAATGCCAAAAATAAGCACAGGGCAAATTTATTTTTTGTTGGTTTTTCAAATTCCCCTTCTTGTCTTTAGCCACAGAAGAAGGTTCATGCAAGTTACTACAGAAAGCAGCATCCTACAATGTCAATAGCAACACTGGAGCTGCCCCAGTAATATATAAGGAAGGAAATGGGCATTTCTACCAGCAGCATCATGAGTTAAAGGGTTGGTTCACCTTTAAGTAAACTTTTAGTATGTTATAGAATGACCAATTCTAAGCAACTTTGCAATTTTTTTTATAGTTTTTAAATCATTTGCCTTCTTTTTCTGACTCTTTCCAGCTTTCAAATGGGGGTCACTGACCCCATTTTAAAAACAAATTCTCTGTAAGGCTACTTTTTTTGAATCATCTTTCTATTCAGACCCTCTCCAATTCTTATTCTAGTCTCTAATTCAAATCAATGCATGGTTGCTGGGGTAATTTGGACCCCCCTAGCAGGAAATGTTTTTTTTTATTGATTTTTACATGCAAATTACAATAAGATGTATTTTAAACCAAATAAAAGTTGTAATGTGCCTAAATCTGCCAGTATATGGGAAAAAAATCATAGCCCGTGTTTTCTTAAATGTATTTGTTTAGTGTATAAATATTGTAACTGGTAAGTTCTAAGGTGGTCCAGCTCTCAGTAAACTATCCTCAAGGATCATGTTAAATAAACCTTCCTCTCCAAAAAGATTATAGGCTGGATATTCTCAATGCAGGGGAATGGTGAGGTCTGCAAAACAACAAAAGGAAGTAACAACATCTGGAAACCACAAAGACTGCGGAAAAGAAAGAGAAACCTGGGAGAGCTTCTGCATTAAAATATATATGGCACGGCATGGGATAATTAAATAGCAAGGCAGATACATTTTTGCTATAATAATCCTTTTATATCCAGAAGTAAAACCTTCTTAAAACACATTCCACCATACAGTATGTAATAGAATGCACCACTGGAGTTAGCTAATAAAAAGTCTAATGTTTGCTACTTGTCTAGAAACCCATATCAACTAATCAGCAGGTAGCATTTACTGGTGAGCTGATCACACACACATTTGATTGGTTGCTACGGATCACTAAATGTAGACAAAACTTTTTATTATATTACCCTGTTAGTTTGCCCTGGTGCAGTAACCCATAGCAACCAATAAGCTGTATGATTTTAAAAAGCTGTGTAGGTAGTAGGCTTCATAACAGGGTTTTCAAGGCTCACATTTTATCTGTGCCCAGTAGAAATTAGACTAAGCAAGAGAGATTTATGAGACCATGAAAAAAATGCACTAACTAAATTGTCTTATTTTCCATGATTGCAGTTATTTTTCTGCATGATCCCTAGCTTATGTAAAAAAAAAATCAAATAGGTGAAACACGATTGCCTTAAATTGCAGAAAGTATATTGCAAACAGAAATTGCATTGCTCCATTTAATTTTCAGTAAGACTGTAAAATCTTGACGTTTTAATAATCTTGGGAAAATTGAACCTCTCTCAATTTTACCGATGTCTTGAGCATCTTGGGTGCTGGAGTTCAGTTTGATGAGAATAATTTTTTTGCCACGATTTTTTCAATTTGATGCAAAACACAATCTTAAATCTTAACAAGTCAGCCCCTATGTGTATATACTATGAGCTTTTATTGGACAGTTGCATACTGGTGAGCTTCAGCTTGGTTGATATTAGCGCTGCCTGGCAAGTCTGGCAGCCATGCAGAAATAAATGGGATGTGGGAAAGCCTGAGTTTATTACTATGCCTTGGAAGGTCACTTTACTTCCCTGTACCACAGGTGCCAACAGCTAAATTCTGATGTTAAAGCCCAGTTGTGTACCTGTACTTGTAGTCTGGGTAGCAGGGTAATAAAACTGTAATATTAAAACTTAGAGACAGGACTTCTACTGGTTGCTAAATTACAAGAAACTTAATGCGCTTTAGGGATGTTATGCAATAAAGGACAAAATCATGCAAGTGTAACAGACCTGCTCTATTGGCTTTCGTCTCTTCAGCAGAATGTTACCTGAACCACCTGCCTGTTATGCTATACACATTCCCTACAATTCACAAGGACATTGGCTGCAGTACCAGGAATGTTATTAGACAAACAGCAAACTAATGTCATCAGGAAAGTTATTGCTTATGTTCAGTCTTTCATACACGATATTTCATTAAGACACTTCTCCATTAAACAGAATTACCATTTAAGTTTTAGGGGCCCATTTACTTAGTTCGAGTGAAGGAATAGAGGAAAAAAAGTTTGAATTTCGAATGGTCGAATATGGCTACTTCGACCATCGAATGGGCTACTTCGACCTTCGACTACGACCTTTGAAAAATCATTCGACTTTTCGACCATTCGATAGTCGAAATACTGTCTCTTTAAAAATTTCTTCGACCCCCTAGTTCGCCACCTAAAACCTACCGAGGCCAATGTTAGCCTATCCTAACAATTTTCTGATCGAAGGAATATCCTTTGATTGATGGATTAAAATCCTTCGAATCGTTCGATTGAATGATTATTCCTTCTATTGTTCGATCGTAGGAATAGCGGTAAATCCTTCGACTTCGATATTCGAAGTCGAAGGATTTTACTTCGACCCTAGGTAAATGTGCCCCTAAGTAATCCAAAATGAAAACTTTGTTGTTTTGCTATATTTTAGAAATGTACTTGGAAAGAGCGACTCATTTAAAATAGTACATAAAACACTGACGTGTCCTGATACAGCTGCAAACTGTAATGTGTTTTATGGATGCTGACTTATGACTCCGTAGAGTGATGTTCTGCTGTTAACCTGCCTATGCATAAATCCACTTTCATGGCAAATCAGTTGTATTATTATTATAACATATTAAATTTTGTTCCAAAATAGCTTGCGGTGCATTATAGTGCATCCATCTTTCACATAGACTCGGCCCGAATGTCACTTACAAACTACACTAAACCCATTACGGTCAGTTGTACCAGTTAACCTGCCTGTATGAGTGTATTTGGTGTGAGCGGAATCCTGAGTACCCACACAGACGTATGGAAAATACGTAAACTCTTTACAGATTAATGGCTGGGTTTGAACCTACGAACCCAGTGTTGCAAGCAGCAAAGCAAACCACTGTGCCACCATATTGCTTTTTAAAGAAAACCAACCCCCCAAAATGAATACTTAAGCAACAGATAGTTTATATTAAATGGCATATTAAAGAATCTTACCAAACTGGAAAACATATTTAAGTAAATATTGTCATTTTACATATTTTTCCTCAGAGATTCCCTGACCAGAAATACTGCAGCTCTAACTGTAACAGGAAGAAGTGTGGAAGCAAAAGAGTATTGTGTGTTAATTGGCTCATGTCACCTAACGTATGGATTACTCAATGGCATATACTGCTAAATAATTCTTAACATGTATTTTTAGAGCACCAACATTTTATGCAGCACTGAATAATTATATTATTATGAAAATGTTTTATTTACACGAAGCAGGGTTTTACATATGAGCTGTTTTATGTGATATATTTTTAGAGAGACCTACATTGTCCGGGGTATAATTTTCCTTTAATGTTTAAAAGTGTTATAGCATGTAACAAGCATAATAGCATTAACAAACGGAGTTAAAATTATTTTTACACACTGACATTTTCACTAACTGCAGCTAAACTACAAGGGGGTTATTTATCAAAGGGCAAATGTTTGATTTTTTTTATACCTCAAATTAATTCACTACTCAAAAGGTTACTTATTAAAATAAATCTCGAATGCAAAAAACCCAATTCAGCAAGTTTGAGTTGTGAAACCCGAAAACTCCAATTAATCTAGTTTTCAGTGAAAAAAACCCTCAAATTGCTTGAACTGATCGAGTTTTCGGCAAAACCCTCTGAAAAGAAGGCTATCATCTTCAAATGGTTCAATGGTAGTGAAACGCGAATTTTGATGCTGCGTTAAAGTTAATGGGAGTCCGAATCATTTTGACGAGCAACAGTTTTTATGCACGCAACTATTCTGATGCACGTCCAAGTTTATTCGCCCATTGGGGTGATTGGGGTGCCATATGGGGTTGTGGCTTGGGGGCCTCTAAGGTAGCAGGCCCGGTGGGCCCTGGTCCCCCCCCCCCCCAGTCTGACACTGCTTACGCCTACATGACCTTGATAGGTTTTAGAAGGTGTATTTTTGGATTCAAGCTTACAGTATTTACCAGGTTCAGGGTATAATTAACTGAAGTTTTTTTTTTAACCCGAAAATGTGAGTTTTGACCAAAAAAATAACCTTGAAAACTGGAATTTTTATGAAAACACAACTCGAACCCCCCAAAAGTCAGCCAGTCCAGTGATTGTTTTATTGCCTCTTGGGGGCATAAGTGGCCCCAAGCAAACAGGCTGGATCTGTTGTATAAAGAATGACATGATACTATGTTGTACAATAACGAATATGCACCAGTTGTCAGAAATTAACTGCATACAAAAATATAATGTATAATATACATAAAAGAACTAGTGTGCAAATGGGTATTGTCAACATAAAAAGGTTCCATGAAGAAATGCATATGGATTGTGTTATAGCCATAGCACACATCAAACAGATTCCAGAGTGTTATTATGACGTCTCCCCTGTTCAGAATGAAATAGCTCACCGTATGAAATATTTATGTCTCATTGGTGTAGACATATTAAAGGAGGCAAAGTCTTAGATAGGGGACTGAGTGAAAAATAGACATACATTAAAAAGAACACTACCTTGTCAAACCTGTTGAAATATTCTCCAGTGCTTTACACATTATTTATTGTATTATACAGAAAGATAAGACATACATGTTGTATTCCCAACACCTACAGTCCTAAATCAAGTGAACACTGAAGAAACAGTCCTTAACAACAATTCGGGATGAAATTATGTGAGCACATACTTCAGACCAAGAAATGATCACCTACCTCTAGCCATCATCTGCTGGCTGAATTATATGATGACCCTGGGATTCTGCATCTTTAGCCTTAGTCCTTATAATTGTGATAATGTGTCCAGGAAACTGTCACCTTTGCTGCAGGGATGTAGAAAAGGGAATAATATTTACTACAGGGTCCAATATATCCCAAGCAAACATCCATACCAATTTAAAAGGGACGATTAGCCTAATTTACAAACTGGCAGTTCAGAGCTAAGAGCAACATTGGAAAGAAATCTGTTTTCATACAAACTCCAGCATCTGTGGATATTGTTTTTGGTGCACAGGGATGCTCTCACCCACACAATAAGGGGGTTCGAAACATAGAATGGAATTTAGGTAACTTTACCCATGTAAGAGGGATGAAGGGATGGATTGTAGTAATTACAGACATTGAGAAGAATATTCAGCATTGCAGTTTTGTTTTGGTTCAGCTTTTCAGAGTGTCCTTGTCCTTTAAACTGCTCAGTTATATTAAACTAGCAACCAAAGTATACAGCCGGAGGCTACTGCAGCCAGATATTATTGCAGAATACTGTCCACGATAGACATTTTAACATTGAAATGCTAATGCTTAAAAATTTAGGGGTGTGCCAAATGCATCATTATAGTTTTTTGTAGAGCTTCTGAAGAGAGAAATAGATCCAGAATTAAAGGCGACCCTTGATTATGCAAATTACTGTGAAAAGCAAAGTATTCAAAGATATTTCCTTCATTAGCAGTCAGCAAATTACACGAGGAATACCTCTATAATGAAGCCTAGCACACCTAGATCTAAACTTGATACTTAGAGATTTACTAAAATCCATACTATAGTAGTCCTTCAACATACAGTATATATATAGTCTCACATATTATCTACCCGTATGGAAACCCCCATGGAGGCCCCTAGCTCACAGTTTACCTTTCTGGCTGCAGCAACAGTGCAGATTTACAGATTTACAAACTGGGTTGAAGCCACACGCCTAGTACATGCTGCAACACTTATTTTCCCACATAATTTATACATCACTAAACTGAATGTGAGCAGAAGTGGTTGAATTAATCTCAAATACCAATATATTTAGGTTGTTAGTGTATTTGTTTTATTTGCTATAATGTGAATTTTATAGCACTGTTGAGACTTGCAAAGACATAAAAAAGTTGATCCACAGATGTGGTGTGATATCATTGGAATCCAGGTTATCATCTTGTTTGGGACATACTGGAACACGCATATGCGGCTTTTTTTAGCTGTCATCTTATTATCTACACTGATATATGCCCATAAGTGTGCCAGCACATTGTTTCTACTTACTGCTGTTTCTATTTTACTATTTTTAAACAGCTCATGAGTATTGTCTAGAATGGGGTCACTAAATGAAGAGGAATACACATTTTAATATAAGCTTTGTCAATAAGATATTTTCCCTGAATGATAGCTTTGTCTTAAAGGAGAAGGAAAGTCTATTTGCACTTGGGGATGCCAAATGTTAGGCACCCCCAAGTGATTGTATTGACTTACCTGAAACCTCGGGCCAGTGCTCCTATTGGCAAAAAACTGCACCGGCCTGAGTTTTTTTCTAGCGAGCACCACAGAGAGATCTACTTCCGACTTCTTCTTTCTTCAAATTTCCCTGGGCAAACAGATGCACAGTAGAACGAAATTGCCACTTTTTCAGTTAAAGTTCAGCTTTTCTTTCTACTGCGCATGCGCAGCCCCCCGAAGAAAGAGGAAGCAGGAAGAAGATCTTTCTGTGGTGCTCATTGGTATAACCCCGGCGGGTGCAGTTTTCTGCGGATAGGAGCACCGGCCCGGGGTTTCAGGTAAGTCAATACAATCACTTGGGGGTGCCTAACTTTGACAAGTGCAAACAGACGTTTCTTCTTTAATTGGGAATCACCTAGATGCCCTTTTCTATTGTTAGCACTAAAAACTGCAAAGTTCTTGCAATTGCAAGACCAGCAGATCAGTTATAAACAAAGCGCCCATTGGGAGGGAGAAGGGGTACCGTGCCGGGCACAGTGAAATCCGCATCTGCAGAGGGCTGTGTCATGAAACGGATACAATTTGCGCAAGTTGCATATAACATTACATTAAAAATTACGTGATTAGCTTGAATTTAATGTAACTTACACAGAAGCTTGCTTAAGTTACGTATAAAGTAATGATAATGCAGAGAAGCTTAAAAAGGGCAAGCAGGGGTGAGGCCAAAAATGTTTGTACTGTGCACTTGTGTTCATGGGGACCCCATATAAATAACTGATAGTGGTGCTGGTTGTAAATATTAGGGAAGTCTTAATCAAAAAACAGATTTTGCCACTTTGTCTCTAAACGCCTTGTTTTTGTGGTTACAGCCTCCAAACTCCATGCTAAAGTGACTCCACAGTTACCATGGAGCAATACATTTTGAGTTTCTATCCTGTGGATTTCTGTGAAAACACTTACCCAATTACCTAAGGAATACATACTAAAATGCATTTAGATAGAATTCTTAACTGCTGTGGCTCCAAAAATACTGCAAATGAACCAAAATATTTTTATAACCAGGATATTGGTTTCCTTGGATGGCACTGCACATTTTCAAAATCCTGCCATTATGCCTTTGTTGTTGCCCAGTTGTTCCCCCCAACTTTAGACATAATGTACTAACAAGGTTACAGATATAGGAAATCATTGGTACTCATTCAGCCATAGTTGCCAAAAGTATGTCATTCTAAGAACTATGGTGATTTAAATAAACCAACATACTAATTATATACAGTAATTACATATCCTAATGGTTTTCCCTAAACAGACCATTGTCTAAGTGCTACTGCTGTACTCAGTGTACTTGAAATGTCAACGTACAATAGTAAATATAACTGAAAGCAACACACAAGATAAAAAAACAACTTATCTGAAATAAGCTTGGTTTATGAAGGCAGCTTTTTGAATCACATGCTAACTTTAAAACATGTGTTTTGTAATATAACAGGTTTATACAGACCCAAAGAATAACACTAGATATGCTATACCTCATGTCCTCCAGAGATACCAAAGTAGAACCCCATTTTCTTTTCATATGCTTTAGGCTGCCGTTATTTACCTAAGCTTAGGGACGGACAATATTCAGTATATCTATACACAATATAAAATTCACAGTAAAAGGCAGATTAGTAATTAAGTCAGATTCGTGTTACATGGCAGCACAGAAACTGGTGCATTTTGCATCTGAATTATTTATCAGCACTGTAGGTACCAACTTCTATGACAGATAAAACCTAATTTTCTGCTGTTTTTATAATTGCAGACAACCTTAGATTCTCAACAGCAATCCAGAACATACTACACATGTGCAGTGTCACTGACACTAAAAGGAAGGCCTAATAAGATCCAAGATGGGGAGTTGCTCTGTACAGATTTTTGTTATAGCCTGCTAATCAATGGGGCTTGTACAGTATTTTAGCTATATACCTTTTTAAAGTCTAGTTCTCTTAAATAATACATAAACAGGTTTACATTGTTCTCTGCTGATCACATAGAACATCTTTAGACTAACACATAATTATTGAATTCAGGAGACCCAGTTACAGTTAAATCGCCCTCTGCTACAGCCACAATGTGAGCATGGATGAACCCTTGTATTGCTATACAATAGCAACACTGAGCTTCTTGATAACCTCGCCTGATTCCTAGGGGAAAAACCACACTCTTAAATGACACCATTTTACAGTAGCCACTATCATTATACATTATTTATCATTCAATCCCTTGTAGATTTTAGATTCATCAACAGTTTCAGCACACTTTCAGCATGATTGATAATTGATTTCCTTTATACTAGAGCTCTGCATAACATGGGGCTGAATATTTAAGGAGTTGTTCACCTTTAAGTTAACTTTTAGTACGATGTAGAGTTTGATATTCATGGACAATTTGCAATTGGTCTTCATTCTGTTATTATTTTAAGTTTAATTGTTTTGCTTTTTGATTAGTCACTCTCTTATTTGGAATTTCAGCAGCATCAAATCAGCATCAGGAATCAAAATTGCTAGGCTCCAAATGTCCATAACAAACAGGCAGTGGTTTCAATGATAGACTGGAATAAGAATAGAAAGATTAGTAATAAAAAATAACAATAATAGCCGAATTGTAACCTTACACTGGTTGCTGGGGTCAGGGACCCCCATTTAAAAGCTTGAAATAGTCAAAAGACGACAAATAAAATAAAAATAAAGACAAACTGAAAATTTGTTAACGGAAAACTATACCCCCAAAATGAATACTTAAGCAGCAGATATAGTTAAATAAATATTGCCCTTTTACATCTCTTGCCTTGACCCACCATTTTGTGTTGGTCTGTGTGCTGCCTCAGAGATCACCTGACCAGAAATACTACAACTCTAACTGTAACAGGAAGAAGTGTGGAAACAAGAGACAGAACTCTGTCTGTTAATTGGCTCATGTGACTTAACAAGTATAGTTTGTTTGGGTTTGTTTGGCCGCACCGTGAATCATACAATCCCAGGGGGCGGCCCTTATTTCTTAAAATGGCTGTTTTCTATTTATGATTACCCAATGACACATACTACTTATTGAATATATTATTATAAAAAGGGTTTATTTACATGAAGCAGGGTTTTACATATGAGCTGTTTTATGCAATATCTTTTTATAGAGACCTACATTGTTTGAGGGGTATAGTTTTCCTTTAATAGTTGGTCATTATATAACATACTAAAGGTTAACTTGAAGGTGAACTACCCCTCTATGTTGTCTTGGACATGGGAAGCCAAAAGGAGTGCACAGTCTCATGAAATATTGGCTTGAAGGCTCTGACTGCATTCAAATGCTTCAAAAATGTTGTCACAAAAACTACTCCCTCAATCCAAAAGATGTTATTACTAGCTTGTTTCTATTGGGTCTACTGTTGCCAGGTTTCAGTACGCAGAGAGTCATGTTCTAAATGCCCACTGGACTTTCCCAAAAAGTACAATCAGAGTTTACTAGTAAGGAAAAGTGGTAAATTGGCCTGATGATAACACGACATGCCAAATATTAAGAAGATCTCTAGCCAACCATACTCGGTTACACAATGGGGAGCCAGGGTGTTTATTGAAATGTTATTTAAAGCATGAAAAATGTTTGTTATGAACACGCTTGAACTCTACTCTGCAATAATGTTCTAGAGCAACATTCTGCTCTAACAAAAACAGCTTTAGACTTGATAAAGTTAATACTGACCTCAGCTCCCTCTTGCTAAAGCATCTTCTTTTAGCACAACAAACAAAATAACAATATTGATTCGATTTACAGTAATCATCAATGATACCCCCACTCTAAACCCACAATTAATACATTCCTTTAATATAAAAAAATATGTTTCATAAAAGGTAGACTAAGAAAACACTTGTCCATAGCAAAGAAAAACATGTTTCTAAATAGAGTCTTCTTCAAAGTTTCCCAAAAGGGAGAAAACTTTAACAAAGTTATTATAGCACAAAGTTATTATAGCACAAAGTTTTCAGTAGGAAATCTCCAAGGTACAAATGTCCTTTATTCTAATGTGCCAGGGCACATCTTTTTTAGTGAAGCAGAACAATACCATGGGTTGAATTACAAGGGGGTTACTTTTTATCCACAGGGACTCAAACTTTCAAAAAACTTTTTTTTTTACTTTTTTCATTATTTTAAGATAATGTTGTATCTTGTACAGCAAACTAGTGCAACACTGCACAGTTTTGTAGTACTGTCCATGATTAGAATAAGGCAGCTATTCAAGCACTAAACTGAAAAACTTGCAATACTCTGCAGCAATTGTGCTCTGCCAGTATAGTGAAACTTATTTTTGTATACAAGTATGGTATCCGTTATTTGGAAACCCATTATACAGAAAGTTGCAAATTACATTAAGGCCATCTCCCACAAACTCCATTTTAATCAATTTTTTTTTAATTATTTACTTTTTTTTCTGTATTAATAAAACAGTACATTGTACTAAACAGGATATAATGATTCCTTACTGGAGAAAAAAACTATCCTATGGGATTTATTTAATTATTTTTTAGTAGACTTAAGTTGCAAATTATTGAAAGATCTCTTATCTTGAAAACCCAAAGCCCTAAGCATTCTAGAGAACAGGTTTCACACCTGTACACAGAGTACAGTTTAGTCAAGCCTGATACCCTCAAAGTCTATGTACATGACACATTTTTATAGGATTCTTTGCATATGCATATACTTTGCATATATTATTCTTCAAAACACTAAAGGGGAAATGTAATTAAAAGTCACAAGCGATGTTTAAAATGGCGTTTTTGGCAATGTTCAACACTGCTTGCAATGTAAAATCATTCACTGATGAATATTAAATCACTAAGCAAAGGTTAGAATTAACACCTGCTCTGGTGTTTTGGTAAATATAGTTTCCCCTATAAGAGCACTACAACTATGCAGATACATTTGTCTCTCAATGCAATAAATATATATTTATACATACATATATATATCGTTTAAAATAGATCGAACGATCGATGGGATGATTTTTATTCGTTCATAAAAAGTGCCCAAAACAATCTACAATGTCCCCATAGGCTAAAATTCAATTCAGTAGCTTTTATTTGGTGAAGTATTGAGTCGAAGGATTTTTTAAAGAGACAGTACTTCGATTATCGAATGGTCGAACGATTTTTACTTTGAATCGTTCGAATCATTCGAATTTGACCAATTCAATGGTCGAAGTACCCAAAAAATTACTTAGAAATTCAAATATTTTTGGATTCAAACTATTCACTCGAGCTTAATTAATCTGCCCCTTCGTGTTCGAAACATCAGATTTTTTTCATAAACCTTGATTTTTTTCACAAGTATTACGGTTGAATGCAGTACTATGTTACTTTATTTACCAGCACCCGGGCAATTTTCTAAACAAGTTTAGGGTGTATGTATATATATATATAGTATATGAATACTTGACACATTATTATTACTTTGTTATTTAACCAATTGTTTCTGAATAACATTCTAATACTGGGACAGCCTTCACCTATTTTAATGTGTGATGCTTGTTGGTGATTTCACTTCCTGTTTGTTAATTGGTAATTGGTAAGGGTATATAACCCCTGTTTTTATTGTGTGTTGTATCTTGAAAACGGTCCCAGATCCGGACCGAAACGTCGATACACTTATTTTTAATTTTTGTTAAATAAATTAATCTTTTAAACGTTCCAGTGTGCGCTATTAACTATATATGGACATTTAAATAACTGACATGATAGCAGCACCTGGTCATTTGTTTCTTTCAAAGGTGTGCGATTGACCATGCTCGTGCTGGTATGTATGTATGTATTTATATTATGCTGCGTTAAATGAAAATTGCAGAAAAAAACGGTGTAAAAAGCTGTGTAAAATAAATGGCAACTTTATCAAGGCGTGTATAATTTTACACCATGCCAGATTTACTACCGTTAGTTTGCATTACTTCTGGTGGAAGTCACTCTAACAAAAAAAAACAAAAAAATGTTATGCCATTTTTACGACATTTTTTTACACTGTTAAGTCTGGTGTATTATCCCGTTGTTTTTTTATACAGCATAATAAGTATACCCCTTAGAATAAAAATAACCCTAATAACAAACAGGAAATATTTTGATTACAGCAAGTTGTTATTTAGGGGGTTATTTACTTAAACTCAATTTATCTCATATTTTTATTTAACCAAGCTCGACCAAACTCCTATCCACAATTTTATTTTATTTATCAATAAAATAATTTGAAAAAGTTGGGTTGGGAAAATGAATCGAGCAAAGACCAGAATTATACCAAATTTTCAGATTGGATGCCCGAATGGCTTGTATTTTTTGGGTTATCGCCCAAAAATCCTGAGATTTTCTGATTATCAAACATAGTCCAGAACAGATCATGATATCTTCAAATTGTAAAAGGGACATCTGCCATTGACTTCTATATGAGCTCGGCAGGTTTGAGATGGCGGATTTTTGTATTCGGATCTTATGTAGCTTCGGGGTATAATAAATCCAGAAAAAATTTAAGTTTTTTTCGCTAATAATTCAAGCTTTTGCTCAAAAAACCTTGACCAGAAAAAATTGAGGTTTGGGTAAATAACCCTCTTAGGGTTTGTTTAAAGAGCCTTTCGTTTCTTCTGCTATGGCTACTGATGCATAGCCTGCGTTGTACATGGAGATAAAACTACCAGTTTATGTACCAGTGTATGTAACTTTGGTTAAGACTGTGCTAATGATTATTCCATGGCAAAAATTTTGTATAATTTTTCTATAAGCATGAAAGCACAGATCAATACTGGACAATAACATGTGCAATATCAATAATAATACAGTAGAACCCACATTTTTAGGGGACTAGATTTACTGTCGTAAAAATTAGGTTTCATTGTACAACCAGGATCAATATTATATAGAACTCTGGTCATACTGTGTATGCCTTGGACATTCTTGTGGCAAAATAACCCAATTACTGTTCCTATCACTGATGGGTTGTTGCACTGGGTGCCTGCTACCTGGGTACTAAACCACTACTTATTCTGCTAATTCCTTGATGGGTCTATTGCCACTTGCTACTAAAGCTATTAAACATAGGGAAAACAACCAACGTAAATAAAGTGTACATTTTCTCAACTCTAAGTAACCAAGCTGTGGATCCAGATATTCATCCTCATACATCGATCATACAGGGCTCCATATTACATGGGGCTTCCATAGTAACACAAAATAAAGGAACTTGATATTTTATATATAATATATCTTTTATATTTATATATATATATATATATATATATATATATATATATATATATATATATATATATATATATATATATATATATATATATATATATATATATATATATATATATATATAATTTTTCCCCATTCTTATCCTGTAACAGATATTTCTAACTCCAGGTATCACAAAATGTTCTTTCCCCCCATGATCAATTTTAGAGAGAGCATTTTCAAATCTATAAAGCTATGATATTTTCTGGTGTTGCAAGTACAGAATGTTTTCGTATGGATTGTTCACCTTCTACAATTCAAAGGCATACTGCTCTGGAACCCATGTCATTAATTTTTTCAATGAATAGCCATTACATGTTAGTATCATTTTTCCTAAGAGCATGGCTGAATTCTGTAACTGTGGTAAGGGTTAAGAGACTGACGGCAAGTACAGAGCCACTTTATTTTGACAGGTATGAGCACAATGACCAGACAAATATCCTTCACCTCGTATTCTCTTTTGGATGCTGAACGGTAGGAAGTAGTTCCTTAACAGACCACCAGATGGCATGTTATGTTGAAAGACTATAAACTAATAATGCCTTTACACTACATAAACCATACAGGGGCACTGCTAGGTTTCTTTAATCTACACTATATAGTTGATAGTTGTGATCAAAAAGATTATGCTTCTGTGTTTGAAAGATGGAGACAAATGATAGAGAAAAGACTAAACGCAACTCTCTAGACACACGGATTATACAGTAATATAATTGTGTATTTTTGCTCCTAAAATGCCAGTGTGTTGTGATGCAATTTATGTTATATGCTAACAGAGAAAGAAGTTACTAAGAATTATTTGTTCTGACTATACAGGTAGAAAGACAGCTCCTGACTGAACTGGTCAGATTGACTTGAATGCCAAGTTGCAATACTTGCTATATTTACAGGTATACAGGTATCCGTTATCCGGAAACGAATTATCCAGATTACAGGAAGGTCATCTCCCATAGATTCTATTTTAATCAGATAATATGAAAATTAAAAACATATTTCCTTTTTCCCTGTAATAATACAAAAAAAATGAATCCTTATTGAACACAAAATAAATTATTCTGGGTTTATGCGTTGTTTAAATGATTTTTTAGTAGACATATCCTGTATTTAGCTCAGTGGCTTTAATAATCATTTTTTGCTGATCAGGCCTGGCAGTTAATGTCTGATAAACCTTTGTTTGATACTTTTCTAAAATTAACATTTTTAAATGAATTATGCTGGTCATACACCGGCATATTTCATTGTGTCATTTTTAGCATGACCCACTAAAATGGTCTACTTATCATCACGATGATGGGGTGCAAACGATAAAACAGTTCCAACAGTCGACTGAACAGGTTTAAAATGTGCCAGGTACATGGCCAGCTTTATTTTTCCATTACCAGCTAAGATATATCAAACTGTAATAGACTTGGACAAAGCTTAAGGCAATGGGACATTTTGTTTCAGAAAGTAAAAAAATTGTTCCATTCCTTCTCCCAGCTTGTGATACACATCGGACCAGTGATAGTGTTTAGCACTGCCACTCCAAGACAGGATTACATTCAAGGGCTCTGAGATCGAGTCCTGCAGTGGGTCGGGTACCCGCAAAAACATGTGGGTTGCGGGTAGAAGTTCCGGGTGCGGGTAAAGACGCGGATTGGCAGTTCTGCGGGTCTCGGGTCTTCTCAATAGCAATATTTACTCCTTTTTTCTGGTCACGTCTACTTCCCATGACAGCACTTCCTGATTCTTGATGGTCAGTGGGTCGCAGGTCCGGGTTGCGGATAAGGTCCTTGCGGGTAGGGTCGGGTAGCAGTTCCAAGTGGGTAAGAATGCGGGTTGCAGGTTGCGGATACGGGTCCCAAAAAATTGACCTCTGCAGGACTCTACTCTGAGAAGCACACATTCTAATAAACTGATAGGTATGAGCTTAAATATATTGATCTATTTGTTTGAATCTTTACTGACTGACGTTGGATGAAGATAGAAGAACTCTAGGTTTACAATACAATCTATTTTCTGAGATCATTCTGAAACTCACCTCAATAAATAAGAATAGTAAATGCTACCAAGTATACTGGAATTTAATACTCCATGGAGATATAATATGAACTTTTTTTCTGTTATAACGTAGCTAGATGAGTTATTAACCTAAAAATTGAGATCTGAAAGCCTTCTGTATTTTAAAATATGAAATCGTATTCACTTACTATGATATTATAACTGTGAACCTTGGTTTTATATAATAAAGGTTTTCACGTTCATATTGTTCCAAAATTCCAAACTCCTGTAGAGAAAATTTGTTACACACCATGGAGCAAATTTATTACATAGGAGACAAACATCACTAGTATTGTTGGCCATATCAACCAATAAGAAATTAGATTGGAAGAGTCACCTACAAGATAGAAGACAAAAGCAAAAATGTGATTGCATCATCACTGTCGAGGTTTGTTTCCAAAGTTAACAAATATGTCCCCATGTGTTGCCAAAGCCAAGGCCAATTTACAAGTCGCATTGCTCTGTAAATAGTTAATAAAGACAAAACCATGCACCCAAACTACAGGGTTGTCCTCCCTGGGTGTCTTAATGTATTGTATAAGGGGGTGCAACATCATATAGTGATTTGGGGGCACATTTGCTTTGCTTGTTCTTGATACCCCTAAAATTGTAGTAGATCTCATTGTTCAAGCGAATAATTGATCTTTTTGAGCATTCTTATCGTATTATAATGCAGCACCAAAAATGGGCAGCATAATGAAAACATTGCTATAGATACATTTGCAAAAGCAAATCATATTGGGTCATTTGAATTCTATTCTATAGGACTGCACTGTAAGTGCAACTTTGGTCAAACATTCAGCAATGCAAATAATACCCCCACCTAGCATATAAATCAGAACATGAGGGACTCATAATGCTTAAGTGTGGCATGGAAACTGTAAAAAAGTGATCGCTATGTAGTTACATTAAATTAATGTGTAAGAAAGAGCAATAACTTAGAGAAAATGCCTATAATACATGTTGCATATAAATCCATTGACTGAAATGTGCTTTTGGCAGACTTTGCTTAGCTGCTGTTGATTTCATGGAGTAACAAGAGACCTAGTTAAATAATGAGCTGGCAAACACCTCTGAAATGTTTACTCTGTTCTTCAAAAGTGAAAAGAGTTTATGGGCTTAAGGGGTTTACACTTTTATCCCTGTTTAAAAAAAACAAAAGTATGAGATAAAAGAGGTGTTATATCTAAATGTACAACTTCTTCTTGGGAAAAATGGTGGCATACATGATGGAGCATATGCCATTTAAACACATATATTCAATTTTAATCAAATAATCACGTTTTTTTAAAATGATTTCCTTTTTCTCTGTAATAATAAAACTGTACCTTATACTTGATCCCAACTAAGATATAATTAATCCTTGTTGGAGGCAAAACAATTCTATTGGGTTTATTTGATGTTTAAATGTTTTTTTAGTAGAGAAAGTATGAAGATCCAAATTACTGAAAGAACCCTTATCCGAAAAACCCCAGGTCCCAAGGTTCTAAATAATAGATCCCATTCCTGTATATACACAGGTATGTTATGTGGAAACCAGAACTGTATTTAGGTCCTATGTTGCCCTAGGCATCGGACCTAAATGCGCACACACTGCGTGACGTCATTTCCACAAACCAGCCCTGCCCCCCAGTGGCGTAACTACCAGGGGAGCAGGGGGTGCAATTGGACCAGGGCCCGCAGATCACACCCCACTGTAGCCGCAAAGAAAATCAACGTGAAGGGGGGTAGGGGGGGCCCGGCTGCATGGCCCGCACCAGGGCCCTCCCCCATCTAGTTACGTTACTGCTGCCCCCTATCCTTCATCCCCCACCTCTTTCACTGGATTTCCATTGGAAAACCGTGGAAGGGTGATTTTTTTTTAAATTAAAAAAATACATTTATAGGCACCCCAGGCCCCCCCCCCCCCAAAACCTGTTGCTCTAGGCACCAACCCTCGGTTGCCTTAGTATAAATACGGCCCTGCTGGAAACCAGTTATCCAGAAAGCTCTGAATTACAGGAAGGCCATCTCCCATAAACACTATCATCATAGAATAATTATATTATCCGGAAAATCTCAGGTCCCTAGCATTCTGTACAACATGTTCCAAACCATAATATGATAGCTTGCAAAAAAAACTTAAATGGCATCTTAAATGATGAGTACCCTCACTTTCCATTTTGAGCTCTATACAAGGCCCTTTTATATATAATATTTTGTGGGAACTCCTGATTAAACTGTTGATCTGTCCATTTTGTGGACTTCTAGAGGAATAATGTGACAGGTGCACATTAGTTCACAAAGATGCAACTGCAATGTGTATGCAGTACATGGTTTCTACATATACCTGCTATAATGAAATCCAAAAATGAATGAGATTTCATCTATTACATTACTTCTGATGCATATTTGCACAAGGTCTGTGTTAGCAACAATACAATCCTTTATAAAAATTTGGTCAAAACCTAAGATGACAACTTTGCAGGAAAGGATCTATTGAGCTCAATTAGCCAATTACCTAATATATTTATGACTCCTGTAAGTTCCTAACATGACTTCTGGAAGTTTTCACGAGAACTTCCTTTCTTATAGCCAGAGGCAGAATATGTACTGAAATACTAATAACTGATAAGATCTCTGCTTCGGGTGCACTTGGCCAGCTCCTGGTCCAAAACCAGGGGTCCCCATTTTGTTAGCTGAGATGTTAGCTCTCTTGTGGAGCAAACACGAGTAATGTCCAGAGCCTATTTTAGGCTTTTCTGCCAAATGAATCGGGATTTCCCAGTTGCATGGTGGAGATGAAGATGTCTGCTTCCTTTGCTCAAATGATGATGTATATCGTATTCTCTTGCAAACTTTATCTGTAATAAAGTTTTGCTAAGTATACTAGAGGCAGATTTATTAAGGGTCAAATAGTAAATTTAAATTTTCAAATAGTTTGGTTAAAACTCTTCGAATTGGGAATAATCAAACCTTGAAACAATTCACATTAGATTATTCACCACCTAAAACCTGCCGAGTTCATGTAGAAGTCAATGGCAGATGTCCCGTGACACATTTGAAGATGTTAATAGTCTTCCTGACTGATTCAAGTTTTCGAATCGGTAATATTCGTTCAAGTTTTAGACATTCAAATTTTTGGTAAATACGAATTTAAACAAAATTCACATGAATTCGAAATTTGACCTTTGATAAATGGGCCTCTAGGTGTGGTGTGTACATTATTTCTGAGAGACTTTTAGAACCATAATCAAAACAGTGGTGCAAGTCTTTATATCCAAAAACATTACAGTTTATTGGGGCTTATTTATAAACAATGGGCACATTTCAACCTGGCCAGTAACTCATAGAACCAAGTTAGTGATTAGCTTGTGTTAATGCAGAGTTTTTATAAATCACCTGCAATTGGATAAAATAATACCATTGGAGGTCATTTATAATATTTCATTTCATTTCCAGTCAAAGAATTTTACTTTCAGCTATGAATTTATGTTTTCTAGTGTTCTAAATTTGTTTCTTATCAACAGATGAATAGAAACCAAACAACATATGTAAGGCTGCTGGACAAAGAGGCAAATTCAATGACTTATTAATATGAAGGTTCTGATCTGGCTCTGAGCTATTACAGTGAGCCCAATGCATAAGATAAATTATTTCTAGCTTTGAACAAACTGAAGCTTAAGAACAAAGTAGGGGAGAAATGCATACAATTTTGCCGTCTGGTACCAGCTCAAGGCAACCACAGCCCTTTAGCAGTGATGAACTGTGCTTTACAAATACCACCAGTAGCTCCCCATCATGTTTTCTGCAGATTCACAACATATGCTGTTGCTAGTTACCTGGGCTTATAGACAGAATAACAATATACTGTAAATAATGTTTATATAATATAAAGGTCACCTGATTGGTAATTAATTCAGGTTCTCCAAACATGTACATCATTTTCATTAAAATTGAGTAGGTAGCCCAGTAGCATCAGCTTCTATCCGTTACCTTTTTTTTTTTTGATGATTTGAGTGACCCCCTAACCTTTGCTTCTCAACAGCTTTCCAGAGCATTCTGAGCATGTGCAGTGTCACTGACACTCTTAACAAAATCCAAGATGGTGAACTCCTATAAACAACCTTAAAGAGGTGGATCATTACTGTTACAGAGATTCTAAACCTTTGGGCTGGTGCAGTAAGTTCAGTAAATACAGTAAATACAGTGTTTCTATACATTTGAATTGTTTAGTTCTCCTTGTAGATGTCATTTCCAGTCATGAGGCTAAAATGGTGACACTGACAAGATATGAAAATTATGATTTGGAAAAAGTGGGAGCTTCTAGATTAGGTTTAAAATTGGTATCTAACAGTTGCTTCAACTCCATATTCAACTCAGGGGCTGCAATTGTCCATAAAAACAAGTGATGTCACAAGGGTGGGAGAACATAGCACTTTCAGCCTCAGGAAATGAATGGTTTTGGAAATTAAACAGTTATTTCACAAACAAAATATCACCTCAGTTGTTTTTTTACAAACAGAATAAACGCACTAAAAAGGCAGAGTCAGTTTTTAACAACTTGGCTATGAAAATGATTTTGAACAACAATGCAGTTTTGCCATATAAACTGATTTCACCAGAGCAAGGTATTCAGTCAGTTGGAAATCTAGAATTCCATGCTTTGTGACAATTGGATGTAAAGTGATTGCACAAGCACTTTCAGGCAATTGCCAGAGCATGCAATGAGGAGTAATTTTTAATGGTTTGGCTATGTTTCCTGAGCTTTCTAAAAAATGAGGGGCCAAAGCAACTCAAATACTCCCTTTCTCTATTACTCTATCCAATATAGAACACTAAACCTTTTGAATGCTCCAACCGAAACAATAAAAAGAAAGTCACAATTACCTCTCAATACCTAAATGTTGCCCAAAACATGATGTATATCATTGCCACTACAATCCATATATATGCTAGAAGGTATACCTCCCAACTATCCCGTTTTTTGCAGGACAGTCCCGATTTTGAGAGCTCAACCTGCAGTCCCAGGTTAGTCCCAACTTTCTTTTTGATCTCCTGCACTGAACAGCCATAAATAGAGAGCCCATGCAGATACTTTTGTTAAAATAAGCAGTGTTATTACAAAACTGTAACACTTAAAAACTACAGAAATGTGTTCAAACTTTAATAACCTGACAAATGTTATAATATGGACATGGTAATTAGGGGGTGCACTCACAGGTAAGACAATTGTCACTCCTGATCTGTTTACATTTGAAATGGTGCCATTTCCCATTGCCCTTAACAGGAAACTTTCTCAAACATGAAAAATTTATTATAATGTCATCTCATGGAAATAAGAATCTTTCTAAATATAAACATTTAAAAATTCTGTACTATTTCTAAATATTTAAAGTAGAAACAAACCCTTAATGAAAAAAACCCCTACCCTACATAGACCCCCTCCCCCCCAGCCTAGCTTCCCCCCCTCCGGGCAAATGCCCCTAACTCTTTACCAGGCCCAGGCCAAGCCAGCCGAGCGCCAATGGCAACCCAGTAGCCCCCTTGCTGGCACGGGCTCAACTGTGCATGTGCACGCGTCCGAAACTGCCCGTGCACAGCCAGGCCACACGGAGTTGACGCTAGCGCGCAATGCGCAAGTTGATGCTGGCATGCATGCGCACAAGCGCCAATCAGCGTGCACACAGAAGCGGAATTGCAAGAAGATGGGTAGTGAGGTGACAGAGCAGGTACGTGCCTGGCGCCCCCCCCCCAGCTTTGCGTCCTAGGCACGTTCCTACTCTGTCTACTGCTAGTTCTGGCCCTGCCCTTTACTTACCCCTCTGTGCAGATTCTGTCCATCCTCAGCCGCTTTGGTAATCTTCGGTATGAGGCCGGCGCTTTGGAAATTTTCGTGAGTTTCGACGTATGCACAATTGTCGCAAAACAGAAAATTGTTTCAACTAGGCATGCGCTGCTTCGCCAGTCTCATTCCGAAGATTACCGAAGAGAAGAAGATGACGCCCGTGAACTCCGCTGAACAGAATCTGCATGGAGGGGTAAGTAAAGAGTTAGGGGCATTTGCCTGGGGGGGGCAGCTAGGCTGGGGGGGAGGAGGGAGGGAGGTCTATGTAGGATGGGGGGTAGGGTTTTTTTATTAAGGGTTTGTTCTCCTTTACCTTACTCTTTACTATCCCCCTTCCCTCTTTATGCAGAAGTTGGGGTTGTATTTTGATTGAAATATAGATCTAATACATTACTGGCAGATGTGATAGAGCTCACTCAAATAACTGACTCCAGCACAAACAAAATCTAACAAGATAATGGACTGGCACAATCTTGCGTGTCGAGAGAGAGTATTTTTGGTTATTTTCAAAGAGTGGTCACTAATGCATCGGCCAATGGTTGCATAAGACTTAACAGTCAATCAAACTCTGGCTAACTTCTGCATGACAAAAAAACAGATTCTAAGCAGAGGATAGTGAAGAGTAACATCATTATTTCAGAAACAGTACAAAATGTTAATTGATTATGTTTAGGTTTTTGTTTCAGTGAGATGAAGATTACCCTTTAAAAAGAATATAAAAAAAGACCTCCAGATAGCCTAAAATTTTGACATTTTCATCTTAGGGTATTTTCCTTTTTCCCAACTGGATAATAAAAAAAAATTACACAGCAAATTAGCTAATCTGTGAACAATGACGCTTCCATGTCATAGTATATAGACACGGAAAAAACAGACGTAAGAAATTTATTTGTTTATTGGTTTAAATGAACTATTCTGCATTTCTGATCATGAAACAACAACCACAATACCCACAGAAACATAGTCCCATTCATGTGGGAGTTATTGCAAACATGTGTGTTCACATAAGGAATGTTCTAGGATTATGAAAAGAGAAGTACAGAGTATTTTGAGAGATTTTGATCTGCTAATTGTTTTACAGTTTGTGCAGATGTCTTATTTAAAGGGAACACAGTTTAAAAAAAAACAATAAGTACTGCAATTGTTAGTGAATCACAATGCTGAAGTGTTTACTAACCTAGCTCCTGGTTGGCTGATGGCCCCATACACATACTGACTTGGTCCTATTGGTCAGTCAATTAAAATGCACACTGAAGCTGTTTGTCCAAGGGTCTGATCAGGGCCGGATTTACATAGCAGGCTCCCCTAAACCCACTGCCGTTCCTCGCCTGTGCCCCCCCCCTTTTATTCATGTAAATTTCATAATCGGGACCGGAGCAATGTGGATTGGGCATGGGAAATTTACAAGATCATTGTATCTCCAATGCATCCCCAGTGTTTTTGAACCAATGTGGGTGTGGTTGGGCAGCATGCCGCCCCCTAAAATCCTGCTGCCCTAGGTCTGGGCCTAGGTGGCCTTTCCACAAATCCAGGCCTGGGTCTGATAATTGAATCATCATATAGAAATGACCCATCCAGTTCTGTGTTAATGGGGTAATGTGCCAACTTTTTGGTCAATCAATTGTGATGCAATTATAACAAGACATGAATACTCAAAACACTAATTAGGGGGCCTGTCTTTTGGCCCATGGTTCATTTAACCAGCTACAAAGCTGCTACAAGCTGTATGGATACATTTAAGCAATGCCATACTGTGGTTAGTCATGCAATAATTAGATAAAATATGAATGGATAGTATTCCACAACAAACACCTCACAAGAACTTTTTTCCAAAGAGCAAAGTGATCACAGTTGAATATCTATGACTAGCCCTTAATATACCTCATTTCCAGGATAGTTATGTAATGCTGAATGGTTTCACAGAAAGTAGTATGCATACAATATACACAGTATAATTTAATATTGGCACGGTTAGGACAAGTTATATAATCTCACAAAGAGTTTACTTTTATGGATTAACAATGTAGTAGCGCAGGGTATTAATGTTAAAGCAAAAGAGCCAGAGAATAGACAGACATGCTTTTTGATGAATCATACTCTAACTCAGTGACTTCAAAGGGAACATTTTTCTGTAGAGGAACAATAGCAATACTTAGAATATTCATCATGTTAATAGTTATTCTGGCCCCCTACTAAATTCAGCAGACTGAGTAACACACTTTAGCCTCTAAGAAGTCATCTCCTGGCTTGAATGAACATAAACTGAAATTGAAATACATTAGATTTTTTTCTCCAGCACCTGCACATAAAATAATTTGAGGTATATAAAACGCTTTCTTGATAAATAAACCCCATAATGTCTTGGGGTTGTTAGCCCCCCTGAATTTCCATGGAGATCTGCTTGAAAGAGAATAATTTAGATAGTGGGTGCAAATTAAGAAGATACATTTGAAAAATTACCCTGGTGGTCTAGGGGGGGGGCAGAGATGGCCGCTACACTGCTTGCAGGGACGCCCGCAGACTTAGGTTGGGTGCGTGATTTTCTCTAATCTGTCATGTGCGCGGCCTCTTCTGGGCTATGTGTAGGGATGTAGCGAACGTCGGAAAAAAAGTTCGCGAACATATTCGCGAACTTGCGCAAAAATGCGAGCGGTTCGCGAACGGTTCGCGAACCCCATAGACTTCAATGGGAAGGCGAACTTTAACATCTAAAAAAGACATTTCTGGCCAGAAAAATGATTTTAAAGTTGTTTAAAGGGTGCAACGACCTGGACAGTGGCATGCCAGAGGGGGATCAAGGGCAAAAATGTATCTGAAAAATCTGCCTGTGTGTGCTTGGAAGAGATAGTGTAGGGGGAGAGCTGTTAGTGATTTCAGGGACAGATGATAGTAAGTTTGCTGGCTAGTAATCTGCTTGATACTGCTCTGTATTGGAGGGACAGAAGTCTGCAGGGATTTGAGGGACATTTTAGCTTAGGTAGCTTTGCTGGCTAGTAATCTACTGTTCTCTTTAAACAACTGCCATACGTTGACCTTGTAGGCATTGTTTGCCCAGTTTTTTTGGACGCAGCCACTGAAGCACAGTTGCCAGAAAAAATATGCCATATAAATGCTGAAAATAGTCATTTTTCGCCATACGTTGACCTTGTAGACATTGTTTGCCCAGTTTTTTTTGGACGCAGCCACTGAAGCACAGTTGCCAGAAAAAATATGCCATATAAATGCTGAAAATAGTAATTTTTCGCCATACGTTGACCTTGTAGACATTGTTTGCCCAGTTTTTTTGGACGCAGCCACTGAAGCACAGTTGCCAGAAAAAATATGCCATATAAATGCTGAAAATAGTCATTTTTTGCCATATACGTTGAGTCAACGTATGGCAAAAAATGACTATTTTCAGCATTTATGTGGCATATTTTTTCTGGCCTCTGTGCTTCAGTGGCTGCGGCCAAAAAAACTGGGCAAACAATGCCTACAAGGTCAACGTCGTTGACCTTGTAGGCATTGTTTGCCCAGTTTTTTTGGCCGCAGCCACTGAAGCACAGAGGCCAGAAAAAATATGCCATATAAATGCTGAAAATAGTCATTTTTTTGGTCGCAGCCACTGAAGCACAGTTGCCAGAAAAATTATGCCATATAAATGCTGAAAATATAAATTTTTTTGGTTGCAGCCACTGAAGCACAGAGGCCAGAAAAATTATGCCATATAAATGGAGAAAATATGCATTTTTTTGGTTGCAGCCACTGAAGCACAGAGGCTAGAAAAATTATGCCATATAAATGGACAAAATATGCATTTTTTTGGTTGCAGCCACTGAAGCACAGAGGCTAGAAAAATTATGCCATATAAATGGACAAAATATGCATTTTTTTGGTTGCAGCCACTGAAGCACAGAGGCCAGAAAAATTATGCCATATAAATGCAGAAAATATGCATTTTTTTGGTTGCAGCCACTGAAGCACAGAGGCTAGAAAAATTATGCCATATAAATGGACAAAATATGCATTTTTTTGGTTGCAGCCACTGAAGCACAGAGGCCAGAAAAATTATGCCATATAAATGCAGAAAATATGCATTTTTTTGGTTGCAGCCACTGAAGCACAGAGGCCAGAAAAATTATGCCATATAAATGCAGAAAATATGCATTTTTTTGGACGCAGCCACTGAAGCACAGTTGCCAGAAAAAATATGCCATATAAATGCTGAAAATAGTAATTTTTCGCCATACGTTGACCTTGTAGACATTGTTTGCCCCGTTTTTTTGGACGCAGCCACTGAAGCACAGAGGCCAGAAAAAATTAAACCAGTAGGGTTTGCACCCTAGTTTGTAACGGTGGCGGAGGGAGGAGGACGCTAAAGGACAGCTGTGTGTGGAGTCATGAGGCTTGAAGAGAAGGACAGCTGCATAGAAGTCAGAACAAGTCTTCCGGCGTGCAGTAACCCTCCGAGATCCACCCCTCATTCATTTTAATAAAGGTCAGGTAATCGACACTTTTGTGACCTAGGCGAGTTCTCTTCTCAGTTACAATCCCTCCTGCTGCACTGAAGGTCCTTTCTGAGAGCACACTTGAGGCTGGGCAAGACAAGAGGTTCATGGCAAATTGTGACAGCTCTGGCCACAGATCAAGCCTGCGCACCCAGTAGTCCAGGGGTTCATCGCTCCTCAGAGTGTCGATATCTGCAGTTAATGCCAGGTAGTCCGCTACCTGCCGGTCGAGGCGTTCTTTGAGGGTGGATCCAGAAGGGTTGTGGCGCTGCCTTGGACAGAAAAACATTTGCATGTCTGATGTTACAGACCGGCCAAAGGGCTTTGTCCTTGCAGGTGTGCTCGTGGCAGGATTACTGGCACCTCTGCCCCTGGAATGTTGATGAGTTCCTGAAGTGACATCACCCTTAAAAGCATTGTACAACATGTTTTGCAGGCTGGTTTGTAAATGCCGCATCTTTTCGGACTTGTGGTATGTTGGTAACATTTCTGCCACTTTATGCTTGTACCGAGGGTCTAGTAGCGTTGCGACCCAGTACAGGTCCTTCTCCTTAAGCCTCTTGATACGGGGGTCCTTCAACAGGCATGACAGCATGAAAGACCCCATTCTCACAAGGTTGGATGCAGAGCTATCCATCTCCGCTTCCTCATTATCAAGGACTGCATCATCCACGGTCTCCTCCCCCCAGCCACGTACAAGACCAGGGGTCCCCAAAAGGTCACCACTAGCCCCCTGGGAAGCCTGCTCCTGTTGGTCCTCCTCCTCCTCCTCCACAAAGCCACCTTCCTCCTCTGACTCCACTTCTGGCACCTCTCCCTGCGTTGCAGCAGGTGCCTGGGTTCGTTCTGGTGATTCCGACCATAAATCGTGCGCTTCCAGCTCCTCGTCACGCTGGTCTACAGCCTCATCTGTCACTCGTCGCACGGCACGCTCCAGGAAGAAAGCGAAGGGTATTAGGTCGCTGATGGTGCCTTCGGTGCGACTGACCATATTTGTCACCTCTTCAAAAGGTCGCATTAGCCTGCAGGCATCGCGCATAAGCACCCAGTAACGGGGGAAAAAAATCCCCAGCTCTGCAGATCCAGTCCTACCACCCAGTTCAAAAAGGTACTCGTTGACGGCCCTTTGTTGTTGCAGCAGACGTTCCAACATAAGGAGCGTTGAATTCCAGCGAGTCTGGCTGTCAGAAATCAAACGCCTGACTGGCATGTTGTAGCGCTGCTGAATGTCAGCAAGGCGTGCCATGGCTGTGTAGGAACGTCTGAAATGGGCCGACACCTTTCTGGACTGGGTGAGAACGTCCTGGAATCCTGGGTACTTGGAGACAAAACGTTGGACTATTAAATTTAACACATGTGCCATGCAGGGCACATGTGTTAAATTTCCCAGTCTCAACGCTGCCAACAGATTGCTTCCATTGTCACACACCACTTTTCCGATCTGCAGTTGGTGTGGGGTCAGCCACCGATCGGCCTGTGACTGCAGAGATGACAGGAGTACAGATCCGGTATGGTTTTTGCTTTCCAGGCACGTCATCCCCAAGACAGCGTGACAACGGCGTACCTGGCACGTCGAATAGCCTAGGGGGAGCTGGGGGTGCACAGGTGTGGAGGAGGAGAAGGAGGACCCAGCAGCAGAGTAAGAAGAAGAAGAGGAAGAAGACGAGGTAGAGAGCGATGGAGGAGTAGAGGTGGTGGCAGAACCGCGTGCAATCCGTGGCGGTGACACCAACTCCACTGTTGTTGTTGTTGTTGAGCTACCCATTCCCTGCTTCCCATTCCCAGCCATTACCAAGTTCACCCAGTGGGCAGTGTAGGTGACATACCTGCCCTGACCATGCTTGGAGGACCATGCGTCAGTAGTCATATGGACCTTTGGCCCAACACTAAGTGACAGAGATGCGGTAACTTGGCTCTGCACATGTTGGTACAGGTGTGGTATTCCCTTTTTAGAAAAAAAATTGCGGCTGGGTACCTTCCACTGCGGTGTCCCAATTGCTACAAATTTGCGGAAGGCCTCAGAGTCCACCAGCTGGTATGGTAAAAGCTGGCGGGCTAAGAGTGCAGACAAGCCAGCTGTCAGACGCCGGGCAAGGGGGTGACAGTCAGACATTGGCTTCTTACGCTCAAACATGGCCTTCACAGAAACTTGGCTGGTGGCAGATGACTGGGAATGGGAACAGGTGGTCAAGGTGGAAGGCGGAGTGGAGGGTGGTTCAGATGGGTCAAGGAGAGCAGAGGTAGAGCAGTAAGATGCTGGACCAGAAGGAGTGTGGCTTTTAGTTTGCCTGTTGCCTTTGAGGTGTTGCTCCCAAAGTGCTTTGTGCTTGCCGCTCATGTGCCTTCGCATAGAAGTTGTACCTATGTGGCTGTTGGGCTTACCAAGGCTCAGTTTCTGACTGCACTCATTGCAAATTACAATGCTTTTGTCAGAGGCACACACATTAAAAAAATCCCACACTGCTGACTTTTTGGAAGTGTGCGATCTGGCGGTAACAGTAGAAGTTGGCGGCATTGGCGGCAATGGCGGGTGCGTTGGCCGGCTGAACACAGGTGCCGATACATGTTGTTGCCCTACTGATCCCTGCGGGCTGTCCTCCCTGCTTCTTCTAAGTCTTATTCTCCTACTGCCTCTCTGACTCTCCGTCTCTCCATCTGAACTACCCTCCTCTTGCTCTCTTCTACTAGGCACCCACAAAACATCAATCTCCTCATCATCATTCTCCTCAGATGCATCAATTTCTTCTGACACATCACAGAAGGAAGCAGCAGCGGGGACCTCCTCCTCATCACTCATCATTATGTCCATCTCTGTCGTGTTCTCTGCCAGAATTAAATCTGGTGTAACGTCCTCATCTCCTTCATCTTCTTCTGCCAATAATGGTTGCGCATTACTCAGTTCAAGAAACTCATGGGAAAATAACTCCTCTGACTCCAGTGAAGAAGGGGCACCGGTGGTGGAGGAAGTGTTACGTGGGGTGGCCATAGCAGTGGAGGATGAGGAGGATGTTGTGGTAAAGTTAGAAACGGTAGAGGATGGGGTGTGCTGTGTAAGCCAGTCAACTACCTCTTCAGCATTTTGGGAGTTCAGGGTCATTGGCTTTTTAAAACTGGGCAATTTGCTAGGGCCACAGGATTGCATAGCAGCACGGCCCCTAGCACGGCCTCTGCGTGGCGGCCTGCCTTTGCCTGGCATTATTTTTAAAAAAACAACAACAACAAAAACTCAGTTGGTTTTTCTGGAAACGATAATACACACAGCTAGATGGCGGTTTGAAGAAAACACTGTGCAAATAATGCCTACAAGGTCAACGTATACACAGCGGTGGATACGGATTACGTAAAATATCAGAATGCTGCTTGAAAAAAAGTAACTCAAGTGGTTTTTCTAGAGACGATAATATTATCAATATTTAGACAAAATGTGAACAAGCTCACACAGCTAGATGGCGGTTTGAAGAAAACACTGTGCAAATAATGCCTACAAGGTCAACGTATACACAGCGGTGGATACGGATTACGTAAAATATCAGAATGCTGCTTGAAAAAAAGTAACTCAAGTGGTTTTTCTAGAGACGATAATATTATCAATATTTAGACAAAATGTGAACAAGCTCACACAGCTAGATGGCGGTTTGAAGAAAACACTGTGCAAATAATGCCCACAAGGTCAACGTATACACAGCGGTGGATACGGATTACGTAAAATATAAGAATGCTGCTTGAAAAAAAGTAACTCAAGTGGTTTTTCTAGAGACGATAATATTATCAATATTTAGACAAAATGTGAACAAGCTCACACAGCTAGATGGCGGTTTGAAGAAAACACTGTGCACATAATGCCCACAAGATCAACGTATACACTACTACAGCGGTGGATACGGATTACGTAAAATATATTATGGCTGCTTGAAAAAAGTCACTCCGGTGTTTTTTCTGGAGACGGTAATATTATGGATATTTAGACAGAATGTGAACAAGGTCACACAGCTAGATGGCTGTTGGTTGAATAACACACTGGGCAAAAAATGCCTACAGGGCAAATAATGCCTAAAAGGTCAACTTATACACTACTACAGCGATGGATACGGATTACGTAAAATTTATTATGGCTGCTTGAAAAAAGTCACTCCGGTGTTTTTTCTGGAGACGGTAATATTATGGATATTTAGACAGAATGTGAACAAGGTCACACAGCTAGATGGCTGTTGGTTGAATAACACACTGGGCAAAAAATGCCTACAGGGCAAATAATGCCTAAAAGGTCAACTTATACACTACTACAGCGATGGATACGGATTACGTAAAATTTATTATGGCTGCTTGAAAAAAGTCACTCCGGTGTTTTTTCTGGAGACGGTAATATTATGGATATTTAGACAGAATGTGAACAAGGTCACACAGCTAGATGGCTGTTGGTTGAATAACACACTGGGCAAAAAATGCCTACAGGGCAAATAATGCCTAAAAGGTCAACTTATACACTACTACAGCGATAGTAAAATAAAAAAAAGTAAAATAAAAAAAAAATGAATATTAAAAAAAAAAAATTACAGTTGGTGCTGCTGAACTACTAGGAGCAGCAGATTAGCACACCAGTCCCACTCCCCAACACTGCTAGACTAATAGCACTGGGCTCTTATAGTAGTAGTAGTAGTAGTAGTAAAACAACAAAAAAATAAATAAAAGCAGTCCTTACAAGGACTACTGTTATTGCAGCAGTCAGCAGATGAGATCAGAAGCAGGACAGCTGCCCACTGCAGCTACATACAGAGCACTGCAGTAGAAGGTAGATTACTAGCCAGCAAAGCTACCTAAGCTTAAATGTCCCTCAAACCCCTGCAGACTTCTGTCCCTCCAATAACAGAGCAGTATCAACACGATTACTAGCCAGCAAACTTTCAACTGTCCCTGAAATCACTAACAGGCAGCAGCTCTCTCCCTACACTATCTCTTCAGCACACACAGGCAGAGTGAAAAAAACGCTGCAGGGCTTCGGTTTTTATAGGGAAGGGGAGTGGTCCAGGGGAGAGCTTCCTGATTGGCTGCCATGTACCTGCTGGTCTGGGGTGAGAGGGCAAAAAAAAGCGCCAACAATGGCGAACCCAAAATGGCGAACGTCGCGCGACGTTCGCGAACTTCCGGCGAGCGCGAACACCCGATGTTCGCGCGAACAAGTTCGCCGGCGAACAGTTCGCGCCATCTCTAGCTATGTGTGCCGGCATCATGCGTCATCTTGCATTGGTGCCAATTATCAGTGCTTGTTCAGTCTAGTTTTATAGTGCTTTTGACTCCGATCATTCCTATGTCCCCTGTATCTGTACCACATTGACTAATTGTTACTGACCCGGCCTGGCTTTAGACTACGTTTCTTGTTTCCCATTCTACAACCCCACGCTTGGTTCCCTTGCTTGCTCAGAACTTTCTTCTTGGGCCTCTCACATTAAGACCTGACTGCATTCGACTAGCGGAGGGCTAGTCCCGAAGCCAAAGGTGGCTGTTATAGGCAGAAGGTTGAGCCGCAACCAGGTCCCTGGAGTTTAGCTGGAGGCTAAATTGTAGCTGGATGATTAGATCTCAGTAGGTACAATTCCGTCCCCCATTAAGTAATGTTCAGTTAAATCGTGCTGTTATGGCAATATATATCGGGACAGTTTTTATCTTTTAAGATTTTATGGCATGCTATTTTAAATGATTATGAGTAAATGTTACGTTTTATCTTAATTTCATGGTGGGAATTCCGATTGATACAATGGGAGGGTGCAAACTTATGGGTCATGCTTTCTCTCTTTTGACCTAAGTGCCAAAGGATGTTATTGTTTATCTCATATCTATTCTAGCCTTAACTCACCTATTTAATCTTTCGTTCTCAACTGGACTGTTTCCTTCTCAACTAAAACATGCTCTTGTCACCCCCATTCTGAAAAAAACCCTCTCTTGATCCCTCCAATCTTGACAACCTCCGACCTATCTCTCTGCTACCTTTCATCTCTAAACTACTTGAGCGCCTAGTCTACAACCGACTTACCTCATTCCTCTCTGACAATAACCTGCTGGACCCCCTACAATCTGGTTTTAAGCCACAACACTCCACGGAAACTGCCCTGACTCGACTAACTAATGACCTTTTAACCGCTAAAGCCAACAATCATTTCTCACTACTAATACTGCTTGATCTCTCAGCCGCATTTGACACTGTAGATCATCCTCTCCTCCTCCAATCCCTCCAGTCGCTTGGCCTTCGTGACACAGCCCTGTCCTGGTTCTCTTCTTACATCACCAATCGTTCCTTCAGTGTCTCCTACAATGGAGTATCATCTTCTCCCCTACCTCTTTCTGTTGGAGTTCCTCTAGGCTCTGTCCTGGGACCATTACTATTCTCCCTCTATACTTCCTCCCTTGGCAAATTAATAAATTCGTATGGTTTCCACTACCACCTCTATGCTGACGATACTCAGATCTATCTCTCATCTCCTGATCTCAAACCAGAACTCCTAACTCGCGTCTCCTCCTGCCTGTCCGCTATCTCTACCTGGATGTCGCAACGCTACCTTAAATTAAACCTCTCTAAAACTGAAATGGTTCTCTTTCCTCCAACTAACACCAGTAGCATCCCCGAAGTATCCATCATAGTTAACAATTCCACTATCAACCCCTCTCCCCAGGCCCGATGCCTTGGGGTTATCCTAGATTCTGCCCTGTCATTCACTCCTCATATCCAGTCACTTATTAAATCATGTCACTTCCACATGATTCATTTATCACCCAAGATGCTGCCAAAATTCTTATTCACTCTCTCATCATATCGCATCTAGACTACTGTAATTCTCTTTTAATTGGTCTCCCCAGAGACTGTCACCTCTCCAGTCCATAATGAACACTGCTGCGAGGCTCATACACCTCAGCAACCACTCCTCCTCTGCCTCACCATTCTGTCAATCCCTGCACTGGCTTCCGTTACCTTTCAGAATCAAATTCAAATTAATGACACTGACTTTCAAAGCACTTCACAACTCTGCTCCACCCTACATCTCTGAACTCATCTCTATATACTCACCCACTCGCTTACTACGCTCCTCTACTGACATGCTACTCAACTCTTCTCTCATTACCTCCTCACACTCTCGCATTCAAGACTTTGCAAGGGCTGCACCCCTCCTCTGGAACTCTCTCCCACGGTCTGTCCGACTTTCTCCCAACCTTTCTGCTTTCAAAAAATCTCTGAAAACGCACTTCTTTCGAGAACTCTGCTTAACTACCAAACGCAACACCACATACAGTACCACATTTCTCACCCACTTACTTCGATCTTGCCCACTCCCACACCTTGTGTATTACTCCCTTCCCTTTAGATTGTATGCCTATGCATATTGCCTTCCTCACCTTTTGTACCTGTATTGATTGTGATGTTTGTTACTCCATATATTCTATATATGTAATTCGTGTGATGTAGTTGTATAATCACATTTACTCTACAGTGCTACGCAATATGTTGGCGCTATATAAATATATGTTAATAATAATAATAATACCTCCTAAGAGCACAAAAATAAGAGTAGTAAGAACAGTGTTTATTCCATATTGGTTTACTGGGCTTTTCTATTTGGAGTCTGATCCATTACAGTGTTTTCTACAGAGGAGGTAAAGCTGGAGGCTGGTTACCTGAAGCTACAAATAAGCATTACCACAGCAAAGCATTGAGGGAGTTGAATGAAGATAAGGCGTTAGTGAGTTAAAGAGTTAATGAGAGTATGCCATTGCATTTGTAAAGTACTACTGTAACTGCAAATAAACTGTGTGTAGATGTATAACCAACACACAAGTTTGTGGGCATAATGTACAAAGATTTGGCAGGAGAAAGCCTTTATGGGAATCAGTGGTTGTCAAGCTTGAGCAAAAAAATTCTTAATGCTTAAAAACACTTTAGTTTTTCATGATGTTCACATTCTTCATATCTTCCAGTTCTAGTTAAGCTGAAGTTACACACCTTGGGTTCACGGTAGTTGCCAAGTTTTGGCAGAGGCGTCAGCTGAGGAATTTTATTAGAAAGTGAGTTACACATCCTGGAAGACAGTCCTACTGTTCTAAAGTCTAGATGCCAGATTAGCTGTAGTTATGTTGCAGAGGAGGATTATGCAAAACCACTCCAAGTGTAATTTGCCTTAGAACATCCAGATCACTAAACAAGCTGTAGCCAGTAAAAGCATTATAACCTTCACAATCCAGAAGCATTAAAAACAGACTCTCTTGACAAAATGAAATACTTTCAAGTGATGTGTTAACAGACATGCCAAGATTATTGATTTCAACTCTCATAAAATTATCCATAGCAGTGGTTAGTTCCAAAGACTCTGTCTTTGAAGTCATAAAATGTTTTAAGGTTCTTCTATGTGCAGCCAGTTAGCTACATACTAAAGATCAGACTAACACAACTAAACCGTTAAGCAAAACATTTGCTGAATTTTTGAAGATCTCTGTATGCCACTTGCGACTACTACAGTCGCAAAGTCACGTTGATGTTCATCCAGCTCTATTACCCAGCCATCTACTGGAAATGTATGTGATTTGTTTACAAAAAGTACAATTCAGGTCTTTCAGCTAAATAGTAATTTAGTAATAATTTTCTAATAAAATATATCCAAAATGCTTTTTATAGCATTAACGAAGATCTCTGGAGATAGTACTAATCTACATTTTAAATGCCAGAAGTTTTTGAGGCTTATGCTCATCTGCTAGGCTTCCCTGGGTAGACACTGCCTCAGTTTATTACAGTGATATAACACTCAGTGCATATAAACAGTAATACATTGCTATGTCCATAATGTAGTGATCCTCTTTTTTTTTTACTTTTCAAAAACACAGAGAATGTACAAAATTCATACCAAAGAATATCTAAAAATTAAGAAAATCCTTACTGCAACATGTTTAAAGGCCCACCTTTCAACCATGCTTTTTCTATGGATTTGCCTGATTTAAATATTATGAGATGAATGTATATTAACTTTGAATCTGCCTTAGGGTAGGACTACACTGATGTTTTCGGCGTGATCCGACTGGCTGTGACAAATCGCATGCGACAGAAATAAGGTAAGAGATAGAAATGTCGGATGAAGTCGCATCGTTTATCCGACGCAACACGACTGTCGGATGCAGACGCAGCATGCAATGCTTAGTATTTTGAATCAGTCATTGTCTCATGCCATGCTTACAAAAAGGTCCTTTTCATCTCTCAAAGGGGCTCTAGATGTGTATATTACCAATTCAAGACCAATGGGCAGCCCAGGGGGAGCTCTGAATTGTGTGCCCCTTAAAAAAGCAAAGAATGTGTACAACAGCATAAAATACTGCTCATAACACAGAATAAAGAACATGCTCATAAGGGATGATGCAGTGGGGCATCGCTGGTGAGTCTACCATATCATTATTGTATTTGGTAACACACAAGTAAAATACAAAACAAACATTGAATCCATTAGACACAGAGAGGCTGCTCTATTGAGAAGACTATGTTTTAGGAAATAAAGTGCATACAATTATCAATCCACAATTTTCCATTTGTCCCAAATTCAACTCTTACTATATAATCCGTTAGAGACAATAAAATATAGACTGCATAATGTGGAAAGTTTACAAAATCAGCATTTCAGACCTGGTCATATCCCTGTTTTGTGAATGCAGATGTTAAGCAATGAGTGCTGATAAATCTTAGAAACCTAATATGGTTTTGCCTAGAAATACACTTAAATTGCTGGAATAACACTATACATTAAATGCCAAATGTAATATATATATAAAATGTTTACAGGCAACGGTACCAAAGCAACCCTGATCTCTATGTATATACCTTTCAAGCATAAGATTAAAATACTAGCTGATGAAAATATCTTGTCAGGCCATGACGTCTTTTGGATTGAGTAAACTGTATCCACATTTCACTACTCAGGAATTGTATTTGTTTTTATTTCAACAAAAGGCTTCTTGGCATATTAGCAAAAATAAATCATTCATATGGAGGAAAGCAACTACAAATAGAGATTATTGTATACATTTTTATGTATAATAAAATGGAGACGAAATCATAGGGGGGTGCAACATGTTAGGCACCACCAACTGATTATACTAGCTTACCTGATACATTAGTCCTGGGCAACAGAAGAAAAGAAGAAGCCAAGCTGTGCTTGTGTTAGCAGAAATCTGCTCTAGCCTGGGGTACTTCTGTTTGAGCACTTCAGGTCTGCGCATGCACGGTACAATGAAAAAGCCAGCTTTTTGCTTAAAGTTCGGCTTTTCACTTTGCCTGGTGTAATCAGGTAAGCGATAATCACTGGGAGAGTGCCCAACATTTGGCACCCCCAGTGATTTTAACTTTTCTTTCTCTTAGGATTCTATGTGAAATTCTGAAATAGTTCCCTAAGGCCACAAAAAATGGGGAGAAGTCCTGGAGATTATAACAGAATTTCAGTTTTATCACTTATAAATTAGACATTATCAGAAAAACAAATTATTCTCGGGTAGATGTAATAACAAAAGATAGTTTGCTTAAATCTAATAATTTTCCATACAAACCATTTTGGATATGGTTTTCTAATAATTCTCCTTTCTCTTTAGCAACAAAAAGTTCCATGGATATAAGGGCTGAACTCCACAATCGCTTTTGTAGGATGGTGTCAGATCAACAAAACGAATGTTGGATGTTGTCTCAGGGGTTAAAATATAATGGGACTGATTAAAAATCTGATGCATAAACTACATGTAAAATTTTCCATCTGACACAGCATGACTGTCGGATGTGATCTCTGCATGCTGCATCTTCATCCGACAAGATTAAGGGAGGAACTCCATGGTGCAGCTCGAGCCGACACGTCGCCATTCGACGAGACGCATGCAACGCGACGGATGTTCAGAAGATACAGGAAGTGAAGGAGAAAACACAGGTAAGAACTACATTTATCCGACTGTTGAATGAAAACGCAGCATGCAGCGATCCAACACAATGGAATAGAATGGAATAGAGGAAGCACATCTAAGGCTGGAACCACACTGTGTGCGCCCTTCTGACCCGGCGCAATGAGAGGAAGTGCAGGCCTCACGTCGGATGCACCGAATCTAATGTAAGTAATACAAATGTCACAAACTGATTGCATCAGTCAAGACAGTCGGATGAAGACGCAACATGCAGTGTTGTCATGTAATTTAAAGGCTTTCGGGCTTTCGGGCTTTCGGTCCTGATCTCAGTACATTCAAGTGCACTATGTTTTACTCTTTGTTGTTTTGTGCTACTTCAAAAACTATTTGGGGAAAATCTGAAGCTTTTGTCTACACTGTAAATAGCACTGAAACTACTAATAGACAAATATCAAGCAAACAACAAAAATATAGTACCAAGGTGAATGCTTAAAATATGTACAGCTTTAATACTTTGTTTTGATACATCTATAAAATGAGCTCTAAGAATAAGTGGCCATTAGTGCAGACCTGAAAGTGTGGACTAATACAAATATGAAATCAAACACTGACTTTTTGATAAAAGCAGTTATGCATGTGCAATTTTATTTTATTTTTAGAACTAAATCAAGACAAAACTTTGACAAATATTGTAATTAGCACAAAGTTGATTCAGGGACTGGTCTGATTTTTATTCCCCACCCCCAAATTAGCATTTCAGGAAAACTATCCACTCTTAACAGTTTAAGCACTTCCCATGGAATCCACTTATACTATCAGGGTTAAGCCAATCCGCCAACCACATGCATACACTGTCAAAAGCAATCCAGGTGTAGCAATTCCTGAATAAACAAGAAACAGGAAAGATCAGGTACATATTTAAGTTGGGTTGAAATAAAGACCAAAGTCCATCAAGTTAAATCAACTCCTTATGAACCCAGTGCCCATACACACAGACACTTACACCAGCCCCTCCACACACTCACATAAACTATACAAATCAGTTTCTAACTGACTGGGCACAGGAGTATCTCCCAACTCCTTGCTTCAGAGGGATTCCTCACACACTTCCTCCTTCCTTTTCAGCCAGCTACCCTCCACTGCGGGATGACTCACTGGCCCAATTGGAAAATGTTCCCAGTACCACCACCCTTTGTAATTCATCTTTCTGTCATGTCTCTATCTGAGCACAAATATGATCCAGACCAACACTTATTCATTTAAATAGTAACCTGCTGTATTGTACTGTATCATTAGCAATTTTAAGTAGATCACGTGCACAACCATCCCAACACCTAGGTTTCTGCTCACCCCTCATAGAGGAAAAATACATTTGCCTGACAAGATCTATTGAAACCATGATGACACAAACTCATAGTATTGTAATTTGAAATGTGTTTCAGTTCTTTGTCTCTTACTGCCTTCAAAAGCTTTCCAACCATCGATGTCAGAATAAAAGGCCTATAGTTTTCAGGCTGAGAATAGGATCTCTTTTTGAATAATGGCACCCCATGCCAGACCTCAAAAAATCCTGGAAAATTAAATGGTCTGGCAATCAAAGTGCTGAGCTTTTGGTATCTTGGGGTGAATAACATCTGGTCAACCAGCCAGCAATAGTCACATTATTAGAGTTGGGTCTATTAAAAAGAAAATCTTCATTAACAGGTTCCTCAGTTTTGTAAAGAGACAAAATAATGTAAAATATCTGCATTTGCCTTGCTCTCATCAACCAGTTTACCTCCATTTGACACTAATTTTGTTCCATTCTTTTACGATTTACATATTTAAAAAATAACTTTAGCTTTATTTTGCTCCATGCTGTAATGCCATTTTCATTCTGTATTTTAGCTTCTCTGATTTGCATTCTTTATTGGCCACTTTGTACCAAATAAGTATCTTATTAATTGTTTAAAAATGCCTTTATATGCATATTTGAGAGATTTCATGATTTGTGTGTTTAAGCAGAGACAATTTTTATTGTTCTTGCATTTTGAAACCGTGACAAATCGCATGCAACGAGTAGCACTGTCTGTCATTGCCCTTATAGAGACTGTGACGGAAAATGGAGGCTTGTTTATACAGAGCTGTTTGATCTCTGAACAAAGCATCCTCATTGTAAAGGAGAGAATGGGATGAAGTATAGGTAATAAAACAGTTATATGTTATATGCATTAGAATACAAAAGAATAGCAAAATATGGATTTATTTTAATTAAAAGAATAGGCACAGCACATTTTTAGTCAACTCCTACTTATTTCTACATGTTGAACAAGGGAGTATACTACCCCTTTAATTGTGAGGCATTGAGCCATGTGAAGTGAATGGTGTCTTGATCCTTTCACTAAGAACCTTGGTGATCAAAATGCCTCATGTGTAGCCTAGAATTTGTTGTAGATTGGCAAAGAGAGGCTGGTTTGCCAAAGGAGTCAAACCAATGTTTACCATAGAATAAAGTGATTGAATATATAGTCAATAAGGGATAAAATTCACTTCTCAATACCCCCTCAGTTCAATTATAACAGTCTAAGCTATAATGAAAAGCAGATGATGCTATGGCATAGCTTATCTTTTCTTTATTAAAATCTAGAACAAGTGTATAAATGTAATGCCTTATTCCTGCTTCTGTTATGAATATTAAAAGCATTTAACATTTTGATTTTCTCTTACTTTCCTTAGTTGTTGGTGGTTAGAAACATTTATTCGCACAGATAAATGTAATGTGTCATCGTCTATGCTTCTGCAATTACATATGCCTACAGGATAGTTGTCCTAATGTGAGAGAAAAGTACAAGGTTATAATGTTGCTGTTTGGTGATTTTAATGTGTTTCATTTTTGCTGTTTTGTTTGAGCTATCTTCAGTTATATAATTGTTCCCTTTCCAGACTTTCTCTTTACAAAAATTCAAGGTGCAATTAAGGTCAGGCAGTAGCTTTTGGTGAACAATTGTTTTTTTCTGAGCTATTCATATTGTCCCTTACTTTTCTTTTTTGAAATGTGGATTCGGTCTTGAGATGCAGTTAACAGTATAAATGTAATTATGTTTTTCAACTGTTTCAATATATTTGAACACACAGTATTATCTAGCTAATGCTATTTTTTATCCTGTATTCGGAGACAATACAGTATTCAGTTTAAAGATTGTTTTCCCCCAGACCCTTGCTGGTACTTACATTATTTTCATAAGATCATCTAAAGTAAGGTTTTATTCTAACTATATTCCCTTAAAGCTGTATTAGTACATGACTCAATATATGCACAAAGCACTCCTGCTTTGCAGATTTCCATTATGCATTCAAGTAAACATGCACTGCCATCTAACACTTGCAATAAAATCATAAATAAAAAGGTGCAAAACCATAAAGACAATGTAATATTACTTTGTATTTATTAGAATCATAATTACTGAAACTTTGATCTTTGTAGTGATACATTAATAAAAAGATGGGCCAGGTCCCCGACTGCAGATATATAGAGTGAGTGTGGACCCATGATTTTGCTGCTACTGCTGAGGGGCCTTGCAGGGCCAACGGAGAACCAGCACCACCATTGCAGGAAAGTGAAGAGGCGGTTGAGCGGTAGATATAACACATTCTAGTGCCTCCCAAAGACCCTGTTACCCCTCAACCTCCACTGCTGGATTTAGATAGCAAGGTCTCTTGTGCAAAACAAAAACCACCAAGATGGTAAACGTGTGAATTCACAAATAGAATTGTTTTTTTATGCAAAAAAAACCCACCAAGATGGTAAATGTGTAAATTATATCTTATCTGGCCAGAGGCTGCCCAATGAAATATAACAGGATGTTCGACACCTGGCTGCTCCTGCTACTGCCGCTGTGCAAATAACCTCTTTCTATGTTAGTCCAAATTCTCGCTCTCCTTATTTCACTGCTACAAATTTACAAAATCAAAACAAAATTATAAAAAAAACCATTGATGGACTCATGGAATAAGTAACAACCCCCTAAGTAATGTAAACCCATAGGATAGACAATAGGAATAACCAGAACCTCAGATCTGGATGATAGATTACAATATTGGGGGTAATGCACCCAAGGCTGATGCAATGCCAGTCAGTGTGGAGAGCAGAATGAGCAGATGGACAGGTTGCTACGTGTGGCACTAGAATCAAAATAATAGGACCAGTCATAACTTAAAAATAGCAGCGATAAAATAGCTACATGCTGCACACTAGCAGAAAATTCAATTTAAATGTCACCAGCTTTTAGAAGAGTTGAAAAAAAGTAATTTACATTTTAAGCCATTAATTAGAGCTAGGATATTTTCCTAGTTGTACGCCTATCAGACTATCCTTATGAAGATTTAGGTTTGCATCTTGCTCCATAATTGTATAGTAGTATTCTGGGGATGCTTGAAGCCATAGCTCTCTCATGGTGGGTGGGCCAGTGGATTGCTTTTTGGATTATAAAAAATCATCAGATAGATAAGGTGGCAAGTATTCATTGGATTTGAGAAAAACATTTCCCCACTTGCATATCTTTCTGGTGACTGAATATTTCATGCTTTAAGTCTGCACTTTAACAGATTGCTTTTCTCTCATAGTTGAATTAGATCCCAGGACACAGCATAAAAATAAAACTCCTCTTTTATTAATGAATTAGTGCCAATTAAAATATTTCAGGGAAATCTATTCAGGGACAGATCTGAAGAAATACTGGACACAGCGAGGAAATTTTGTCCATGAGTCATTCTGTTCTCTGCTATTTAGGGGAAGAAAACCTTAACTGTCCTTCTTTAACCTTTCTTGCTCCCGATAACTGGTATATCATAATTCTTGACCTGAATAAAATTGGGGGGAAAAAGATAAACCACATTTTCTTAAAACAGATGCCAGTGGGTATCCCATATAATATATATTGAAATATTGAAATGATCTAATTATTTGGTATGCTAATGCTACAATTCACCTGTTTCTTACAAAAAGGAAATAAAACACACTGAAAATCCTGCAGAGGCTGAAGCATTGCAACTATTTACTGCACTGCTCACTTCATTTTGTATTCTATACTGCAGAGAACACTCTTCTTCTCTCTGTAAGAAAACAGTACTTCCCTAGCAGCATTAAAGGGGACCTGTCACCCAGACATAAAAAGCTGTATAATAAAATTAATTTTCAAAACATGAAAACAAAATTATTTTTAATTAACGCATCCATACCTGTTATAAAAATGTTTAAAAAGCTGTCAATCATGTATTGCCTGCCCCTCCTCTATGGCATAGGAATAGAGGCAGGGCAGATATTTATTTTCACTTACCATTCTGTACTTCCTAGATGTACCTGTTTTCCTCACTTTCACCCTCCCTCCTCACCATCTAATTATGTAGCCAGTGCATGGGTAGGAGCATCAGCTGTCCCATTCTGGCTCATTAGCAAAATTTTGTAATGATGCAATGATGCAATACTTGCATTAATAACAGTCCCCACAATATGGCTCCTGCCTGCTTGCTGTGGTTGTGAAGTCCAAGATTAAATGTAAGAGAAAGAACTCACAACGCCATTCCTCGATCCAAGATGGCGGCACCCTGTCCTCCCACATGGTTCTTCCTGGTCGCAGCACTGTGACGCTAGCTCGTTCTTGCCAGCCAATCGGACGCCAGCGTGTGAACGCCAGCGTAAACACGTCAACATCATCACGTCCAATTTTGGAGCCTTTTTTAAGGATTTAAAGGAGACTGAAGAGTGCAACATTGCCCAAATATAGTTTTCGCTTTGTGCATTCCTGGGTGTGATTCCAGTATTGTTATATTGATTCCTGTGTACCAACCTTTGCCTGTTTAACCGTTTTGACCCTATTCTGCCTGGATTGACCTCTTTGCCTGGACTCTGACCATTCTATTGCCAAACCCTCTTGTACCTTGAAATTTGCTGAACTGCCTCATCCTTGGTCTGCACTCCATACTGAGCCTTCGAGCCCTTACACTAAAAGAAACAAGATTTCAATAATTTTGTAGTGAAAGTGAATTTTATTTTGCTTGACTAACATCATAAAATAGGATTTGGAAATATATTTTAGGGTGACAGAACCCCTTTAAATCAACTTCTTCAATTATTAGTATTCAGATCATATCACTGAAAATTTATAACAATTTTGCTATAAAACTCAAGTCTATTACTCATATGAAATAAAAGGCACTAAGTTTGTCCAGATGCAGTTACTCGTAGCAACCCATAATATGTGCTTTTACAGGTGGCCAGGAAATGCTACCTGCTGATTGGCCTCTATAGGTTACTGTACCTAAGCCAACATTGGGTCTTTATATTATGTTGTGTAAAGTAACTTACACTAGGAAAATTGTGTACAATAAATAGTAATTTAAAATAAATATATATGTACTTTGGCACAGTACACACCTGTGCGCACGTTTGCATGTATTTGGGCAGGTATGGGCACCTTATTAGGTGCATGGGTAGCAGGAGTACCTCACATTGGCTAACCTAGAGCCCACATCCATAAATTACATCATGTTTTGCCATAAACTTCTCAAGTTGGCATTTTTACTAAATTGATAAATTACCCTAGTCTGTTACGTGAATATGGCACCCAGGTGAACCAGCACAGATCAGAGGTGCCATAAGCCCCAAGCACCACTCGTCCGTTTCTAAAAGGTAAAACAGGGCTAAACAGTGGGGTCACTGCCGGCTTTAAGTAGCTGCCGGTGTTCCCCACTAAGCCCTGCAGTACACTGTTCCCACAGGCTTAGTGGGTTTGTCCATGGCAGTCTTAACAGCCCATTCCGAAGGGCCAGCGCAGTGCCTGGACACGGACTTAGTGTATGCATTGCTAGGCAACGCGCCTCTGCTGCTGCTCACTGAATCGCTGGGAACTCAGCACAGTTCCGGTTCACCGCTTACAGACTGAAGGACGGGTAATTCAGCCGGCACTTCGGCTTTCTATTAATTTAATGCGGTGGTTGTATTGCTGGATGGTTCATCGGTTTAGCCTCTACCTAAAGGTTTACTCGCCTAGCCTTATGCCCATAATACTGTTTTTAAACTTGCACGCACACCTTTTCCCTGTACACAGGTTGCTAGGCACCCTAGCAACCATAATTTGGGTGCCATTTTGACACCATTTAAACCCTGCACTGTACAGTTGTGTTCTGTTTTCTTTCCCTGATGAAGGTTCCAAGAAGGAACCGAAACGTGGTCTTGAGAAAGGTCTTAGACACAGACCGAAGCGTTGACCTATTGTTTTTAAATGCATTAAATAAAATTTAACTTTTTTAACTATTTGAAAAACGTTCCTGGTGTGCACCTCACTTTTTTGTTTTTGGCATACTGCTATCGAGAGTAGCACCTGGGTCATTATCTCCTTAATGGTGTGCTGAACGCTCATGGACTATATATATATATATATATATATATATATATATATATATATATATATATATATATAGTGACATAGTACCGCACTTAATGGGAATACTTTATTGAAAAAAATCTTGCATTTCAAACACCAACTGTGCTCTTTCTCAAGGATAACCATCTTTGTCTATTAAAATCATTTACTCTTACTGAGCCTGTTGAGTGCAATACTTTTTTGTTATTTTGTGCACATTTCATCTGCACCCAGGCATGCTGTATTTTTGTTTGGCGAGTGCTCTTCCATGTTCCATTATACAGGTATGGGATCTGTTATCTGGAAACCCGTTATCACTGAAATTGCAAGGGCTTGCCCTGCTACTGCAACTCCTGTGTGCCAGTGAAATTCTTCCTGCCGTTATCACTGAAGGCAATCTAGAAGCCTTGGGAAGCTACTCCCTGCTACAGATGCTACAGATCCTCGATGGAGCACAAAGCTGCTCTTGCTATATGAGCTCTTTATCTAACCCTCCTAGAGAGTCTATAACATATATAACATATTCAAGCTAACCACGTTCACGGGGTTCCCTGGTCCCTGACTTAATCACTAAAGGTGCTGTCCCTTTAGGGCAATGGCTTTACTGGGCCTTGGTGTATCCAGGCTCAATGGGCACATCCAGATGGATAGGACACCAGCAGCCAAAGAGGAAGATCCACCCCTTTCCAAACACTATATGGAAGTGTGGAAGGAAGTGGTCATTACATCTCTTGGCCAATAACACTGGTTATGCAAATATAACTAGATACATGGGATTTTGCCCAGTAACTAGGGAAAAAGAAGGAAGGGTATGGATTTAAAGCTTTCCCACTTTACCAGTCCACCAAGAAGCCCCTGGTAATGAGCTGCTCTAGGACTACTGCTCAGTGAAAATAGATGGCCCAATATTCAAATGACTGCTTTATAATGACAAAACATAGAAAAATATGAAGTTAAAACAATAGGCAGAATATAATTTTAACACCTATTTATTGTGGTAAGTCTTATATATTGTTTAGCAAATGGGTTTTTATGTATACACTGTCACTTTATGGGTACTGTAATGTACAGAAATGAAAGTGCCAGCAAATATACAGTTGTTGCATCTTATCAATCATCTTAATGTATCAAATGCACCCCCCCCCCCCGTGTCCCTGTGGATGCAAGGAAACCTTCCACATGACATGAAAAGAAGGTAATTTCATGCTGCTGTGTAATCAGTGAGGCCAGCAACATATTCTGTCCTAGTTTCTAAAAACAAAACCTATAATTCAGAATCATACAACCTTGTTTTCTACTAGAAATTACAATGTATTTAATACAAAATTATTTTTAAATAAACCTAATCTGCTTACATAACCTGCTTTGAAAAAACACCCCAAACTGAGGTCTGCAAATTGCCTAGTTAAAAAAGGGACATTTTGAAAAAAACAATTTACTGCTAGAAAACATCTGCTTACTGTGCAGGTGCAAAATGCAGCAAAACAAGCAGAGACTCTTCGTCTAAAACTTGAATGCATTCTGTTTAGAAGAAAAGGGAAATAAATGACTTTCACAAAAAAAAAAAAAAAATCTAGGAGAACAAACAAGAATTTGCCCAATCAATCTTTATTGGTTCCAAGCACACATACAAAAGTGACACTTCCATTTGCTTGTTCACAGCAAACAGTTTTTTGATAACCTGTCTGTAGATAAATGCTTTGCCCTCATTACTCTTTAAATGTGATAAGTTGGAAATATGCAATTTGATGGCTCATGATCAACTTGCTCCTGCAGTCTGCCAATTCCTTGCTGTGTGTAAATGTTTAGATTTTTCGAGCACTGTAGCCAAATTACAGCTAGATACATTTGAACATGCTCCCTTAACTAGTGATGGGCAAATCTGTGCCGTTTTGATTCACCAAAAAATGTGCTAATTTACCACAAAATTCACAGAACATATTGAAGTCAATGGGCGTCAAAATAATTTTGACATGAGTGACAATTTTTATACATGCGAATTGCCGCCAAGTTAATTCATTTGTGGTGAAATGCAGAAATTCTCTGTGAATTTGTGTCTGCCGAATTTATTTGTCCATCACTACCCTTAACTTGATATAACTATGCATAGCAATGACAATCCAGCAGTTCCATCTCCAACTATAACTACTTTTGTGTGAAAATAGGCTAGGGCCAAATATCTAACTAAAGCATAGACAATAATTCATTCTTGGTCAGTTTGTTCATTATTCTTGTATACTTACACATACATATACACACATTCACAAAACACAATCATGAGATCTGCCACCACATCATCACCCAATAGGCATCCCACTGCCTCAACACCTTCATTGTGTAGTGTAAAAAAAAAAATTATTATATATATATATATATATGGGCGCTACCCACGTGGCGCCCATGGCCGCCACGTGGGTAGCGGCGCCGGCGCCTCTACCCACGTGGCGGCCATGGGCGCCGCCATTTTGGAAGGACGCGCCGCCCGGAGCTCCTGGACCTGCTCCGGGCTGCGATCGTGACAGTCAGTCACAGAGTCCTGATGCGCTATGGGAGAGGGAGGTGTGTTGGGGCCGCAGAAGGAGCCTCGTATCCGGTGAGGGATTGGCTACAGTATCCGGTGAGGGATTGGCTATAGTATGTGCGTATGACCCGCTTATAAGCCGAGGTCGAGTTTTTCAGCACATTTTGGGTGCTGAAAAACTCGGCTTATACGCGAGTATATACGGTAAATGTTTTCGCTGTCAAAATGTGGGACATATTGCTGCAAATTGCCCTTTATTGATGGGCCTCTGCAGTGTGGTTTTTCCCACAGGGACAGAAGACAGTCATTGTTTGCTTGTACTGCCTCTACTACTCAGTCTGAGTTAATGAAGGAGAAACCAATATGTATGCTGCATCTTGATGGTAAACAAATTAAGGCTTTATTGGATTCTGAAAGTCTAGTTACCATAGTGAAATCCGATCTGATCACTTCTGATGTGAGTGGTCAGGAAGGAAAAGTTACTGTGTTATGTATACATGGGGACTCCAGGGAGTACCCAAGCTCTTTTATGATGCAATAACAGGGAGAGATTTCCCTCAGTTTTGGCAACTGTGGGAAAAGCCAACAAAGGTTACTGCAATGGTTGATGATCTGACTAAACTTGCAAGCCCTGAGAGTAATACTTCCAGTGACTTGACCACAGAGACCTTGGTATTCCCCTTCTCTTGGTTGTCAGGAGTTTTGGGGACAGTTACTGAGGAAAATCTAGGGCCTAGTCAGGGTAGTGGGGGCCAAGACCCCCTAGTGATTCCTTTGTTGAGTTCCCTGATTTAAATGAATTGTTCACTGTAAAAATAAAAACTGGGTAAATGGATAGGCTGTGCAAAATAGAAAAATGTTTCTAATATAGTTAGTTAGCCAAAAATGTAATGTATAAAGGCTGGAGAGATTTGATGTATAACATGACAGTCAGAACACTACTTTTCAGCTCTCTTGGTTTACACTGACTGGTTACCCTGGTTACCAGGCAGTAACCAATCAGAGACTTGAGGGGGGGCCACATGGTTCATATCTGTACAGAAATGTACCATGTGGCCCCCCTTCAAGTCGCTGACTAACTCAGAATTATAGCGCTGAAAAGCAGGAAGTTGGATTCTGGCTGTTTTATTAGACATCAAGTCACTCCAGCCTCTATATATATTACATTTGGTTCTGAACAGCTGAAAGACCCCAAACTTGTTAGGGCTTGGGAAAATGGTATAATGATCAATGGTAACCCTGTTGAACCCAATGATAGAGTCTATTTTCCCTATTTTGCACTTAAGGGAAATCTGTTGTTTCGTGTGTCCACAAAGGCTAATGTCCACAAGGGAGCCTTTAATTCCTGAAATCAAAATAGGTGAATAATTGTCAGCTGTGCAAAAACAGGAAGTAAAAGAATTCCTCATGAGGAACAGGGATGTTTTCTCTAATTTAACAGGGCAAACTAACAGAGCATGATATCTTCACCGAACCTGGGGTTCACGTTCATCTTAAGCCCTACAGAATTCCAGAGGCCCAGAAGAAAGGCTATAACAGATGAAGTAAAAAATATGCTAGATTTAGGGGTGACTGAAGAACCATCTAGTGACTGGTCCAGCCCAACAGTGCTTGTCCCTAAGCCATTATAGAATTATAGAATTATAGAATTATAGAATTCGAATCATAGAATCACTTGAGAGGAATCTACTAGTAGGGCTGAACTCCACGGCGCACTTACATCTGACGTGTTGCCATGCAATGACACGCATGCAACATGTCGGATGTGCAGAAGACAATGCAACTTAATGTGAAATCACAGATACAAACTACATGTATCCGACTGTCGGATGAAGATGCCGCACGCTGCCTTTTCATCTGACAATCGGATATATGTAGTTTTTTACCCGCAATTTAACATCAAGTTCCATTCTCTTCTGTACATCCAACATGTCGCATGTGTGTTGTCACATGGCAACTAGTTGGATGTAAGCGTACCATGGAGTTCAGCGCCTTAGAGTGGAATCAAATGATTCTCAGGTGTGAACATATTCCTTCTTAACTCCATCCCTAACATCTGCATGTTGCAAATGACCTAGGTTACTGCTAGTTTTGTTTACAAATTCTTCAAACAAGAAATTATCTCTGCAGTTTTATATCAAAGCTCTCAATGCATTCATTTTAAATTGAATTGTGTGAAATTGCTAATATACCTGCAATGAGGGTAGTAAGCATTACCAAACAAAGTACTTAAATCAGCAATAGAAACTGCAGTTGCACATTAACTCTTTCGTTTGTATTCTAAATGTTTTAAATCTATACACAAAAAGCAAAAAGGTTGCCCTGGTAATTCATAAGAACCAATAAACATTAGCTTTTAAACAGGTGACCAGCAAATGCTTCTGGCAGAGTGGTTACAATAGGCAAAGTAAATAAACCTGAGTGCAGATGAACACAGATGGAAAATATACAAACTCCTTGCATAGAGTGCCCACTCAGCCACCATGCTGCCAGTCTATGACAAAACTGAGTGGGTAGTCTGTCCCCCATCACTGGTTTTTAAAAGGGCAATAATTAGAAAGTTGACAACTAGTTCCAGGCTAATGCACAGAAGCCGGATTTAACTTGGCTTGTGCCACAGGCAGAGCTTTGCCCAGTCACAATGCACCCAGGTACTTTTTTATCCACAGATAATGCTGCAATTGATCTCCCTGAATTGGCTCAAAATGTAAAAAGTGCTACTAGGTACCTATTAACATGTGTGTTAAAACCAAAGGCATCTAAAACAACAAAAAAAATCATTATCCAAGGTAATAACCAAGCTGTGTATTTGTTGTAAATTATAAAGCATCTGGTATTAATGTGCTTGTTGGTGTCACTGAATAAGGCACTGGATAAGGAATCTAAAGGCTAGAGACAAATGAGGAGGACATAAGAAACAAAGTAGCAGCAGCAGTGGTGAATATGGATAATTTATGAGCTGTAATTAGAAGGTCAGGACAGGAGATAAGGATAAGTCCAGGATCAAACAAGCAGAGCTAGCAGGAACTGAGGCAGAGAGAGGCCTGAGAAAAAGATCCTAATGGACTGAAGATTACTAGCCTAAATTAAAAATTTACTCCAGACAAGTGAAAGGAAATTAAGAGGAGTCTTCTCTAAAGAAGAGTCATCTCTGCAGCTCGTCTTCACTTCCTGCTGTTTCACTTGTTTTTCATGTCAGCCCAAACAAACAAAACAATCTAAAGATGGCCATGTATTTGCATGTCCCCTAGTACAATATCTGTCCATTCAACTGACAGGAAGATCGATTGGATGCCATATGTTGTCCAACTGTGTATGGCCACCTTAAGATGCTCAGAGAAGAATGGAGTAATGGTTAAGATGCTGAGACTGAGAGCTTCAATAATTTCACAGGAAGTTTGGGGTATATTCTAACCCCAAAAAAAATACTTCAACTTTTGCTGCTGGGCATTATTAACAACATATGAAATATGAATTGCATTGAAAACAGCAGTCCTAATTTCATTGCCATCAAACAAGAATTATGAAAAGCCTGCCCTGCTTAAAGGGATACTGTCATGGGAAAAAAAATTTTTTCAAAATGAATCAGTTAATAGTGCTGATCCAGCAGAATTCTGCACTGAAATCCATTTCTCAAAAGAGCAAACAGATTTTTTTATATTCAATTTTGAAATCTGACATGGGGCTAGACATATTGTCAATTTCCCAGCTGCCCCAAGTCATGTGACTTGTGCTCTGATAAACTTCAATCACTCTTTACTGCTGTACTGCAAGTTGGAGTGATATCACCCCCCTCCCTTTTCCCCCCAGCAGCCAAACAAAAGAACAATGGGAAGGTAACCAGATAGCAGCTCCCTAACACAAGATAACAGCTGCCTGATAGATCTAAGAACAGCACTCAATAGTAAAAACCCATGTCCCACTGAGACTCCTTCAGTTACATTGAGAAGGAAAAACAGCAGCCTGCCAGAAAGCATTTCTCTCCTGAAGTGCAGGCACAAGTCACATGACCAGGGGCAGCTGGGAAATTGACAAAATGTCTAGCCCCATGTCAGATTTCAAAATTGAATATAAAAAAATCTGTTTGCTCTTTTGAGAAATGGATTTCAGTGCAGAATTCTGCTGGAGCAGCGCTATTAACTGATTAATTTTGAAAAAAAAGTTTTTTCCCATGACAGTATCCCTTTAAGAAATACTAATAAAGCAATGGTAAACTTTTGTAAAATGTTTGCAGACATTTTTGGAACACATATGTTTAGGCATGAATCACCTATGGAAACTCCTGCCTACTACTATACTTTGTAAGCCTTAAGTGTATTGTTTATTGTGGCATATTTTGTTTATGTCATTTGTTTACTTAAAGTTGTGGCATATGAGTTATTATGCATGAAAACATTTCAAAATTAAATTTAGTTCGAACAAGATATTCATTTTTCCAGTTAAGGACGGTCGGCAACACTTTAGGGAGCTTTTCTTCAAAACAATTCCCTCTTGTTTGCCATTTTATTAACATAAATATGACTGCTTCAATCGATGAACATTTATTTTGTGGTCATAACCTTTTTATTATAAGACAGTCTATTTGCTTATAGAACAATGTAGGATTTAATTGTAAAAAAAACAAGAGAGTGTGATATGACTCAATTGTTGCTGCTGTCAATAGTAATGTATACACATATTAAATAAAGCAGAAAAACACTACTTTTTTATTTACGGTTTTGTTTTAAAATAAATAATACACAGGAAAAATCAGTTAAGCCTCTATTCATGTCCTAATTCTGCTTTAATGATGTTTGATGCAGACAACATGTAAGTTTGGAGTTTAGTTTCCATAGCAATTTAATAAGTCCATTCAATTATTTGTCTTACTGCTGAGATTACCACCTACAGTGCCAATTAGTGCAATTAATGATGGATTAATTAGTATGTCGACACTGTTCACATAGCCTGAGACCACCCCCTCACATGCTCAGGATATCACATCATATGATTACATGTAGTTAAGCAGATAAAACAAAATGCCTGATCTAAACAAAATATGATATTTTGTGTGCCTTAGTACTACTATGCCAAATTGCTAGTAAACAAATAGCCTTTTACTTCCAAAAGGTGCTGTCCTTAACAATATATGTATCCTCTGTTGTAAAGGCTGCAGTGAGGACCATCAAGAAAACAGTGACTAACAAAAGTTTTATATATATATATATATATATATATATATATATATATATTATGTGACAAGCTGGCGGCTTGTACATGTAACTTTTAGGGGGAATTAGTCAATGGTGAGCAGGCAGCATAGGAGAAAGGAGCAGAAAGACAGGGACACACAGCTTCTTCAAGGAAACAGAGATTTATTTTCCAACTTTACACAAACACAGTATTGTCCACAGACACAGGGGTGACCATTTTATCATTCAAACAAATAATAAAATAAAAACCTAGCCCATTGGGCACTACCTTCACACCTTGAAGCAGTCCCTGACTAGGCTGGGCCCCTTGTGGACTACCAGCAAACAAAACAATTGTTGTGGCACACCCCTGTACTCACAGTCTTGGAGTGAACCTTTTAGCCTCCTGGCTTCCTCACTCTCTTCACAGTACTCTCTTCACAGTACTCTCTTCACAATACTCTCTGTGAGAGTCACGGGCTCCCTCTGCTTCTTGCAGTAACAGGCAGCACTCCCAGCTCCTCTGGAAGTTCCTCACACAGCCAGGTCTCCTACCTGCTGTGCCCTGTTGAGAGACAAACTCTCCCATTCCAATTAACTTTAAATAGTCTTTCCACAGGACAGCTTTCCTGTGGAAGGTGAACTCCAATCTCTGGACTGGCTCTATGGAATGGAGTCCCTGGCTACTGAAATCTTTAAACAGAGCACTGATTCTCTGTTTAATAACTCCCTTCCTGGAGCCTAACTCAGTACCTGGGGAGAAATTAAAGGCTAGAGTGACCTTTTTCCACCTTTTCCTAGTCACTCTACCACAATATATATATATATATATATATTAGGGATGCACCGAATCCAGGGTTCGGTTCGGGATTCGGCCAGGATTCGGCCTTTTTCAGCTGGATTCAGCCGAATCCTTCTGCCCGGCCAAACCGAATCCGAATCCTAATTTGCATATGCAAATTAGGGGCGGGGAGGGCAATCGTGTGACTTTTTGTCACAAAACAAGGAAGTAAAAAAATTTTCCCCTTCCAACCCCTAATTTGCATATGCAAATCTTTCACGAAGGATTCTGGGGTTCGGCCGAATCCAAAATAGTGGATTCGGTGCATCCCTTGAAGATCGCACTCACAGGTCTTATGTGTAAACAAATCAATTTATTCGGTGAACAGTCGTGAACAGTTAGCGACTGTTCACCGAATAAATTGATTTGTTTACACATAAGACCTGTGAGTGCGATCTTCAATTCTTCTTCTACATCCATTTCCTACAAGGACTGCACCCAGGCACCATTCGTGACTTTATCGTGAGTGCTGGCTTCTTCTCCTCACTATATATATATATATATATATATATATATATATATATATATATATATATATATATATATATATATATATATATATATATATATATATAGAGTTGTTTTATGAAGTTTTTTCCACCAACGTGTTAATTGTTTTTTATTTGGCCTAGGACACGGTAACTGAGGCTGCACACAACAATACTTACTGCAGAAATAGTATTTAATGGTCTTTTTGTTCAGCACTGTCCACTTCCATATTGGTTGATCCATCTAGTGAGAAAATGCAAACAGTAAGCAGTAAGTTCTGGCCAACAGTAAAAATTTGAAGCTCAAGGACTAAGCAAAACATAATAACCTGAATGAAGGGTATGCACACCAAGGAAGACCATAAAGAAAGACACAAACAAGTAGTGCTCTCAAGAATTGTGAGAACAGCATCATACGAATTTCCATGCTACCAGAAGCACCAATCACGTGATGTATTTGGCACTCAACAGCTCAGTTTAGAGGGGTTGCAGAGCAGTGCAATGACAAATAAAGATGCATGCATAGAATAGATAATATGGTGTTCATTTTTATTCTTTTACAATTTTAGAAATAACAAATGGCAAGTCACTACACTATATTGCAATGTTTCACATCCAGTGGCTCTGGAGCAACATGTTGCTCACCAACCCCTTGGATGTTGCTTCCAGGGGCCTCAAAGCAGGTGTTTATTTTTGAATTCCTGGCTTGGAGGCAAGTTTTGTTGCACCAAAACCAGGTGTACTGCCAAAAAGAGCCTCCTGTAGGCCGTCAGTCCCCATGGGGCTATCAAATAGCCAATCACTTACTTGCTACCTCTGAGGAACATTTTGCATGCTTATTTTGCTCCCCAACTCTTTTTACATTTGAATGTGGCTCATGGGTAAAAAAGTATGAGGACCCCCCCTATAAAATATAGTACATATAGCACACATGCAAAAATCATCCTTATACGTAGAAGCAAAAAGTGAGATGTCTCTCAGTGTCGGACTGGCCCACTGGGATACCAGGAAAACTCCCGGTGGGCCCAGGTGTCAATGAGCCTCTTCCTTCTAACCATTTGGCCGATTTCATGGTCATTCCCTATTTTCTAATGGGAATTATAATGGCTCAGGTACAACCTGAAGTTTAACCAGTACTTAGGATTTGAATCATGAGTTATTCATCATTCAAGTCCATTTGGCACTAACATTAGGTATGCTCCCACCGTGATATAAGTGAACACCTTAGCAAACAGACAAAAACTATTCCCGCTCTACCACTAAGAATCCCCTATCAGACTGTAGAGTAATATTTTTCATCCTGTTCCCCTACTTCCTATATTGGTCAACAAGCAAAGTCTCCTATCAGACTACTACTACCACTTTAATTATGTAGGACAGCAAATATGTTTTCATATGTTAGCTATAGCTTATACATATGATTAAATGACCAGTAGCAATATCACTTCAGCACCTGCACAACACTGCTCTGTCTAGCATTTATGCTCCTATCTACAGTTTCACAGAAGGGGATTCTAAAAACAATGAAATGGGTTTATTATCTTTATATATTGTGAGGCATATATGGCTTGCTGTTCTTGCTAGTCTCCAGAACGGGATCGTTCGCACTCTATCGCCAGGCGACTTTTCGCTCTAGAGAACGGCCTTTACTCCGCAAATTCATTAAAGTGCGAATTTTACAGAACGTTATCTCTTTTGCCAGAGTCGACTTTGCCACGTCAGAGCAGGCAAACTGCTAAAATGAAGCTAGATCTTCCTAGTGACATCATATCCTGTCTGCTGGATATGCATTAAAGTTGTAAAAACATTTTTCCCAAGACATTTTTGGGGCATGAAACATTCTTTTTAGGATGGGCTCATGTGCATTAGAGGATCTCTTTATTCAGGTTCTTTGGACATTTGTGATAAGAAGTGGCCACTTCAAGCATTTGCACCAACATCTCTAAGAAAGACGTCTATACGACTTTAGTACCCACCATATTCAAATTGATCTAAGCATAAGAGGTCTAACTAAGTGTTTCTAGGAAGAAGCGATCGCTAGCATCATTTTGCTTTGGAACGCTCACACTAGCGAAAAGTAGCCAGCGTTTGGCACCCAGAACCCAACTTTGCATTTTAGTGAATTAGCATAGTGGTAATGAATCTTCGCCTGGCAAAGTTGTGCGAGGTATCGTGAAGCTGTTGCTGGCGACAATTCGCCTGTTAGTGAATTTACCCCAATATCTGTGGCTATATCTCAAGCTCACTCAGATCATTTTGCCAGTACAAAGTAGTGAACTATTAGTACCACACATAGACCCACACACCTGTGCCAATCCAATGTATGTTAAGAAGGGTTATCTGAGTCCTTATACACCCATATTTTAATGTATTTGGTCCAGGGTAAAGGTGGCCATACACGGAGAGATCTGCTCATTTGGCGATGTCACTTGAGGTGGGCAATATCGGGCTGATCAGATCGTGGGCCCTAGGGCCCAACAATTGGATCCTAACGATGGATAACGGGTGGTCAGATCGCAGGACCGCATCAACGAACAGATGCGGCCACAATCCAACGGGATTTTTAGTCCCGTCCTATCGACATATGGCCGACTTTCAGCCAGATATCAATCGGGGAAGCCCGTCGGAGGCCCCAAACATGGGCCAATAAGCTGCCGACTTGGTCTGTCGGCAGCTTTTATCGGCCCGTGTATGGCCACCTTAATTCACTGAGACCTCCAGGTTCCATGTGATTTGCTTACAGCTTGCTAAGCAAGCTAAGTAACTCATGCTATAAAACGAACGCTGGTCCCTTCCTGTAAATAGAGCAAACTAATATATCAGTCTGGTTGTAATGTGCAGCTTCCTTCAAAGCTTCCTATTTGCAATACATATATGGGATCAGTTATCTGGAAACCATACACTCCCTTTTATCCAAATAATCCAAATGATTTCCCTTTTCTCTGTAATAATAAAACACTACCTTGTACTTGATCCCAACTAAGATATAATAAATCCTTATTGGAAGTGAAACCAGCCTAATGAGTTTATTTTATGTTTACACAATTTTCTAGTAGATTTAAGGTACAAAGATCCAAATTATAGAAAAATTCCCAGGCCCCAAGTATTCTGGATAACAGGTCCTATACCTGTACTTTGCAATAGGCAGGCTGCATTCACCTGGCTTTCCACTTAAACAAAAACAAAACAACCATTGAAATCCATATTCCAAGCTTTGATTAAGCTTGCTGTCTAGAAATATTTCCATTAAAATAAATGCTGATGTGTCGATTAGTCTGAATGCATCGAGGCAGATATGTAGGAGCAACATAATTGTTCTTAGACATGGCACAACATTTTTCAACTAAACAATTGATAATCTAGCCCATAATCTTCTCAATCAGAAATGTAAAAAAAAGATAAACAAATTCAAGATTAAGTTCACAATAGGCTTCAGTACAGACGTTTTACACAAAAGATGTTTCTTAAACGGAACCATGTATGACCAGCTATATAGTACCCCTCTAAAACAGGAACAGTTAAGCAACATCAAGAAAGCTGCAGTTTTAAAGTTCACCTTGAAGTTAACTTTTAGTATGTTATAAGACCTGCTATTCTTACTAACTTTGTAATTGTCCAATTTTTATAGTTTTTAAATTATATATCTTCCTGTTTCAAGCTTTCAAATGGGGGGGGGGTCACACACCCATAACAGCCAACAGTTACATTTCATTACTTATCTTTCTATTTAAGTCTCTCCTATTCATATTCCAGTCTTTCATCCAATTACTGTCTGGTTGCTATGGTAAACTGGAACCTAGAAACCAGATAACTGCTGAACAAGCAACATAATTAAAAAAAAAGTATTAATAATAAAGAATAAAGACCAATTGCAAATCGTCCCAGAATATCACTGTCTACATCATACTAAATGGTGGGACTACACATTTAACATCCAAAGACTGCATGGACAACAATAAGAACATCCAACTTACTCATATACTGTATGCAAATTACATACTGCAAAATCAAGAAAACATCCAATTACTGTATAAACATAAAAAGGAAATCAATGGTAAATACGACTATATCAGAACAGAAATCTGATTACTGATCTGATTACTGATCCATGGTATGGGATCCTTTATCTGAAAACCTGTTATCCAGAAAGTTCAGAATTACAGAAAGGCTGTCTCCCATAGACTCCATTATAATAAAGTAATCCAAATTTGGATCAAAAAGTATTTCCTTTTTCTCTGTAATAATAAAACAGTACCTTGTACTTGATTCAAACTAAGATGTAATTAATCCTTATTGGAGGCAAAACCAGTCTATTGGGTTAATTTAATGTTTACATTATTTTCTAGTAGACTTAAGATATGAAGATCCAAATTATGGTCCCGAGCATTCTGGATAACAGGTCCCATACCTGTAACTCTTTTTGCTTGATATTTACTCTAATCCTTCTCTGCATATACATACTTTATCAGTAAATAATTGTCTATATTTTGAGTGGCATGGGCCAGAGGTATCTTGAACAAAACTAAACAGTCTTTATAATTTTTGCATTAATCCTAAAGAAAGATTACAAAGTCACTGCTTGTATATTGGCCCCTAGTAGGTTACCTGGCAAAATAGTATTCGCAAGCAATTCACAATACCTTAGTAATAATCAATAATAACGTTTGTTTTCTCAGCAGACATCACACTTCCTAGTCATTTCAGAAATGGCCCACTCACAGGCTAGTAACTAGCTAATTATGCCCCATGTGAGTTACACTGACAAAAGTTAACTCTCTAGATGTTGCTGTGCATCAGTCAATGTAATTTGAACTTGGTTCATTTTGTTTGTCAGCTGCAATCTCAAGTTATACAAAATAAAATAAATAAATAATTTTATCCATGGGCTATTTTCTTCACAATTTTTAAAAAATCTGAAAGCTACAAGTATAGCCACTGTCTTTACTTTGATTGCTATGTGAAAAGGCTGAGATCCTTTCATTTAAACTTGAAGAGCCTGTTCTGAGTCGATTCGCCCCACCCTCTTACCACCCAGCAGTCTCAAATCACAAGGTTTGTATTGATATCTACTCTTCTGCCTGTACCTCAGAAAACATAAGCTGGCTTTAAAAATGTTATGTAACACATTTAACCTAATTTAATTTCTTAAGTAAGGACAGAATTACCAGCTGTGCACAAGGGATATCATTAACACAATTATTGTTCTTTTGTGAGATGGTAGCATAAAACTGAGGAAGAGAAAACTGAACATATGCTCAGCTACACACTTTGATGCTACTGTATATCAGTTTTATTGGTTCTCCATAATTACCATTTCTACTAGTGACAGTTGAAGTTCAAAATCCTTTTGCTATAAATTTGAGATTTGCCAGGGCTCCCTTACTGTTGATGAATTTTTGGCAACAGTCCCTACATCTAATAAAGAATCCTTAGTAAAGAATATGGGGATTACATTTATAATTTTAGCAATACAACATTTTATAAAACCTCCTTTTTATGTTAAAGGAAACCAGGGGCACTCCGCCAGTGAGGCATGTTGAGCAACTCCCCTCAGGCGGCAGCGCCAGGTAGGTTTCCAGGGGCGGCAAAAAAGCCACTTCTGGTACCTTTAAGAGCCGAATTTCCAGTTTTGAAACCGGAAATTCGGCTTTACTAGAGCGATAGAGCGCAATTGCGCTCTTCGCACTAGTGTTCCTGCCAGAGAGCGGGGCGGCATTTGAGGAGCTGCCTCAGGGGCTTCCTCATAAGAATCGGCCCTGAAAGAAACTGATATAATGTAAAGGGATTCTGTCACAGGAAAACATATTTTTTACAAAATGCACCTGTTAATAGCACTCCTTCAGCAGAATCCTGAATTGAAATATGTTTTTGAAATCTGACGTGGGGCTATACAGGTTCTTAGTTTCCCTGGTGCCCTGATTTCCTACCCCACCCCCTCCCGACTATCCACATAACAATGGGCAGGTGCAGGTAACATGATAACAGCTCCCTAAAACCTTAATTGCTAAAAATTATCCCATGCCTCACCTAGTGGTAGATATGAGACTAGCACTCAAAAGTAAAAAAAAAACCCAAGTCGTAGGAGAAAAATAGCTTGAAAGCTCCATTGTGAAGTGATGGCTTTTTCTGAAAGCACAAGAGGAGGCACAATAACCTGAGATGGTTGCCTGCACACCATTATTACAACAAAAACAATATACATTTATGGGTTCAAGAATACAATTTTAAATGGTAGAATGAATTATTTTCAATGTAAACAGTGTAATTTAGTAATTGTACACCATAAAACCATGACAAAATCCCTTATGTAAGCATTTCACTGCAAAGAGGCTTGTATTCTTTTCCAATATCTTAGTGGGTTTCCTCTGGGTGCTTCAGTTTTTGCCCACATTTCCAAATATATACAGGCAGGTTCATTGGCTCCTGACAAAACTGAATAGTGATTAGACTGTAAGCTGCACTGTGGCAGGGACTGATGTAAATGAAGTATAATTTCATTAAAGCACTGCATAAATGCATCGGCACTAACAGATAATAATATTGACATTTCTATTTTCAGCCACCTGAATTTCCAGGCCCACAGTCTACAGCTAAAATATGTTGGACCTGGAAGTTTCACTGCCAGAAAGTTGGGTCAGGGTTATGATATGGCTATGATTAAATTAAAAAAAAGTTAGAATTAAAACTAACTCTTAGTTTAATATAGATAATGATATTCTAAGGCAATTTGTCTTCATTATTTATTGACAGATGGAATACTTTTTATATGTCTAAAGCGATGAAATGTCTTTATATAATATTTGAACTGCAGCCTTGAAACGATGTGTAATGTCTAGTTAAACTTAACTTGGGAGATTTCTAGGCATCCTCCAAGCTGTACATATACCATTGTAGGACAGAAGTATTAGTCTAATAGCCATTGCTTGCTAGAAGAATCCTCTATTCCCCCACCACCCATTTTTTATTCTCCACAGATAGAAGAGAAGATCAAGGGACCAACTGGCTCAAATACCCACATTCAGAGCATGTGATAGAATTTGGTGGACAGCAGCAGCTTTGGTTGATCTATAGTATCAGCTTGCCTGTAAGCGCTCTCTTTTTATGTCCCTGCTAATGATGGTCGAACCTGACCCATTTTGCATTGCCGAAAATTCACTGAAATGCATTGAAGTCTACGGGTGACATTTTTTTGACGCACAACAAATTATTGTTGACGCACGACAATGTTTTTCACCCATTGGAGTCTATTGGCGTAATTTTCGCTGAAAAACTTGGCGAAAAATTTCACTCATCACTAGTCCTTGATATTCTTTGCTAGGCAAATGGAATACCCCTATGATCAGCATTTTAAGCGGCCGCACTCACTAATAATGGGACCCAATCTTCATCTGCTCCTCCTATTGGGAAATCCTCAGTTCTGCAAGTCTTCAAAAAGTGAGTACAATATCTAGTAGAGTGGTTGAAGAACTGAAGAGGCACTAACAAAATTGTGTGGGCAACAGCACAGGGCAGGAAAAGATTAGGACTGGAACAGGACTGAGTTGGTAAAAAAGCTTATACAGGTATGGGATTCATTATCTGGAAACTAGTTATCCAGAACACTCTGCATTACAGGAAGTGTCACATTCGGTATCCCAACCCATAACAAACACCAAGGTTTTGATCACAGCCTGTAACAGCCGCCTTCCATGTAAAGGCCCTTCGCTACTCTATTCCAATGCTGCCAGATCTTTAAGTGAGAGAGAATTCTGGGCAGGCAAGAGAACCCGGAACGTGTGACAGAACTAACTGCAAAAGAGCTAATTATAGTCGTAGAACAGGCCAGGGTCAACATTAATCAGTCAGGGCAGTACAGAGTCAGGATCTGTAAGAATAGTCAGTAACAGGCAAAGGTTGTACAGGCAGTGATTCAGCAGAGGTCAGGGACAGGCAAAGGTCAAGAAGAGGGAAACAGACAATAAGCACACCCAGGAACTATCTAAAAATAGACTTACTTTGGACAATGAAAAACGGACATGGTGCCTTAAAATATTTGAATTTTGTGCCAAGCGCAATGACGTTCGATGCAGTGCGCCAAATAAAATCACATGCAAGTCAAAACACAAGCACCACTATGCACATGTGCATCCTCGCACCCCACTAAACCAACAGGTATTGTTACAGGTAGGCCGTCTCCCATAGACTCCATTTTATCCAAATTATTAAAATGTATTTCCTTACTCTCTGTAACAATTAAAGGAGAAGGAAAGGTTAAAACTAAGTAAGCCTTATCAGAAAGGTCCATCTAAATATACCAGTAAACCCCCACAGGGCCGGATTTCTGAAAGCCGCGCCCCAAGGCCAGTGCCCTGACGCTTCGTGTATGCGCCCTCCCTTCACTGCGCGGTCCTAGCGCCAGGCGCATGGTCCAAAGCGTCGGCCCCTGAGCGCAAGCGAGTGCACTATACTGTATTGGAGCGCCAAGCGCTTCCTTGGATGCGGCAGGGCGGCATGCCGCCCCTAAAATTTTGCCGCCCTAGGCCCGGGCCTATGTGGCCTCGCCACAAATCCGGGCCTGAACCCCCAAAGTAATGCTGCTCTGAGTCCTCTGTCAAAAGAAACACAGCATTTCTTTCCTTCTATTGTGTACACATGGGCTTCTGTATCAGACTTCCTGCCTTCAGCTTAAACCTCATTGCCCTGGGCAAGAGCATGCTCAGTTTGCTCCTCTTCCCCACCCCCTCCCTTCTCTACTGTAATCTGAGCCCAGAGCAGGGAGAGACTCAGGCAGGAAGTGATGTCACACCATGTTAATACTGCAGCTCCTATCCTAAACAAACAGAGAGTTTCTAGAGCTTTTTACTCAGGTATGGTAAAACATTCTACAGAATAAATATAGCATTGTAGCTTGCACTATTGCAGCTAATCTATTGGCGATAAAATGCCTCCGTAGTTTTCCTTCTCCTTTAAACAGTACCTTGTACTTGATCCAAACAAAGATATAGTTAATCCTTTTTTTTTTATAATTCTTTATTTTAATTTTCAAGGGATATAGAAAAGAAAAAAGGAAAAGAAAGATATAGTTAATCCTTATTGGAAGCAAAACCAGCCTATTCAGTTTATTTAATGTTTTGATGATTTTCTAGCAGACAAAGTATGAAGATCCAAATTATTGAAAGATCTATTATCTGGAAAAACACCAGATCCCGAGTGTTCTGGATAACAGATCCCCCTACCTATAACAAAATACAGTAGAGCAAATCAGGAACAGGCAAGGTAACACAGAAAAGACTTTGATTTTTTTAAGGAACAGGTCACCCTCCAAGGCCATAGACCATGGTCTGTATCTTGGGCAGAGCAACAAGTGAAGTGACCAGACATCAAAGGGCTGTAACCACCAGTTTCAAACAAAGCAATGTCCTCTATGATCTGGTACAGGCAGGATTATTGATCTGGTGGGTTGCCTCAGGAGTCACAGCAGGATGCAATGGAGCTGACCCTGGAGCAGGAGAATGGAGGTCTAATACAAATCTCTTCTGCCAAGCAAGCAGAAAGAGAGCCAGATCATATCGCAATGGCCTCCATAATGCAGTCTGCACCACAGATGTGCCTAGTTCTATTTCCAGTAGATCCTTACATTCTTGGATTATCTGCAGGCTGTTCCTATCTGAGGGCTTCTATTTATAAAGAGCTTCAAGAACAGAACAGAGAATTCAGTGTTTTGGATATGACATTCCAAATTTGGCTAATACATGAAGAGTATCAAATCCTTCTTTCTTAAGGGCATTCCTTATAACCCCAAAAGTTATTAACATGTTTGTATCAGTCTTTGGTTAGTGGTGCTCAATGGCCTGAGAGAGAGAGTGTCATCACTGGAACAGATTCAGTTTTCAAAGAATTGTTTAGATAGTTCATAAGGTTATTTTGTATTTTCAGAGACTCTTGTAAGAGCATGAGTTCTTAAATCAGTAAATGAATTCTTCAACAGGGGTCAGAGAATGTTCTAGGAGACTTTCTCAACAAATGCTAAATAAATCACTAGTAGGAGTAGGAAGTAAAGTTATAGATCTTTGCGTTGTTAGCTTTAGACCTGATGGCAACAACAAGAAACTTCTCAGTGTCTGCTCCCTGAGCAGATTAAAAACACTGTTCGCCTGGATGTCATGTCAAGTTTTGGTACTTCATTCTTAGCTTGCCTGCTTCCCCCTTTCCAATAATTCCAAAGAATTTTCCAAAAAAAACAAGAGAATTCAAGTTTCAATTGTCATAGAGTTCCAGCCTCATCCAGCAAGATCCTGTCTAAACAGAATTTGTTATTCTTGTGTTCAGGAATCAGTGAGCTGCATGTTGCATTCTCATTCATTCTTTTGACACGTACTCGAGGCTTGTCGTGGCAGCCTCTCAAAAAAAACCTTTCCTCGTCATATTGCCGGTTGTGTTGTCTACCTTTTAATATACCTATATTACTAAAAGATTACTTTAAAATGACATTTACACTATCATAAATATGCCACTAAAAGTTAATTTGATAATGAACTTTCCCTTTAAGTGCAGAAGTTCTATGAATTTATTACAACTGGATATTTTTTTTTAGGTTTTGGAATTATGCAACTTGCTAGCTGGTAGATTTGACTACAATTTGTCAAAAAATAGAAAAATGAAACAATTATCAATTGTTACAAACAAGACTATAAACAACCTGCCAATTTAAAAATAAAATACAGGCATTAAAAGAGTACAAAAAAACTAATTATTTAATTACCAGTGCTTAACAGTGTATATCCCAGATTTACCTTTTTTTTATATTCAAATGTTCAGTTTTCTTAACCGATGTCCGCGTTAGAAACATTTAGACCCTGTTAGTCACGGTCCTCTGTGACTCAAAAAAAAGGTGCTGAAAGAGTCAACTGCCAATACTTCTGATCCACTTTTCATGTATCATCGAGTCAATGTTTTCAGTTGGGTATACATAGCATCATTCTTTGGAAATAATCCACAGTCTGATCCAAGAGCGTCTTGAATTATTTCCTTCACAAAGGAAGAAAGTGGACACAAAACAAGGGATCTTTTCAACATTTTTTATGTGATGAATAGCTGTGTTGAATACCAAGTCCCACACTGATGAAACAAATGATATCACATGTTCAAACCTCAATACAGCAATCTGGTTTGTTTCTAAAGCAGTGACAAGACGAGGCACCCACAAATTCTGTCCTTCCGGTGCCAAGAAATTCCATAGAGCAGTCATTGCTTTGAAAGCCAAGATCTCAAATCTCAAAACCACCCACTGAAGATCCACATTCTATTGTGCACAGGGATGATGGCATTTACTTTACAGCACTGTTTCCCAAAGTACTGGTCACCATGACCAATGAAACATTCAATAATTCCATAGAATTTTTTAATTTTTTCCCGGGTATTATTTGCCACTACATCTACTTCTCAAAGACTTGTCTGTAAAGTAAAATTGTTTTGATTTTTTTTTGTTTTTTGTACAATAAAAACACACAACACTCTGCACCACCATCTATAATACTTACAGCATGAGTAATGTATTGGGTTCTCTGGGCAGTACACATTTGAACTCTGTCTTATTTCTAAGTGCAAAGGCACTGGTCCCAGATAAGTTAATTAGATGCAAAAGCTGCCCTGTGAAAATCAATAGGATCTGTAGTTTCAAATGGGCAATTTCATGTAGGATATGGATGTTAATAAAAAAATTGCATTCCCAATAAATGAACACCAGTTAGACTTAGTCATAAGCAAACGAATACAGAAGTATATTGAGTTTAGTGAAACCACATTATATATTTGTATGTCCTGTATCTTTGAGCATTTAATAAAGGCAAGTTATTTATGTAAGTTCACAGTGGACAGGAATATGCTGTCATCAACTATTAAACACTGCATTAAAGGAAAGTGATACCAACTGATTACAAGAGACTTTACAATTACATCAGCTCAGACCTTCACATGAATATAATGGATACAATCTTGAGACGTATGGGACATGCTACTTAATAAAAGATGACTGTTTAGTTCTATTATCTTTATATTCTATATGTTTTATTGATATAGCATTTCCCACAGTTCTGCAATATGATGTTGGAGATACACATACAAACATTGACATATATATTGCACAAGTAGCAGAGAATACTTTGCTAACAAGTTTTTACTCTATATTCCATCCATCCTGTTCTAATTTCCTAATTTCCTAATTCAGTTTTCTATACACTCTCTTCTGATCCATGGACTTCCTCACTACTTTTGTATTTACAAACGTATATCTTTGTATTCCACAGAATTACAACCTTTGTCTCTGGATAAGGGATCATTCTGTAATTTAGATCTCCATACCTTAAGTCTACTAGAAAATTGTGTAAACATTTAATAAACCCAATAGGCTGTTTTTACAGCCAATAAGGATGAATTATTTCTTAGTTGGGATTAAGTACCAGGTACTGTATTATTTCTCAATTATAAACCTCCGATGTTGTGTTAGCCCAGAAACTTCACAGAGATCTCTGAGTACTTCAAAATTTGGCTTTATTCATGCACACTAAGAGGCACAATTATTAAAGGTTGAATTTCTAATTTATGTGAGTTTTTTAACTCTATTAAATTCGAATAGACTCGAAATTCAATTGGGGTTATTTAATAAAAAAATAGAACATCTTAAAGGACAAGGAAAGTCTAAAATAGAATAAGGCTAGAAATGCTGTATTTTGTATACTAAACATAAACATGAACTTACTGCACCACAAAGCCTAATCAAACAAATGATTTATGCTTTCAAAGTTGGCCACAGGGGGCTGTCATCTTGTAACTTTGTTAAACATTTTTGCCTGACCCTGCACATGCTCAGTGTGGTCTGGGCTGCTTAGGGATCATCATAAACAAAGCTGCTTGAATTCTGCATGGCTGGTAAGTAAGGTGGGGGCTCCCCCTGCTGTTCATAAGTATGATTGTTTCCCTGCTCAGCAGTTAGGGACCATCTGACAATTCCTATCCACAGCAGTAAATGAAGGGAAATTTTCACTGCATACAGTCAGGTTTCAGGTACACATTTTTTAATTAAAGTATATTGGAGATAGGTTTCTTTTTCATTAAAGAAAGTAAAAATGGGATTTATTGTTTTGCCTTTCCTTGTCCTTTAAACTCACACAGATTTTACCAGCTCAAGTAGAATTCGACTAAACTCGGTTCGAGTTTTTTCTCTGAAAAAAACTTGAATGTCAGGAAGGCTACTAGAACGTCCAAGTTGGTCCCCAACCTCTCCCATTGACTTACAAATAACTCAGCAGGTTATAGGTGGCGAATAGTCAAATTCAACTTCTTAAAGAGCCTGAGTGTGATAAATCTTGAAATTCGAATTTGAATTAAAACTCAAATCGAGTTTGTACAATTCACAATTCCAATTTGAGAGTTTTGATCATAAAAAAAAATCAAAAATTCGAATTTTCAATTTGACCCTTAATAAATCTACCCCTTAGTGATAACATGAGGCAATATCTGTGCAATTCAAGCTTAAGCATTGTATGCCTTAGTGTAACTGTATTATTACAGAGAACTATTATTATTACAAATTATTTGGATAAAATGGAGTCTGTGGGAGACAGCCTTTCTGTAATTAGGAGCTTTCTGGATAACGGATCCCATACCTGTACTTTGATCGTTTTCATTTGAAGATTTGTTTATACTTTACCTCCCACTCAGCTCTGTTGCTCTATCTCTGATTTCTCAAAACTATACATTGTCCATTTTTTTATGCATTTCTCACTACTATCCGTTGCTATTTCACCTTTATCTAGACCATGTTTTCTCCTTTGACTGTATAAGTAAGAGAAGCATCATACATAAAATACTGGACTATTCGCGTTTATAGATATTTATTGTGTATGGACATTTTCAACCAGCTCATTTAAATTATACTTTCAAGTTACAAGAAAAGGTTATTATGAAGTATTCACTGACACAGTGCTGAAACTTTAAACATTTTATCCTTGTGAGAGGTTGACTTAAAGTAACAGTAATAGCAAAACATTAGTGTTTCAAATTAAATAAAATATAATGTACTGCTGCCCTGCACCGGTAAATGGTCTGTGTTTTCTTCAGGAAAACAACTATAGTTTATAGACATAAGCTGTTGTGTAGGCATGGGTATAGCCATTCAAGCTGGGAAAAAAAGGAGAAAAGGTACAGATTACAAAGCAGATAAATAAGATCTGTAGAATACAATGGTGTTTAACTAAGTGTATGTGTTATCTATGTAACCTGTGTCATTTATCTTTACAATAAATCCCCCCACTGTTAAGTTTTCCCATGAAAAATCAACTTAAATTCGAGGAAAGAACTGTATGAGGAAGGTTAGTCACTTAGGTTTTTGGGGTAAAGTGAATAAAATAACATACTGCGGTTTTCTGCAGCCATTCCTTTAAACTATAGTGTCACTGTAATAATGTGGGTTTTTGCAAACTTCTAAATATGTGGGGTCAGATTTGTACATTTATTTTGTTTTTCCTGGCTCCTGTTTTACTTTTACAACCATTAAGCAGTAAATTGCAAAGAAACAAGGAAGGTGTTAATTATGACAAGATATAATTATGTTCAGGACCAGCCTGGCAATCTGTAGATTCTGGCAAATGCCAGAGGGGCTGCTGTAAGATATCACCGACTTTAGGGCTGGTATGGGGGGGGGAGGTCTGTTTGGATCTTGAAAAGCCAGATCTATATCCCCCCAGTCCAGGCCTGATTAGTTTTATAATTGGGCAACTCATGTTTAAAGGTGGCCATACACGGGCCGATAAAAGCTGCCGACAGACTGTGTCGGCAGCTTATTGGCCCGTGTATGGGGGCCCCCGACGGGCTTCCCCGATCGAGATCTGGCCGGAAGTCGGCCAGATCTCGATCGGATGGGGTTAAAAATCCCGTCGGATCGCGGCTGCATCTGTTCGTTGATGCGGTCCCGCGATCCGACCGCCCGTTTGTGAGAGCTGGATCCGATCGTTGGGCCCTATCGGAGGGAGACATCGTCAAACGAGCGGATCTATCCGTGTATGGCGACCTTAACTCAGGTTAAATTACCTTTTTGATTCAGACCCAAGCATTGGACAGTCCAACCCAAAAGCCTTAAAATACCTTGCCTATTTATCAATGGCTTCAGTCTCCTCTCTTCTGTCTGCATATGCAGATCACAGCACCATTTTTAAAAACATATCACTGTTATTCCTTTTACTACAAGCATGGGACCCATTATGCAGAATAATTGAGACCTGGGGTTTTACTGATAAGTGGCCTCTCTGTAATTTGGATCTTCCCACATTAAGGGGGATATTTATTAGACGTCGAGTTTGTGAGGTTTCTACCTTGAATAAACTCACAACTCAAATGTTTTTTTATTTATGAAAAAACCTGAATGTAAAAAACTCGATTAAATAAAATCGTTGGAAAAAACTTGAATACCTTCAAATTTATCGAGTTATAGTCTAAAAAAACATGAATTTATCGAGTTTTGGAGTGCAAACCACTGTAAAAACCCGAAAATCATAAAGGCAAAAAACATCTTCAAATGGTTAAAGTAATTGATCAGTGTAAAAATAAAACTAGGTAAAAAGATAGGCTTTGCAAAATAAAAAATGTTTTTGATATAATTAGTTAGCCAAAAATGTAATGTATAAAGGCTGGAGTGGCTGGATATGTAATATAATAGCCAGAACACTACTTCCTGCTTTTCAGCTCTCTCGGTTTCTACTGATTGGTTACTAGGCTGTAACCAATCAGAAACTTGAGAGGGGGCCACATGAGTCATAATTGTTTACTATTGAATCTGAGGATCAATTGAAAACTAATTGGCGCGAATTCACTAAGCGTCGAAGCGCCGAACGCTAGCGTTAATTCGTTAGCGTTTGGCATTTTTCGTTACTGTGCAAATTAACTAACGAACGCTGGCGTAGTTTCGCTAGTGTTACTTCCCACCCTTACGCCAGGCGAATTTTCACTAGTGACGTAACTACGCAAATTCACTAACTTGCGCAGTGTACTGAACGCTACCTTTTACGCTAGACTTCCTTCGCCACCTCAGACCTGGTGAAGCGCAATAGAGTAGATAGGGATTGTTTCAAAAAAAGTCAAAATTTTTTCTAAGTCCCAAAAAACACTGGCGTGTTTTCTACATGATGGGTGATAGGCTGAAAAAGATCGAAAATATTTTTGGGGCTCCCCTCCTTCCCCCCTACATTTCCTGACTCATGGCAACTTACCTAGACAGTGGGCACATGTGTAGGGCAAAATAACATTTTTATTTGCTGATTTGAAGGTTTTCTAGGCATTTGAAGTGGTGATACGTGTTCCTCCATTGAAATTTAAATTTCGTGCCGTATTCAAATGAACCATCGCTAGCGAAACTTTGCTTCGCTTGGTGAATTAACGCTAGCGCAACTTCGGAAACTTATGCTACCCCTGTGCGCAACTTCGGATTTTAGTGAATTTGCGGAGCGCTGGCGAAAATACGCCTGGCGAAGTGTGGCGAAGTGCGGCGAAGTGTAGCGAAGTTGCGCCTGGCGCAACTTCGCATCTTAGTGAATTTGCCCCATTGACAGTTATGTCCCATGTGGCCTGCCTTCAAGCCGCTGACTAGTTCAGAGTTATAGAAATGAAAAGCAGGTAGTGTTCTGGCTATTATTTTAGACATCCAGTCACTCCAGCCTTTATACATTACATTTTTGGCTAACTAATTATATTAGAAACATTTTTTTTTGCACAGCCTATTTACCCAGTTTTTATTTGTACAGTGAACTGTTCCTTTAAAGAGACCTCTGCCATTGACTTCTATATGACCTTGACAGGTTTCTAGCTGGAGTATTCTCAGATTTTGGCTTTCAGAAAAAATTTTGTATTTTTTTTATCCTGAAAAATTTGAGTTTTTAGTGAAAACTCGAATTCAAATTTGTGAAAACACAACTCAACCTTTCATGAATAGTCATAGGGGCCGATTCACGAAGGGTCGAATATCGAGGGTTAATTAACCCTCGATATTCGACTGGGAACTAAAATCGTTCGACTTCGAATATCGAAGTCGAACGATTTTGCGCAAATCCTGCGATCGATCGATCAAAGGATTTTTCGTTCGATCGAACGATTAAATCCTTCGAATCGAACGATTCGAAGGATTTTAATCCAACGATCGAACGAAAATCCTTCGATCAAAAAATCACAGGCAAGCCTATGGGGACCTTCCCCATAGGCTAACATTGACTTCGGTAGCTTTTAGCTGCCGAAGTAGGGGGTCGAAGTTTTTCTTAAAGGGACAGTACTTCGACTATCGAATGGTCGAATAGTCAAACGATTTTTACTTCTAATCGTTCGAATCGTTTAAATTCGATCGAATTTAAACAATTCGATGGTCGAAAAAATACTACGAAATTCGAATTTTTTTTATTCTAACCCTTCACCCGAATTTCGTGAATCGGCCCCATAGTCTACTAAAAAAAATAATTTAAATGTTAATCAAGGATTAACATTTATCAAGGGTCGAATTTCGAGGGTTAAAAAACCCTCAAATTCGGCCCTCAAAGTAAAATCCTTTGAATTCTAATATCGAATTTGAAGGATTTTAGCGCAAAAACTTTGAAGGAACGATCTACTAAAAATCATTCGAACCGAACGATTTTAAGAGATCGATCGAAGGATTTTTATTCAATAAAAAAAAAAACTTACAAAAGTGCCGGGGAAGGTCCCTTATAGGCTAACATTGCACCTCGGTAGGTTTAAAGTGGTGACGTATGAAGTCGAATTATTTTTTAAGAGACAGTACTTCGATTATCGAATAGTCGAACACTTTACTTGGAATCGTTCAAATCATTCGATTTGATCGAATTTGACCAATTTGATGGTCGAAGTACCCAAAAAAATTACTTCGAAATTCGAATATTTTTCAATTCGAATTATTCACTTGAGCTTAGTAAATCTGCCCCTAAAAGTTAACTCAAAGGTGAACAACCCTTTTAAGATATATTAACTCATCTTCACTTTCTTATCTTCATCTTGATCCTGTATATTTTCTTTTGTTCCATGCCCTCTTCTGGCTATTCCATTTATAGTCCTTTCATTCCTATTCCTTCTATTACCACTCCTCACAAAACACCGCCTCCCTCTTCTTTCATACTGCTCCATTCCCTCATGGTCCTCTACTCCCCCCATTTGTAACCCACTCCCCTTCCTAATTATTCCCTGTTCTTGTTCAATTCTATTCATTTCTCTCAATTGTCTTCTTTCATGATACCCACTCACATTTACAAATGATGTCCTTATCAACAATGTCTTGATAAAACAGGTATGGGATTTCTTATCTGGAAACCAGATATAGATAAAGCTGAAAAGACTCAATTTTAAGCAATTACTTTTATTTTCTGTGTAATAATAACAAGTACCTGTACTTGATCCTAACTAAGCCACATTAGTCTTTAAAGGTGGCAAAGCAATCCTAAATTGTTTAAGTAAATTTAAGGTATGGTAATCCAAATTATTGATAATCCATTATCCAGAAAACCCTTTAACTGTAGTTTATATGCCACCACATATATTATTACATTACTCCTTTATTGTTACTGGTTTTTCCAATAGTTTTAATCTTCCCTATTTATAACATTCGCATCTGGGATCATTTATTCCAGACACGCTGTAGGAAAACTATACCCCCAAATGAGTATTTAAGCAACTGTACTCTGTAAATCCTTTTTCCACAGTGTCCATTGTCACCCAGGTATTCCTCAGGAGAGGATACCAGAACAGTGATGTTCAATGGTACTGTCTTTTTGCACTACTATATTCACTATAGTTACTATTGTGTTTATATCATTTCACCATTGTCGGGACAAACTGGATTTTTCCCCCGGGTGTATGTAGGGATCTATAGGATATCCTATCCCTATAGAATTAATCCCCTACCTTTCCTTGTAGTTTCTCTTATCCCTTTTTATTTGGCAAAGCCCTTGCAAATGGTGAAGTGTAACATCCTCACCTATTGGACAAAGAGCGTAATGACACTCCCCTGCCACACTGCTATATAGTGTTGTGCAGGGAGTGGCCTCTTCCTCTTTGGCTCCTGGTGTCTGTGCTGCTAGGTGTTTCCCATTGAGCCTGGGATCACCAAGGCCCCAGTAAAGAATGAGGTTAGATATCATTAGGGCAGACCTGTAATAGTCTTTCTAGGAGAGAGAGATAGTCAGCGTTGTGTAGCATGAGCAGCTAAGTGCTCCATCAAGGATAGTAGCAGGGAGTAGCTTCCCAAAGGCTTCTTGTTTGCCTTTAGAGCAGGGAACTCAGTGATAGCAAATCTAGGTTAGCAGTGGACTGCCTGTACCCTACCTGATTGATCCCGATCCCCTCACTGGTATATTGGTCTTTGGGACAGAGGTATTCTCCTTGACTATTTGACTATGGGAGTGACAGTCTCTATCATGCTGCATCATCATCCTGCTATCCTTCCTCCTCTGATATGCTATACCTGCTACAACTCCTGCGTGAGTAAACCTGTGGTCAATTTGCATTTGCATATTTGTTCAATAAATACCACTCTTTTGTTTGCATAAAGAACCTCCTGGCGTCCAATTCATCTACTTTTACACTAATTAGCCTGTGGGTTGTAGTTATACAACATCTTAAAGGGGAAGCTTCCATTTGGCGTAGGCTCTGCCCTGAGTGTAAATGTGAATAAAGATTTAGTGCGCTGTATTCTCGAATGGCAATAACCTAGAAAAGAAGAAGAGGCCTAGATGGTGTATTAACCTTTGTATAAATGGATATTTATGCGCTCAGATTTACTCACATGGAGATGGCGATAATCAGACAGTTCAAATATGTGATCGCTCCTTAATCCAGGTGTATACGGCCCTCCCTACTGCGTGCCTGGCGGGGGAGAAGCTCACAATAGTGCAGAGCGGCTGATGTTAAATGCAAAAACTAAATATTTCTGCGCTTACCGGAAGATGAATAATCACAGTGCATTCAGTCCTCTGGGAGTAGCGGTATGCTGCAGCAGTCCTTGCGGGTGTATTCGCCGCCCCGGTTCACCGATCTTGTTAGGTAGAGCTGGGAGATGAAGTTGAGCAATAGGCAGTGGATCAGCCTCTTTCAGCTTCCAAAGGATAGCGCTCAGCTTGTTCTCCACACTTCCAGGTGAAGGGTTAGTCTCCGCTAATCCTTTTTTGGCATTAACACATTCAAGCCCATTTCAGGGAAATAAATAAATACTTTTATTGGAATAAATAATTAAATATATAAAAGACTTTACAGAGCTATTGTGTTGCTCCTGCATACTCCCAGAGGGTACAACAAGGCCCAGTAAATCCAGATTACCCTAGAGGGACCTGAACCTCTAGTGTCGTAGTCGGGGTTCAGGGACCCCGTGAATGACTAGTGAGTGGTAGGAATATAAGTGTTATTGACTCTCTGGGAGAGTAAGGCAGACTGAGGGAAGAGAGAAAGAGCATCTTTGTGCTTCATCAAGGAGGTGTAGCAGGGAGTTTCTTCCCACGCTAAAAGATTTGCCTACAGTGAAGGGACATAGTGGATAGGGTGTCAGGCGTTAGGTTCTCCTCCCTGACCACTCCACTGGGTGAGATCCAGACCACGTGTGAGGTATTTCTGCCTGGAGGTATGCTGTACTGCCTTGACTACATCCTCAGGAAACGAACCTGCATCTACCTCTGATATACTATCTGAGCTGTGTGCCTATATCTTCTGCAAACTTCTGATGTAAGTACCCTGTGGACCTCCAGGTGACCATTTCTATATTGGTTAAAGCACAGTAACCTGTGGGAGTTGTAGTTGCACTACACCACACCTTTATTATTTCCACTTTTCGAAGGCCCTGCCTTAAGTGTTAGAGTCCAGTGTAACCCATGCTCTAGTATACTAGCTGGTTGTTAACCCAGTTGGCCTGGATAGTCCAAAAACGTGTTACAGTATATTTTTTGGTTTGTATCTTTCTCTGTATGATGAAGGAGCAACAGAATCCTAAAGAGACTCTGACCATATACCTATAAGAGAGGCAGTGGGTGAATTGATGCCGCCCAAAAGCAATCATTCTCTACTCGTCTGGAAAATTCTGTAAGTGTTAATAATGCTGACAGAAAATGTTTTCCGTGTTCCCTTTCTAAAACTGATTAAAACCGTTTCCTTTCAATCTTCATTTTAACATAAAGGGGGTAAGAGATTCCCTGCGGTGTTGTGTTCTATGCAGCACTCAATATACTTTTTTAAGGAACTGAATAGTGGATCACTTTAGAAAAAAAAAAGATTGAGAAATGGAATGACGTGCGTTTTCACAGGCTTCTAGACTAGAGGTGGCTAAAACGTGGCCCGCGGGCCTGCCTCAGTCGTGCTAGGGTAGAGCTGCACTGCAGCTACGACGTGCCCCTCCTCTCAGCCCCATCCTCAAGAGCTTGCACAGTCATCAGCTGCTTTTTCCGGAGACTTTGGCTGGCAGCCTCGGATCTCTGCAGCTAGAGCTGTCCTCATATGAACCCTGAGAAGCTGCCAGAGTTCAGTGCGCGGGCTACAGGAGGTAAGAGGCCTCCCACAGCAAAGGCAGCAGCTTCAGGAGACGAGCTTGGATGAGATGGGGGGAGTGATGTGAGGCAGACCCACACACACAATCAAATCGTTACATACATACATGCGTTAAGTACAGGTGCGGGCAGGGCGCAATATCCTGGCGCACCACAGACGGAAAGGTAAGCAAAAACGTTCAAGCCAACTGCCCAGAATAAAGTGACTGTCCTCTAAGGGGGCGGGGGGTGAGGGTGAAAGGACGAACAGTTCTACAGCTGCGGACGCTGGAGCCAGGGGAGGGGTGAGATGGAAACGTCTCTGAATGACCCAAGCCAAGCACAAAAAAGGGGGGTGGGGGATGAGGAAATGCCCCTAGTTGATCTTATGTAACGTACAATCAATCAAATGCAACCTGATGATAAGAAATTACCTCCTCGTCTCCTAAATGGTTTCAACCCTATATTTAATTAGTTCTTACTCTCAGCTTACAGGTTGCTGAAGAAGATTGTTCTTGGGGCAAAATGTGGAAACCAATGTTTATGTGCTCCCAGCTGTATTAAAGTACCAAATCTGTCAAACCCCATATAATATTGGGGGAATTACAATTGAACAACTGCTCAGAGGTGACTGGACATCTCTATGGCATCATCTTGCCAATAAAACTCTGACCCCAGCACTAGCAGTGATTATGGTGCAGCTTGTTTAGAAATGGGAATTACTTGATTTGATGTCAGATGACCTGCCTCAGAACTTTGCAGGAGGCAGAATTGTCAGTCGCCATTTTGCGTATTGGTTCTGTGTGACATAATTTGCTGTACATGTCTTCTAAGGAGAAAAGTCTCCCTGGCTGTATTTTGACTCAACATGTTTGTGTCTAAACTTCGACCATAACTTTTGCCAATGTTATGCCTATGTAATAAAGTTTAAAAAACAGTTAAACTGTGTTATAATGTAGGTGTTCCATTTTGCTTTTTCATGTTTATTCTCCTATGCACCTGATTTGACTTGGAAAATATGGCATGTATTTATTTGTGTTTGCAGGGTCACTAAAATGAATTTTCTCCTGGTCACACACATCTGTCCATGTACCTTTATACTGATGCACAGGACTGCTTTTAAAATCATTATTATATACTTAACTTCCACTCTTGCATGTGAATTGATAAAGTTCACTGCTTATGTAACTAAGCTTCCTGTGACTTTTTCATTTCTTATACCAAGTGCACTGGTACAATATGTAGCCTAGGATATTGTTATAATCATGGTACCTTAGGGTCAACCATTTTCCTTTACTGAAGTAGCCCAAGTTTTATACTGCAGTAAATCATAAATTCCAAAAAGGTTGTTCACTGGCAGCAGAGGGTCAATGGAGAGAGCCAGCATTTGCATGTAATGGTGATATTTGATGTCTTTTACCATAATAATTATATGGAAACAGTAAGGGTTGGAATAAGAAACAGCCAAAGATGATTAATAGTAACATATTTTGGTCTGCACCAGGAGGCTGCTTGTCCACCGCAGTACTTCCAAGAAAAAGGATCTGCCAATCATAGTAACATAGTAAGTTAGGTTTAAAAAAGACACACGTCCATCAAGTCCAACCTTTTTACTTTTTTTAACCTGCCTATCTGCCAGCTGATCCATCAACTGTTGAAGTTTAAAAAGTTCAAAAGAAAGAAAAAAAAAAGTTCCTGTTTTCCTGGTTTTTCTGCACTTTCCTATTAAATGTAGCACTACTGAACTTCTTACAAATGTTTTCTGCTTTTATGCTGTATACAAAAATACATTTTGGGGTCAATTAGACAGGTTTATTTGCAATGTTCGTGCATATATAGACCTACTCTAAAGTATATTGTATCTATGTATTTTTGCATCTAAAACATGTAGTTGGTTTTGTTGGGGTTGTCAGGATGCATGCAAAATCAATATAACATACATTGAATTGAAGTGAATTATAGCTGTTTTTAAACTGACATAATAACATGGGAAAACTTCCAGGTATCCTGTCATTTGTTTTATGGGGCAGACAGGAGATTTGCACACATACGATTATGAAGATTGCACCAAAACCCCTTTTTCATCTGCGATTGTGAAGTGTTCATGGTGAAGTTCTGGCTATTTTCTCATCATTGGAGGCTGTCAGCAAATTCTATTCTTAGTCTGGACAAACACCATAACTCTATAGTATTGCCTAATGGTTGAAACTTTACAAAGGGCCCCATACTGGCCATTGGGTAGGAAAGTTACCTAAAAACAGGCCCAGTTGCTCAACATAAATTCTCTATTTTAGCAATATTTTGCTTAAGAATAGTTTGTATATAAGGCCAATTCATATAATAAAGTACTTTATTGTGTTTGTTATTGTATAGCTTTTCATATTTGATGGTTTTAATATATGAACACAAGCTAAGCATGTTCCAGTTGGGGTTAAAGGATATAGCTTAAATGGGGCTATATTCCCTCTTGTTCAACATGAGCTCAACATGCTGAACATTCTTTTTGCCTATTGTTTTAATTACAAAGCATCCATGGTTGTTGTTATTTCTCTAGTTAAACGGGGGGTACTGAAGCTACGAGGTAGATACTTAGAGTATCATTATAAACCCACCTCCCTTGACCCCTTGTTGTGACTCTTTTGTAAGTAGGAGTCCATTATGTAGGTGAGGAGTATTTGTTTATTGGTAATCTAGTTATCAAAACAGACATGGCGTAGAAATAGAAAGAGAACTATGAAGAAGATATATAAGCAACCCCATGTTTCTTGTAAAGGAATTAAGCAATAAACGAGGTGATGTGAATCAAGCCATGATTTATCAAGTAGAACTCCCAGTGGAAAGCTCTTGGCTCTATAACAACCCTCTTATCTAACACAAAATGGGAGTGAATTGTTGATGTATTACTCCCATAGCTTCACAATCCCATAAAGCGATCACTGTGGGTGAGATGAGGCATCTGACTTCAATGAGATGCTGGAAACATATTTCAGGGAAAACCCTAAATTACTCAAATCCCACAGACAGGAAATCTACTGGATACTTCCAGTACTTTTACTGTGAATGAACAGGCTGGGGGTGGAAGGTCCTGCCTGAATCCCAATGAATTATTAACACACAACGTGCTTAGGAAATGGCCGAAAAAACAATCCCAGATTCATTGGCTTAATCATTAACTGTTTGCGCCTTGGGAGGTATTCAAGGAACATGGCCCCATAGAGGTGTTCAGCCAAAAAAAAGTGATTTACTAAGCTTGGCTCAATTACAGACAGAGTTATAACACGTTTATTGGAGAAAAATTAACTTTTGTCTTTTGCAGTTGTGGCTTTTAGATGTATATGTACAGCAATTAACAAATTGCAGAAAAATGATTGCCCTAAATCAGTGAGTCTCAAACTGTGGGGCTGGGGTCTGGAGCTGTAGCGGGGTTGGGGGCACACAGTCTGAAGGTAATTTAGAGTGAGATTTGAGTAGACTGCCTATTAGCTTTTCTATATACCTTTAAATGTCCAGCTAGAAAGTCAGTATCAGTTAGATTTAACTCTTCTTTTCTCCCCTAGATATTCTTGGAACTGAAGAATGGTTCAGGATAGAGGGTAAAGACAGGGTGTTGTATATGACTAGAATGGAGCTGCATGTAGGGGAAGAGAATACAAGTGGGCATGCTGTAAAGTACTAGTGATTATATTTTAGCAAGTTTGTAAGGTGTATTACAGTGTATGAATGATATCTAAGTGAGATCAAAGCAGAGATGGCAATCACGAGTTTCGTGATTTTTTATGGCCACACCCCATTAAGGCCCAACCATGCCCCCAAGTTCTGCCTCAGTATGGAATATAAATACAATTGATTCCCGTGAAATCTGCAAAGGTATTTATCTTTGTGGAAGGCTTTTTCACGAAGTAGATAGAACAGAAATTCCATAAACAATAGCAACCGATGGGCAATTCGTTTTGATCAGAATAGTAACAGTTAAAAAATGAAAGTAAAAATCTCATTGGTTACTATGGGTAAACTGTACTGATGCAATTTTGCACATACATGAGTAAATTATCTTGTGTGTTTAAATATAAAGCATGTACCGGTATCTATGGGAGAATTTGTGAGGCTGTCCCTCTTAAAGTTTAGAGAGGGCGTTATTCAGATGAAGAGTAAATATAAGGGAGTGTTTATGTGCATTTTATAAGAAATATTTGTGTAACAGAAGTGAGCCTGCTCGAATATAAGTTTGAGAGGGACAACGAGTATGTGAGAAAGAGTGTATGAAATAGAGAGAAGACAGGTGCTGCTATGCTGTTGCCTTCCCTCATTCTGTGCTCTCGCTTTCAGCGGGGACATTTGAGGTGAAGTACAGAATACTCCCACGCTAAGGAACTGAGATCTCACTAACAGAGCTCGGAACAAGCTGCTGAAATGAAACAAGCACATTTCTCTAAAGGACAGTTTAAAATAGCGAGCCATGTAATTTGTACCCACAAATTAGAAGCTGAGATTGCTGACAACCCCCCAGGGCTGCTCTTTATCCAGCAAACCTGTTTTAAAGCTCTGCCTTGCATTTTTAGATTACATCAGTCAAATGGATATATTTGTTAACTGGTACTTAGTGCTTAATAGGCCAACCTCATTCACCCCTGTTACCCACCGAGCAGCACTCATCCCTAGCGGCACACTGAATGCAGCCCCCAGCCCAGAATATGATTGTCCCAGCTAGCAAAATAGTCCTTACTGGAGCCATCTATCCTCAAATGACATTGTACTGTGTTGCTTTCACTTTATTGAAGGCAGACCAGTGAATAGATTGATGGATTTATTAATGATGTAGTGATGCATGATCGATAGACAGTATTTTTACTTCAGAAATAAACAACCTTTGCATTGTGCGCAGGTACCATCAGTTTCCTGTGTGTAGACTGCAACTGGTACACAATAATAGGTACAATAATTACCCTTGGCTCAATGTTTGACCAAGGAATGACTTGATGAAATAAATACCCTAGGTGCAGTCTCTGGTGGAGAAATGAATAGTTGAATCACTACTCTTTGTGCAGTCTCTCCTGGGGATATGAACAGAAGCAATCCACTGGCCTGGGTGCAGTAGATCATAACTCTCATAATGCTGCACTAGTTATAATATCCCATTGTGCCGGGACTGTGGAGAGGCAGTCACTTGTGTGTCATAAGACATTACCATTGCAGCAGATTTAAATAACATTAGCAATAAAACACTGGGCTCAGTTTTCCCTTTTAATGGGTGGAGGTCGGCCACAGCTTTATTGAAACCATTGACAAAAACCAATAACCTGTCCTTGCCATGTTACACCACACATAGGCTACCCCAGATGCCAACCATCACAGCCACGGTGGGCACGTAAAGAGAACCCTATGGACCAGACTCAAATGGCAAGGACTAAAACAATTACCCGCCAGCAGCTGTGACAAAACACTTCTTCTAATATTACAGATAACATGACGTGGCAAGATGAGGAAGCTAAGCAACTTCCCCTTTTATACCAGCCCTCCCTAGTGTCCTTAATCAGTCCCCCTCCCCCCACGTAGCCAGTCCCAGAGTTCCCTCTGTTCCCAGCACCTCCCCACAGTCACGGGCACCCTTCGTTAGCCGCTTTGGTGCCATACATATCGTGGATTTTTCTCCTCCATTAGCTGTCAATAAATGTGTTGTGGCATGATGAAACACTGCAAACACCGATTGGATAGAACCATATACACTCAGTTTGTGACTGGCAACAGCAGCAGGAGGATGGTCTTGTGTTTAAATAGAATTTAAATGTAATTCTTAATAAAAGAATTGCATAGAATTGTAAAAGATTTGTATATATTGTAGTAAGAATAAATTAGAGATTTGAAAATGCTTTAACCCTTTAAGTGCTATACATCATCAAATCTCTTATATGCATAGAATAGGTGTGATGTTATCAAAGCAGCTCAGGTAAGAAAAGCATATTACTCAGATGGTGCCATCAATGTTACCTGCAGTGTCGGACTGGGATGCCAGGGGCCCACCAGAACACCTTATACCGTGGGCCTTAGACCAAACTATTATTCCAACTCACTCAACCTCTTTATTCACCTAGTCTTTTATATATATATACTTATTTTATTCTTCCATTTTTAAGCATTTTTTCCCATAAAGAAATAAGGAATGACCATGAAATTGGCCACATAGTTAGAAGCAAAAGGGCCCACTGACACCTGGGCCCACCGGGAGTTTTCCTGCTATCCCGGTGGGCCAGTCCGACACTGGTTACCTGCCTGTCATTGTGCACACCAGGGGCGATTCTTATCCCTCTGCCGCCCTGAGGCAGCTTTCATGCTGCCGTTTCTCAACTTGCCTCATTTGCAATGAAAATACTAAAGTGGGAGTTTTTGGGTCTGATTTCTGCCCCATGTGAGGATCAGAGCACATTGGCATTATCTCATGCTAGTGTTTGAAGGCAGAGAAGGCAATATTACCTTCAGGATAATATAGGCATCATGGTTATGGTAATACAATTCACCCAGTTCTTCTTTTTCTAGATTAAAAAGAATCAAATAAAAAAAATAATGTAAAATTTAAAATTGCATGGATTATTAAAAAATAATGTTTGTGGGATATGAAGCATATGAAAACATTAAAAGAAGAGGCAGCTGCCTAGGGCGCAATGCTAGGGGGACACTGGGCAGCTACCTCTAAAATGATCTTCTGCCTACCCCTAGTACCCCTAGTACACACCCTCAGTCTTACTCCCTTCCCTCTGTCACTCACCCCTCTGTCGCTCTCCCCTGCCTCCTGTCACCCTCCCCTCTGTTGCTGTCCCCTCTCCTCCGTCACTCTCCCTTCCTCCCCTACATCGCTCACTCCTCCTTCCTCTCCGTCGCGACAGGTCAGGCCTGAAAACATTATAAGAAGAGGCAGCTGCCTAGGGTGCAATGATAGGGGGCACTGGGCAGCTACCTCTAAAATTGTCTTTTGCCTACCCCTAGTACCCCTAGTATGCACCCCTCATTCTTACTCCCTTCCTTCCCTCTGTCACTCACCCCTCTGTCACTCTCCCCTCCCTCCTGACACCCACCCCTCTGTTGCTGTCCCCTCCGTCACTCTCCCTTCCTCCCCTCCCTCCCTTCCTTCCTCCCCTCCATTCCTCCTCTCCATCGCTCACCCCTCTGTCGCGACAGGTCTAGCGCGTGGGGGTGTCGGGCGGCTTGCAAGGTTGCCTGGGGCATTTAAAAGACGTACTCCTTTTGTGAATATGTTAGCTTTTCTGGGCGCCACTTTTTTTTTCTTAAATTTTAAGAAAATAGTCTGAGTTTTCAAACCTTTAAAGGGATACTGTCATGGGAAACATTTTTTTTCAAAATTAATCATTTAATAGTGCTGCTCCAGCAGAATTCTGCACTGAAATCCATTTCTCAAAAGAGCAAACAGATGTTTTTATATTCAATTTTGAAATCTGACATGGGGCTAGACATATTGTCAATTTCCCAGCTGCCCCAAGTCATGTGACTTGCGCTCTGATAAACTTCAATCACTCTTTATTGCTGTACTGCAAGTTAGAGTGATATCACCCCCCTCCCTTTTTCCCCCCAGCAGCCAAACAAAAGAACAATGGGAAGGTAACCAGATAACAGCTCCCTAACACAAGATAACAACTGCCTTGTAGATCTAACAACACTCAATAGTAAAAGCCCATGTCCCACTGAGACACATTCAGTTACATTCAGAAGGAAAAACAGCAGCCTGCCAGAAAGCAATTCTCTCCTAAAGTGCAGGCACAAGTCACATAACCAGGGACAGCTGGGAAATTGACAAAATGTCTAGCCCCATGTCATATTTCAAAATTGAATATAAAAAAATCTGTTTGGTCTTTTGAGAAATGGATTTCAGTGCAGAATGCTGTTGGGATAGCACTATTAACTGATGTGTTTTGAAAAAAAAACATGTTTGCCGATGACAGGATCCCTTTAAGACTTTTTAGTCATCCCCCATCCACTCTTGGCCTATACCTGTTACGTTAAATCACAGTCATGAGTGAAGTGGTCTTTTATTGAAGTCAGGAAACATAACAGGTAATAATCCTAAAATGAATAATAAATAACAGAACTCTGATTCTAATAAACCAAAAAGCATTATTCTTTATTGTTTATTTTACCTTTGATGTGTCAGGATCTGTTGAATCTTTGCGATTGGCAAAACTACCATGGATCACTGTTGATTTTATGGTTTCAGAATACACACCAATCTGTGCTCCGCCCTGTCTTTATTGGTAACACAAGGTAAGATCAAAGTATTTTACTGTCTCAGTGCCCACGTACTTTGATCTTGCCTTGTGTTGCCAATAAATAAAGGGCACGCACAGTCATGTATGAAGCTCACAGTGCAGTTTATAGTATGAGATTTTCATCATGTGGGTCTTTAAACAGCAAGTAGTAAAGTATCTTAAATTAATATTTTAGGGCAATTGTTGATAAAGCATTGTGAATGGCAGAAAAGTAATTAACTATTAAACAGTGACATAATAAACTTAAAACATCAGCAGCACAGAATATTGAAATTCATCTTTTACTCTCTCCCATTTATCATTATAGCTGCCTACTTGTATATTTTGGGGTTGGCTGTGGCTGTTTCTTGAAGGGGAAGGAAAGGTCAAAACTAAGTAAGCTTTATCAGAAAGGTCTTTCTGATAAAAGGTCAGTTCTTTCCTTCTATTGGGTACACATGGGCTTTTGTATCAGACTTCCTGTTTTCAACTTAAACCTCCAGTGCTTGGGCTTGAGCATGCTCAGTTTGCTCCTCTTCCCCTCCCTGCTGTAATCTGAGCTCAGAACTATGGACAGGAAGTGATGTCACAGCAAACTAATATGACAGCTGTTAACAAACAGAGACCGTGTCAAGAGTTGTTTACTCAGGTATGAAAAAGCATTCTAAAGAATACAAATGGTGTTCTAGCTTGCACTGTTGTGGCTAATCTATTGGCAATAAACTGCCTTGGTAGCTTTCTTCTCCTTTAAGGGCTCTAACACACAGGTGTTTCTGTCCACATTCCCTTGCACTAAATGCAGGTAGAACCTTACCTCAGTGAGTACAAATAAAGGACTGTGTTTCTTCCTGCACTGGAACTAGGGTTGCCACTTTTTTTTATGCAGAATACAGGCCCTCGAGTTCAGGGCTGGCGGTGATGACACTTGGGGAAAGGTCAATGACATCACAGAGTGGGGAAATGGGTGGAGTAGAGGCAGGCCTCTAATTATAAGGGGTAATTGGGCAGTAAAGAAGATCAGCGATGGGACAGAAGTACATTGCATTTATATTTGTAATACCTGCTCTAGCCCTAATTGGTGAATTTCCAGCTAGGCTGCTCAAATACCAGCAGGGTAGCAAACCTAAGTGGAATATATGAAAGATTCACTGTAGGGGAATGCAGGCAGAAACCTGTGTGTAAAAGTGAATACTACTGCCTAATCCACAGCTACACAGGGCCATATTTGATAGGCACCCAAGGGCCCGTGCCTAGTGCGGCAGCGGTGCCTATATTGAATACATTTGTGTAATAAAAAAGTCCCCCCCAGCCACCACAGTAAGTGTTAAGTGCTGCATGCCTGTTGGTGCTGTCTAAAAAAAATGATTATTTCAGTGTAGTAGGGAAGCCAATAAAAGCTGCTGACAGACAGAGTGCATGAGGCCCTCCAACAGGCGTCCCTGACCGATATCTGCCCGAAAATCTTTTGGACAGGTTCAAAAATCCCTTCAGAACAAGGACCATTTGATCCAGGTCTCACTCCAACCGCCTGTATTCCCTAAGTTATGACCTGATTGTTGGGCACTAGGGCCCAACCTTGCCAAACGAGCAGATCTTCAAGTGTATGTCCAGTTTTGGTGCATTTGTAAAATGGCTGTATATTCTATGTGGATGTAAGATATGTTTGCTTTTAACCCTGTTATCTATTTTAGTATTAAGAAATGTTACAAGGATTACTGCTGGAAAAAGAATTGGGCATTTCATACTTAATAAATTATTGTTAGAATACTTAAACCCTGCTTGTAAATTGCATTGTGAATTAAATTCAGAAGGGTACTGTCTTGCTGCTATAAACTGGCCAGTAGCATACATTGTAATCGACGGGGCACTCACACCCACCAAAGGTTTAACAAATTAAAGGGGAACTCAGGCTTCCAAACCAAAATTTGATAAACAGGCCCACATAACACAGAAACCACTAATAAACCCATCACAGTTACCTGTAACACTGATGTTACAAATTGTAACAACTTCTCCACAGCTTACATACAACATGCAGGAACTACATAACCCACAATGCATTGCACTGTGATGTTCAGTTCCTTATTGAAATCACGTGTGCAGGGAATTGTGAGGTTTGGAGGATGCAGGCTGAGGACAGATGGCTGTTGATACAAAGTAACAGTAGTCAGCCAGTTCAGCAAAGTAGTCAGAAAGATGAGCAGGAGAGCAGGGGGCTAGGCTTAGAGAACTGTTCCAAACCATTAAAAATCTTCAAAAGTCTGCATATATTTTAATTGATGTATATTGCAAAGTTGCTTGAAATTATGTTCACTTTTCAAAAAGCTTAAGTTTGTGTGGAGTTCCCCTTTAAGTAAAAGGGCTTTGGTATACACAATTCGATAATTTATAAAAAAAAAAAAAAAAAAAACTGCCCCTAGAGGTTACTTTCTTCTGGTGTTGGCCAGGTTAAGCTCAAATTGACTCCTTTGTTATGCTTAAGCACAGACATTTTGTAAGCCATTTTATTTTTTTTGGAATAGATGGCTTGCCATCATTCTGTGTTTAGAAAACCCCTTATGACCATTTAGAACAATCAGTGTAGCTTTATTAAATACATTGTCAGTCACTGGACTGCACATGTGAAAGATTATTGACTAATGCTGAAATAGAGTCTCCATTATATACTCCTTTGTTACCAGGGGATCTGATTGTTTTGTTCTCTGGTCAGATAGCATGTGTAGTAGTCCCATTCTGAGATGCCACAAACAATTCAAGGTATGTTTTAGTGGCAGAAAAATGTAGAGAGGAGAAATTGCCTAATTTGTATTGCACAATTGATTGTATGCCAGGTATACAGTATTTATTATTTATATGTCTGAAGCTTTACATCAGATTGATTCGTTATGGGTAGTTCACATTATATCTATCTTCCTTGAAAGCATGTTTACTACCACTTTTTTTATGTTCCTTTGTACTTTTCAATATACAGAATATATTTTTTAAACTTTTCCCATTTGTTCTGGGATTCTACATCGCAGGCTCCCAAAATGTTAGACTAGTTGACATTTTAGGAGACTGTGATGTAGAATCCAAAAACACTATGGACAATGTAAAATATAATTTTTTGTTACTCGATTAGATCGATATACTAATTTGCTTGATTCAGTCAAAATTTCATCAAAGATAAATTAAATAGAAAACCTCTAGGGTCCCTCTAGCAATAGAAAGTCCAGATGATGAATTTGTACATACTGGACATTCAGCTACTCAATTCTATTTCTTTTCATTTCCTTGAGTTTTCTGTCTATTAAAACATAAATTGTATACAGCTCCAGAGTACTGATTCAATTTAAATCTACATATACTGTATGTTAGGTCTACTTTTATATAATCTCAATTATAACATTATAATACATTTACAAGATGAATACAGGTGAATGAGTGATGTAGCATTAGAGCGGTAGATAGATAGATAACTTGATAGAGAAGCATAGAAAGTTGATTAAAGGACAAACAGAAAAGGTTAAGTTGGCCAGATATTGGCCAAACATATGGATACTAGACAAATGGCCATACACAGAGAGGGTTAAATGAAGAATGTGAAGAAGGACTGCAAATCTTCCCTTACTACCACCAATGTGCATCAGTAGATAACTGATCAACTGCAGACAGATCGTCCATCAAGACTGATCATCAGAGCTGTCATGTATTCCTATGTAATCAGGATATAACCTACTAGCACTGTAGAGAGATGGATCAATGATAAAGAGAGAAAACAGTTTTTTCTTTATTACAATGTACATATATAGCTTTAAATAACTACAACTATAGTTTGAAGCATTGCTAATACTAATATTATTACCTTATTTTTTATGTTATATTTAATAGTGTATATATATATATATATATATATATATATATATATATATATATATATATAATACTGTTGAGTTCTATACATTAGGTGGGATATTTACTAAAACTCAACTTTTTCTCACTCTAATAAAAAAAAAATCAACCAAACTCCTAAACCCGAATTCCCTTAATTAGCCAATAATTGAAAAAGTCACGACGAAAAAACGTCGAAACAAAATCGTGCGTCAATTTGAATAGTGGAACTTCTTCAAATTGATGCTTCAAAAACATGACTTTATTGAATAGTCGAGTTTATCAAATTATCGAATAAAAGCTAGTGCAGATCACGATGTCAAGAAACATCTACTTTCATTGACTTCTACATGACCTTGACAAGTTTTAGCTGGAGTATTTTTGGATTCAGATTTTTAGCAGCTTTTTGGTATAATAAATCTGTAAAAATTCAAGTGTTTTGGTTTTTTTTTGAGTTTTCCCCTTTAAAAACTTGACCAGAAAAGAATTGAGGTTTAATAAATAGGCCCCTACATATAATCTTTATTCTTTGGGACATATTCAAATTTTGGGTGGGGATCTATTTTGGGTGGGGATCTATATGCCATATACTTGAAATATTGTATTTATTTTGAGTATGAAAACTAAAATCATTCTGGCCAAGTCATGCTCATCCAACTGACTACAGAAACCTTCCTGGAATTAATAATGAAATAATTAGTGTATGCTTCTTTTCAGCAAATATGTTTCCATAAAAGTTTTTGTCTCCTGTAGATAGCTGGCTATAAATGGCTTTGAACAAGATCTCTTCACAAGAAAAAACTCCATGTTACTCTTTCCTTAAGAGAGAGACGGAATCATGTCTGATTAACCCCAAAGAAATAGAACTGCCTGCCTTGCAACTTGTAGACCTTGAAAGTATTCCCTTATTTATTCAATTTTAACCAGGAGATTAGTTAAACCTTAAACAAATAATAATAATTAATCCATAGTCAAATCCTCCTGTAAAAGAATGTTACAAATATTAATTAAGATGTCACTTTTTTTATTTTACATTTGTATTTTACTCTGAAATGCATATATTATAAATCCAGTATTATTTACTTAAAACACTTTTTTACAAAATACTAGTTGAAGGTAAACAAAATAATAAATGAGGGCATTTCTAGTTTTCTGTAAATGTATATATTGGAATTATTTTATAGATTGGCTGTATTTTTAGTCAGGTACTTGTTGAACTTAGCTTGCATACAATAAAACATTTTCAATGGTTTAGAGTTATTTTGATATTGTTGAAAAATGTTGTTTAGAAAATGCAGTGTAAATATAAATATTTGAAAACAGTTTTAAAGGAAATAGCAATTGAAACAACAAAATTTACTGCTCTGTCAAGTATGTCTAAATAAGAACCTTGTAATGAGATTTCCTGTTAATTAATTCTTATTTCAGAAGAGATTGTCATGTCTCTTCTGAAATAAGCAAAAGGTTACAAAATTGAATATGAATACATTTACAATCTATGAAGCCTTTGATTGAAAATGATTTTATAATACACAACTAAACAAATATATTCATTATTATCATTCGTTTTACTATCCTTCTATCCCACTTTGTCATGTAATACAAATACATAAATACAAATTGCACTTTTACAGGCATATTTAAATTATATTTCTAGTTTTATGCCAGCAGAATTGTATGCAATATTATTCACTTACAAATGCCAGTTTAAGGGATAACAAAATAATATGTTTACCATTTTAAATAGTGCATTTGAAAAATACTATAGCATTTCATTCAGTGTTTTATCAGAAAAAAAGCCGTCTGAGGAATCTTTTTTTTTTCTAAAGGACTAGAAGGAAAGCATTATGGATATGTTAATATTTAATTCCCTTTGGGACTAAATCTTATTCATGTTACTTTTTTCGTTTGGATTGTTTTAGGACTACTTAAAATATTGCTTACATTCAAAAAAAATAAAATGAGTTGAGACTTTAGGGAATGCAGAAAAAGTATATGTCACTGGCAGCGATAAAGAAACCAGTTCAGGCACGGTAATGATTGCCAGGTCTCTTTAACAAAATAAATCAAAACTGCCAGTCCTGTAATTTGGAGAATTATAATACTTGCTCTCATGTTTATTTTTGGTTGACTGTATTGTAACAACTTTAAACAAATTATCCTAAAAATACAATAAAAGATATAAGTGGTGCAAGTTAATAATTCCGTTATTTAAATTTGTTCTAATTATTAGCCAAATGACAGATATTCATATTTTCAAAAGCAAATGTCTAAAAACTAACTTTTTCATATACAGTAAATATTCAGATAAAATATTGATTTTTTGTTGTTGTGTTAAATACATTTTCTTTTACTCTGTGATGCATTTAATACTTACAAATACTGATGTAACAGTAAACAAGGCATTTATGTATGGTTTCAAACAACAAATGTAGAAAAAAGACATTTTAATAGTTTTTAGTTTTAGTTTTTTAGTTTCAGTATTAATAGGAAAAATTGTATTTATTTAGTTTGCTATAAATAATAGTTTTTTTTTATAATTCTGGATGATTGTCGTATGAGCAGATTGATTTGACAAATAACCCTTTCTAAACTCAAGACAAAATGTATTAATTTTAAATGCTGCCGAGGTTCGTAGGAAATAGATGGAAGACTTTTGTCAGTGCAGGAAAAGAACACGTGCCTGAGATCAGCTTGAAAGGAGAAAGCAATTTAAGCATGAAAGGCTCTCTTCTTTCATTAACAAGCAATGTGTTCTAATGTTAGGTTGAATGCTGCAAATCTATATACTCTGTAATTGAACTCTTAACACTCTTAACACATTTTGTGTAATACACATATCTGCATGGAAAACAATAATCAAAATGCAGTATTATATCCTTAAAATTACTTATTTCAAGGAAAATTACAGTTTGAGAGCTGTTTGTGATATGTCACAGAAGTAAAAGATCAAACACTGCTGCTTATTGAGTTTTTCAATGGAAAGGTTGTTGTTTATTTTTTATATTTCATTTTGTATCAGACTATTTAAATAATACATCCAGAGGAAGCTATGAGTTCTGAAAAGAAGTGAAAAGAAACGGATTGACAAATCATTACTACAGCAGTCTCTTTACACATTTAATGATGTAAAGCAGTGTTTACTTTTGTGTTTTAAGGAAAATTTGAAAGAAGACTAGGCAGTGTAACACCACTTGGCCCTAGAGATATGGATAGGTAGGGACACAAATAGATAATTAAAATAGTTCAGCACTCTGCATTTACAATGCATTTATATAAAAAGAAAAACGCATTGAATGTGTAAAAACAATATAAAAGGAAAATAAGGAAAGCAATAGCAAATTAAACATCTTAAAGCAGTGATCCCATTAGTTATCACATAAAGAACACAAACAACAAGCAAATGTAGCCCACAGGTATCAACAAGTGTAACTGTAGCTAGACAAAACCTTGAAGAAACAGTAGACCACCTTGTTCAATAAGTTAAATGAGCAGAGCTTGTGCTGAACATACTTTTTGTCTGTTGTTTTATAAGAATCTATGTTTTTTGTTATTTTGAGCTAAACAGGAAAAATAAAGCTACTCATTGTAGGTAGAATTAGTTTACCACAACACATATAACTCCCCTGCATAATGTAATTCATTTATCTGTGCAGAGGTAATCTAATTAACTACCTTACATAAACCCAACATGGTGTAGCTTAATTTTCCCCATGTGCCAAATTTAGCTCAAGATCAGAAGTATGTTCAGCACAACATACATTACAAGCTGAATGATCTGATTAAAATGAATTCTATGAAAATGGCGTTCCCATAATTTTGAGCTTTATGGACAAAAGGTTTCAGGATAAAGGATCCCATACGTGTATATAAAATATATATATATATATATATATATATATATATATATATATATATATATATATATATATATATATATATATACTGTTTTATGACTGATTGTGATTATACAAAGGAATTAGCCCTTGCCACTGCTGTTCTTGGAGATGTAGAAGAGTTATTCCTATCTCATAAGATGTTCACTTCTACATCCAGAGTAAAAATACACCAAACTCCGGAAGTTTGTTACTTTGCTAAATCTACATCTTGTTTAAGTAGTTTACTACATCTTGTTTAAGTATACTTGTAATTGTCCAAATTTCGTTGTTGGGTTTTTATTGGTATGGAAGTTTGCATGATGCTTTGACTAACAATTCCATCTACTGGAGGTTAAATCTACATTTCGCACACTTAAGAGATGACTCTGTGCAATGTAACCATTCCCAGAGAGTTTTTTTTTATCCTGTCTACCTATAGTGTACTCGTACACAGTAAACTTGTCTGTTTATTAACAGAGACATCTTATTTTAATGTTTCTCGTTTTCTCTCTTTTCATCCTTCCACTTGGCTAGTTGGCTAATTAAAGTATTAATTCAAATCTATCATTCATAGGATCTTGTCACTATTACTTTTTTTGTACAAATCCTCTGCCCAAGTGAGAGAACCAGCTCTCTCTGTAGTTAGCACTTAAACAATAGGGGTGCTAAGGGGGTGATATCTTTAAAAACAAAGGGGCAAAAGTATTTTTTGATAGTGGCCACATGATAAGCCTCCCTGGCAAAATTTTAGTTTTGTCACCAATATACAGCCCAAGCAATAGCATGATAGCAGAACTACAGAGCCGCTCAGCAATGTTAACCACCGCTTTTAGATTTGTCCTTTCTGTTCCCAACATCCATCTTTGTTCTTGGGCTACTGCTCACGTTCCTAGTTTAAATCCATGATGGGAATGTAAGTCACATAGCCAAAGATGGTGGTGTGACTCCGGACGTGCTGTTGAACAAGTTGGTGCAAATGTAACTGATTTGGTTGGGGTGGAGGGATGTGCATACACCCTAAAGATTTGTCAGGAGGTTTTACTCACTTGCATTCATCAATTGAGAGATGAGACATTTTAGGTTACAAAGCATGTGTTCTACCATAATGGTATTTAAAAGAGGCAGGGCATCTCTTCTTTGAAACCAATGCACAATCATTATAACAAGGCACATGTACAGTCTCATCTGATGGCTGACTGACAGGCTTAGACAAGGCTAATGACAAATTCAGAGACAAAAATATTGTTTAAATGTTGTGCAAAAGACAATATGATCATCGCTTTTGGGAACTCCCCCCTTAAAGTCACACTTCCTCCCCAGCAATTAGCAACCAGTGTTACAAGTGGTGACAAGAGGAACATTCTTGCCCAGTAATGAATAAAAGGTTAACTAAAGCTAAACCAACAAAATTAGTTCCACTTCATGTACAGACAATTTGTAACATTGTATGTTTCTATTTTTCCTATGGCATTACATTCCCCGTTATGTTAATGGTCGATTGATTTTGCTAAAATAAATTTTGTAGTTTCTTTTTACCCAAGAACAGCATATAAATAAATATTACTTAGAGGGTTATGTTTTTCATAGCTACAGAGTGCACTTATTTCTTTACTGTGTTTACCTAGCAAATGACAGTGGTGGCACAATCTTTTGGAACAGAATTACAGTTACTGAAGGCATTTTCCTGACCTTTTAACCCCCTCCCGTACCTCCCACACAGTTTCTTTCTCCATTTCTCCATTCAGCATATCTCTTATGTCTTGAAATGTGCATTGTGCTGTTTTTTTTTGTGTCTTTCAACCCCCCACACAGGCCTGGAACCCCAACACCATTGTATTTCAGTTTAAGAATTTCTCCTGCCTTTTATCTACCAGATATTTTTAGAGTAATAGTAGTCTTTCTATAGAATTCAAAAGTTTGAAACTGCAAAGCCAAACAAAAAGGTGTTCAGAATGTTGCAATGGTCTTAAAGTCTAGCTGAACCCTTTAGGCTAATGATAGACTTTGGAGGTTATTTATACCTCAAATAAACTTACAACTCAAATGGTTTCTTATTTAAGAAATTAATGGAAAAAAAACCCGAATCACTCGAATTGATCGAGTTTTCTGGCAAAATCCTCTGAATAAAACTTGAATATTATGAAGGCTATTAACATCTTCAAAGGGTTCAAGTTTAATTAAAAGTAGAGAGGAGTGTATGTATGGATGCTGGGTTTTCATTTGGAGGTGTTGAACTTGATGGACTTTGTCTTTTTTCAACTCAATTTAACTATGTAACTATGTAAGGGGACCTCTGCCATTGACTCCTACATGACCTCGACAGGTTTATATTCAGATTTGAGCTATTTTCAGGGTCTGGGGTATAATAACTCAAAAAATGTGTTTGTTTTTTTTTAAACTTGAAAAATTGTATTTTTTTAAACCTGAAAAATTTTCACCAAAAAATAACCTCAAAAACTCTTTTCATGGAAAACCCCAGACCAGGCTTGTAAAAGCAAAAGCAATTTTTTGTTTATAATATGATATCTGCTCTACCTAGCACTTGTTCAGATGCAGGCTGAAAGATACTCATACTAATGCTGTATTTTCAACTATAAACTGCTTTTGGTTTTACAAGCCTGATCTGGGGGGATATATTGGAGTGCCTCCCATATTTCTGAATAAATATACAGTAATATATCATTTGAAATGAAGCCTGTGAGTGCTCCATTATTCCCCTTGTTTAACACACACACTATGCACCTTTTTTATTGTTTCTGTCCTTTTAATGTTTCGATGTTTATAGCATAGAATTAAATGTTAAGGGTGTTTGAGTCATGCACATGTCTGTGGTAATTATACGTATACAGTGCTTCACAGTGTACCTCATTTATTCAGGAATCAATCTTTTTTTGCCAGGCAACACGGTTTTGTAGGGAACCAAACACATAGCTGCAAACATTTTAAATAAGAATGTTGGCTATAACCCTGGTCTGCACATGCTATGCCAAATCCAACATATCCCTTAACTTTTATTTTTTTTTTAACTTGTTTTTATTAAGATTTCTTAAGCATGTATTACAAATATTGGATCATAAGTATCCAGTTGGTGGTTATCATTGTAAATGAAAAATGCATGCTATCAGGGGCGCTCCACCAATGAGGCGAGTTGAGACACTCGCCTCAGGCGGCAGCGCCCCTTGGTTGCCAGGGGCGGCAAAAATGCCGCTCCTGGTAACTAAGAGCCGAATTTCCGGTTTTCTCTGCACTAGAAGAGCCGAATTTCCGGTTTTCAAACCAGAAATTCGTCACTTCTAGTGCAGAGAGCGCTATTGCGGGAGGGGTGGGGACGGCAAAAGAAGGCCACCTCAGGCGGCATAATAGCAAGAATCACCCCTGCATGCTATCCCTTAACTTTTTTAATGATATCTAGTAAAACAAAGTAATTGAAAGGGTTGGCAGATATGCAAACTACTTTGTGTGTCCATAGAAGTAATAAAGGAGGGATTCGTAATCATTATCTCAGTTTAAGGCCTGGAATAAGTTATGCAATTTTTGATAACTCTTTTCTGTTGGGTAAGAACATTTATTGTATTAAAGGTATTTATGAAGACTGACCCTGATCTGCTTGGGGACCTATTTTTGGGACCCCACCCATAGGGTAAGAAGCCCTGCAATAGAGAATACATGATATTGATTCAGATATTGATAGAATTGCTATGCCTTACCAGAAAACCCAGGTTTCTGAAATGGAGCAGGAAATCGTTGATGGAGTCTGAACAGTCACATTTGTATTGCGATTTGTACAGTGTTCATATGTAAACTGCCTTTCTTTATCAGAATTCTTGGTTCTTTTCTTCCTTTGTATGTACATTAATATATGGGGTTTCCCTAAAAACTCTAGGGTTGATTGGGAACTTTCTACCTGCTAGTACCGAAGAAATAGCTGGCTTATTTTACTTCTGTATTTTTGCCTTTGTAAGTTAGTATTTGAGACTATCCATGCATTCACTTTCTTAGTTATACCATTAAAATCTCCACATTTCTACAAAACCATGACCCTAGGAATTTGTCTGTGCATGTAAAACTTACATTCAATTAGCATTTAATGCAGGATTTCAGCCTGCTGCCCACCAGCTGCAATTTGCTGCAGTTCTTGGCAGCTAAAGGCTATGGATGAATGCTAGAAGTTGTAGTATGCTATCTGGCTGGGCATGCCTGTTTTATTGGACTTAAATTACAAATGAATATGGGATTTTGCAGAGCACAGTTTACAGCTGCTGTTTATAAAGCTTTTTTTTTTTCAGTGAGACAATTTAGTTGTGTATAATATATGGCATCGGGAAGCTGACAGCTTACCAAATTTTTGAACAATGCCTATTCATGGGTAAAAGAAAGTGTCCTTATTGCCAGTTTCATATGCATGCATTGTACCATGTGTTGTGTGTGATATAGGTGTTACTATATTTGCATTGTGGGTGGTAAAACACATTCTCTCCTTAATAAACAGCATGTATTATACACCCTTCGTCCCATAACCCATGTTTATGTCATTTCTTTCAGTTCTATCCAGTCGTTTGTACTGTCCCTAGATAGCCTGAGTGGAAAATGTCCCTGCTTACAGTTGCTCAACTGGAATGAGGACAAGTTGTTTGCAGTGGCCCTTGTCCAAATGCCTGTGCAGTAACCTTTGTCTTAACTAGCCTTTAGAGACATTCTGTGAGTGAATTCCGATGCCTTACTTACTTGAATAACCCGAGAGAAGTGAAGGGTATTATTCTCTTTGTTTTAATCGTTTTTGTGGTATTCCCATTTTCATCACTGAACCAAAACTGTAACATTGCTGTGCATTCCAGTGTAAGCTGATGCATTTAGTACTGGCAAATCAATTCTTTTCCCATCACGTGTTTCTTCCTACAGTACATTGGAGACAGCATAATACAGCATCTGATTGGTTCATACTCAGCATTGGCCCTACACCAGTGACACCAAAGAAGTAGAAAACATTAGGTAGTAATGGGTGTGTAAGTGTGAATCAGGAACCAAAAACAGATAATGATACTGTGTGACATTCACATTGTAGTTTGCCTAGTGAAGGTTCAAAAAAATGAAGGCATTTCAAAGAATATACAAAGTAAAAGAGAATGGTGGAAGATGTCCTCCCCCTTACTAGGAGCTTTCTGGATAACAGGTTTTTGGATAAGGAATCCCAGCAACTATTTGGCATAGAGACATATACCTGGGATCCATTGTATATAAAAGTACTACCCTTAGGGGCCTATTTATGACTGCTTGAACTTTTCTGCTCGAGCAATCATGAAGGAAACATCACATGAGTTAAGGAGCAGGTTTTTTTTGTGGGTGCTCAAAACACAGGTACATGTTGACTGCTTATTCAGCCTCTCTGGTAGACCAGAAACCCAATTTGTTATACCAAAATCAATATCTAAGCAATCTTGTTCAGGTATTGATTGGGTCTGGCAGAAAACCAGCTGGCTAAGAACTTTATCAGCCTATGTATACTGTCCATAGTTAACTACACTACACAGACAAAGCGTATTTTTGCTTCACCCCATTGATATCTGACTGAGCAATATATAGCACACTGTGGGAGCGACTGCAATCGTCAGACTGGTTAAGATCCACTAGCAATCTATTCTGCTTGTCAAGTCAGCAGACAGCTGCTATGTGATTTGAACTCCTGTCCTGCCTCAGCTCCGAACACAGCTGATGTAACGGAAGTTCGCATTCCATTGCTGTTTAACATTGTTGTTGAAACAATTCTGAAGTAGAGCAAAATGTGCTAAAATAATGAGGCAGAGAATGAAAATATTGATCATTTATATAATGAGTGTTAATCACCACAACCAGTAACTTCTCAGCAATGTGAATCACAAGTGCTAATTATTGCTCAGCAGGCATTATCATGTTTATGCATGGGAATCTGTGACTTTTTATTGTACATTAAATACATATTTTTAGCATCTAGTGAAGTTTATTTAAAAATGATAACATATAACAATTGATTACAATAGAGTAGAACCCTTATTTTATGTTTTTCAGGATACCAGAAAAGAATGGTATAAAATTGGGGAAAATGTAAGACCAAGGAACTGTGATATGGGCTATATATAGGTGGGACCACAAAAACTTGTGTAAAATGAGGGGTGCAAGATTGCTGGTCAACGGTACAGAGTGGGTTCAATCGAACACAAAATTTCTCTTTGTTTTATGATTACATTTTATTTGTAAAGTACTTCTGCTTAAACACATGAAAGGTATCTGCCTATAAAACTTACTGTACAGGGTTAACAGGTTGTGAAACAGATTCAACATGGTTTGGTAATTGACCTTTATGAAGAAAAAATGTTCTAGTTCTGGGTTGTCCAACTGTGTGACTGGCAAACCAGATATGAAACATTTTATGGTGTCCATATACTTGGCTTTATGAGATCAGCTGTTTAATGTGGTTTAACCCCAACAACATTTGCTATTTCAGATTGTTTGAACAGAAAAATAGTGGTAGCAGGTTCTGTGAAAAATCAAGCTGTGTAGGTCTCCGTTATCCATATGAAGTAATAGTGTCAACGCATTTCCACAATATGAACAGTAACCCATGGCCGCCTTCCAAGAAACTGTTCTCCACAGTGCTGCAGACACTGTTGGGATATTTGCATAGTCATGGGTTAAAGGTGTTGCCTGACTAAGCTTTTCCACACTTAGCGAATAGTGTTGCTCTTCAGTACTCCTGTTTTCAGTTTGACAGGGCATGTCATTTCTATAGCTCCATAATCCTTTCAGTCTCGAGAGTAAAGGGACAGAGCAGCTCAGTGGTGAATTTTAAAATCACCAAGAAGAGTTTGAGTGAGTATGTGCAATGGATAGAAATGTTTTGAGAGTAGTATAAGGCAGATTATAGATTGTTTAATGTTTTATGGATATTACTGGCAGCATTATATCACATAGTATGATATAAGAAAGTAGACACCATTTGTGAAGTATATAAATAAGCACACAAGACTGACCCATCAACAAGCAACCACTGTTCTTGTTTTATTGGTAGGACATATAAAGCCTGATGCATCTTCTACACTGCAACCTTTTTGGAGAAAGTCCTGGCATTTGGGTCAACAATGAAGAACAGATGCTGATCCTCCAAAAAAAACTCAATGTCACAAAGTTTGAATATATAAAATGAAGCCAAATGAACTGTCTATATATAAAGAGATGCCGGGGCAGAGGACTTTTAATGAATGTATTGGGAGATGTGATATTGTTCCTGAAAGATACTGTATGTGGGCAATTCCATCCTTGCAGGATTAATCACAAGGCCCTGCACATAAGAAAAAGAGGTAAAAAAGGGAAATGGCAGGTTCATTGGGAGCACCTTTACTCCACTATAATAAAACACTATAACATTACTGCTTAGACAGGTTAAACTATAAGGTCTACTGCATATTTTTCCATTAACATAATCTAGTTTAGGTTCCTTTATAAGATGGATAAAATTGTGTTTAAATAATCATTTGGGGAGAAAAGGGAATTGATCATTTTGTAGTATTACAAATAGTAGTATTTAGTAGAATACCTACAGTATTGGAAAGTACTGGAAAGAGAATCAAATAGTCGAAGTAACTTTTAATAAGAATAGATATAGATTCAAACCAGAATATTTTTCCTGTAAAAGCTTGCGGATGGAATGCTAGATACATAAATATACAGTAGTTCCATAGCTTAAGACTTGATGAAAAGGTGGAATTATTATACCATCTGTCTAATTTTATTCTTGTTTTTGTAGTTGTTGTGGCTTATTTCCATATCCAAGGCTCTTCCCAACAGCATTGTTTGTTCAGTGCATTACTCCCATTTTTAAAACATTTGTTGGCTGCTTCTGCTTCATTTTTAACTTTGTTTAATAATTGACTTCTTTTTATTGGATGATGCAAAACATAACAGCAGCTGTGCTTTGTTATCTATTGCACTCTTTAATACCTTAAAAAGGAGACAAAGACCTCCAGCCAATCAGTTAACTTAATTGGCAGAATGTTCCAACATCCTTTTTTGAAACTGTTGACTTAATTTTGAGTTTTTCATTATCACTGCATGGAAAAGGTTGCAGAGAAATTTAAGCTCATTTAGTCCTTTTTGCTTTGTGCCTCAGCAGTTGGGAGGTGGAGAATTATAGGATGTGCCATGGACCAAGTTCTGATAAAAAGTTAGAAACCAAAGCATTGATTTATTGCCTTTCCTCCCAGAGTCCCCTGTGCAAGTTTGGACAAACAGCAAGCTTTGACAAACAGCAGACTGAAACTATAAATAATGACAAGGTCCTCAATTCCAACTAAACTAGAACTGGCATCCATAAAAGTGAAAAATAAACAATTTATTTAGTAGATTCTAAGTTCGTCATTATGTTGCACTCAAGTTTGATTTAACCCTGTTCATTAGCAGGATCCCAGGCATTTTTAACCGATTAAGCACACACACTTTTTCACAAAAATTATATGTGAAATAACTGCAGCCTCTTGCTTTTATATGTTCACGTAACTCTTCTGTGACTTCTAATATCTATAGTATATACACTGAGTAGAGGGTACATTATCTACTATATTGTCCACGTATGTCTTGAGACAGGTCCCTTTAGTAGAACTGAAATGGTAATATAAAAAAACATTAGGAATTAGCAACATCAGAGCTCTAAATAAAAATGAAATGGATTTAAATGGTTCCTGCATTGCTTCTAGTCAAGGTACACAGTGTGGAAAATACATTCACCAAGAAATACATCAGGAAGGGAAAATAGTGATCATAGATGAAAGCTAAAGAATAACACCATAGTTGCTAGAAATTACATAATGGTGTGCCACTAAAAGTAACACAGACTTGAGATGAATTCTCAACAAAAATGTAAATTACAGGTCTTTAAAACACTGATCTGTAGGGCGTGCCATTCCAAAGACACGTGCAACTAAGGCCAGTTTCCAGAAATATTTACTTTGGTATAATGAGTGCAATGAGCAGTTGATGAGCACTAGCCTTGACTGTTATTTGACCGAAAGGTATTTTTAATTTGAAAAGCACCAGACAGGTCAAATAGCCAAACATTTTCTGTGTTTAAACAGTTTCAACACTCGATCAAAAACAGCTTCTTTACATACATTGATATGTAGAGTTCTATATCATGTCACCTGTAACTAATAATTAACCACACAGAGAGGGAATAAGGCACTGCTCTCTGGTTCAAGCACTATATCATGTTTCAAATATCTGCATGTGTTGGGCATTTGACTAACTGTCTATTTTTTGCAAGCAGAACCGCCAGGTCAGTGACTCAAATAACTGTTTACACCACTTTATGGTTGTTAACTTGTATTCAACTGAGGCAAACAGTTGCTATATAGTGTGTGTAAAGAAGGAAGGGAAAAAATCACTAAACACTATAGAGAGGGAGCAATCAGTGAGAGGAATGTTGTATAAGAAGTTCTCACTATTGTATGATCCAAATGTTGAGGATGGCTTGGTTCTCTGAATATTGTAAGGACTGCAAAAAGTGCCGAGGGTGCCTCATATTGCTTCCTACTGACATATTATTACTGGCATGTAATTGAGCAGTGATCTATTGATGAAACAAAAAGGCATATGGCTGGTTGAATAGTACTCTATACTTTAGACACAAATAGAAGGGCAAAACCAGGGTTGTATTTATATATAACAACCAGAGCAAATTTGCCTAGGGCAGCAGCTTTGGGGGTATGGCCCTTGGGTGCCTATATAATTGAATGCATTTTTAAGAAAAATAACCCCCCCAACACCAGCCACTGTGGGAGACTTTTTGCATAAATGTGGTGGGGAAGTGAGGAGTATAGGATCCACTGCACCTATAGCCGGAAATGACATACCATAAGTTGGAGACGTTGTTAGGTCCGATGCCTATGGTGGCACTGGACCTAAATACATCACTGGGCATAAGTGCACCAAAGTTTGGATATTACCTATAAAGTGTCAAAACTGGAACAGATAATGTTCCAGTGAGTCTGAGAATGTTCCCTACAGAGAAATTTATGGATTGAATTCCAGAGGTAGGGAGCCATGTTAAGAATTTTACCAAGGGAAAAACAGGTTCCCTCTTAAGAGAGAGCAGGAGGATTTTAGGTGTGTTGTTTTATATTTATTGCAAAGGAGAGAGGTGATAGTCTGGGAGCATAGGTTGCAATAATTGTTAGGGCAGGATGAGGACGTGGAGTAGTGTTTATGCAAAGTTCTATCCGTAGTTGCTTGAGCAAGAAAGGTGTGTATATTGGCAATATTACCAAGGAAAAAAAAGTAGCTTGTTGGGAGTAGTATTAATATGATTTGAGAAGGATGGGGTTTGGTCAAAGATTACCCCCAGGACATGGATTTGTATTTATCCAAACTTCTATTAGTAGTTGCTTGAAAAAGAAAGGTGTGTTTCTTGGCAATATTACCAAGGAAAAAAAAGTGGCTTGTTTTGGTAGTGGTATTAATATGATTTGAGAAGGATTATCCCCAGGCAACCTACCGAATCTGGTTTAATGAGTATGCCATCAGTAGTAATGGTAAAAGGAAGAGAAAGGCAAGATTTGTGTGAAAAGATAGGGAGCTTTGTTTTAGAGTCTGAGGTGGACATAGCTAGTAGGCAGGTAAATAGATGGGCTGTGGCCATTAAATTCAGTGCACCATACATTAAGAGGCATTAACTTTTTACTAAAAAAATGAAATGTTTACACTGCATTCTGCCATCTCACTTCTTGCTCTGATTTTATTTTTACTGGTTTTATTTTTAAAAATACAATGTTTTACACTTCATTCTGCAATCTCCCTGCTTGCTCGGATTTTGTACAAGCAGCCACCATATGAACTACCTGGAACTCATCAGTGTAGCTCTGAGTTCTGGACAGCAGAAAAATAGTGTGCATGTTTGATTCTTTTTGAGACAGCAGCCTTAGAAAGAAAAATGCACACTGTTTTTCTGCTGCCCGGAACACTCAGACACCCCATATAAATACTGGAAGCACTGCCATCATTGCTGATACAGGTGCCACTACATCATTCAATGACATTCTTGCCGTTTCTGTAATACCTTTGTGGTTTGGGAAAGGCTCTTCCCTGCTTCTGTACAATAATGGTACATTGCACAAAATTATGTTCATACAGAAGGAGTTAGCTGAAAACTTGACTGGCCTGCACTGAGCCTTGACCTCTTTCCAACTGAACATCTGTGGGATGAATTGGAATGCTGATCACCCAACATCATTTCCCAATGTTTAAATGGAATCAAGTCCCACCAACATCTTGTGGAAAACCTTTATTGAAGATTAGAAGGTAAAAGCTATTTTAGCAGTAAATAAAGGACCATTTTTTCAATGGAAAGATGGCCTAAAATATGTCTTTCTTTTTATTAAGCACATTAGGTTTGCTATATAAAGTTACAGTACCATCTAATTTGGTTTTGTGTGTAGAATAGCCAGGTGTTACAGTTTAGGAGTAATATGGCCCTTAGGTACCATTTATATTTTTTGGGGAGTCTTAGTAAAAGCATAGCAAAACCAATGAAATCTCATGCATCCAGTGGGGAATTTGAGTACAGAGATAAGCCAAAGGAGGATATTAGCAAAAGGTGTTTAGAGACAGCAGGGGCATTAGAATTTTTGTCTGGTATGTTAAAGTCACATAGAATGATAGTATGTAGTAGTAATAGTAGTGTCAAATGAAAGAAACTGAGAAAAACAAGAAGCAAATTTGCAGAGGAATTGAGAGGTTGGTTCAGGATGTTGGTAACAGTTATGCGAAATTACATAGGCAAAAAGAGTTTCACAGAGTAAACCTCGAATGAGGAAAAAGAAAGGGCAGGTGCAGGCAGAATAACGTTAAATGTAAAGCAGGGAAATTGAAGGAAAACTGCCCCATCCCGTGTTTCCAGCTCTGGGAGTGTGAGCAAATTAAGGAGCATTCCTATTTGCGTATAGGAATAAGATTTCTGTAATGTTCAAATTTACACTGAAGGGTAGGGGAACGTGACCGTGATATAACTGGGATTGGGTATGGGCTAGGGCAGGGGGAAATATCCCCAGCTGCCAGCAATAGGAAGGAGAGAAAAGCTACGCGAGAATGTGATTTGGAAGTTCTTAGCTTATATGATAAAGAATTAACTGAAGCTAGTGCTTTATAGTCTTTATGTATGGAGAGGTATGGTGTTGGAGCGGCTGAAATTTCTATACCTTTCTGACTGAAGGATGCGGCAAGAAATATTTCAAGAAGCGTTAGAGTGCAAATAGGACACTAGTGCCATCCCCTGTGCTGGGCCAGAATTGACTAATTAATCAGTCAGTCAGTGATCAAAGTAAGCAGGCTATGTAGGAAAGAATTTTACAAACACCAGAACCAAGTTTAGGGGCTCTTGATCACTAAGAAGTGGACACAGATGTAAGTTTGAGATAGCTATCACAAATTCTAAATCAATGCAGGCCTAACAGACAAAAGGTATTGGCTTAACAGATACAGAATCTGAAATGCAAATACCAGAATGAAGCAGCTTATAGAGGCTTTAATTTATTATTGTATACAGCAGAGGGATACACAGATGAGCAGAATTAAGTAGTTTAGAATATAAAAGTCAAAATACAAGGCTGAGTAATTGATTCCGACTCTCATTACATTGCACCCTCAGAAACCAGAGGACTTTGCATCATAATTTAATAATCAGCCCTGGACCATCAGCTTCTATGACACGTAAAGCTAATTTTTCTGTATGATAATTTGTGATGACCCCTGAGATAAGCTTCTCAACACCTACCCAGACCACACTGAGAGTGTAAATGACACACACACACACACACATACAAATTCTGAACAGATTTTTGTTAGGTAACCTACATATGTATGGTATTAATTAAATACCAATAATGTAACAGTTATTATGAGGGTGCTTTGTTCACTGACATGGTTTTCACTGAATAAGAAGGGATAATTATTCCAGGAGCAGCAAACACTTAATCAAGATCTACAGCTGGTCATGCCAACTTGGCACACTTTCCCTGTACAAATTGCCAGACCGATGACAGAAGTGAAGTGTTCTCCCAACATATGCTTTCAGTCAGAAGTAAACATAAAGAGGCATTAACTAGTAAGCCATGCAAGAGGACTGGCATGCTTTTATTACATGTCCCTTTCTCATAACAAAGCCAAGTTAACATCAGCCATGTAAATATATGCATATTGTTGTTAGCACCGTCCAGATGTCCAAAATACATTTCAAAATTTCGACGGGAAATCCCAAAAAATGTTTGGCCGTATACAATGCTGGGAATGTATATATTCCATATAAAATGGAATACAACATAATGGGGCACATTTACTTAGCTCGAGTGAAGGATAAGAATGAAAAAAACTTCGCATTTTGAAGGTTTTTTTTGGCTACTTCGAATCGAACGATTCGAAATAGAAATCGTTCGACTATTCGACCATTCGATAGTCGAAGTACTGTCTCTTTAAAAAAACTTCAACTACCTATTTCGCCACCTAAAACCTACCGAGCACCAATGTTAGCCTATGGGGACCTAAGCTTTCCTAGCAATTTCGATATTCGAAGTCGAAGGATTTTACTTCGATGGTTGAATATCGAGGGTTAATTAACCCTCGATATTTGACCCTTAGTAAATGTGCCCGATATGTTACATAAGATGTCAAACCATGTATAAACATGAACCGCAAGTATATTTTATTTGTATTGAACAAATGAAAATAAAGAATTTTAAAAAAAAACCGATACAGGCCAGTGTTGGAAATTGGTTTGCAATGTATTAATCTTCTTTCGGAAAACTTAAAAGAAAATTTCTATCTAGATTACACACCCTGCAAACTAGACTACAATGATTATATCCTAATCATTTGGTCAATGTTCCCATTCTACAGGCATTCCATAAATTTCACCCCACACTGAACCACAACTCTAGGCAAGCCAATTATTTTAGCGTAATTTACATACCACCATATACTTTGAACCTGTCGTCAGATCATCATGCCTAATTCACAACAGATTGTTGTTCTGGAGTCAGAAGAAAATGTAACTTTCTGAAGCAAAGTGGAGACAGCTACAGATGGGCTCTTTCACTTTCTCTAGGGTCAACTAGAAATGAAGTAGAATTTACAGTTGTGCTGATTTGCAGGAGATACAATTGTGCTGGAATTTTGGAAACTCTGCTCTTAAGGGAAAAAAATCATGAAATGCATTGATTAGTTGCATATACACTAGTAAGTTAATGGGAAGTGAAATGAATGCAAAAGACTGAAAAAAACACAAGGATTTTTTAAACTCTGAAGTTCCATAATGATGAAAATTGTACTGATTGGTGTACAAACACCCACACACATGCTCTTTTACTTATCTTATTTTCCATATTCACTAAGTAAAATACTGCCAAACCAGAAAGTACCACATTTGGTGTATGTGCTGATCAGATTGCATATACTGACCAGTCTCACTCTTGTTGGAGTTTTGTTTCAGAAACCTTCTGGGTTGGCACTAATAGTGTTTTCTTGAAGCTGGAGTAAACATGGCATTCCTTCTCAGGAGTACTCTTCTGCAGAATGAAATGGGATGGCGCTTTGGACACATTTTGTGCTTTTTGTATGTAAAATAAACAAGATGTATTTTTTTTTCTTAGTTCTAAAAACATTTGTAGATACTTTTATTTGAGCCAATAAATAAAGAAACCCATAGTTCTCTGGTGCTCCACCTATTTATCTTAACATGGGCCACACAGGAGCACACTTGATTAATCTGCTATGAGAAGTCAGAGCTAGTGCAGATTTAAGTTGGTCAGTGCTCTAAATATGGTATTTGACTGTCCCACTTTTCGGTTTTGGTTGGCTTACCATTGGCATACTTCTAAAAGGGTTGCTGGAGAAACTGGTGGTGACTACCAGACACATGATAGCTGAATACTAGATCAATCAATTGCTGGCTATAAGGGAGGTCCAAAGACTGACTGGTAAAGCGTGGATCTCAGGTATGAGATCCATTATCCAGAAACCTGTTATCCAGAAAGCTCAGAATTTCCAGAAGCCTGTCTCCCTTAGACTCCATCTTATTCAAATAATCCATATTTTAAAAATGATTTCTTTTTAATTTCTTATAATTAAACAGTAGCTTGTACTTAACCCAAACTAAGATATTATTAATCATTTTTATAAAAACCCAGCCTATTGGGTAGTATGTGTGAAGATCCAAATTACAGAAAGATCCAATATCCGGAAAAACCCAGGTCCCGAGCGTTCTGGATAACAGGTCCAATACCTGTACAGAACTCTGCTAAATGAACTTAGGTAAACAAGCAGTTCCCATTGCAGGATCAGAGAGCCAGATCCACAGGGAATCAGAAAAAGAAGGAGTAAAGGTTGAGCATGGAGGGAACCCCAAAAGACAAAGGAGTAGCTGAGTGACTGCTAAGACTAAGGCATATGGTTGCACTGAACAGCAGTATAAACATTCAGAACAGCTTTCACCAGTTTACAGTTACAGCTTATTAAATTTTATATTTAAAGGGATGCTGTCATGGGAAGAAAAAATGTTCAAAACACATCAGTTAATAGTGCTGCTCCAGCAGAATTCTGCACTGAAATCCTTTTCTCAAAAGAGCAAATAGGTTTTTTTTTACATATAATTATGAAATCTGACATGGGGCTAGACATATTATCAGTTTCCCAGCTGCCCCCAGTCATGTGCCTTGTGCTCTGATAAACTACAGTCAGTCTTAAATGCTGAATTAGAAAAGTGGAAAGCACGCTCTGTACCATGAAATAAAGTTTTATTCGATCAATAAAACTCTCCTTCTGCAGCGGGATAAGTCACTGATCTGCTCACATCAAGAGATCTTTCAATGATAGGAACTGAACAAGAGACCAAATGCTTCTCTTTATCTGCTCAGACAGTGTGTACTGGTATCAAAGATTGCACTGTGTCTCTGACACTTACTATTAGATGTTCTTATAAAGCCATTTTTGCATCATACAAATTGCATTCAATTTGAAAGCATAAAATACCAAAGACCACCCCACTTTCTAACTGAGTACCAAAATGGTATTTTAAAAAAAATGTAAAATGTGTAAACTTGTATTTATTTCGATTCTGTTTGCTGTTAACAGAGAACTGCCACTGTGTTCTTACCATAAGGCTACTGTAAGACACATTAAGGGGCCGATTCACGAAGGGTCGAATATCGAGGGTTAATTAACCCTCGATATTCGACTGGGAACTAAAATCGTACGACTTCGAATATCGAAGTCGAACGATTTTGCGCAAATCCTGTGATCGATCGAAGGATTTTTCGTTCGATCGAGCGATTAAATCCTTCGAATCGAACGATTCGAAGGATTTTAATTCAACGATCGAAGGAAAATCCTTCGATCAAAAAATCACAGGCAAGCCTATGGGGACCTTCCCCATAGGCTAACATTGACTTCGGTAGCTTTTAGCTGCTGAAGTAGGGGGTCGAAGTTTTTCTTAAAGGGACAGTACTTCGACTATCGAATGGTCGAATAGTCGAACGATTTTTACTTCTAATCGTTCGAATCGTTCGAATTCGATCGAATTCGATCGAATTTAACCAATTCGATGGTCGAAGTACCCAAAAAATACTTCGAAATTCGAATTTTTTTTTATTCGAATCCTTCACCCGAAATTCGTGAATCGGCCCCTAAGACTTTTCTAGATAATATAAAATGACTATTTCAAAAACAATATAATTACTCTAGTTGGTTGGAACAATACACAAATATGTAATGTCTTAAGATAAAAATGCTAGCTACTGATAAAAAACAGCCTATTCAACAGATATAAGATATCTCTGCAAGGGCATAAAAGCTATGAAATAAATATAAATGACTGTCCAAAAATGTTCTTGTGTGAATAGAGTTTAAAAAAAAGTCGATTTCTGGCCACAGAATATGAGTTGTTTTGATCTCACCATTTCTTTCTCAAAACACCAGTTATGAAGCTAGCAGCAACATCTGTAAAAATGCAAAAGTGAAAGTCTTCTGCATCAATTTTGAATATTCTCCAAACTATAGTAAACATCTCACAAATGTACCTGCTTCAAAAATGTTTAAATTAAGGAATAACTGCTTTGAATTTAGAACCCCTTTAAAACTATATCATTTGTATGTATATGATTGCCATATTGTATAGGCCACACAAAAATAATTCTCTATCACATACATTTAGGGGCGTGTTTATCAAATGTTGAGTTATAGAGTTTTTTTTACCTCGAAAATTGAATAGTATCTTATCTAAAAAAAAAACTCGAATGTCTAAAACTCAAACGAATATAACTGACCCGAAAACTTTATTGAATCTAATTCAACTAAATTTGAATCAAGTTTTTTCCTCTGAAAAAATCTCAAATGTCAGGAAGGCTATTAACCCTCTTCAAATGGGTCATTGGACCTCTACCATTGACTTCTACATGAACTCGTCAGGTTTTAGGTGGCGTTCTATCGAATTTGAGTTGTTCCCTGTGTCAAGGTATGATAAATCTCGAATTTAATTCACAATCGAGCTTAGATTATTTCCAACTCGAATTTGTGAGTTTTGACCAAAAATCCAACTCAAAAATTCGAATTTACAATTTGAACCTTAGATCTGCTCCTAAATATTGTTAGTGTATTGCAGTGTGTGCCTGGCTACACTGGTAGAACATCTTCACAAAAAAACCCAGATTCTTGTATTACTTAAAATAACAAATGTGTGACTGTTTTGGACCTTCTCTATATAGCAGAGATTTCCTTCCTCCTGTATTTCTTATCAGATGTCACAAAGTTTGTAACAAGTAGCACTGTATCAATGCGTTAGGTTCTTTCTCTCCCTTCTTTTCTTATTTTTATCTTACAGTGGAATAGGCTTCTTGGTAATATAATTAATTTAATTTAGGGTTCATTTATTGGGCTAGCACAGAGTCTAGTTTTGGCTGTATGGAATTATTTGATAGCAGTTAATTTGAGAGCAAGGTGGATGCCATGGGAGATAAGAGGGTGAGAAAGATTACAATTATGTGTATGCAGATTCCCCCAGGAGCCCCCTTGACTTGGATGGGTTCTGTTCTCAAGCTAGCTTGGTTATATCACCTTGACCTTGAGGAAGAACCACCTTATTGGTTACCTGAGCAGTTCTTTGTTTTTCTGCGCTGTGAAGACATATCTCTATGCTCTCACAAAACTCTGTGATTTCTTTGTGGGTTTCTGACTCTTTGTGAGTTCTGAATCCACGGAGCTTGTGTTAAATCAATTTTTTTTTACCTCCAGTGGTCTCCGGTATATGAACTTCCATGACAAGGACAAGGCTACGTTTTTTGGCCAATGAAGGGACAGAAATATCCTTATATCTCCTTGTTACAGTTAGAACATGTGTTCTGCTTTGTTTTTGCTATTTCTTGTGAGAGCACACAGAACCTATAGGTAAGTGTAAAATTAAAATATTCATTTGTATAAGCCAGTTTGACAAGATTCTTTGATAATTCACATTGTAGGGTATACATTTTATATTGGTTATGTTTTCTTTCAAAATATATAGATTTCATTCACAGGATGGGCTCCATCTGTCGGATAATTTTTGCAGTCAATTCTTAAATGGGAAGTTCAACCTCCAAATTAACTTTTATTGTGATATAGATTGCAATATTCCAAAATAATTTGATATTATACTTGGACTTTTTATTATTTGTGTGTATTTTTTGTTTATTTAGCTTTTAGTTTAGCAGCTCCACTGTAGTAATTTCAGCAGCTATCTAGTCACTAGGGTTCAATTTACCCTAGCAACCAGGCAATGGTTTGAATGAGAGACTGGAATATGAATATGAGAGGGCCCAAATAGAAAGATAAATAATAAAAAGTAACATTTATAGTAAAATGATTTTTTTGCTGTCCTAGTCAGTGACCCCATTTGAAAGCTGTAGAGAGGCAGAATTAAAAGGCTAATAATTAAAAAACAATAAAAAATGAAGACCAGTTGGAAAGTTGCCAAGATTATTACATTCCAGAACATTTTTCAGCCAATGATAGTTAATTGTTACAGGCATCATTTACTTTCTAGAAACAATTATTTGAACTCAACATTCAGAAGTCAGGAAAAGAAGGTAACAGGGTGCCCTTTCAAGTGATAACAGCAGGTTCTGGGAAACCCTCAGCACTTCAACTTCAATGTGGGAACAATATTTATTGCCACCCAAGTAGTAATAGTAATCAAAAAGCTGCATGTGCTACAACCCTTAAAAGGGAACTATTGTGAAAATAAAAATGTAATATAAGCTTCATCATACTGAAATAAGAAGTATTCTAAATATAATCAATTAAAAATTCTGACCTGTTCTTGAAATAATCAGGTTAGTCTTCACTGTTCCCCTCTCAGCATGTCTTCATTCTCAATTAATGCAGAAGTCGGGAGTCTGATTTTAATTGACAGGTCTAATGAAGCTTTTGGGGGGGGACTCCTTATGCCTATAAAATGTATTAGAGATTAATCTTTTTTTTATATATTGTATGTTTTTATTTGTCATTTAAAACATGTGGCAATATTTAAATATACCTTCTGGGAGTTCCCGGGGTATGAGCTATTGTTGGTACAGTAGGGGGCACATTTACTACAGGTCGAATATCGAAGTGGTAAAACTTCGAAATTCGACCATCGAATTGTATAAATATGATAGTCAAAGATTTTTTTTAAATTAAATTTAGCAGTGTTCGATCAAATTCAAATAGTTCGATCAAATGTAGAACGATTAGAATGATTTAATCGATCGAATGATTTTCAAAAAAAAACTTTGCTTCTAAAAACCCATAGGCTAACATATCAATTCGGTTTAAGGTGGCGAAGTCGAAGTTTTTGAAAAAGACAGTGCTTTGATTTTCGAATGGTCGAATATTCGAAGTTTTTTCAATTCAAAACAAATTTTGGCCTATTCGATCGTCGAAGTACCCAAAAATTACTTTGAAATTCGAAGGTTTTGAATTCGAAAATGCACTTCGATTTCACTTCGACTCTTAGTAAATGGGCCCCTAGGTGTCATTACACAAATAACAATAAACAATACAACATAATTTTTAAGCAAATAACTCAACTAAATTAAAATAAAAAGTAAATGAAAATAAAAAATAAAAAGATGAACACAGCATGGGTGTGTATATACACTGATCAGGAGTTTGGTAATGCTTATCGAGCTTCAAGCTGCAAGATTGGTTAGGTCTTTGGCAACATTAGGTAAATTCAGGTAAGTTCAAGTAAGCAGTCCCTGAGAGATATTACGATAGCTTAACCAAGGGCTCCAATTCTATTGTAGACTTTGGTCTGACCAGTTTCGATGCTAGTAAGGCTTTCCATAATTAGTAGGTTGTCAAGCCTGGTTTTCACTAATTTTATTATCCAATGTAGTCGTTTTCCAGGCTTTAGCTATTGTCTGTTTTGATACGGAAAAAATATAAGTAACCAAACATCTAAGATATTTTTTGCCTCCTGGCACATGCTTATTTAAGAGTGCTTCGGCTGGGTGAGAGACCTGTTATGCTGGCTATTAAAGAATAGATCCTGATCCAGAAACGCACCGCCACTGGACAGTATCACAATATGTGTAAAAAAGGCCAAAAAGTTATTTTGTTCGATTTTGTTTGTGCTGGAATCTGTTATTTGTGCAAGCTTTAATGCCTCTACTAGAAAAGAGAGCCCCCTTGTTAGATATTAGATCTAAATGTCAGTCAAAATCTGACATCCAACTCCTACTTGAAGAGAGAATAAAGCGAAACAGATGCTAGTGAAGGTAATCGTAATTATTTCAGAAGCAGTACAGAATTTTTAACTGAGTGTGTCTTATTTCTGTATAGTGACACTTATATTAAATTTTCCTTTTTGTGATAGTTCTCCTTTAAGGAGCAGCTATGCTTATCATAATTTAGTTTGCTATGTTAAGTTTGTACTATGGATTCTTTTGCAGGTGTATAATGCATTTGAGTGTGCTATAATCAGTGGGGAGCAGGGGGTGCGATTGGGCCAGGGCCCGCACCCCCTCAGGGCCCCCCAGCAGCTCGCGCACCACTGACTTCTTAAGTAATTGCGGCGTCCGGGCGTACGGAGGGGACGGGGGGCCCGGCTGCATGTCCCAAGCCAGGGCCGCCCCCCTCTAGTTACGTTACTGGCTATAATTTTGTGAGCAGCCATCATATCCTTTCCATATGATATCAATCATGGGGCCCAATATAGCTTGAGTTAAATAATGTGCATTCTCCCCCCCCCAGGGCTATTAACCCACTGCTCACCAGTGCCCCTTAGGTCACCACTGTGTAGCTAATTCCATATTGTGTGCCAATTATTCACTAGATACTACAATTAGTTTTATTTTGCCTTATGGATTCATTTGCTGGTTTATTGTTGCATTTGGATGTGCTATCATCTTGTATCCTGAGCAGGGCAACCATCAGAAATCATGGGGAATTCCCCATGACAAAGGCTTGTGACGAAATGTTACCCAATTTCCTTTAGCACAGAGACGTTTTTATAGGCATAGTGTAACATTCCTGTTGAAACCTGGAACATTTCATAAGCATCAAAGGCATCAAAGTAGTAATCTCCCACAGTAATCAAAATGTTCTTCCTCATTGCCAACTACTTCCCTTTCACTTGAATAAGAGTCACATTTATGACACACACCTGTGTACACGGAGGTAACTACAGAGGAAGCAGACCCTGCAGTTGCAGGGAGGCCCAAGGGTGTAGAGGGCCCAGTAATGACCTAAATAATGAGCAACTTTAATATAGCTTGTTAAAATAGGTCAGCTTACCAATGTTTTGGAGCCCTAAATTGAATTTGCTTTGGGTCCCAGTAACATCTAGTTATGCCGCTGTCTGTGTAGTAGGATAATACCACTCAAAAAAGTGGAACTTTCCATTCCTTATAATAACTAATTACTGGCATTCAGTTTAATTCGAAACAGCTAGCAGCAGGGAATGTCCCTTTGGTTGACATTGTTGTATCTGAATAAACTGTTATTATAACCTCCCTGAGTACCATTATCCAGAGGCAGCTCTATGGTACATTGGTGTCAATGGAAACTTGTGTATTTTGAATATATAGGATCAGTGATATTGCTGTGACTTTAGTAGGGATGCAATGAATCCAGGATTCGGTTCGGGATTCGGCCAGGATTCTGCCTTTTTCAGCAGGATTCGGATTCAGCCGAATCCTTCTGCCCAGCCGAACTGAATCCGAATTCTAATTTGCATATGCAAATTAGGGGCAGGGAGGGAAATCTCGTGACTTATTCATAAAACAAGGAAGTAAAACATGAAAGTAGCTCTAATTCTGCTCTAATTCTGCTTTGATATTGGTATTTAAAGAAGAGGTTTACCTTTAAGCTAACTTTTAGTATATTATAGAATGCCCAATTCTAAGCTTTTCAATTGGTCGCATTCTTCCTTTTTTTATTATTTGCCTTCTTGTTTTTTTCATCTTTCAAATGGAGGCCAATGACCCCATCTAAAAACAAATGTTCTGTAAGGCTACAAAGTTATTGTTATTGCTATAACAATAATATACATCATACTAAAATGTATGTAAAGGTGAACAACGCCTTTAACATCATTAAAGCTGTAGATTTTAAAATATACAGTGCTGGTACTTGAAGGAAATCAGCTAGCATGGAAATGGTTCATGACATCACCGTCTGGTATATAGGGATGGTAGTCAATCTAATCATAATGGATTTTATTCAAAAAATCTAAATGACATGAAATTTAAGGAGCCTTGACAGATATAGGCTGCATAGGGCCCTATATTTTGCACCAGTGGCAGGTGGAAAGGACAGGTTTGGCCTACCCCAACATGCTCTCTGCACCTCGTACCAGATTTTTTTATCTGCCATGAGGCGCAAACCACAGCCAGACTGGGGACCTTCTGAATGAGCATTAAAAGGTTAAGTAAATATCCCTTCTTGAGTTCTGCTACATTGTTTTAAAAGTCAGAACCAGAGAAAAGAAAGGGAATAAGAAATACTGATTTCTAATTTTAATTACATTTACAAATAATGTTTAAATGAATGTATGTGGTAAAAGTTCCTTTTTTGTTTTTTTGGTGACTTGTCCCTTTAAACAGTCATATATGTAAGTGGGAACTTTTCAAACAGCACAACAGCAATGAATTATTCTTAAAGTTCTGTTCATGTACATGTTTTAGTTGCATCTTGCAGTGAGATTTTATCTCATGCTGTCAGAGGCAAAATAGAATGAAATTAATAATTTTATAGATTCATTTTGCCAAAAATACTTACACATTTTAAACGTTGCTCTTTTGTGGAAACAATGTAAGTAATGTTATGGCTTCTTTTAGATTAACTAGATTCTGCATAGCTTTTTTCTAATGACAGCTCCATAAAACAGTGGGTGTTGGGATCTGTAGTTCACAGCAGCAAGAGCAGCACAAGGTTTACTCCCTTTCCTAAATAATTTACAATAAGAAGCAGGTCTTCTACTGGGTAGGGTATCTTCTTGTGTACATACAAAGGATTGTTTTCCTTTTCAGCTAGAACTTTGCCCCTCTCACCACACCAATGCCACTTTGTTTTTTGGATGGTTTTAAATAATATGCAGAAAAACAGGAAATTGGTAGGCTGGAGCTGTGTTCTAAAAAGCCTGCAGTACGGGAATGCCTGGAAATGTCCAACTTAATAAAAGCCAAACCACAAATCTCTAGTGAGAGGAGGACTGCAGGCTAGGAAGGACTGCACTAAATTCTGATTTAGAGGGGTTTTGTTTTAATTAGTCTTAAGAAACGTTTAATCAGATTGTTGCTTTGGATAAACAAATGTGGGGGGACATGTAGAAGAAAAGGGGTAAAAATAAATGTGAAAATATAGGCAAGATGGAAAAGCTTTGTGATTTGCAGACAGAGGCAATAAATCTAGAAGAGGTCGTATTGGCGTTATCACGTTAACCGTTTTGTTGCCAGAATAGCTGATTAGCAAGATTTTCTGTTTTTGTTTGTCAGTACTAAATTTTCTGCACTATTTACTCTTTTAAGAAACTTGCCTTTTGTGATGTCTTTATTCGGCATTTATTCACCCCCAAAACAGAAGGTCATTGTTTTGGGAGCAGGCAGATCTATTTGTCCTGCTTACCTAACGCACGGTGCGGAATAATCAATTTAAAGGCTGATCCATCAACTTTTCGTGCCCCCCTCCTTCAGTAGAAAACATTAGATCACAGCATTTAGGCAGGAAAGATTCTGGGAATTTGACCTCAACGTGATGATTAGATGGCTTAGTAAAACTATAGCTAAAGTACACGTTGCGCTTATTTCAAAGAGTATTTTGTAACATCATAAATATTTATTTAAAATCTTTCAGGTCTCTGTAGAATGAAGTATATATATATATATATATATATATATATATATATATATATATATATATATATATATAAAATCCACATGTCGTTTTTAAAGAGGAAGTTCACATTTAAATTATAGTTTTAATTTTTAGGTCTCCAGTGTGCAATTTGCAGTGTTATCTAGACAATAGATTCAGTGACCTCAACAAGGAAAACTCGTGTTGTTATTCCGTCTCTTTTGTTTCATTGTTTCATTATTTATTATTCCATATACATCTCTTCATTTATATCTTTGTAACCAGAGCCATAAATTGGAAACAATATCAATCGGGTAGAATATATTAAGCAGAGGGCATTTTCTGCAAAATTCTTTGCAAAATGGTATTGGAATAATCCATATAGCCCCCCCCCCCTCCAAAACAGACCTGGGGACTATGATAGGAGAATGTCATGGCAGATGCTGGAGCTCTGGCCCTGTCCAACAGTAAACTCCAAACAATGCATCTTGTATCTGCAAATATAAAGTATACAGCTCTCACAATTTTGTTGTGTTTTCCTATATTAAACCAATATAGTTAAAAGCTATTTTTATCTGCAAACTGCAAAAATTGATAAAACATGACCTCGAAAATGCCTCTTTTAGGGTTCCCATGCATCTTATAGTGCTGCCAGCTGCTCATGATTTACAAGTGATAGGTGCAACAGAAGTATTGACAGCAAACTATACAATTACAATGTAAATCCACTATTTGTATGTTTTATCGTATGAATTTTAGCATATAGCTATACACCTGCAAACATCCAATGGACAATGAAAACACAGTGCTGATTATTAATATGCATTATGTAAAATGTAAGACATAGAATTAAACATAGGCATAATATAAATCAGCATGTGATTTTCACTTTATTACCAGAATTTATGTAGCCATGTTTCAGAATTATTGGGACCCTTAGAGGCAAGATTCAGTACCTTTCCTTGTAAAGGTCCTAAAGAAAGATCTTGGGGCTAAAGAAGTACATGATTTTCACGTTATCAAATGTTTCCACTCCTGGTTTCCTCTTAAATGTTGAAGGTGGTACAGTGAGAAGCTGCTAGTGCTCTACCACCTCTATGTAGTTTCCAGATGTTGGCACAAACACTATTTGGCACATATGCCTACACACTACATTACTTTTTGAAGCAGCCTTTCAAGCCTAATCACATTTAACAGAGATTTTCCTAGCATCTGATACCACATTTTTTGCTAAGCCCTTTACAGATAGCTTTTTAATAAAATCTTTGACTTCTGGTTCTGACCCTTGGTCTCGACTTGGGAAATGATAACTTCCACCTGTTAGGAAATAAGAATTGACACCTGCACTATGCACTGTGGCTTCCACTACCTGGTCTTTGCTTGCCCACCTTTACCATTGTTTCCTTCACCTTTTTTAGTCATAGCTGTCCAGTTGCCTAGGTGCACTTAAGAACTATGACGTGTTGACTGATTCAGTGATATGTGTTATGGTAGATAAACAAATTAAGGTATCACACAGGCATGTGCCAAGAGGAGCAACCCTTGGCATAATAGCTTATGGGTTAGTCTAGAGAACCTGCTGCAGGACTGACTGTTTAGAGGAAATGTGAAGAACCATTTTTTTTTCTCAGAATACATGTTTCAGTAAATGAAGAGACACTCAGTAAATTAAGTGATATCGCTAGGCACCAATTATGATGGATGACATCACTAAGAATGATTTGTGGGATATATTTTATAAGTTAGTTATGTCTTTTGTATGAGTGTATACTATATATACAATAGTCCTGCAATTAACAGGTCTTGTGTAAACAAAAATAAGGTTAAATTTAACTTACAAACTATTTTTGTTTGCACGAGACCTGTTGAGTTATGTACTTTGCAGGAATATTACATTATTTGTTACTAGCACCCGGGCAGATGATACATTTTTTATGAGTGCTCCTCCTTTGGGACCATATATAAAATATACATATATACTGGCTGAGTTGGTAAAAAACAATTCTTAATGCCAGGAAAGGTTGTGGTCACAGAAAGGCTGGTATTTTTTTCCAGACGTGTGCAAACCTTTTTGTTGATGTATTTCTCGCTTATTTTTAAGAATCATTATCAGTAACCTCTGAAACAGAACTGAACAATGTTTACTTTTGGTGACCGCATTGCTCCTGAGATGTTTACTTATTATGTGCTGTGTTCTTCCTGTTTTTTTGGATAGATGCAACAGCTTCTGTCCAAGGCTAACACTCACGGGCCAAAATAATGTCATTGTTTCCTACAAGCACAATATGGCTGTTTTCTCTGATTGCACTTGAAGCAGTATTTGACTTTATCTTCATTTCAACGGCACATTAAAAAAAAGTATAAAATGAGACTATGGCAATCAGATTGTAGAATAGCACATTCGTTTAGCACGCAGAGATTTAAAACTGTAAAAGGAACATAATGCTCACATGCAGGTCTGTGCTTGTACAAGCACTAAATGGGGTTTCTAATGTTGAGTGGCAACCTTGCTTTCAAGCAGTTCTGTGCAAATCTACATGAGACCCTAATGTTATTGGGTTTGTGTGCATTCCTTTATAATGGTACACAAATTGGGAGGCAATTGCTTTTTATGATGTTGCAGGTTTGGTTTCCTTTATAAACATAGAATAAAAAGGTATGACATCAAAATGATCATAAAACAGGTATAAAGCTTTGATAACTATACCAAGCAATAGCCTTTCAACCCAGGCACAGGTTCCATGTTGTAAATTAGAAAAGAAATGTAGTGTTCTCTAAAGCACATGGCGCATAGGATTACAGGTTGGAGACTACTGCAATCTTCTCTTGGAGAACCAAAGTAGGGATACACAGATTTAATCCAACATTTTAGATGTATTCTCCATCATCAAATGGCTCGTTACCATTCTTCTAGGACACCTAACTCTCTAAGCTGTATAAGTTTGTCTTATAGTCCTTCAATGAATTAATGTTATATCTTGCTTGTTTATGTAAAACCCAATAAAACACAGATTTACTCAGACACCTCCAGGTTCATCTATGGGATGAGTGGGTTAGGTTTCCAGAAAATGCTTCCTGTTCTAATTAGAGTGGGAGGTGGATCCAAATGGGCATGCATCACAGAAAGCTCCAAGTACAGATTAGAAATGTAATATTTTTTCTGACTTTCTCATTGCCATTTCTGTTGAATGGGGAATGAAGCATGTAGCTTCATGTAGCACTCTGCATATTCATTTAGCAAGTATCTCTCAGGAACGCTTCTTTCCACATTCTACAGCGAGCCATATTTAAATTCAAGTCCCGTTATATCATTGAAAGTTGTAAAGTTTGTCCATCCTGATTGCTAAATGGAAGAGAGACGGAAGTAGAAAGATCTCCTAATGTCTCAAGAAAAAGGACTCACCAGACTGACTGTGAGTCAATAAGAATGCAGGACAGTCTGACCACTCTGTCTGCCAAGATACCCACAGATACGCTGATGGCTACAGAATGCTCAAGCTGTCTGTTCATATCTGTGTCTGTGTCAACCATTCTCTCTTAGCTTTGGGTGCTTAATATAAACTCTTAAGTTACCCATTTGTTCTGAAGGAATTTTTGACCAATGTCTGGACTGGAAGTCAAACAACCTAACGTGCTATATACTTAAATTTACTAAAGAGCGAAGTGGCTAACGCTGGTGAAAATTCGCCAGAGTGACATAATTTCGGCACTTCGCAGATTTACTAACAGGCACTGGCGTAATTACACTAGCGAAGGAGATAGACTCTAGCGAAACTTCGCACTCTAACGCCAGGTGTATTTTTGCACTGGCGAATAGTTTTTGTTTTTACTGAGCATTACCTCTATCGCCAGACTTGCCTTCGCCACCTCAGACCAGGCAAAGTGCAATAGAGTAGATAGGACTTGGTCCGAAAAATCTCTGGCGTCTTTTCCTTTTTACAGGGTGATAGGCTAAAAAAGATTGTACAATTTTTTTGGGGTATCCTCCTTCCCCCATACATTTCCTTACATATGGCACATAAACTATACTGTGGGCTCATCTGTAGGGCAATATAACAACTCTATTTTCTTTTATTAAGGTTCCCTGGGCTTGTGTAGTGTAATGTATTTGCTGCAACATGTACGTCCATTGAAATTTAACTTCCCGCCGTATGCAAATTATCTAACGCTAGCGCAACTTATGCCTGCCATAGTAACGCTAGCGCAACTACGCAAGCGATCGCTGCTGGCGCAGAAACTTCACAACTTAGTGAATTAGCATTGTCTGTGCAAAGTTGCACCTGGCAAAGTGTGGCTGCTGAATTTTTGGCTGTTTTTTTTGACTATCATTGATTAGTGCAAAAAGTAGTAATATTGTGCTTCATCCTCCCAGTATGATGCATGCACCCCCAAATATAATAATTAAGAAGTTGATTATATATATGAGAATGAAATTGAAAGGTGCATGAATTAGAGCTCTGTCTATAAAGCAATGAAGCTACATTTATCACTTTGATTAATTTGGACAGTGCCCATTAATGTTGGCATAACCTGTATGGCGGAATGTCAAATTAGTGGTTGATGTAATAAGGAAAATGTCATCCTCAAGATGCTAGTGAAATACTAGTATTCCAGTACAGAGCACTTAATTGAAATTCTTGACCGTTAGTGCTGGCATAGACATTTCATTGATATTTTCGGTTTAAGTCAACATTGAAGTTCAGTGAAAGCAAAAGGTTCATAAATGAGTGAAGTTGGAAAACCAGTCTTCAGGGGGCATTTTGCATTGATCACTGGATAGTCATTTTGAGAAGAGAGTGATAAAACAACAGAGGGGTAGTACTATCACTATGACCCAATATCCCCTTTTTTGCAAAACAATGTATTTTTGGGCTGCAGGAGTCAGGAAATACAATGAGGCTAAAGATACACATGTTGTTTTCACCTCTGGTGTATACTCTGCCTTCCACCACCTCTATTTGTGTGCATTGAGAGGCACAGGATCTCATTGTAAGTATACACACAGAGCTCCTTTTGCTATGTTAATATTATTAATACACATTTTTAATACAACCCTGTAAAATAAATTCCTTAGGTAGTCAGGTCTGTACATTGAGGCTGCCCTGAAGCCATGGTGCTTTGAAAAAATGAATTTCCATCACCAGGTTATTGGGTCCTATTATTTTATTATAATATGATATTGGTCATATTATAATATAATATTAAAATGAATACAAATACAATTTTTACTTGTCGGTATTGCTTTAAGTTTGTTTAATGCGGAAGGTGTTATCGAAATAAAAGGTTTTGTATTTTAGTGAGAACATAATGAAGAGCACACCTCAACACTAGGCCAATTCATGGTAAGCTTATCCTGAATATTGTTATACAAGGTCCCTTAAAAATATCCTCCAAAGGTAACATGGAATTGTTACATAGGCAGTGACACAGATGTTGACTGAGAATATATGTGTACCAGTGTTTATGCAAAACCAAACACATATCACTTAGCAAATCAAAAGCGGTCTTAAGTGCATTGGGTGTTGTTAAATGGAACATTTTTTAACTTCACAAGTAGTTTACCAGCAAGTTAGCATAACAGAATGTGTGGTATATCCGACCTCGTGGTTGTGGTGTAAACCATGGTGAAGAAACATGACATTCTTGTTCTGACCAATCTGTTTATTTTGAATAATTTGGAAATATCTTCTGACTGCTTAAATTATAGCTGACCACCACTGGATAATTACTTTATATGTCCAAAACTCCAAAGACGTTTTTGTTTGAACATTTTGTCCAGAGTAGCTATTTATCGTTATGAAGCACAAGAGGGCTTTAAGCCAATCAGATCACTCGACTGGCTGAACATCACATGCCCCCTTAGCCTCTGTACTGTGTTCTATCCCTTGGAGCACCAAAGCAAAGAAACATGTTCTACAAACAGCAAATTAAAAAAGCTTTCTGGAACGGTCGGTCCTCCGGATGTGGTTATATGCACTGGGCACATTGCAAATAAAAAGATAATAGAATGGAATGTGTGCAGAACAATTTGCTTCTTCTCTGCATTCATTTTTATATTAACAGACAACAACATATCCATATAAAATAGCTGGCATGGCTGCACTCCATTTCCCAGTGCAGTAACCTAAAGCAACTGTCAGCAGCTGACTTTATTTTATCTAGAGCAGTCAGACTAAGAAAAAGAAATGGTTGCTATGGGTTCCTGCACTGATGCAAATTTGCAGCTATATTAGGAAATTATTCCCATGGTGTATAAAGAAACACGGCTTCCAATATATAAATTGTTATTCTAAATAATGTTTATTAGTGAGCAGTCTTATAAACAATATACGTATACCTGTAAAAAAAAAAAAAAAAGTTTAGTCAGACTTGCAAGTGCTTGCATTATTCTATACTTTAAAAAAAGTGAAAAAGTGAAATCTACAGATCTTGTTTTTAAACTAGAGAAATATGTTGATTTTTGTTGCATGCTGATAATGGAAGGGGGTTAATTTTCTTATTATATGCTGGTTATGATTTCATTATACCGTATTTCAATATTTAATGCACATCATCAGTGAATTGGCTACAAAGAGTACGGTCTTCTAAAATATATATATATATACTGTATAATGTGCTGCAACACTGCAGGTTATTTTAAATTGGTGGCAGAGGAACTGAATGAACATCCTGGGGGAGGACATCAGATCTTAAAGATTTAACACTTTTTTGCAAGTCAAATGTGTGTGAAAACTGATGTTAATACTATGCTAATTATTTATAAGTAGCTGCAGCGCTACACAGGCAGTATACTAATGATGCAGTCCTGTCACCAAGTACCACTTCACTGACAAGCGTTATTTTTCTTGATCGGTTATGGCATCTTTACATTTAGGGCTGTCCTAAATGAAAATCTGTGTCCCGTGTGATGAAGATTTGTCTTATACTGGCACATCTAAATACATGTTTGCGACGCTATTTTGTATTAAAATCTTTGCAACGCTTTTTTGTATTAAAATCTTTCTCTTCTCCCATAAATGTCAACTCGATTTTAAAAGCCGGATCTGAAGTGAGGAGTGTGGATTTGAGAAGTTCACCTCAGATGACCCATGCAGCCGTTAACACAACAGAATTTCTTTTTTCTTTTTTTTTTTAAATTCAGCAAATGATTTTCCCTCGTTCTTCAGAAAACTTAACACTCTGTGCTCTGGCAAAGCGCTGATTTTCTCTTATCAGACAATTAATCGTGCATATTTATGATAGGAAGGAAAGAATGAAAGGGCAGATTTATTTTTTATTTTCAGAGCAAACACGGCCAGGGGAGAGATCAGATATCCTTTCAGCTGAGAACCAGCTATTAGATGTTCAAGAGGAATAAATGCTGGGAAAAGTCAAGAGCAGATAGAGAATTGGCTTGGACAAACAGGACACCAGCTGCAAATAAAGCACTGGACAGGTTTCAAGGGGAAGACAAAATGGACTGGTATTGGAGGGGTTAAACAAAGCAAACCAAAGGACACCATTTAAATAGAAAAATGTTATTTGATAAAGTTTTATTTTCTTATACCTCTGATTATTGATCCTGTCATAAACAAAAACACATCCGCCCAATCCTGGATATTCCAAACTTCTTGTTTACCGTTCGTTCTGCAACTCTCTGCAGTGATTGAGAAACCAGTGGTGTGCTGAAAGTCAAGTCTCTGCAGTCAAGACTTCTTGTTCTTGTGGCTGAACAGGATCCAAGCACTATTTAAGGAACATGATTGGTGGAGAACTCCTCTTATTTGTTGGCATAAGTAACAGACATTTTGGAAACGATCTTGGAGAATGAGTGCAATATTCTGTTACAGTCACATAAGATGTTGCTCAAATGGCAACCCAAATCAGTTTAACACAAGAAATATCCACTGTGCCTCTCTGAAAGTGGAATTATTTCTAATCTATTATTAATGGATAGTAGAATCTTTTAGGACATACTGTACTGAAGGACATCCTGAGTAAATGGTCCAGGGCAAATTTCAATTGTTTGCTCAATAATCTTTCTGCAGTTCTGATCTTGAGGAAGTTCTAGGGATGTCTCTAGGGCTAAAGTGACAGCAAATGGAAGGATGGGACCCTCATTTGAGTGGGAACTACAACATTCTTCTGGTGGAGTAATAACATAGATCAGGGATGTCCAATCTGCAGCATCATCTTCTGACACCATTTGATAGATATACTGAAACTACCAATTCTCACACAAATAAGTACTTTGTACATTTTACCCCAGAAAGGAGTCCGGTGATACTATGCACCCAGGGCAGACCTACCCTAAAACTTGCCCGGAATGTCCTATACCTTTTACATGTGTACATGTGTACAGATTCCCCTGCAACACACTGAGCCAAAATGTTACCTACAAATGAATCAGTACCTGCAGCACACCAGCTGACTGCTTTATTACAGGAAGCAAAGCTATATTTGTTTGTTTTGGGACTTCTAAAATATAAACACAAAAACCGTCTATCATTTCCACAGTGCCTACTAAAAGAAAGTGCATGTAACGGAGCAATATTAAAAGGAAAGAGAAAGGGCTGGGGTAATAGTATCAGCATCCTTAGCATGATAGTTTTTTAGATTCCCACTGCCCCCCATTGAACTACTCTCCTTGATTTTTCCACTCACTCGTCTGCTGAGATCAGGTGAGCAGTGTGAGCATGTAACATCATACTCATCACTCTGCCCCTACTATGTGTAGTATTCTTATGGCATCTCTTGTCTGTGTCCTGTAAAAACTCTCTTTCCTGCTTAATTTCACCTCTCACCCTATTAAATGGCAGAAGGTGTATAAAGTTGAAGCTAAATTCTAGCCTGATGTCACTATGTCATCTTAGTGTCTCTACTGTACCCAAATAAATACCATGAGGGTTTCACGGCTGTGCGAATGTATTAGTGTATTGTAGTAGCAGCTGCAGTCACATTTATTCTATAAAGCAATGAATTCAGCATTTTTTCTGGTACAGCGGTAAAACCTTATTGGCATTTAACAGCATTAACCTCAACCTGCATTTCTGTTGTTCCAAATAAGTACGAAGCTGTGGTCTCTATTGTACAAAAATAACCGCCAGGCTTACAGCAGCATCAGAATAATAGCTGGATTGAAGTTACTTCAGTTCTAATCATTGCTTTGCCACCTTGCCAAGTGTTGCATTGATGTCATATGTGCTAAATGTATAGACTGGTGTCGCTGCTCCACTAGAATATACAGTATATATAGATATATAGATATATATATATATATACTGTATATATATATATATATGTGTACTGTAGAACAAATGTATATGTCAATCCTTTTGAACAAATAAGTGTCACACTGTTGTCATTGCTGTACTAAACAAGTGCCAGGTTTGTTCTCTGCTGTACTTCAATAAGTAGATGCTTGTGTCCTTGCTAATCCAAGAAAGTTGTGGATTGAAATAGTTGCTTCAAAATAAATGTATGAGTAGTGACTGCTGATACTGGGATGTCAGCAAAGTGTCAGGCTAATCTTACCTGTCTGTACTGACTGGTGTCATTGCTGAGCCAAAATAAATGCTTGCCAGATATTATTGTGGTGCCAATATAAGTGGCTGTAAGCACTGGGATGGTGTCACTACTGAGCCAAAATAAGTGTTTGATGTCCTTGATTTTCCAGCGTACAAGCTGGGTTGGTGTTACTACTGGGATAGTGTAACTGCTGTGACCCCAGCTGGAGTCATTTCTTACTAGCATAAGAGCCAGGCAGTGGACCCTGCTGTGCCAAGCACATTCCTGTGAAGGCAGAACACATAAACAGTTCTGTGTCCTGTTGTATCTGTACAGTGTCATATCGACAACCAACATGACACATAACAGATGAATTTAGGGGCGAGAGAGTTTTCCTTGTGTTTGGAGATAAAAGGAAAGTGTTAACTCCTTCATCTCTAGGTGCAAAAGTCAAAGAAAGGCAGCATGCTTTCAAAATAATTCCAGTACATCTAGGAGTTATGCATTTTATTGGCCGCAATCAATTTGTAGTTAGTTGAAAATATCCTATAGCTATCAATGAGCTGGTTGCTTCTGATTAGATTTTATTGTACTAGGTCTTGAGCATATTTATTATGCACTTCCCCCTTAATGCACTGATTGGTGTAACAACACCTCTGGCTGACACAACCTGCTGCATTAAAAAAGAAGGGTTGTTTTCTCCAAAGATCAATGCTACCCAGTGGTGCTGCCTAGGGAATGTGAACTTTGAGGTCAGGACTCTTTTACTCCCATCTCAGCAAAGCCATGCTGCACAGAACATTGTGTATATTTTATTTATCTGTTCAGGAATTACCAAACTGGTAAAGACCATTTTCATTGCACTAGCAACACAGAAAATTATTTGTAAATTCATCTTCTTTATGATTGATGGGCACTGTCAAAAAAGAAAAAAATATATAAGTTGTAAATTTTGCTTACTGCTTTATACCAACAACATTTGAGGGGGTATTTATCAAGGGTCAAATTTTGAGTGGTTAAAACCTTCCAATTTGAAGGATTTAACGCTAAAATAAGCATTCGATCGATCGAACAAAAATCAGTCAATCGAACAATTAAATATTTCGAATCGAATGATTCAAACTATTTTCAGCGATCGATCTGAGCATTTTTATTCGATGCCAAAAACTTAGAAAATGCTTGTAGAAGGTCCCCATAGGCTTATAATGCAATTCGGTAGGTTTGACTTTGGCGAAGTATTGAATGCAAAGGATTTTTAAAGAGACAGTACTTCGAATATCGAATGGTCGAATAGTCAAACGATGTTTTATTCGAATCGTTCGAATCAAAGTCGAAGTCCAATCTGATGGTCGAAGTAGCCTATTCGGTGGTCGAAGTATCCAAAAATTTACAAAAATTCAAATATTCACCTGAGGCTTAGTAAATATGCCCCTTAAACTGTAACCTTGCCCTATTTAAGGTATGTTGAAACATTACTTATAACAATCGCAACTAGCTGAGGCAGCATTAATCTGCCAGATTAGTGAGGGGTGGTTTAGTAAGTAACCAATATAGATCTATGTATGGCCAATTGAAAAATCTATTTATTTCCTTAATGAACTCGTATGTGCTTCTACATTGCAGAAGTGAAAATACATGTTAGCAAGATAATTGTAATATTTATTTGATTAACACAGTAACATTTCACAAGCAACATTTGAAGGTTTAATTCCTCTCTGAGAAAGGTGAATGGTTGCTGACTTATTTAGAATTTCTTCCTCTGGTTACATGAGGACTGGGAGGAAATCTGTGTCATGTCACAAGGTGTCAGGTCACACGCTAAGCATCATCTGTCAGAGTCCAGTCAAGGACACTGCAGGAAAAGGGACCAGCTTGATTAAGGATTCTGATAATAAATGACAAAATCCCTTTAACGTATTATATATCTACAAGGCAGCTGATTTTACATATAAATCTAGTTGTACAGTCATTTACAATTTAAACAATACAGCATCGCAGTTTCTTTGAAAAGAAAAAAAACACTCAAAAGGAATGTTGCATTTAAAGCACTGTTTGTCAGATGGCTGCATTTTATGTCCTCATTTACCATCTTATATTGATGAAGTAAATCATTTCAAGTCAATAGGAAACATTCAGGCAGAAATTAAATTCTGGATGTAAAAAAAAGTGTTGATGGTTGAGTGGGCACTACTTATTGTATTCTAAAACCTTTTGTGCTGAAAATGAATACTCTGCTTGATAGATATGGCCATACCTGGTGATTAGATAGTGGTGTGCCATTATTTTACACTGTTTGATAAAATAGGGTCCTTAGGTTCCGTATGTAACTGTGTTAGCTAATCACATGTAGACCCAGTTGCTGTAGCTGATCTCGTGCCCCATTTAGATCATAATACTTGGACCACCAATCTGATGCAACTTAGCTCAATTTATCCTACTGTTCTGTCTCATTAAACCTGTACCCAGTTTTGAAGGCAAGGCAGCCTCAAGGACAGCTGGGGCCTACAAAACCCACCTGAAATCACTGAAAGCTAGATGCCGAAATTATTTTGTCACATGTGTTTGCAAAAACGTTGAAGACAATTGCTTCAGTTTCATAAATGATCCGAACCTTATGTTATCTCATCTTCTTTTTTTATATTTATCCAACCTTTGTAATCGACTTTTTGACAGTAGTCAAAGTTAAACTATGATGGAATTTTAGAAAGTAAGACTAGCTCTGAAGCAATGTGCAGCTTTCTTTCACACTTCTTACTTTCAGACAGCTAATCAAGCAGCTATTCTTCACTGAGATGCAGCAGATTGTGAAGAATATAAAAACTTGGCAAGGTACTAAAAAAACATAATACCATTGGTCTTTTAATTCTTACAAAAGTAAAGAACAAAATGTACAAGCACCTTTGTTTTCATAAAGTTTAGGATAAATAGTAAAATAAACTAAACTAATCTACATATACAAACCTGGACACGATTGACAACACTTTATTCTATGAATATGATTTTGTTGCTGTCCCTGCAGCCTCCCTTTTACTTGAAAGCACCTGAAAAGTCAGTAATGAATTCTAACCCAAATATGCATCTTTCAATACAGAAAATACCCACTGTGTCATAAGGCTTGAAATGACATGTTGGATTCTGGATTTGGTGCTACTTACTGCTGTTCTGTAAGCAAGTATAAAACCCTTTTTAAAAACATTTAAAGGGTATTCTCCCTTCCCTACTCTACCTGGGTGTGCCATACTCTGCCTGCCCTAACCTACCTGGGTGTGCCATACCCTGCCTTCCTATGCTCTCTGTGTGTGCCATACTCTGCCTGTGGAACATAAGCCTGTTAGGGGTTTGTTCTGGGGGTTTGTTAGCATTTGAAAATTGTTGTTAGGTGCCCCTAAGGTGTTTAAGTATGTGCTGTGTTATCCACAGAGGACGAATAGGCATATGGATTTAAGCATATGTTTTAATATATATGAAATATGACATATATTTCACAAATGAATGATGATGGATATTCCTGCAGTGAGCACCAACCATTTGGTTTTTTGCTACCACAATTAATGTGGACATGGTCTTGTGGTAACATGGGTGTGGTTTATAGAGGGTGTGGATTAAAACAGGGAGTGGTTAACACTTCCATTTTCCATTATTGGCCCTCCACCATGTAGGCCAGAAAATTCTGGCCCTCGGCACCACAGAAGTTGAACAGAATTGCTTTAGACCATACTAAAAGTTAATTTAAAAGTCAATTTATGGTTTTAAATCTAAAAAAATGGGATGAATGAAACATTCTACTTGCCCTTGGTATATGGAAGCTAAGAGTATAAAAATATGTTTATCAATTGATATTTTCAAAGACATGGGGCCACTTGACATTGCAGAATTAAACAGTCGAAAACAGCAGTGACTATATTGCGAGAACAGCTAATTATAATGTTTCAGAGATTGCTTTTAACAGCAGGTGAAATGAGGTTCTGTGATCCTACCAACAATTCTGGCCTTCTTCCTAAGACAAGAATTTCAAGGGCTACAAATTAGCAAGCGTAAGAAGACCAAACTCACCACTTTGAAGATAATTACTGTTGATCTAAGTGCCCCCAGTTTACCCCTGAAGGCCAGATGGGGCATGGATTAAACTGGAATACAGTCTGTCTGTTTTCTCGTGATCTTACATAACCTTCTGACAGATAGTAGAGAACAGATAGTATTAGAATAACCTGTGATGCTTAACTGATGATATACAATGCACGAACGCAATACTAACTGCCAACTATTACAGGTTGTGATTTAAAGCCATGTGTGGGTGGGGAAGTATTAAAGCTGACCCTTTCAGCATATTGTGTCCCCCTCCAGTGGCATATAAATAATATGGCAATACCCCCACCCCCTTGCCCATGAGTGCACCAGCTGCATGGTGGACATGACTTTTGAACAGAACAGCAAGTGCTATGCACCCCCTACTGCCCTATTCTTCAATGGCCTCTGTGGTGAAAATACCCATGTAGAAATCCATAATCTGAAGTACTGATATATATATTTTGTGGGATTCTTGTTTCCATTCATGTTAGCTCTTTTTAAAATGTGGCGAGTTATTGTATATAGTACCTAAGTCCAGGTCTGTATTTTCAGCACCTATAGGTACTTCCTAAAAAAAGTAATGAAGAGGGGAGACTAGGGCAACTGATGCTATTTTTTAATCAGGAAACAAAAGAATGTACCAGTCCCATGTAAAATCCCTAAATAAGACCAGTGGAGTGCCACAGGAGGAGAAACTGAATAATAACAGTACAAAAAAAAAATCATTTAATGGCAGTTTTATTGCTAACAGCAAAATGGCTAAAAACCTTGGGCTGGAAAACTTTCCATTGGTTTCCTCTTTGAATCCAAATATAGATACCCCTCTTGAACAATATGTTATTAAAATTTGCACACAACACCCTGATGTTTGTCTTACTCAGTTTAAATTGCAATTACTTCCCAAGCATCTTTATCCAATTCAGTGTTCTCATTGGACACAAGTCAAGCACCAAGTTTACTCGGCACGATAGCATCAAGCAATGACCGCCACTTCTCAAGTTCCAAATACAAGGCTGCACAGAGTATCCAAGTTGGCAAGAGATTTTACATGCATAATTGTCTTTTTTTTAATTTCCTCTGCAATCTTTGAAATGTAAAAATGTTATTTGTTGTTTAAAAATTTAAAAAAAGTCAAAATTCATCAGAAAGAAGATATTTAACCAGAAATTAGTCTTTTATATATATTAGTTAAATAAAATGGAGTCTATGGGAGAAAGCATTCCATATATATATATATATATATATATATATATATATATATATATATATGCAGGTGTGGAGGTGATGTCACCACCTGGGGGTAAGAGCTGGAAATGTCAGTTGAAGTCGCAGCGTTCATCCATCACGACACGACTGTCTGCATCCGTCAGTAGTGTCACGTTGGATGAATCCTGCGACTTCAACCGACATTTCCAGCTCTTACCTTATTTCCGTCACATCCGACTTGACGCCTGCGTTTTTGAACAGCACGTCTGATCGCGCCGAAATCGCCTGTGGAGTACCTCCCTTAGGTGTGTCTCCAAGAGACTAACCGTCTACGTGGGGCTAAAACCTTGCTGTAAAGGGCAAGACGTTTGCAGCCACTGGGCCAATTGAACAGGCTGTTCGGATTAACAAACAAGAACTGTATGTAGGTTGCTGTTTTTTCTGTTACACATTATTACATGTTTTCTGGTAAACTCCATTGTGAATAAAACACATTTTACACATTTCTGTTGAGGTAGCCCGGATGGCATTGCCTTTCTGTTGTGAGAAGTTAATGCTAAGGTAATTATATCAGGTGCTTAGATTATATGAGGATGTTAAAAGTTACATAGGAGTTCCATAACCTGTAAAAAAGCATTCAACCTTCAGCCTTGTGTTTTTATATGGTCATGGAACTCATTATTTACTATAGAGAGCCATCTTGCTCCCCCCATGGACTGCCACTACTGCTACCGCCACTAGTACTCTCCCCAGGTCACTGCCTTGCCATGTGAGTAAAGGTGACCATAAACGTAACTATTACGATGTTTCTTGGAAAAGGTTTCAGCAGTAACAATGGCCGATGTTTGGGTGCCTTCAAATGCACCTGATCAAAATGTTCAAAAGTTTCAGACCTGTATATAGTTACAGTATATATAATTCTGTTTTAATAGGTCACATGGTATAGCTACACCGTTATATAAAATGAGCATCTTATAATTGTTACTGTAACTGAAAACAAAGCAGACACATGCTGCAATCTGGTATGTCCCACTGGATGACTGGTTAGTGTCCTCTTGCTCTGCAGTTGTGATGTTGCATATATAGAGCTGGAGTACAGAATCTTTGGGTCTGCCTGCACTTTCCCTGTGTATAGGATTCTTTGTATACACCAGGGAATCTAAGCACATATACATTTACTGTGACCTTTTCACTCTTCCTCTTGTTGGGTATCCCTTTGTCATCTCCTTTCAAAACATATGTTCATTCTCCTTACAGCATCATTCTGCGCTAATAAAGTGAGTTACTAAACTACAGATGAACAATATGATTCATTCTGTTGATACTGTGTAAAATTTAACGATGAGCATCAATTATTAAGAGACCGTAATTACCGGACCAACATGGCAGAAAAATTGCAGAATAATAAATAATAATAGAACCATCTTGTTGTGTTTGAGGGCTTGTTTACCTTTAATTCGACAACAGCCAGTTGTATCTCACTGTTTATATGATGTGACCAAAATGAAAAATGAAAAATCATGTTCTAGCGCAGAAATATTCTTTTATTAGCTTAAATAAAATATTCAGTGATAAGCCACTCACTGTCCAAATGCATTTTACTTTGAGAAGGTCACATTTTTCTCCTTCTGCCAGATCTTTATCCAGCTTGGACAATCGCTCTGTTCCAGTAAAGCTTTAATAATTCTATTCCAACAAAGCCTTGCCAAAGAGATAGGAAATGTGCAGAGACGTTAGACTGTTTCTGCAATTGTACAGCACACTACTGATGAGACACTTAGAAGAGAGACATGCTCAGGCTTGGAGGCGGGGCAGATTTGGGTGGTGAGCAGGACAAGAGGGTTGAAACTAAGTTAAGGACATTCTGTACTGACAACTATTGAGATGCCAACTTTAAACTGCAGTAAATTGCATACAGGCTTGTGTGCTTACTCACTGTGGCCAGCTTTATACAGTATCCTAATGGAGGAAATGTGTGTGCCAGGAGAAGGCAACCCAAAAAGGAGACTTGCAGAAGAACTACTCTTGTTACCATCACTGTAAGAAGTGCAATTAGTAAAATCTGTGATGTATTATATGGTTTTATATATCAATAAAAAGATTAAGATTGTGAGTAGCATGATTTATTTGCGAGAAAGGGAAGCAAAATAATAACTCTATTAAAGGAAAAGTATGCTCTTTCTGTAAGTACCACAAGGTTTGGAAGGTTCAGTGCCCTCATCAAATTTGACTCTCAGAAAGTATATGAAAAAAACTAAAACGTTTATTGATTGTTGAGTGTATTCCAGAGATGTTTTCTCTGATTATCATCAGATGTCTTTAGGGGCCTGCATTGGGGAGCAAATGTGGTAGGCTGACAATGTGCCATATATTCATCTCCTGACTAGCCAGCTACATCTCTATCAGGTGGAGAATAATTTCCTGGTAAAGACCATGGCTGAGGGGTATCTCAGTGACAGCATAGTCAGTATTAATATAGTTCAACCTGGAACTGTCAGTGGGTGCTGGGAACTGTACATCAACAATAACTCAAGGGCCAATGTTTGGAAATTTCAAATATAAATAGTTATACCCTGTTGGACCACCACTGCAAAAAGCAGCCCTGCAGCATATTACCAAAGACTGAGCATTTGGCAGTAGATACAGATTGGTACTAATTAACTCACAATACGCTTATAGCTCAATGTTGCAGAACTGTAATATACAGTAGAACCCCCATTTTACATCCCCTGATTTTAAGTTTTCCCTCATTTTAAATTGTTGTTGTGTGGTCCCACCTATCTATTATGCATAATACATTGCGCTGATTTTACATTTTCCTGGATTTTACATAATTTTTTTCTGGTCCCCTGAAAAACATAAAATGGGAGTTGTACTGTATTGCAAAAATGGCCATGTATTAATGTTAATGACTATTCGGCCCAGTGATGCTGAGACACAGAACATACAATATTTTTCTTTTCTTTATGTTATTTGATCCAGCTTTGTTGATGTCTCCTTTGCACGCCCTACCTACTGTTTATAGACATAGGATTTAACTTCCATTCATATTTCCCTAACAAAATAATAAGACAATGTTTTTGCTTGTCCCGCCTCCTTTTGCAAACTGTATGCAACTTCACCTGTTGATTTTATATAGATTTACATCATCCCTTTCACACCACCCGCATTCATATCAATTAGTCAGACAGTGTGGGTTTTTCTGTGCAGGCCCAGACTGGCAATCTGTAGGTTCTGGCAAATGCCAGAAGGCCTGCTGTAAGTTGCCATAGATTAGGAGACACTGTGGGTAATACAAACATGGCAAATTGCACATAAAACTGTACCTAATGCATCATAACGCTTATAGAATAAAATGTGTTTATTGTACCAGAAAACAATGTATAATGTTATATAAAGCATGATGCCAATTCACACAAGTTTCCCTTCTTGAGAGAGGGGTTATATTGGACAATCCCAGAGCAGACCCCCATCTCAGATGGATCTGATGTTTGTCAGTGAAACAGTAAGAATGAGCCATGGGGATCTGAGATTAAAGATTAAACTTGTCCTTATGCAATGTGGTTGGCTAAATTATTCAAAAAATGAAACTGGGCAAAATTTTCATTGTAGCTCTGGGAAGCAAAGACAGCAAGGGGGCAGGTATCCAACACAAATGACCAGACACTAGCAACTCAAAATGCAATACAATGAGGCCATGGATTGGAAGTCCTCAAGGTCTCAGCCCTAATGTGTTAGGATCCCATCTCACAAAACATTTTTGCTGCTAAATCAGAAAACATACATTAGAAGTCCCAAGCAAATACAATCTTGATAGGGTAAAACAAAGTTTTTAGCTGGTCCTCAGATGAGTTCAGCGCACTAAGTACTGTTATTTGAAGCAAACCAGGACGGCACAAGCGCAGGAATGTTATAAAATGCAACAACAAATGTTAGATGTGGCAAATAGATATAAAAGAAAGAGTGCTGCACATAATATCTGGGCTACTGACACATACACATAGGTCTATGCACAGTGGGCTTTCCATTAGCCCTCATTACATCCAAAGATGACAAACCAGCTGATCTTAAATCTGCAGGTCTGATATATTTCTTGCAACACTACTACAAGGAACTGCAATATGTGGATCATAAGGCTTCAAGAAATACCTCATTTATCAGAATCTGTAGAAAAATGTTGGATCTTACAAAACAGGCCACATAGGCCACAATAGTAATGGACCAAATGATGACCAAATACAGAATTCCAACGTTTAACACCTATTAGGGAAACTACAACCGATGACTACACATGCTCCAAGGCACTCATATATAACTAAGTAAATGTAAATGAACAATTTAAAGAGATAGGAATGTTGACTGTCAAGGGTATAAGCAAGGAAGGGAAAAAACATTCGTCCATCTATACATAAAGAAACTAAAGTCTTAAGGGTCCCCACAATAGAAGACACTAGAGGAAAAAGACACTGTCCATCAGTCAATCAACTAAAGCTTTTTTTTGCTACTCCAGTAAAAAAATAAAACTCAAAATCAAATCTCAAATTAAAATCAAATTAGCTTAAAATATTTTTTAATTTCTTCCTCATGAGATCTCACCCAGAGTATATTAATATTCATAACCTATTGTACCATATCCGACACATTCTGCTTTTTCAATGCCTTGGGCTTGAACAACCAGTACAAAAGTTTTGTATTCACTACATAAAACACATGCAAATGTCACACTAAGCCTTTAAACAGACTTTTAAACAAACTCTAAGCCTGTCCTCCATTACCAATTTCAATCCAACTGTTTTATAACAATAGGTCAAACAATAAAGCCAAAGGAGTAGCGATATTAACCCACTGTAAAAATGTCAATCCAAGGAATAGTACTTATGATTGTGCACAACTATGCTTCGCCATCACATTTTCACGCCAAAATGAGAGTGATTACATCGCGTGTTACGAGCTAATGTTGCGTGTTGAAGCTGCACGTTTTGACGCATTGTCGTCAGAACATAACGACGTGCCATGTGCATCCTCTGGGCACCACCATCTTGCTGGCGGCGCTGAAGAAGCAAGTAGCGCCGAGAGGTAGTCCTTACAAGACCACACATACTACTCATACATGCACGTTTCCTACAGCTATTCCTTTATTTTGTCTGACCCATTCACCTATATACTGAGTTTCCACTCTTAAATGTGAAATACAATAAGACAACAGTTTCTATGTCCAAACAGCCAATGTAACAGTCATCATACTTATTCCCAGAACTGACTGGCATCATCAAATAATGACCTGCAGAAAAAGACAATCATCACAATACAACAGTATCCAGTTGGCTAAGCAAAATGTAATTTAAAGCGATACTGACACACTCCTATAAAAATCATAGGACCGTGTCAGTATCAAGTAGTTGCTGCACCTGGAATATTTTCCCTTAAAGCCATCCCAGCCTTGCGAACCTTTGTGCAGCCGACCCACTCACACTACTAATGGATCTTCTGCATTGCTTCCGTGACGCTGGCCTGGGGGTGGAGCGATCCTTCCATAGCCTGAAGTCTTGTTTTCATTAGTCACTGAAACTGCACAAAAGGTCTTTTAGCATTGTCAGAGGGTCTGGTCAAAGCAGGTTCGCGTGGTTGGGGGTGGCTTTAAGGGAAAATATTCCGGGTGCAGCAACTGCTTGATACTGACACATTCCAATAATTTTTATAGGAACATGTCAGTATCGTTTTAATGATGAGTCTGTTCTCTGCGTGGAACATGAAAATTATCTTTTTGTGTAGCATTTAAACTATTTGTTGGTATCCAATAAGCAATTACATATTCCTTCAGTCAACTTTTAAACCAAAAAAACAAGTAATATATTTAGACTCTATAACTGTCAATCCTAAATTGTACCACAATTTAAATGAGAAGTAAAGCCTATTCCATAATCATTGTCTATTGCATCCATTGTCTGTCTATGTTGTCTGTACTTTTCAGCAGTTTAAGATTCCCCAGGTATTCGATGGAATTAGCTTTATATTCTTCACTGAACCTTGGAGACAGGATGGGCTGCATAGCACAACTATGGGGTCTGAGAAGGTATCAAAGTGCACACCCTTAGCTTGGCTATTCTCAAGAAACCCACAGTCTATTTATCTTCCTTATCAAAAGGAGTCTACAAAGAAGGCTCACATCCACCAGAGATCATATAGAAGACCATGGCCAAAGAGAGAAGAAAACAATAAAACCTTCTCGGGATGCTATAAGAAAAGGAATATTTGCAAGGGGACCAAATGGTGATTCCTACTGTACCATCATTTTTTTTAAATATGTATACCCATCTCATCATATCTACTATGTTAAAAGTATAATGTTAATATTCAGAGCAGACTGGTGAGCTGCTGTTGCATTCCTTCTGATTGAAATATAAAAACTATTTTTAAAGACCATTACTTCCATCTACAGTTGCCCAAGACTAAGAGCCTACATTATTATTTGGCATGCCAAAACAATTTATTACAGTCTTTAATAAAAAAAAATAGTCAGGTTTTGGAGCCAGAAACAACTTACATGCGTATCCGTACTTGTATAACTTAGCACTGTAAAAAAAAATTTCTGTAACAAAAGCCAAAGAAGTCTATTTTTATATGCAATGAACCTTGACAATGAACCAAATATAACACACAAGAGATACGAGATGGGAGTTCTGAGGTCAAGGAGGAAAAACCGCTTCAATGGGCTTCCCGGGAAATTAAGGTTTATAAATTATTAAATCCTGAAGGAAACACATTTTTGGTGTTCCAAAATGTCAGTCTACATTCATTAAAATAATGTATTTTGAATCAAGTTGCCAAGAAAACCATTGAGTGAATGTATAGACTTTAGAGTTAATCCAGATGCCGCACACTAATCTGGAAAGACTCTCCAAACCTTACAAAACGTCACACTCAGTTTGACTATCAGTACAAAAAAATGCTTGCTTCTGAAAGCTGACACACCATTCGTGTTGAAAATCCACAGTAGCCAGAGACTGCTTGATGAAAGAACAGACCATTCTGGGACTTTAAGGATTTCAGCGTTATAGCCTGCCTGGCAGCAATGTATGTTTCAATATGATAATCTCTATTTTGTCCATCTCTCATGTGTTTGAGTCAAAAATAATCGAATGCATTCACATACACACACAAGCACCAACACATGCTCAGTCTCTCTGGGTTTTGAAGTAGGGTCCTTGGGGATAAAGTTATGAAACCCTGTGTAGGGAAGGAAAAGTATGTTACCTCTCAACTCCTTAACAAAGCCATATTTCCATATAGGCAATTAAGGGCAAGACTCAGGCGTCTATATAGAAAAAAAGAAACGCTTGAAAAAAATTGAGTGTTTGGGGGGAATGGGATCGGCCTGTCATATTTGCATGCAAGAGAAGAGCCTTCTGGGACCAGATACAGCTCACAAAGAATTTCTATGCCCCCCACCCCAACCTACTCTAAGGCTACATTAAATTCTTTGTATGAAACTCTAAGCCATGTACGTGTGGTAATTTGGAAAATCAGACCACTATGTGGAAACACTTATATGGTTCTGCCCTAGGATATCTGCTACTTAGTAAAACCATGAAGACCACTTCCTCTGGATATTTATCCAGAACAGTAACCAAGAGCCTCAAACCTCTTTATTATTGTGGTTTTCCTCAACTTACCCGTCAGCACTTTAAACGACAGTTTAGGGCACCTATTTTATTGCATCCAGTGCAATAACAAATATAGATCTTAGTGTTTCAGCACATGTTTGATGTAACCTGTCTTCTCTTGATGTATTTGATTCAGAGAACCAAGTCATTTTATGAATAGCAAAGTGTTTGTACCCACATTAAAGTGGACCTGTCCCCCCAGACATAAAAAGATGTATGATGAAAGTCCTTTTCAAATGAAATATGAAACCCAAATTCTCTTTTTTATTAAAACCTGTTAATTTATACCTGTTATAAACATCACAAAAATTGTAGCTGTCAATAATGTCCACAAAAGGGGGCAAGAGGGAGCAGTTGCCTCAATCTGACTTCTTCAGCTACAGTAGTTCTAAGAAATTGTTTGTACATTTTGTCATTATTAAGAACAAGTATAAGATTATTGCTTCTGGCCTACTTAAACAAAATTCATAGCTACTAGTGATATGTGGATCAGGAAAAACTCAACCTTCACCCGACCCCAACCTGAAAAACCTTAACCTCGCATCTGACCCTAACCTGCAAAATATTGTCATTGTAGGACCCACACACAACGAGTACCCGTTTAATCTTGCTCTGTGCTCTACTTTTGCGCGCGCCTTTGGTTCCAAGATGGAATCTTCAGGAGCAGTGGAGGAGTGTACCAGTCTGACCTGCACCCAACCCTAACCCACAATGGTTGGCCAAATTTCACTATTGGCTACCAAGAAACAAATGTGTTGCCCCAACTCTTAAAAAAATATATATTTAACAATTGAAAGGTGAAATATTTGTTTCAGACTTTAGTACAGGGGAAGCCACTGCAGTTGAAATAAAAGTAATGGTGGACAAGGAGATTTATCACCCTCAAAACATACGGTACAAAGGGCAACAAATCTGGAAATTTAGACCACTGCATTTAAAACATATTAGAAAGGGCGATCAGACTAAATTGTGGGAAAATGCCTTGTTTCGCATTTTCCTGCAGTTAAACCAGATCACCGCAAGTAAGGTGTTTTACATGCACCAATCCAAATGTTAGAGGAAAGTATTTCCAGGTGACAATTTTCCTGGTCAGCAATGGCCCTTACATGGCTGAAAACTAATATGATGTGCAGAATACAGTGGTTTTAGTATTTAACCATGCCAACAACTAAGGGTCAAATGCCACTCATGACTATCTACAGAACTACAGAATGAAAACACTCATAAAAAAATAGAGATTTATTGCAAATAAAATGGTTTACTTGAAGCTGCTTGATCAACAGATACAAACTTTAGAATTAAAAATATATATATATATATTGACTTTATGGTGTTTATAGTCATTTAATATAATTTGTAAACAAAGATCCTCATTTTTAAGAAGTTCGCTAAATTTATTTTCTGTAATACTTGCATTTGGAAGCTACTGCTACCAACTTATCAAGCACTAACCATTGTTACTGTCTGTAAAAACTCTGATAACTTTACAAGCTGCATTTGTGTTCAAGAAATGCTGCATCCAAGTTTGTATGGATAGTATCATAGTACGGGTATGGGATCCGTTATGCGGAAACCCGTTAACAGAAGCTCTGAATTACGGAATGGCGTCTCCCATAGACTCTATTTTATTCTATGTAATAATGAAACAGTACTTGTACTTGATCCAAAACAAGATATAATTAATCCTGATTGGTGGCAAAACTGCATCACCTCCTGGATCGCTTCAGAGTGCTGATCAAATTATATCTAGGAGTCTGGTATATTTAATAACAACTTGGCTTTATTCAGGCACATAATCAAGATCTCTGATGAAATGCCAAGCATGTAGGCACAAAACGCGTTAGAATTGCACACTTGCCTGAATAAAGCTGTTATTAAGAGTTATTAAAGATACCGGACTCCTAGATATAGCGATCCAGGAGGTGATGTTGTCGGTAAGAAGTGAACAAATTCAAACGTATCCTATGAAAAAACAGTGCTTCCACATTCTCTTTCAAATAAAGTACAGAAAATCACCCACCAAATATAGCAGACCTGGAAAGGCAAATTGTCTTATTAAACAAGTATATAGTCATTTTCAAACATAAAAGCCAGTCGACTAAGAAAGGTAACACATACTTTCCAAATAGCTAATATCTGGCAAGGAAATCATTTTCTCCCCTTACCTACTGTCTTCTTACACTCTTTTACCCCTTTTCTTTCTCTTTTTCTTACTGTGACTTCTCTTAAGTTCTTTTTATTTATTTATATTTCTCTTCTTGTTGGTAAATTTGATTTCCATACCTTACGGCTACTAAAAAATTATTTAAAGGAGAACTAAATCCTAAAAAGGAATATAGATAGAAATGCCATATTTTATATACTGAATTTATTGTGCCAGCCTAAAGTTTCAGCTTCTCAATACAGTAATGATCCAGGAATTCAAACTTGTCACAGGGGGTCACCATCTTGGAAAGATTACATGCTTAGTGGGCTCTGAGTAGCTGTTGAGAAACTAATCTTTTACAAGCAAATTAGGTTTTTCTATAATATAAGCTGATGCTATAGGGCTGATTATTAAAATATGATGCTAATTGCACTAGTTTCTGAGTTAACTAGCAAGTATCTGTATTAATTACTAATCAGCCTTATATTGTGACATTTCTATCCTATTTATACAGTATATTGTGAGTGAATCCCTAAGCTTAGTAACTGACATCCACACAGAGCATGTGCAGTGAATAGGCAGAAAAGAAGATTGGAGTTACTATGGAATCTTTGGAGGTACATATCTTCCCTGCTAAAGAGCTGTGGTTGCCTTGGGCTGGTACAAAAGCCCAAAATACAATGTGCAATATTCTTAGCCTATTTATTTAGTTAGGCTTAAGTTCTCTTTTTAAATTAACCCAATAGGATTGTTTTGCCTTCACAACTGACAAAGGGTTGTGGTTAACACAACCTGGAATAAAAAGTCTTCTCCTTCCATTTTTTGTTTTCGTTTACTGACACAGTGGAGTTGCAAGCACAGAGCAACTATATGGAAGCTGAACACTATATTTAACTTGAATTGTACAGACCACCGCCAACCTCATTTGCCTTTAATACAACAGGAGTATTAAAAAGCAGAGATTGGAAACTTAAGCTATCTGTATAGAGAGCAATATAGCTGACAGTTTTGTAATTAGTGGTCAGATTGCCCAACCATCACTCACTGATTTGGGCCCTAGACAGACAGTTGTGACAGGCCATTCTTCAGTCCCATCTCAAAGTCCATCTGTCAGAAGTGCACCTTTATGTGGAGTTCATCAGCTGACACTGAGATACATATGGCCGTATTGTTTGGCCAAATCATTAACCAAATTATCAAGCCATGGGCCAGGCAATTGGATTGCAGAGAAATCAGTCTGCACATGGTCAGATTAAAGGAATGATTGAAGAGCAAATGTAAAGAAAATAGACTTAAACTAAAGAACATCACTGAATATGTCAATACATGAGCACTATTAAAATGCAAATACTAAAGCTTTAATGCCCTCGGAGCTAGCAGAAGCTCATAAAAGCCTTGTTATATATCTGGACGCTCTGCTTCATAGAGCTCAAAAATAAGTACAAGCTCCAAACTCATTTGCAGAAGCATTTAATGGTATGTGAGCTATAGAAGTGATGCTGGGAAGCAATGTTTAAATATACGCTTTGAGGGACCCCAGCAGACCAAAGAAAGATGGTGCAGACTCCAGTCTTTGGAAATGAAACAGAACATTTTGCTGACGTGTAGAAAGCAATCTACCGAGCTGTAGGGTTTTCTGTAAATAAGAAAAAGCTGTAAATGTACATGAATGTGATTCCAGAAGATGCCTGCTGCAGTGGAGGCAATGTCTGTCCAGAAGGAGGGTTATTCTTAAAAATAAAATAACAAAATATTGAACTTTTGAGATAAGTTCTATGCTTCTATAATATAATGGCACAGAAAGGCACTTAGTCCAATGGTTTTCGGGTTTTTTTCCTTTTAAATTATATAATTATAAATTTCAATTAAATAAATGTAAACCCTGGAAAATCACAGGTGTACTACTTTCATTTCTATTTGGGATCTAAGCTTATAGAGTTTAGTTCAGTTTTGCACTCCTCTGTATTTGCAGTGCTTCATATACTGTTGCTGTTCATTTTTCAGGTGATTGTGAAGAATGCACAGTACATGTATCTACCAGGAACTATTAGTCATACTATGAAAATAATATTTCAGCCAGGGGAATGCAGTTCTACCATCATATTCCATCCTGTTTGCTGGAGGGGACAGTGAAGTTAAAAGGGAATAATATACCCCTATAGTTCAATAAATAAGGCATGTTAAATATATTTTCTGGATATTGTTTTAATTAAGAAATATGTACAGTTTATGTACTGCAGAATTTTCCAAATTTCTTAATTATTCCAAGCAATAGTGAGAGAACTGAGAGGAGGAGCTTCCTTATACAAAGTTCATTATCTGCATTATCTTATCAAACTCTCCTGATTACAAGAGAGGGAAGGGGAGCTAATAAAGGTTAAAAAAAGACAATATGTACTTTATAGTTAAAAATAAGGAAATTGGAATTGATTGACGTTTTCATCAATATAGATTGATTGCTCCAGGACCCTCAATCTCTTTGGAATACTCTGGATGCCATGACAGTAGCTGTGCAGTTGGCAACTGTAAACTTTGGAGTATAATAACAGAAATGTAGGTAAGATTACGACATATATATTTTAGAGTTGCACAAAACAATATGAATACCCTTTTATAGCCTGTCTAATTTAGGGCATGAAAGTTTATTTGTGAATGCAAGAATATGGCCTCTCTTAGGAAGTAGATTATGGGAAACAAAACATTCTTCTATTGAGGTTTCTCTTAACAACCACAATGTCACGGCTCCTTCAGAACAATGATCATTTTATCCAGAGTGAGTGTGCCTTCAACGCAATGGAAACGTCAGACACATTTATTGATTGGCTAAATAAGTGTCATAAGTACAAACTGTACTTCTCTATAATTTACTTGTTATTTGACTGATCACATTAACAAATGCAAGCAACTTATCCCACGGCATGTTCAGTTCAAGGTTTTTACTGTTAGACCAGCAAGATTTAAAAGGGATTATGACTACAACAAATACCCATTTCAAAAACCGGCAACAATAAGGCCCTGATCACACTGTGCATTGGCTTTGCTTCTCTTGACCTGCGTTTTGTAGGCAGGCAGAGAGAAGTACATTTGCTCTTTTCCACAGCTCAGTATAGCTCAGGGCTGTCTAACCTTTTGGCTTCCCTGGGCCACATTGGAAAAAGAATAATTGTCTGGGACCACACATGAGATACACAAACACTTTTGATTTGTAAAAGTAAAGAAAATAAACAGCAAAGAACTACAACACCAGTTTGCTGGAATATGGGACACCTGGATAATAAATAGACTTATTATTATATTATTATGACTTTTTCTCGGGAACCTGCAGGTTGGACCCCCCTGGTATAGCTGCACTGGCAGGCAAAGCTTCGACCTGAGTGCAGCTACACAGAAGGGAGATAAGCAACAAACTGCCTGCTTTTGCATTTATTGGACTGATCTCTGCTCCTCTCCGTGTACCTGCACTCAGACCAAAGCTGTGCCTGCCAGTGCAGCTATACGGATGCACTTCTCTCTGCCTACAAAACAAGAAGGGAAGCCACCACTCTGTGTGACCAGGGCCTACAAATTGCTACATGTACATATGTATGAAAGAAAATAACAATAACATGAATTGTCTCCTTGTTACTACAATGCTTCTAATCATATAGCTGTGCTGGTTGCACCATGCAACATCCAGATCTCTGAAGCTAACACTGTTTCCCTTATCTATGTTTATTTTATGATCTGCACTTGGAGCCATAGACCTGCAGTTCTGATTGGTCGGCAGCTATGTCTTAGGCTATAGCTACACTGGGCTGATCTCAGCTGGCAGATAAATGCAGGCAAGAATCATCAAACCAGGGCACTACTGTATCTGCACCTGGAACCAATGCATTAGCCCGGGCACAAGCACATGGAGCAGACTTTTAAGTGCATATTCACACTGATGTTATTGACATATTCTAGGGATGCACCGAATCCTAGATTCGGTTCGGGATTCAGCCTTTTTTAGCAGGATTTAGATTCACTGAATCCTAGTGCCTGGCGGAACCGAATCCAAAAAATTCTACGACTATTCATCACACAAACAAGACAGTCAAAAATAGTTTTAACCGCGCGTTGCGGTTCTCTTTCCCTCTTTCTTTACCGTATTTACATATGCAAACTTGAGTTTTGGTTTGGTTCGTTATTCTGCCGATTGCCGAATCTTTCACAAAGGATTCGGGATTCGGCCGAAACCTAAAATAGTGGATTTGGTGCATCCCTAACATGTTCACACTGTGATTATCCAGTGATGTCACATCAGTTGAGTGATGTCAGTACCTTTGTGCCCAGACCCGAAAGCCAGTCCAGCTCTGGGTGTGAGTTATGACAGTGTCCTTATCTTGTGCCATGAAAATCATTAATTTAAAGGCCCACTTATGCTAATGGCACTGCCATTTTGTTTGGTCATCCTGCTGCTGGTCACTTTACCTGTTTGACCCTTCTGGTGCTTTTCCTTGGACTTTTACCTGCCATTTGCCTGCCTGTTAACTCTTTGAAAGTACCTACCCTGCCTTGTTAACCCTGTCTTGTTAACCCTGCGTGTGCTTTAATAACATGTTCCTATTTGTCAAGCTATTGGCCTGCCTGTGTCCCAGATGGGGAGCCCGGGCCCCTGGCTCCTAACATCTTGTTAAATACTTTCTGCTGCTTTATCATTAAGTCTGTGTTTGTGTTTGTTTTTCAGGATGTATGCAGTCTAGTGAAATTACATCAGCAATGATCAGACACAATAAAGAACCAACCAGCCTTTCCCATCTTACACTTGAAAGAGGTCATCAGCTGACCTAGAGCAGTATGGGGCCACTCTTGCTCATACTGAGCCCCCAGATTACACTATGGGATGAGTCTTCTACAAGTTACAAAAATAAAGGAAAGATTGGTTGTTATGGGTAACTGCATTGGTGCAGTTTAGCACCTATATTAATTAATAAGGTGCTGCTTCCTCTACAGTTACATTAGGCTTCGTATCCCTGCCACAGAGATCTTATTTCAGTAAAAGCTTCTGGAGAATAGGACCACTATAATCTTCAGCTCCAGGTCCATGAAGCCCTTAATACAGCCTAACCTTCATGATGTTGTTAAACTGCAACTCCCAAAATGACATCAGCAACCGAATATTATATGCAGTCATTCAATACAAGCTGTATGGTTAACATAGGAAATACCTAGTTTATGTGCTTTTATTTTCATATGAGAGCCTTGTTATATTGTCTCTGCCCACTTTCTCAAGTCTGTAGGCATAATTCAGAAAAATTGTGTGATTTTATTCCATAATAATAACCTACAGCAAGCAATTATTATTGTCTATGTATGTAGTGATGGCATGTTTACACAGCACTTTACAGAAAATTGTACCTCATTCATTTCAGTCCCTGCCACAGTGGAGCTTCCAGTCTAATGTCTAACCCAGTGGAGCTTAGTCTAAGTCCCCTGTCACATTCACACAGGCTTCTGAGGAAGCCATGAAACGCGTAAAGCAAATGGTGTGCTTTAAAGTTTCTGTGTCAGATATAGTTTTAACTTTTGTAATAAAAGGAATATTTTAGACTGAAAACGATGTCTCCAGTGCTCTGTGATTTATATTCTCTATTGATTGAAAAGCATGTCACCTATGGTGGTTTCAAATCCGGTGAGTTCTCCCCTTTTTTTAAGTTTACTTGGGTTTATCAGGAGTCAATTAACCTGCCTGTATGCAGTGGCATAACTATAGGTGAAGCAGACCCCAGGGTTGTGGGGGGCCTGGACTGCTGAGTCTGCTTCCTTTATAATATTGAACCCCCACTACTCTTCTTCCTTAAATTGCAGCACAATTACCTGGCAGGGGAGGGGGTTGTGCTTAGGAAGAGGGTTGCAGTTCTGGCACTCTTGGGCCCTTTGAAGGTTCTTTTGGAGGGGGAGTGCCTCTTGTTACTCCAAAAGGCATATATACCGTATTCTACATGGGTTACTACATAAAGAGTAAAGTGTTTTTGTAAATGATCTTTATATATATATATACCAAGATACCCAGATATTTCAGAGACTAAACCTTCATAGTGCATTGGACTAAAGGCTAAGAAGAGAGACAGCATTTCTGACAAACATCTTGCCTGTACAGCTGAGAACCCCATGTCTGACACCTGTATTAGTTTTACTTGCCTCTGGGATGGAAATGATATTGTGAACTCTCACTGTGCCTGAGAAATCACAGCTTTATGTAAAATATTATGTTGGAATAAATTAGACACCACCTGCTGAGGCATCTGATTGTGAGGAGCAAATGAAGAAAGTACAAGTTGGAATGGGTAATTTATAGTTTTATGTCGCTGCCAGTTTGCTCCGCTTTTTTTGTGCCCTTGCATTGTTTAAGGCAAAATGTACCCTTGTTTATATGCTGGATGTTTCTTTTAGGTGTCTGAACACCTAATAAAACAGTAAACTAATAAGCAGTGCCCTTGTTTTATTTATTACCCATTATATAGTGCGGATATATTCCGCAGCGCTTTAAACAAACGGTGCTCATGGTAGGCATAGAGTACATAGAAGAAATTCAGCTTTTCCAAACACAAAGGTGACTGGCTTCTTACAGAGAAGGCTATTACGGAATCTTATAAAAAGTATAAAGAATGAAGAAATGTTTCTTTATAGGAAAGAGCCTCATTAACAATAGATTTGGCCAGGAGGCTGCAGATATTTTCATGTATAGTGTTAGCTGCCCTACATCAATGTGCACTACACCAGCATTTCATGGGCAGTGAACCTTTATCCTTGTACTGAGTCCAAGCCTAATAGGGTTACAGCAGAATACTGACCGCCTCCCACCCTTCTGACAGATGGCAATCTGCTGCCTTAATTGCCCAAGAATTTGACTGCCTGCATCCAGCTTCTGAACACAGCACTGAGATTTGAACAATATTGATTGCTGCTAAGTTGAAAATGATGCCAGCTCTCCAACAATACAACCTAAAAATGTTAGGGGTTTGGCAGCCGGGTGGCAAGAGAGGGGGGGGCAGTCCTCAAATCATTTTGGCTAAGGAGACAGGTTAAATGAATCTTACTGGAAGAGGGATCACTGCCGCCTCTCATGTGTACAGATAGAGAGAACGATGGGGTATTGCTAGTCCAATTAGTAACAGAAAGGCAAAAGAACATATTCTGCTCTCAACTGCTGTAAAAAATGTTAAAAAGCAGATGTATATACCGTATGTGTATATTTTTACTTATATAGTATAGTATAGAATTATACATTAGTGATCTTAGCCTGGTAATTTCCTGACCTGCACATCATGACCAATGCCCAACTTTAACCAAGTTTGCATAGGTGATGCCAAAGATTGAAATTAGGTGGAAACATCCCGGGGGGGGGGGGGAATACGCCTGGTGACATCACTGAAAGGAATGGGATATGTGCAGTGATGTCACCAAGAGGCAGTGTAAGACTGGGACGCCAGGGGCCCAATCTCCAAACTATTTTTCCTCTTCTCACTGAACCTCTTTATTCCCCAAATCTCTTTTCTTTATATACAGGTATGAGATCTGTTGTCCAGAATGCTCAGGGCCTGGGGTTTTACAGAAAAATGTTTCTTTCTGTAATTTGGGTCTTCAAACCTTAAGTCTACTAGAAAATCATTTCAACACTAAATTGAACCAATACGATTGTTTTGCTTTCAATAAGGATTAATTATATCTTTGTTTGGATCAAGGACAGGCTACTGTTTTATTATTACGTAGAAAAGGGGAATAGTTTTTTAAAATTTGGATTATTTGATTATAACAGAGTCTATGGAAGACGGCCTTTTTGTAATTGGAGCTTTCTGGATAACAGGTTTAAGGATAATGGATCCCATACTTGTACTATTATCTAGTATTCTATCTGTTTAGCCTCTTTGTTCCCAGACAGAAATAGGTAATAACCATGAAATAGACCAAATGGTTAGAAGTACCAGTGGGCCAGTCTGATGCTGCCAAGAGGTATAAAACCTTCAGCCTGCCGCCCGCATGTGTCTTGCATTGGCCAACCCAACCACCAATACTGTACATTAAAACAATGCTTTACTAGAACAGAAGAGAGACAATTCAATGACAAGCTATAAATGAATACATTCAAGATTAAGTTCTGAGTGTTAGGAGCCAAGAGGAGGGAGGTTTCTGTCCCATGGAGCTTACACTCTAAATAAATATTAAACCTTATTACTGATAAGGAGTGGAAAATATTTTTATGCTTTCTGCAATATACAAAAGCTATCCACAGCAGGACAAATCCACGTCATTATAAGTAAAGGGGGATGGGGTTTAACCCTGCTGCTGCTTCTCCCCAGTATTAGTATAAGTTAGCCTAGTAACAGGGAGCTGTGCAATAAAACCGGCCAACAGCCACCTCTAGCGGCCATAGCGGCTACTACACCGAAGCCAATGTTTAGTGCAACAGGTAATATTCGCATAGCGAGTGACACTTCCAGGGGACGCGCCCTGCGGTCAGTAGTACCGAGGGCTTCGCAGCTGCCAGAAATCCATGGCACCGAGCACGGAACTGTGTATCGATCCTTGTGCAACATATTATTTCCTTCCCAAACACCCCAAGGCCGGCCGATAAGGACGCACTGGCAGACGTGCTTGGCAGCACTTGTGCAAAAGAAATGCAGAGATAACGAGCGGGACAAGTTGTAGTAGCGCCAGCTTTTATCGCACGTTATGTAACCTGTGATTGCAGCAGGGATTCGGGCGCAGCGCTGTCTGTTGCTATCGGCGACTGAAGAAGAAAAAGTAAACGCGGCGCAGCGTCTTTCTGTCGCCACCAAATAAAAGTTGCCCGTTTCCTTCCAAATAACCAGCCGGTATTGGTTTATTAAACGAATTTAGCGCTAATGAGCGACGGAAGTGACTGGTGGGGTTTAAGGAGAGAGTGATAGAATGAATTAAAAATGGGAAATAGAGAACTGCAGTGTTACATGATCGCAAGGAATAATCTGAGTTGTCTCCAGTTGTACAAGTGCAAGTGCCGGCTCAGCTGGAGGGGACAGAGCCCCTTGTAATAAGCCCCTGGGTGTCACATATCTAATGTCACAGCTCTATAACGTCACATCTTTATAATGACACATCTCTATAATGTCACAGCTCATCTGTCTGGGGCTCATTGCTGTCTGTCCTAAATCCTTCAACCTTCATGTGTCTCTCTATCTGTCAGCTACGTGTCATCAATGTATCCGCAGGTATAGTATGAGTTTGTCTGTACGTTGTCTGTCTGTCGCTGTTGCACATCTACCTGTGTGTCAGTGTGTGTGTGTGTGTGTAGTGAGTGTCAGTACATAGGGCAGGTAGGTGGGAGCCAGTGGGTAGAAGCAGTGGGTGCGGTGGGTGAGTTGGTTGCAGAGGGTGGCAGCACCTGGCAGATGCCCAGGACACAGCCAAGAGGAGGAAGGGCAGAGGGACAGTGGGATTTGCCCATGAATTGCGCTCGCCGTGATGTGGCTGTAGGTCAGCGCTAGGTAATCCCGGGGCTGTAGTACAGAGAGGCGGTACAGTCCGGAGGTGGAGTCATCTTTTTCATTTAAATGTGTGACTATAAAATGGGGGGAAAGGGAGAAGCAGGATCTCAGATGAGCCCGGGAGCCCCCTAAGTCGGTGCACAATAGTCGGTCCGGAGGGGGTGAAGGCTGAGCACCATGTTGCACTGCGCGGGACCCCACACCGGTAAACTTGTGAAACAGGTGGCCGCCTGCTGCCTGCTACTGCCCCGCTTCCTGCTCACGGCGCTGATGCTGTGGCTGCTGGATTTCCAGTGTATCAGGAGGAGGGTCCTGCTGACCGCCAGGGAGGAGAGCACCGCCGAGCACGAAGACCCCCCGCTGTGTGTGTCCGACTCCAACCGAATGTGCACCGTGGAGTCGCTGCGAGCCGTGTGGCACGGGCAGAAGCTGGACTACTTCAAGTCGGCGCACCTGGGCTGCTCGGCGCCTAACACGGAGGTGGTGATGCTGGAAGGGCGCAGGCTGTGCAAGATCCTGGACTTCTCCCAGGGCAAGAGACCGCTGGTTGTCAATTTCGGCAGCTGCACCTGACCCCCGTTTATGGCTCGCCTGCAAGCCTATCGCCGCCTGGCAGCCCAGCACGTTGGCATCGCGGATTTCCTGCTGGTGTATATAGAAGAAGCGCACCCGTCAGACGGCTGGCTCAGCACCGACGCCTCCTACCAAATCCCCCAGCACCAGTGCCTGCAGGACCGCCTGGCCGCGGCTCAGCTCATGCTCCAAGGGGCGCCCGGCTGCCGGGTGGTGGTGGACACCATGGACAACTCCTCAAACGCCGCCTACGGTGCCTACTTTGAGAGACTTTACATCGTCCTGGAGGGCAAAGTGGTGTACCAGGGGGGTCGGGGGCCGGAGGGCTACAAGATCTCTGAACTGAGGATGTGGCTGGAGCAGTACCAGCAGGGCTTGATGGGGACCAAGGGCAGCGGCCAAGTGGTCATTCAAGTGTAATTGTCATCAGCAGCACCGAGGCAACGGGACACAATAACCACCACCAGCAGCAGCAGTATTATTACTATTGTTATCATTATTATTGTCATTATTATAGAGGCAGGTGGAACCTGTTAGGTGAAGTGACTGAAAGTGCACAAAAAGTGCGACCAAACGACTCCTTTCTATAAATCCCAGTGCGACAAATAGTAGTAAACTGCAACAAGGCAAAGGCATCCCATCTGCGCACCTCGGGCTCAATCGCAACTTCCAACACGTCCAGTCCCCCCGACTCATCAGGGAGTTGCCATTGAACAAATGCCGGAGGGTCGCGGCTCAGATGTCATTGCGAGAATAATAAGCTACAGTGGCTGTCTGTCTGTCCCCAGCTGTGTGTGCGACTAAGCCGCTGTGTGAAGTGGGGCGGGAGTACAAGGTGCGTGTGACTGGAGCCACCCACTCCGACTCTGCAGGTGTTTGCAAATGACGACCGATTTTGAAATGGTCTCACGGCCAAAAACTCGTGTCCGACATCAACCCCCTTCCTCAAACTACTTGCAGGCTCCGGTGTCGGGTTCCTCCAGTCCAGTAGATTTATTTATGTGATTTTTGTAAGCAGACTTTTATATAAAGGATTTTTTACGATTAAAAACATGACCACATAAAGGCGACTGTCTGTGTGTTGCACTGATTGCCCTGATAACTTGTGTGCGCTTCTCTCCTTGCTCCAACTTCTGTCGCTGCCCTGCTCCGTGTGTCCAATAGGGGGCGCGTCAGAACGCAGCAAAGGTTCTGGCTCTGGCTACAGCCAAATATTGATGGGGATGTGGGAAAGGGCTCTGCTTACTCCTTGTGGGGGACACTGAAATGAAATTCTGGGTAACGGTGGCCAATGTGGGCAGGCTTGGTGGCTTCTGGGTTACATTTAGCAAGGTGATATTTAAATATATATATATATAATTGACATGAGCTGTAGGGAAGACATAATTATTGTGTAATACATACTTAGGTTCATCAGAACCAGATAACTTTTTATGAGAGCGTTCTAATCCAATGTAAATATAATGAATCTGGGTCTCTATCCAAACTGCTGGGGAATGACAGGGATCAATGGAATTGTCTGGGGAGGGAAGGGAGGCAAGGCTATGGAGGATGTCTGCTTTGTGCTGAGACAGTTGAACCACTCCTTCTGCATGATTGTGCACATGTACCCCACACACCTTCCTTTTATCTGTCCTCTGGTGACTTCCACAAGCAGAAAGTTCCTTCATTACAGTAGAAAAACTGCATTGTTTCAAGACGCCTTCCCACTTCAACTGCCAAAATCTCCAGCTCGTTCACTTCTCCAGGCTTGTTAGTGACTGGCTCCCTACCATTATTACAGTAAAAAGAGTTTATCCCCATGTACGTTGCACTGCAGGTGTGGGGTCTAATATCTGGGTATCCAATATACTGAAAACTCCAAAACAGGGGTATATATCTGTCTCTGTGTACTATCTAAAGGGGCAATACACATTAAAATTAACATTTTTGTATGGTACACAAAATATTAGGGTTTAATGTAATTGCAATTAGCCATCATTTTTCTTTTTAGTGGTTTTAAATATATTTCCATTTTTCAGGCATGGAATTTAAACTGTTAAGCTGTAAAATACAATGAAACTGTAACTTAACTGAAGGGTACCAGTCTGTTAGGCAACCACTGTTAATATAATTATAGTAATTAACAATACAATATAATAACAACTAAACTTTCACTGCAGGACAGTTCTTCTATTGGCTAAAAAATCATTCTGCTGTGGGGGAATGTTTCTAATAGTGCCGCACTCTAAGCTTCTGTCCAGTGAAGCAACTATGGATGCCCCTACCCCCCACCCCAGCAGAAATTGTACGTGACCCGCAACATGCAAAAAATCATTCAATTCAACAAGCATCGCAGGTCACCTCAAGCCCCCCTGCAAAGGAAGCATTAGTACCCCCCACAGTCGCAGGGTCTGCTTCCTCTCTAGTTACATCACTGCTTCTGTCAGTTCTCATTGAGATGTATAAGGAACTGAGGTGCAGTATAGTTCCCAGATAGCGCACCACTAATTTGGATTTGTATTAACGAAGATTCAGTTCTCAGTGGCCCCTTTAGTAGTGTATCTTCTGTCTCTTCCCTGTGTATTACAGTTTCCTTGTCCTTTAATTGCCCTAGCAACCAAGCAGAAGTTTGAATAACAGGTGACTAGCAGAAGTCCTAAATAGAAAGATACATATTAAAAATAAGTATGGCAATAAAGCTGAGTTTTGTCTGCTGGGCTCAGTGACTCCGAGAACAATTTTTGCAATGGCAGATTTAAATTAGGTAGAACATCGAGGCTAATAATTAAAACAAAACATACAAAATAAAATATGACAGTACAACTTTCCCTTTGAATTTACCGTTGTAAGCTGCAAATGATCATGTTGATGGTAAAACAACTATTGAATTTGTTAAAGAACAAGGAAACCCTAATTCAGTGGGAAGTGCCAATGACGTCCCTCGCAGTGAATACAATTGTTAAGTTATTTTCTCCAGTGCTCCTTTCAGCAGAAAATGCACTGGTCTGGACCCTCTGTGTAGACTTATATTGGCATATGCTCTGTATAGCAAAACATGAATATTCAACGCAAATGCACATGTGCTAGTCTAAGTCTGAAGATGGAAGCCTGCAGAAGGTAAGATATTGGTGCAATAGAATCTAAAGGTGGCCATAGACCTAGAGATCCGCTTGTTTGGCGATGTCGCCAAACGAGCGGATCTCTCCCTGATATGCCCACTTTAAAGTGGGTGATATCGGGCTGATTCGATCGTGGGCCCTAGGGCCCAATGATCGGATCATAATGGATCTGATACAGGCGGGCAGATCGCAGGCCACATAAACGCACAGATGCTTTTTTGCTGATTTTTTAACCTACCCGATCGAGATCTGACTGACTTTAGGCCAGATATCGATGGGGGAAACCTGCTGGGTGGCCCCACACGCAGGCCAAAAAGCTGCCCACTCTCTGTAACCCATAGCAACCAATCAGCAGGTAGCATTTATTGGTCACCTGTTTAAAAGCAAACATCTTATTAGTTGCTATGGGTTGCTGCTCCTGTGCAAAGGTAGTGCCTTTAATTACATAAAGGTGTGAATGATAAATGTTTTAGTAGCCTTAAGACCAAAATTAAAGAAAGACCCCACTATCCAGAAAACCATAGGTCCCCAGCATTCTAGATTTCATAATGGTTTCCAATTGGATATCACAAAGCACATGTGCAGAATAGAACAATATACAGTAAGCTTGTTTCCCTAGGAATAGTATTTCATATAAATAACAGAGAATATATTTTTTACGTGATTTCACTTTAAACTGAATATTCTTGTAAATTGTGCAAGAGAGGTTTCATGCATGAACAATTTATATAGTCCTTTATAAATATGCCCTTTATGTAAAACAGCACATGGCAGCCTCATGCTAATCACTGGCTATGGTTGCCAAAATGTTTTCGGTTCAAGCCCCACTTGAAGATACAACCTTTGGCGAGGGCAACCATCAATCTGTGGTATGAGGACAGTCATAGGAATATATCATTGTATGAGTCATTCAGTCACACTTTCAAGGACATCTAGGACAGTAAATCCAACATATTCACTCCAAATCTGACCTTAACTGACCAGCTCTATGAGGTGTATTTAGAAGACCTAGTTGCAATTCTCCCCAATTCTCACCATAACTGAGTTACAGCTTGAACCCTTTCTCTCTAGGATGGTTCTTCTAGCTCACATGCTCACACCCGAAAGTTCTTGGGCAATGACTGCGCAAAGTCAGATTCAAATAGAAAAGACACTGCCTGACAAGCTTGCTAATCAGTGGCGGAACTACCGGGGGAGCAGGGGGTGCGAGCGGGCCAGGGCCCGCACCCCCTCAGGGCCCCCCGGCAGTCCGTGCGCCGCTGAAAATGCGCCCAAATGCGGCCGTACAGAGGGGGGCAGGGCCCGGTAGCACATCACGCACCAGGTCCCACCCCCTCTAGGATCGCTACTGTTGCTAATGATTCACAAAGGAAGCAAAAGGTTTTATTGGTCCTGTACTATGACATTCCTGTGCCTTTACGTTTTGCATATGAAAAAATTTAGGAATTCTGTGCATAGCGTGAAATTTGAATTGCAACCCCTCCCCTTTCAGGGTCTCTCAGCTCCTCCCATCAAGAGGTCACTGAACAAGTGAAATACAAAGAAATGGCACAAATTCTGGGAAAAAGTACATTTATTTTTTAAGCTGCTAATAATATGAAGTATAAAGCCAAGGCATCATTAGTTCCGGTCCAAGACAATAAAGGAGTAATGAGCATTTGGCAAATCTTCAGATAATGTTAAACTACAAGTTTCCTATTCCTGAGACTGAGAGTGATTTACCAAGATCCAAGAAACCAAGACATCCCTGAACAAGTGATCCACTCAGCACCTATCTTTGTTGACATCATCCTCCTAGAAGAAATCAATCAATCCCAAAGCTCCATGGGGCCCTAAAATGAATTTGTTGTGGGGCCCAGTAACATATAGTTACCCCAAAGATGTGTATCTTTACTATAGCAAAAGCTTACCAGCAAGTGCCAGGGGGCCTATGAGGTATAGTGAGGCATTGACTGATAAGCAATTTCAATACAAGTTTGTGAATGTCTTAATCCCAAAACTCCAGGGGGCCTTACAATTGATTTTCTGTAGTGCCCAGTAATTTAAAGTTACCCTACTGGTCTCTAGCATGTGTGTGTCTTTACTGGTGAACCAAAGCCTTGTTTCCTTTCAACACGCTAACAGAATTATGGTGGCCTTTTAGATACAGAACTGAAAAACAGACATCAAAGGAGAAGGAAAGGTAAAAAGTAAATAATCTTTATCAGAAAGGTCTATATAAATACACCAGTAAACCCTTAAAGTAATGCTGCTGTCAATAGTCCTCTGTCAAAAGAAACACTTAATTTCTGTCTTCGGACTTCTGTATCAGACTTCCTGTTTTCATCTTAAACCTCCAGGGCTTGGGCTTAAGCATGCTCAGTTTGCTCCTCTCTCCCTCTTCCTTACTCGCTCCTCCCCTCCCTGCTGTAATCTGAGCCCAGAGTGAGCAGGGAGAGACTCAGGCAGGAAGTGATGTCACAGCAAGATAATATGGCAGCTGCTATCCTAAATAAACTGATAGATATTCACTTTATGCCATAGTTCAGTTTCCCATAGCTACAGAGGCAAAATCAATGAGACATACCCCAGGTGTTGACCAATCTGAATACCAACTGAGTTGCAATCATTATTTTGCTTACATGCAGAGAAAATGGCTACTTTAGATCAAATGTAGTCTGTTCATTCGTAATAACCCATACCCATTGTGCATCTTATAACTTGTTGATGCTACTTCCTTGGGTAGAGCCATTGAGGACCTTTTGATTGCTGCAACTTGTATCAGTAGTCAGGACACCCATAACCCCCATAGCCCACTGCAGATATATTGTGAGTTCCCACTGCAGATATATTGTGAGTTACCATGCATAGTATATTATTATCATCTATAAACCCAAAGTTTCAGGTGATAATTACCTGTGTACTGCAACCTGAATAGTCTTCATGTATTGGGTTCTTCTGTCACATCTACTGGTAGATAGGGTTGACACCTGGTTGTATTCTACTGGCCTGGCTGGCCAGTGTAATTAATAGGGAAAAATCATAAACATGTAGGCATTTATGCAGCATGAAAGCTACTATAGCCTTTTACATGGCTAACCTGAATTTCTTTAGAATCACACATACCACACTGGTGTTATATGCAGACACATAAGGACAAGTTTACTACAGGTCCAACAATTCAAATAACATGTTTCCCCCCATCAGTGTATGAAAAGTTAAAAGAAAATAAACAATTACTTTAACTCTGTATAAATAGTAGGCAGAGCATATTAAAACAAGTCCTCATTGCTGAATCCTGGCAAAGAAAAAGCTACTAAAAGTTAAAAGTCTTTAGGATCGTATAACTGCCAAGCCACCGCACCATGTCAAGGATCAGTTTTATGATCTTAAAATTGTAAAGAAAACCCCCACTTTTTTTCAAAACATATATAATACATGAGGTACTAATAAAACATGGGGCCAGAGAATTTGAATCAATTAATCCCCCTCTTTCACTATGTTTAAAGCAAATGAGGCTGGGTCAGTTGCACCTCTATTGCACTTTAAGGTGGACTGGCCCTACAGTCCCCTTTGTAACTATGTTTGCTAATAGGCTTAGGCAAGAAGCCTATATGATGGAAAATCATATGAGGTTTGCAGGTAATAGATCCCTTACCTATATTTGGTTTTGAACAGACCCGGATTAGTGGCAGGCCACAAATGCCTGGGCCTAGGGCGGCAAGATTTTATGGGCAGTATGCCACCCAGCGGCAATCTAAGGAGCACTGGGGATGCATGAATGGGGATCATGGTGTTCCAGCGCATGCACAAGCTCTTGCGGTGGGGGGGAACTCACGAGGGAGGTGGGCGTTAGGTCCTTGAGGCCTTGGGGCGTCGAAGGCCCAAATCCGGGCCTGGTTTTGAAAAAAAAAAATAGTGTACATTGATCTCACGGCAATTTAGAATTTTTTCAACATATAGATATTTAATTTTTATTTCAAAGATAGTGATAAAGGTTATTTAATACAAAAAATATTCACATTTATATGTGGTAGTGCATTAGGCCTTTAGAAAGAAGGTTACATATACAAAGGCTCTAAAAAGATTCCTAAGCAATTGGAAATCAATCATTATTCTGTCCAGAAGAATATTTCAAACTGGCAACTTGGCCAAGAGAGGAACACAAGGTGCAGATAGAAATCTCTAACGACCCCACAGTTTCATCATGGGACCTACAGGTAGCTTTCACTACTACTTCTGCCAAAGTGCATGAGTCCACCATTAGAAAAAGGCTGCACAAATTAGATATACATGGTAGGTGTGCCAGGAGGAAACCTTTGCTGTTAAGAAAGATTAACATGGCAAAGTTTTCCCATGAACACCCAGGCAAAGACAATAGGACTCACATCTGTGAAATGAGTGCTGAACAGTGAGAACAGTGCAATTTTAAGCACAATCGCAGTGTTTTTCCCCGGAATTCCAGAGTCATAGTGGAGCACAAATGGGTGTTGAATCTGAGCCAATTGTAGCAGTAGCTTCAGGGTCTCTCCTGTGTTAGAAAGCTCAGCAGTGCTTGATTCGGAATGGAAAGCAAGAAGGACTGAGCAGTGTCGAGCACAACACTAGGAAAGTGTGCATTTTGATGCAAGTACCTTTAATGAAAGTGGGTTTACGTACAATTCACTGCTTGGAGAAGGACACGTTTTCCACAGCACTTGTGCCCATAATTGAGCCATCATGACAACAATCATGATCCATCATGACTTCTGGGACAATGGTCTCTGTACAGACAAGACAAATATGTATTTGGCTACAATACCAGAAGACGTAGTTGTCAAAAAACAAAGAGAGCATTTCACTAGAAGGACCAGATGCCAGCTGTAAAGCATGATGCTGTGAATGTTATGAGCTGCTTTGCTGCATTAGGGCCTGGACAACTCACCATCACAGAATTCTGCATTGTACCAGAGAGTGATCAAGGATAATGTGAGACCATCTTTCAGAAGATTGGAGCTCAACTGAAAGTAGACCTTGCAACATGACAATGACCCTAAATATTTCAGTAATTCCACCAAGAAATGGTTGCAAAATAGAGGGTTCTGGAATGGCCAAGACACAGCCAGGATCTAAATTCTATTGATGCTGTGTTGGGATTTGAAAGAGTCTGTGTATGCAAGAAACCCCTCAAGGTTTCAGTATAGATGAAAACATCCAGGAAACTTGAATGGTTGGTTCACATATTCATTTTCACTAAACTGCTTTTTCTATAACACACAACAGGAAACAAAGATTTTTCTTTTGTGTATCTGAAGCTATTCCATCGTATACGGCTGCATGACTTTATTGCCTCCAGTAAATAGCATGGCCATCCTTTCATGATGACATAGCAGTCTATCAAGATTTACACCCACAGAAGTTCTGATTGATTTCCTGACACACATATATAAATATTCATTAGTTATTCTTAAACTTCAAATAAGATCATGTCCACAATGTTTTTTTTGACAATTTAGAGAAATACTGGTAAATTATAGGGCTCATTTACAAACTTAATTGCATTGCACAGTTGCCCATAGCAACAAATCAGGTTGTTGCTTGTAAGCTGATTGAAGAAGTAAAGTCTAAGATAAATAATGGCTAGAAATGCTGTATTTATGTATTGAATTTATTGCATCAGCCCAAAGCTGTCATATAGTAATGCCAGCCAATGCCCATCTTGGTGCTATTTTATGATGGATCATTGCAGTGTCATATATTAGAGATGTCTGGGCCCTCTTGAACCTAGCTGCATTAGTGTGAGGGGTAAGAGATGATCCACATTAGGGGCCAGGTGTGGCCTCAGTAATGACTTTTATTATTGCTACTCTCCAGTTTATGTACCTCCAGTATATAAGCACTGGTAGCCACGTCATGATGGGGCATATGGTAGAAAAGGCTTAATTACTGGCAGGATTTCTGAGAACCTCAAGAAACACAATACTAAACATACACTGTACCATGCACAGCAAGTCCAGGTCTTGCAGTGTTTATGGTCTGTGTATTATGTGTCCTCTTGCCCTTGGTCTGAAGCAGAATTTCACTCCCAGGTTATATTGTTAATACAGGGATGAATGCACGCAGTAACAAATGTTGATGGCCCATCTTCTGCTGCCAGATCTGATGGAGATCATACACCAAAATAATTTTATCTCTGAGCAATTACATCTTATTTTGCTCAAGATAATGAAAACAGTTCCCAAGATCAGTCAGCTTTCAAGAACTTAGTACATAAAGGCAACTTTAATAAAAAATTAAATCATAGAATTACAAAAGTCAATATATGGACTATATATCAACGGTGGACCTTGCTCAAAGCGATGGAAAGCCCAAATGGAACCATTTTAACTTCAAGAAAAGATAAGGTCTAAATGAGTGGATCTTCTGACAGCTGGCCCTCTATCGACTAATTTCAATTTGGATCCATTTCAGCTTCAGTCTTGAGGCATCTTTTAAACTAACGCTGAATTTTTAGATGAGATTTTTTTTTCCAGCAACATTTGATTGGCATCTGTAATCAAACTTAAATGCTCATGTGATGTTTACTTAAATCCTGCCAACAAAGCCCGAGGTCGTTCTGTAAGAATTCTTCAAAGAGGGTGTGTTAAAAACTTGACTTACAAATACCCACCTACCTTTTCATCTAAATTACATATTATGTTTTTAGATCTAAAAACTGGCATTTTGCCTGTAGCTTCCTTCATTCATAGTAGCTCCTAGATGCACCAGCAGAAATGGCATTTTTAGGAGTGCCTTGTGTAAATCACAGTTATCCTTAATAATACAAAGATTTGTGTTACTAAACAGAGCTTGCAGAAAACTTCTCAAAATAATTATTTATTAAAAATACACATATCTGGGGTAAATATTTGAAAGGCCCACCTTGAGTGGTCCTAGTTGGCCAAAGTGACAGGATACGTGTTGTTGCTGATAAGCCATTCAGATATGTTACAATAAGAACATTTCTGCAAGAAGTTTATATAAAAACTAGAGCATGCATAAATTTAAAAAAGCCACATTATTTAAAGTCACTTAATAAATGTCTGTGGTCACGAGTGTGTTTGTGTTCTGATAAGAGTTTGCACAACTGTTCTGTCTTTGTGTAGGCTTATAAAAGGACACTCTTCTTGGGGGTCATTGGCCATATTAACTGTGGATCAAGTCATAAACAGTAGTCTGGCCATGTTTTATGCTCAAGATATCTATTATAATAAATAGTCACTGGTGACCTAAAAACACTTGGGCATGGGACTTCCAGATACTTTCTAACACTGATCCACCCATTCACTTCAAATTAAATTACCTCTGTGATGGCATATCAGTGAGGCAACCAGGCAGAGACCCGCATTCTTGAGTAATTTGCATCCACATCAAATGGGTCCCATATGGTATATATGGAATTTTACTCCTTTGGGGGGCAAGCTCCAACCTCTATATTGCCATCTGTTTTTTCAGGCCCTTCTCCTCCAAGCTCCCTTTTGGGTCCTATCTTTGAAAGTCCCTGATTTGCCCATCCAGTTCCTGCTTTGACCAATCAAATTTTCTTGCCTGTCCCACCCTCTTTCAACCTTCCTCTGCCCCTTAAGCATGGTTGTACATATACAGTATACTGGAGGGTTCTGTCTCCCCACTTTAAAGGAAAACTATACCCTGGAACAATGTAGGTTTCTATAAATATATATTGAATAAAATAACTCATATAAAGTAACATAGTAAGTAAGGTTGAAAAAAGACACATGTCCATCTTTTTTTTATTAACTACCTATCTGCCAGTTGATCCAGAGGAAGGCAAAAAACCCATCTGAAGCCTCTCCAATTTGCCTCAGAGGGGGAAAAATTCCTTCCTGACTCCAAAATGGCAATTGGACTAGTCCCTGGATCAACTTGGACTATGAGCTATTTCCCATAACCCTGTATTCCCTCACTTGCTAAAAAGCTATCCAACCCCTTCTTAAAGCTATCTAATGTATCAGCCTGTACAACTGAGGTAGAGAATTCAACATCTTCACAGCTCTCACTGTAAAAAACCCCTTCCGAATATTTAGGCGGAACCTCTTTTCTTCTAATCGGAATGAGTGACCTCGTGTCAGCTGGAAAGACCTACTGGTACATAAAGCATTAGAGAGATTATTATATGATCCCCTTATATATTTATACATAGTTATCATATCACCCCTTAAGCGCCTCTTCTCCAGCGTGAACATCCCCAATTTGGCCAGTCTTTCCTCATAGCTAAGATTTTCAATACCTTTTACCAGCTTAGTTGCCCTTCTCTGTACCCTCTCTGAGTGATGGAGACCAAAACTGTATGTCATATTCTAGATGGGGACTTAGAAGTGCTCTATACAGTGGAAGAATGACCCCCTCCTCCCTTGACTCTATGCCCCTTTTAATACAGCTCAAGACCTTATTTGCCCTTGATGCTGCTGACTGGCATTGCTTGCTACAGCCAAGTTTATCATCTACAAGGACTCCAAGGTCCTTTTCCATTATGGATTTGCCTAGTGCAGTCCCATTAAGGGTATAAGTGGGTTGGATATTTTTACATCCCAGGTGCATGACTTTACATTTATCAACATTGAATCTCATTTGCCACTTAGCTGCCCGGATTGCCAGTTTGTCAAGATCATGTTGCAAGGATGCCACATCCTGGATGGAATTAATTGGGCTGGATAATTTTGTGTCATCTGCAAACACTGATACATTACTTACAACACCCTCCCCTAAGTCATTAATGAACAAGTTAAATAAAAGTGGACCCAATACTGAGCCCTGGGGGACCCCACTAAGAACCTTACTCCAAGTAGAGCATGTCCCATTAACAACCACCCTCTGTACCCGATCCTGTAGCCAGTTTCCTATCCACTTGCAAACGACTTCATTAAGCCCTACAGACCTTCGTTTAGAAAGCAGTTGTTTGTGGGGTACAGTATCAAACGCTTTGGCAAAATCCAAATAGATCACATCTACTGCCCCCCCACTGTCCAGAATCTTACTTACCTCATCATAAAATGCAATCAAATTCGTCTGACATGACCTATCCTTTAAGCCATGCTGATTGTTGCTCATAATGCCATTCATTAGGACAAAATTTTGAATGTGATCCCTTAACAAGCCTTCTAATAATTTGCCCACCACAGATGTCAAGGTTACTGGCCTGTAATTGCCAGGCTGAGATCGTAATCCCTTTTTAAACATTGGAATAACATCAGCTTTTCTCCAATCCATAGGCACCATACTAGATGACAGTGGATCTGAGAAAATCAGAAATAAGGGCTGGTCTAAAACTGAACTAAGCTCTCTTAGAACCCGGGGGTGTATGCCATCAGGCCCTGGAGTCTTGTTTACATTAATTTGTATTAAATCTTTCTGAATCATATCCTGAGTCAGCCACTGACTATATTGAGCTGAACCATTCGTGCAGTTATAAAGTGAGCTTGTGAACCCAGACTCCTCTATTGTATACACTGAAGAAAAGAACTGATTTAACACATTTGCCTTTTCTGTATCTGTTACAACCATACTGGTACCATTATTTAATGGAGCAACACTCTCAACCTGCATCTTTTTACTATTAATATATTTAAAAAACTTTTTACATGTTAGGTCACACGAGACAACAGACAAAGTTCAGTCTCTTGCTTCCACACTTCTTTCTGCTACAGTTACAGCTGCAGTATTTCTGGGCAGGTGATCTCTGAGGCAGCACACAGAAAATGGTGGTTTAAGGTAAGAGATGTAAAAGGGCAATATTTACTTACATACGTTTTCCAGTTTGGCAAGATTATTCAATATGCCAATAAATATGATATAGACTATCTGTTGCTTAAGTATTCTTTTGGTGGGTAAAGTTTTCCTTTAAAGATGCAGTTATTGCAAGGTAGGAGAAACAAGTAGGTAGAATTTGTGTTTAGGTACACTTTACCTTTAGTCATCAAAAATAAGATTTCAAGTTCCATACATAAGCAATGAAGCAGATCCTGAAACAAATTCTGTACCATATTATGTGTGCATACATTTCATATATAGGAAGAATGATATTGGATATTATTATTATTATTACAAAGACGCCAGCTTTTCTCTCGCCAATACCTCAGCGACATCTTGCTTACTGTTCCAGATTCCGTGGTTTGTTTAGACAGGCACTTGTATCCAAAACAAGCCCACAAAGATGCACCACTTCCTCTGAATTGACTATTAACTGCTAAGAGAAAGCAAAAGAAAAAGAATTCTATGGAAAGGGGTTAGAATTGATTCCAGCAGATTAATTCATGATAACATATGGAAATCATTGGCATTGATTATGCTACCAAGTATATTCCCCTGATCTTTCCTGGTGGTCTCACATCGCACTGAATAAAATCTCATAGCTTGGTATGTTTTGCCACAAAAAGAATAACTTGCAAGCCTACCGCACTTAGCCATTTGTGTTTCCAAACATTCATTTTTGTGCCTATGGTATTTCAACTATTTCTGCATTTCTATGCTAACCAGCTCAGCAATAAAGATTAAATATGTGAATTTCAGAGCTTACAGAGCATTCAAATTATTGTACCTGCTCAGGTGTTGCTATATCTATCATGGGAGCCCAGAACAAGTTCCACTACTGGCATTAGCTAATTAACCCTCTAATTAATACACTTGTGTTATTAGCTTTCAATAGCGGCATGATTTATAATAATCTGTAGGTTTCCTGATGGGTTTATTCATTCAATCAAGTGACTTCTAACTTTTAAATAGTAGTTAATCATTTTTAAATATATAAATTAGATGTGGTCCGCGTCAGAGCTCACCCGACTTGTGTTTCCTCCCATCCAGACGCTGCTCTCGCGAGATGTCGGCAACTCCATGCCGATTCTACTCCATTAGCAAGAAAGATTCCCGCATAACCTGGCTCTGTTCCAGACCTCCATGGAGAACCAATTTTGTTTCTTTAAAAATGGCTTTATTGAAACACACTATGGGGCACATTTAATTAACCCTCGATATTCGACCATCAAAGTAAAATCCTTCGACTTCGAATATCGAAGTTGAAGGATTTACCGCAAATGCTTAGATCGAACGATTAAATCCTTCGAATCGAACGATTCAAAGGATTTTAATCCATCGATCAAACGATTTTCCTTCTATCAAAAAAAGCTTAGAAAGCTTATGGAGAAGGTCCCCATAGGCTAACATTGTAGCTCGGTAGGTTTAAAGTGCCGAAGTAGGTAGTTGAAGTACTTCGACTATCGAATGGTCGAACGTTTTTTAGTTCAAATCGTTCGATTCGAAGTCGTAGACGAAGGTCGAAGTAGCCTATTCGATGGTGGAAGTACCCAAAACTTTACTTCGAATTCTTCACTCGAGCTTAGTAAATGTGCCCCTAGGTAGTACAGATATTGTGCAGTGGGTGTGCTGGACTTACGCGTTTCTTGCCTAGATACTCGGCACTTCCTCAGAGTTACTCATTTTTACACTGACTTTAAGGTCTCCTGCATTTCTCTGATTTATATGCAAGTACAATTGGAATGACAACTTTAATATAAAATCCTGAGCAGAAAGTTTGAGAAGAACTAAGCAGAAGCACAAAGCAGTAGGTGAAACAGTAACATTTACCTCATCCATTAGTTTTACAGAGACAACGAATTCATGTGCAGAGTCCAGTGCAGGGTTTAGTTTGGGACCCAATCATATGCAATTTATTAAGGCCTTACAGTTTGTAGCCACTGCACTATTTAGAGGAAATGGCCATGTGACAATTCTCATTGGAAATGTTTATGGAGTCATACCTGGCCTACGTGGAGCTGCTCTTCTGCACTGATTTTATTGATCAGCACAATGGACAGATTTTATTAGTTATAATAATGTGTGGCAATCTTAATTCTATCAAAATCTGCAAGGAAAATGAAGCAGAGAAAGCTATAACTTAAAACTTGATAAGATATGATTTATGCACACCTGAAATGGGTACGGTGTTGAAAACAAAATAGGGCATTAGCAACCAAAACGCACCACAATCACAATTATGCATTATTTTATCCAGATTGAAAATCCCTATTGGTAATTACATACTGTGTACAGTGACCCAGAGTGTCCAAATTGTGTACAGCATGAACAACCAAAACCCATGAGAGGGTTTGGGTGTTTTTAATTGTGCTGGTAAATTATGATATAGATTAATAAACTGTATTTTATTTTTACATTGTAAGTAGACGATTTTACAGTTACTTCCTCTAATCGGTTTTGGTTGTGTAATTACCAATACTAAAACGGGGCATTATGATTGTGGTGCTTGCATGTTCTTCATGTGTTAGGACTGTCTCTAGTTTGATTCCCAGTGCTCTTGGGAGATTTTTTCTTGGTTTTTCCTGTCAAGTCAAAAAGTAGGCTCTGTAATGTTATCTAAACTGACCCCATTTGACATTACCTTATCATGTTGCAGTGATAGAGACAACAACAACAACAAATCATTAACCTTCACACAGTGTCAGTGACAGACACAACTGCATTCAGCAAAATTTACTACTTTTACTCAGGTATGAAAGTTTTCATTTGAATAAGAAAATGCTACAAGGAATTAAAAAGAGATTCAGTTAACACACTATACCTGTTTTCCAAGTTTTAATCCCTTAGGTGCATTGCATTATGGCTGACACTTTTTTGGATCTGGGAGGCTGACAAGAAATGCACTGTAAAGAAATAATGAGATAATTCTTCTTTCTCTTTATTTTGGGGCTGGGGGCAGGTAGTAAGAAGTCATGATGCAAGGTTTAGATTTTACCATTTGCTGATATAGCAAAATTGCCAGATTCTGATTCGCAACATGCCCAAAGATGAAAGTTTGCATAACAGTCAAACTGCCATTCATTTAGCTGTTTGTGACAGTATAAATAAATAGCATCTAGAGTTTAAAGCTTTCAGGCTTAACATCATACTGTACAGGTAAGTGCAGGGGGAATTAAAAATGCATACAGTTATCAACAGTGCCTTTTTACAATGTAGGACATGTAGGGCACATGTATAGCACTTTTTTTTCTATCCAAAACTGCTAGTTTGTCTCCATAGTCCCACCATTTTTCTGTTAGGAAATTTGTCAGGGAACCACTAATACCTGTTAGGAGACCCCTCAGGAGAATTGGAGATTGAACAAAATAAGTCAGCTACAACAGAGGCTCATAACAGGAACAGCTGGAGGTAAGAACAAAGCTACAATGCTGCTCTAGAGGATGCTGAATGATCAGAGTGGGTGGACTAAACATGGATAAAGAGGGATAGGGCAGAGACACATGCTCATATTCGTGGAGATTTAGTTGCCCGGCGATAAATCACCTCTTCTTCAGGACGACTAGTCTCCCCGAATTGCCTCCCGCCGGCTAGAGGGCACAGATTGCCATCCCGCCAGCAATTTACATTCTAGCTGGCGGGAGGCAGTTCGGGAAGATTAGTCATCCCGAAGAAGAGCCGATTTATCGCTGGCCGAATAAATCTCCCCGAATTTGAGCGTGTCTCTGCCCTAAAAGTCAGAGTGAGCAGGTTGCAGGGACACAGCAGTGGGAGAGATTCATATTCCTATACGCAAGAGAAAGAAAGTCTCAATCACTGGGGGGTGACAGGGGTGTTTCTGGTCATGTTGCTGCCACCCTCGCACCCGGCGCATACCTTTCAGAGTAGAGCTTTTCAGCTCTCTTGGTTTACAGTTACCCTGGTTACCACGCAGTAACCAATCAGAGACTTGAGGGGGGCACATGGGTCATATCTGTTGCTTTTGAATCTGAGCTGAATGTTGAGGATCAATTGCAAATTCACTGAACAGAATTGTCCCATGTGGCTCCCCTTCAAGTTGCTGACTAGCTCAGAGTTATAGAGCTGAAAAGCAGGAAGTAGTGTTCTGGCTATTATGTTAGACATTCAGTCACTCCAGCCTTTATACATTACATTTTTACCTAACTAACTATATGAGAAACATTTTTTTTATTTTGCATAGCCTATCTATTTACCCAGTTTTTATTTTCACACTGAACTGTTCCTTTAAGTTACAAAGAGTAGTTTTTTGCCTCGGTAACTTGCGGACTGCTGCCACCTGAGGCGAATTTCTCAACTCACCTCATGGCAGCAGCTCCCCCAGGGGTGCCATAAATTAGGGACCCCCCCCCAGTTATTGTAATCACTTATCTGATGCCACAGGCCAATGCGCCTGTTAAAGGGGTGATTCACCTTTAAGTTAACTTTTAGTATGTTATAGAATGGCCAATTATAAGCAACATTTCAATTGGTCTTCATTTTTTAAATCGTTTTTTCATTATTTGCCTTCTATCTCTTTCCAACTGCTATTGCTTTTATCTCATCTTTTATAACTCATATTTTATAACTCATAACTTATCTTTTATAACTCATATTTTATAACTCATAACTCATCTTTCTATTCAGGCCCTCCTAATCCTATTCCAGTTTCTTATTTAAATCAGTGTATAGTTGCTAGGGTAATTTGGACCCTAGCAACCAAACTGCTGAAATTGCAAATTGGAGAGCTGCTGTATAAAAAGCTAAATAACTCAAAAATCATAAATAATACAAAATGAAAACCAATAGCAAATTGTCGTAACACACAAGCATTGATCATCAAGACATATGCACCCACAGGGAACAGTGCCAAACTGCAAGCGAGCCTCGCACAGAACAGCACACATCTGGGAATGAGGACACACAGTCCAGTCAGTATTTTGACACACACAAACCACAAGCACACATACTGTTACATTTAGAGCTGCATTATTTCCCATCAGCTGATCTTTGAGGCAGCAGACAGACCACCACAAAATGGTGGTTCAAGGCAAGAGATGTAAAAGGGCAATATTTATTGTATATGCCAATATTGTATTCTTTAAAGGAACAGTTCAGTGTAAAAATAAGAACTGGGTAAATAGATAGGTCATGCAAAATAAAAAATATTTCTAATATAGTTAGTTAGCCAAAAATGAAATGTATAAAGGCTGGAGTGACTGGATGTCTAACATAATAGCCAGAACACTACTTCCTGCTTTTCAGCTCTCTAACTGACTTAGTCAGCGACTTGAAGGGACGTCACATGGGACATATCTATTCAGTGAGTTTGCAATTGATCCTCAGCATTCAGCTCAGATTCAAAAGCAACAGTAATTACCCATGTGGCCCTCCCTCAAGTCTCTGATTGGTTACTGCCTGGTAACAGTGGAAACCAAGAGAGCTGCAAAGCAGGAAGTAGTGTTCTGTTCTGTTATACACAGGGGGTGCCTAACATTTGGCACCCCCAAGTGCAACAAGCCTTTCCTTCTCCTTTAAAGATAAAACACAAAAAAAAGACAGATTCAGCTCACCGATCCCCCCTTCGTCCAGGTGCTCAGTCGACAGTGTCCCCACTGTAAATACATATAACTCAAACAGGTAGACGGCACTTCTGAAATGTGGTTTATTTGGGTTGCTGCTGTTAGACACCTAACGCGTTTCGGGAATGTATCCCTTAGTCATAGGCACTTCTTCTTTAAACCCTTTTGTCGTGGAAGAAAAAAAAAAAGATTGTCAGCAAGCCAAGATATTTAGATGATTTTAGTATGCGATGGCTCAAGCACAGATGCTCAAGCATTAGTAAATTGACCCCTAAGTGTCTAATTTCCCCAATTCCCTCTGAAAGAAATTAGCAACAACAAAATCAAACTTGACACAGTGATGAATAAGCACTTATATACAATGTAAATGTTTAAAACATACTACAATCTGCATCAACAGTGGGGAAACCACCGCTCAAATCCGTGCGCAAATCCGCTGACGACTATCGTTTTTGGGGGGCCCTGCTGCACACGTTGCACCTGGGCCCTACATCGGATAGTTACAGAATTGTGCATCAAACATTATCAGTGCATGCGGTTTGCTACATTTTTATTTTCTGACTGAATAGCTATATAGGTATTTGTGCTAATCACACTATTGTAGAGGTGTGTGTGTGTGTATGAGCTTAAATTGCATATTTTTAAAGGTGTGTAATATATTTAACAGTTTAAAAGTTGGTAAAATAAATGGTCTCTTTAAAAAGCTGCACAGTAACCCACCCACCTCTGCCAAAATTTCTCAGAGGGGGGCAGCTTCCTGTAAAGATGGAGGGAGCCCAGTAGCATGCAATGTACAAGCCCATATTCAAAAAAAACTTGTGACATTATGTAAGATAATAAAAAATAATTATTAAATAAATAATAATAGTAATTGAAAAAAGAATAGCATGATTTGCAAAGCTTGTAGCTTCCATTTTTCTAGCCTGGGAGTTAATATTATGGCAATAGGACAGTCTATTGGATCTGTGAGAGGGCTTGATCGTTTAGTTACCCATTCCTCCCAGAAACGTAAGATAATTATATATTGAGATAATATGTGTTGGAGAGACCCTTTCTTTTCACAGCTCCTTTAGCTGTAGGTAGATGAATTTGGAGAAAATGTGCACAATCACAGGGAGATACAAAGGCATAATTATTTTAGGTTAGGTTGTAGCCTTCTTGATATTCTTTAATATTTTCCTATATCAGACTAATCCAATCTTTCGGCCCAAGCCCCAAACAATTGGATTACAATGACGGGAATAGGCGCAGAAAGTTGGAGGACTGCGTCAACTAGTCGATGCGGTTCAGCTTAAATCTGCCCATGTATGGCCACCTTTACATATGCCTGAGATGGCACACATACTTCTGGGAGGCAAGCAATGCTCCCACCCCCTCACTTAACTGCGCCATGCAGACCAGGGCAAGGGAGAGGAGACTCAAATTTCAGGTACACAACAGAAATTCAGTTTCTTAAAATTACCAGAGACTGCTCTTTCACGTTTGGATGCTGGATTATTATAAAACAATGATGAAATGCAAATATATATATATATATATATATATATATATATATATATATATATATATAATGAAATTGCAGACGATACCCGCACTCCTTTCACATCTCGTTTTGCCGGGTGCTTGGTCAAAAATAGATATATAAAATTGTAGATAGGACCAGCACTCCGTTTTCCAAAGAATTCAATGATTTATTTAAATCTCACAGTGTCTCCAGCGTTTCGGCCCACTTTGGGGCCTTTATCAAGGATAAAGGCCCCAAAGTGGGCCGAAACGTTGGAGACACTGTGAGCAATTTTTTATATATATATATATATATATATATATATATATATATATATATATATATATATATATATATATATATACATACATATACAGAGGCGGGCCAAGCAGGCCGGGCGCCCTAGGCAGCCCAGTCAGCCTGCTCGCCCCTTCCTTTCCCCTGTCACTTGCGCAGTAAAGACGTTCCCCGGCGCGCATACGCAGTAAAGACGTTCCCCGGCGCGCATGTGCAGTAACTCCAATCCCGTGAACCGAAACGCCACTCGAGCGCACGGCGCATATTGCAAACAGATTTCCAGGTGGGTTCAGTCTAGGGGTAGGCAGAAGAGGTAGCTGCCCAGCACCCCCCCAATCATTGCGCCCTAGGCAGCTGCTTCTTCTGCCTACCCCTAGTTCCGGCCCTGTGTATATATATATATATATATATATATATATATATATATATATATATATATATATGGTGCATGGTGGAGGTAAATTATACAACATATTAATTTCTTGGAGGGCCACATTATAGCCCTGGTATAAAGATATTTTTGTTATCCTTCCTGACAATATCTATGATAGGGTATGCTTTTTATTCTATAAAAAATGTTTTAAAAAAAATACCAAAAATTAAATGTTCACATCATAATACAGGTATGGGATCTGTTCTCCAGAAATCTCAGAATTACGGAATGGCCATCTCCCATAGACTCCATTTTAGTCAAATAATACACATTTTTAATAATGATTTTGTTTTTCTCTGTAATAAGAAAACAGTACTGTGTACTTGATTCAGACTAAGATATAATTAATCCTTATCGGAAGCAAAACTAGCCTATTAGATTTATTTAATGTTTAAATGATTTTTTAATAGACTTAATTGAGAATTCAACCCTAAGGTTAAAAAACCCCTACCCCCTACCCAACATAGACCCCCTTCCCTCCTCCCTCCAGCCTAAGTGTAACCCCGGGCAAATGCCCCTAACCTTTTACTTACCCTTCAGTTGATTCAGGCATCGGGTTCACGGGTGCTATCTTCAGCCGCTTCAGTAATCTTCGGAATGAGACTGGCACTTCGACGATTTTCGTGAGTTTCGGCTCCAACTGCACATGCACCGCCATGCCGGTCTCATTCTGAAGATTTCGGAAAAGAAGATGGCACCCGTGAACTCCGATGCCTGAATCTGCAAGGAGGGGTAAATAAAACGTTAGGGGTATTTGCCCGGGGTAACACTTAGGCTGGGGGGAGGAGGGTCTATGTAGGGTAGGGGGGTAGGGTTTTTTTTTAACTTTAGGGTTGAATTCCCTTTTAAGGTATGAGGATCTAAATTACAAAAAGATCCATTATCTGGAAAACCCCGGGTCTCAAGCACTCTGCATAACAGGTCCTATAACTGTAAAGTGATTAAATGGTCATGTTTATAGTTTATTTTAACTCATCTTTATCAATATGGCACATAGTCCCATAGAAATAGCTGTGTAAATGATAACTAGGAGTTTAAAGAACTGTCAACCACTAGAGGACACACTTGCCATTCTAGTGTATTCTAAGGTAATGTGGTCTGCAGTCCTGACTGCAATGATTTTCACATTCTTAGAGCAGATGATTTATGTGTGGAGATATCCGGTAGCGTTCAGTTCAGTAGCCAAACATCTCTCGTTGTTTTAAAATCCTTAAATAATGGAGTTGAGAGAATGGAGTGTGATTCTACCCAATCACAAATGGTCTGATCTGCTGATGCTTCTTAGCAGTACACAGGGAAGGAAGGGAGACCTGTGGGTGACTGGAGCACAACTCTTTTCCTTAATCCTCAGGCAGCACATACTTAATGGGGTTAAGCCCTGCTCCATCCCTATAGTACAGGAAAAAGACAACCAATCCGATTAATACACTCTGCTACATATCCCCTCCTTCTCCACCCCTTCCCTAGTGTTCTTTTTCCTGCGACTATCCTTGGTACAGACCTGTGGAGACCAAGAGGTCGAAGATCCAGATGCTTAGGCGTCTGAAGGCGATAGGAGAACTACCCGAGGGTGAGTTCTCCCAGGGGGAATTTCCCTGACAGCTGGATATGGGCTGCATGCATCCGGACTGCAGGCTTCTGCTTGGCAGACAGATAGAGAGAAGGAATGCAGCTTCAGTGAGACGCATGCTGCTGAGGGACGCAGGATAATGACGTCATCAGCATAAACACTTACTGGAGGCAGACGAGCTGCGCTGGATTGTTTGTAGAAGCATGGGGCGTGTAATTAATCATCAATAAAGGTATTTATTGCTGGTTTAGTCAATGATTGATTGCCTCCCTTGCAGTGCCGTGGCTGTGGCTGCCGGTCTGTGTTAAGGCTGCTAAAGGTATCTCCTGTTGTATTGAGTGTACTTATGCACTTGGTGTACAATTATGTATTGTGGTAGAGTGACGAAAACAATGTGGGAAAATATGTGTTTTCCCTTTAAGTTCACCATAGTAGGAGAGGTAGGCACCACGAAGGGTGTTACTAAACAGAGAATAGGTTCTCTGTTTAAAAGCTTTGGTTGCCAGGTCCTGGAAGCTGGAGAATTCTGGAAAGAACAGGCAAGCCAGGTACTCCGATCCAGAAATCCAGCTCAGGGATTAGAGCTCACCTTCCACAGGAAGACTGTCCTGTGGAAAGGTATTTAGTTCTAGTGAGGCTGTTAGGAAGGTCTCTCAGAGCAGGACACAGAGCAGGAAGGACACTTGCCTGTGTGAGGAACTCCCAGAGGGGCTGGGGGTGCCATTTGCTTCTGCAAGGTGCAGAGAGAGGAAACCAAGTGACAGAGGGTTGGTCTGACTGACTGAGGAAAGCCAGGAGGCTAAGCAATCCCCCCCAGAAGATTTGTGAGTACAGGGGTGACCCCTACTTATGTGTTTGCTTACTGGTAGTACACAAGGGGCCCAGTTTAGTAAGGGAACTCTTCATGTGTAAAGGTAGCGCCCAGTGGGCAGGATTTATTTTTATTATTTGTTTTGTATCCTGAAATGGACACCCCTGTGTGTAAATAAACTGCCTTAAAGAGAAGAGAAGTGTCTGTCGTGGATCCCGCAGCTTACAGTATATAAATTGCTTTATTGACTGCCCCCTTTTTTCTTTGCTTTAGATGTCTGAAGGCAAGAGAAAAAGGAAAGCAAAACATAATACATGTTCCAAATGTAAACAGCCCCTTCCTGAGGAATGGAGTTCTTCCATTTGTGGCTTATGTGTTGATTCTAACACTGACAAATCTGAAGAGTTTATGTCATGGTTTAAAGAAATGATGGAAAAATCTTTTGAAAGCTTTAAAAAAGCAAAAAGAGTGCCTCATAAGGTTTTATCTCTTGCAGAATCTGAATCTGAAACAGAAATAGGAGAATTATCTTCTTCTTCAGAACAATCTTCTTCTGCAGTTAAACAGAAGGAAGAGGCTTTCTTATTCCCTATTGAAAAGATGCCTAGATTGCTCAAGGAAGTCAGAAAAGTAGTATGTAAAAATACTACTACTCAGGAGAATACAGACAAGTCAAGTCTTCCTTTTTTTTACAGAAAGAAAACAGTTATGTTTTCCTATTCATGAATCTCTAAAACAGTTTTTCCTAACAGAGTGGGAAAACCCGGGAAAAAAGCCAGAGATGAGTAAAAGATTTAAACAAATGTTCCCCTTTGAAAAGGCCTATGTAGCTGAATGGGAGGAACCTCCAAAGGTGGATACTTCCGTGACCAGATTGGCCAGACGAACAACTATTCCAGTGGAGGAGTCAGCATTAAAAGATTCCCTAGATAAAAGAGTAAACTGTGCTCTGAGGAGATCTTATGTGGCGGGGGCAAATGTCTATAAACCTTCTTTGGCAGCCATTTCAGTTTCAAGATCTCTAAAATACTGGTTGAATGCTTTAGAGGAAGATATTGATACGGGGACCTCTAGAAATGCTCTGTTGGATATGATATATCCAATTAAATTAGCCACAGATTTTCTATGTGATGTGGCAGTAGAGTCGTTTAAACTGGGTGCCAGAACAATGTGTCTTTCAACATCTGGACGGGGAGCTTAATGGCTAAAAGCTTGGTCGGCTGATTTAGCGTCCAAAAATAAATTGATATCTATGCCATTTGAACCAGGCAAGCTGTTTGGTTCAGCATTAGACAAATTAATTGAGAGTCTGACTACTGGGAAAGGGAAGTCACTTCCGCAAGATAGACCAAAGTCTCTAAGAAAACCATTTTTTCGTCCATCCACAAGATGAATTTCACACCAAGCTTCAGGATCAAGAAATTCTTTCAGACACGGAAACAGAAGAGACTATTTCCGTAACAGATCATTCAATCCCAGATACACCTCCAAGGAGGCAAGTCAGAGGAAAGACTCCAAAAAAAATCTCCAAATTTCTGACGCCAGAAGTCAGGAGGAAGTTGGAGGGAGACAGACTTTCTTTCAACATGTTTGGCAGAAGATGACCTTAGATTTATGGGTTCTAAAAGTGATCAGAGAAGGTTACTCTATATTAGATTTCAGAGAAACCCAGTACAGAGGTTTTGTGTAAACAAGGAGTATTTGAACAAAGAAAAGCAAAAAACATTGATCTCAGCAGTGAAACAATTTCTGGATATGAAGGTGTTAGAACCAGTACCTCAGGAAGAGGAGATGAGAGGGATTTACTCGACAATATTTTTAGTGCCCAAGACAAATGGGACTTTCAGACTGGTGGTAAATCTAAGATTCTTAAATCAGTTCATAAGAAAGGAGAAGTTCCGGATGGAATCCATCAGATCGGCATTAAGTATTCTACAAGAAGGAGACTTAATGGTCACTATAGACTTAAAAGATGCTTATTTGCACGTTCCTATTCATCCAGCCAGTCGGAAATATCTACGCATTGCAGTGTCTCAAAAGGGGATTATTCATCATTTCCAGTTCAAGGCACTTCCATTTGGCATAACTTCAGCCCCCAGAGTATTTACAAAAATAATTGTGGTGTTGGCAGCAGCTCTGAGAGAGAGAGGCATATTTGTCGTCCCATATTTGGACGATTGGCTGCTCAAGGCAAAGTCAATAGAACAAATGTCAAAAGATTCAAGAGAAGCGTTAAATCTGCTAAGAGACCAAGGTTGGATCATCAACTTAGAAAAATCTATGTTACAACCAAAAACATCTGTAAAATTCTTGGGCCTGCAGTTAGACACATTGAAAATGAAGGTTTTTCTTCCTCAGGAGAAGATAGCATCTTTGATGACGGCAGTGAAGAATCTTATAAAAGTTCAAAAGCTGCCTATTCGGCAAGCGATGAAGGTACTTGGTCTGATGACAGCCACTTTAGAAGCAGTTCCGTGGGCAAAGGCACACATACGTCCTTTACAAAAGGAGATTCTACACAACTGGGATCGCTTGCCTCAATCATTAGACAGAAGCATGAGAGTGTCAATACAATTGAAGAAGTCTCTAAGATGGTGGATGAATGCCAGAAATCTCAGAAAAGGGATGTCCTTTCATCCCCCGAACTTTCAATTAATAACGACGGATGCGTCCGCATCAGGTTGGGGTGCTCACCTTGGAAACAAAATAGTCCAAGGAAAGTGGTCATTGTGGGAAAAGACTCAGTCCTCAAACTTCAAAGAACTAAGAGCAGTTCATCTAGCATTGAGGAAATTCAAACATCTGGTGAAAAACCAAGAAATCCTAATTCAGTCAGACAATACGACAACAGTATCGTATATAAATCGACAAGGAGGAAAGAAAGCTGCTTTGTTAATGAGAGAATGCCAAAAGATGATATATTGGGCGGAGGAGAATCTAATTCTTCTCAGGGCAGTGCATATAAAAGGATCAGAAAATCATCTTGCAGATCTACTCAGCAGAAAATTACTGGACCAGAAAGAATGGGAGTTGAATACTCAAGTCTTTCATCAGATTGTGGAATTCTGGGGTTATCCTCAGATAGATCTAATTGCGTCCAGAATCAACAAGAAAGTGGAGAAGTTTTGCTCTCTGTCAAAAGCAGACAATCCAAATTTCATCGATGCAATGTCAATTCCTTGGAAATTCAGAATAGCATACTTGTTTCCACCGATACTGATGATCCAGAGAGTGATAAGGAAGATCAAGCAAGATCAAGCGTCAATCATTCTAATAGCCCCCTTCTGGCCCGAGGAGGGTATGGTTCAAGGATCTAATGATTCTGTCCAAAGGGAGGTACTGGAAGCTTCCACAGAGACCAGATCTGCTAATGCAGGGACAGATGAATCATCCAGATCCTTTCAGATGGAATTTAACAGCATGGAATTTGACAAGGACATTTTGACAGAACAAGGTCTTTCTAAAAGTGTAATAAAAACTCTGCTACATTTAAGAAAACAATCTACATCTAAAGTTTATAATAAAGTTTGGAAAAAATTTCTTCAGTGGTGTGGAGAAAAAAACATCCAGTACAATTCCTACAAGATGAGTTTGAAAAAGGGCTTAAGCCAGCAACTTTAAAAGTTCATCTTTCTGCTCTCTCAGCAATTTCAGCTAGAGATTTTTCAGGGGATCCCCTGATAAGACGTTTCATAAAAGCTATCAGCAAATTGAGACCATCAATAAGAATACCCTTGTCTACATGGGATCTGAACTTGGTGTTGTCAGCATTGTGCAAAGAACCGTTTGAACCGCTACAAACGATCAGTCAAAAATATTTGGCATGGAAAACAGCCTTTCTGGTGGCCATTACGTCGGCTAGAAGAGTAGGAGAGTTACAAGCTCTAGCCGCAACTCATCCGTACACAATATTCTTTCCAGAGAAGGTGGTGCTTAGAACATTACCTTTCTTTAGGCCAAAAATTTCATCTACAGAAAACATAAATGCTCAAATTGTACTTCCATCTTTTTTTCCCTCTCCTGCAGATGAAAAAGAAGAAGAGCTAAATAAACTGGATGTAAAAAGATGTCTACAAATTTATATAGAGAGAACAAAAGATTTCAGAAAATCTGAACATCTGTTTGTAACTTTTACAGGAAAGTCTAAAGGAAATAAAGCAGCAAAATCTACCATTTCAGCTTGGGTGAAAGGTGCTATTTCCTTGGCATATACTTCATCAGGGAAAGATCCTCCTAATCAAATTCGAGCTCATTCAACTAGAGCTGTGGCAACATCGTGGGCTGAGAAAACATCTTTGAATATAGATGAGTTCTGGAGGCAGTGCTAAAGAGTCCTAAAAATCCCATCCCTAAATTCTAGCTTGCTAGATCCCATTAAGTATGTGCTGCCTGAGGACTAAGGAAAATATAAAATTATACTTACCGAAATTTTCTTTTTCTGTAGTCCGAAAGGCAGCACAAGTATACCCTCCCGAAAATAAAGAGTGTTTAGCATGAATTGTTGTGTAATTATTGGGGACAGCTTATGATAACACTAGGGAAGGGGTGGAGAAGGAGGGGATATGTAGCAGAGTGTATTAATCGGATTGGTTGTCTTTTTCCTGTACTATAGGGATGGAGCAGGGCTTAACCCCATTAAGTATGTGCTGCCTTTCGGACTACAGAAAAAGAAAATTTTGGTAAGTATAATTTTATCTTTTTTCCTCATGCAATCAACTAATTTGATTTGAAAAAAGCTGCCTAATTGGATGGCAGAGAAACTGCATTGTTATTGTGAACTTTATGTGCAGCCCATGCAGCTGTTCTGAACTACTACTATAGCAACAAATTATTTTCAGATATTTTAATCTGAAACTTCCTGTCAATCCACAGCCCTCTGCCTACTTTTAACTGCAGCCCTCGACAAACAGACAAAATCTTTACCTTTTGTGAATAATCAGTGCCAAGTAACTTGTATCCCTACTTCACTGCATTCTCCGCAAATGCATAAATCATCTCCCTCTTCTAAAGGGCAACATTACCGATGTCTTTGATGTCTTCATTAGACTGAGCATACCATCTGACAACAATCTCAGACTCACAAGCAGTCCACTCACATCCACTTTGCACTCCTTCACTCCTGCAACACTAGATGAACTTAGCAAACTTCTAGCCTGCTCAAAACCCACAACCTGCTCCCTTGACCCCATACCCTCTCGTCTCCTTTATCCAATCTCTGATACACTCTCTCCTGCATTTACCCACCTGTTTCACTCTCTACTGGTACTTTTCATCCTTATACAAACAAGCACTGATCACGCCTATCCTCAAAAAACCTTCCCTTTATCCCAGCCCTCCCGCTAACTATTGCCCAGTTTCCCTTCTTCCATTCACATCCAAATGACTAGAAAGGCTTGTTTACAAACGCCTGATCCAGCATCTCACTCACAACTCCCTTCTCGACCCCCTGCAATCTGGCTTCCGCCAAACTCACTCAACTTAAACTGCACTCACCAAAGTAACCAATGATCTTCTCCTGGCAAAGTCTAAAGGTCACTATTCCATACTTATCCTTCTAGATCTCTCTGCAGCCTTTGACACCGTTGACTCTCCTCCTAGACATTCTATACTCAGCTGGCATTCGTGACACTGCTCTTTCATGGCTAACATCTTATCTGTCTGACCGTTCCTTTAAAGTTGCCTTCTCTAACTCTACTTCTACTATGTTCCCTCTCTCTGTCGGAGATCCTCAAGGCTCTGTTCTAGGCCCTCTGCTATTCTCGCTCTATACAACTTTGCTAGGAAAATGTTTTCAGTCGTATGGACTTCAGTATCACCTTTTTGCTGATGACACCCAACTCTACTTGTCTACTCCCAATCTTTCTAATTCTGTCCTTTCCCAAGTTACAGACTGTCTCTCTGCTGTCTCCTCCTGGATGTCACAGCGCCACCTGAAACTGAACCTTTAAAAAACAGAACAGAGATTATATTTCCTCCAAGATCTTCCCCTGTCCCTCAGATATCACTCACATTAAACAACACCAGCTTTCATCCCAGCACACAAGCATGCTGCCTAGGAGTTATCCTAGACTCGCATCTGTCTTTTTCACCACATATTCAAACACTTGCAAAATCTTATCGTATTCAACTTCGCAACATTGCCCGAATACAAACATATCTCAATTCAGAATCAACTAAAACACAGATTCAGTCTCTCATCATCTCCCTCCTTGATTACTGCAACCTACTCCTTGCAGGTATTCCAACAAGTCACCTTTCACAACTCCAATCTGTTCTAAATACTGCTGCTAGACTCATTCATCTATCTCACCGCTCAACATGAGCTGCTCCCATATGCATGTCCCTTCAATGGCTCCCAATTTCCTCTAGAATCAAATTAAAATTACTCACTTTCAAGGCCCTTAATAATGAAGCCGTCCCTATATTTCATCTCTGATCTCCAAATACTCTTCTTCACGCAACCTTCGATCTGCTTCTGATTGTGACAACTCACCTCCTTGGTGGTCTAGTGGTGCGGCGGGGATGCCCACTGCGCCATCGGCGTGGACGCCTGCCACGCTGCTCCTCTTCGTCCAAAATACCAGTTGCTTAGGGCGTGCGCGGCACGTATTCCTTCTATTTATAGCTGCATGCGCACTGGCGTATTGACCTGTGGCGTATACCTGTTGTGACCCCTGCTTGCTTTGATGATTCTGATCTCTGAAATCCTGACCCTGCCTGGTAACTGACTCTTCTATATCTGTATCCCTTCTGATTGATCTCCTGGTTTGACCCTTGCCTGTCTGACTCCACTTGTACTCTGCCTCTAATCCTATGGTACTCTGTAACCCTTGTTTGTTATCCTCCTTTTATTCCCTGTTTGTTATAGGTTAAGGTAAAGCACTGCATATCTTGTCGGTGTTATATAAATAAATGATGATGATGTCTTAAGGGCCCAAAGACACAGGTGTTTGAATACCTGTCTATTGCCATGTATGTAAAATAGCTAGAACACATACATTAAGGGTGTCTATCGACACAGGGAAACCTTGAGCTACCACCACCTGGAAATACCACCACCTCCAAGCCAGGCATATACTGGGATGTCCAGGGTCCACCAGGGCTGCCACCTGGAGGACTACCACCCCAGCTGCAAGTGCCACCAACCCCCCCCCCACAAAGCAATACCACTGCCCCCCTCACCCTGCACTTCACAAACCGGCTGTTTTTTCCTTTCGCTTGCACGTGGGGGAGGCACCGCAATTGGCGCAGAAGAAGTGGACCTGGGTTGACCAATGAGGGCTGGGTTTTTTCCCGGTGTCCCGCTGGCCCAGTCTGACCCTGGCAGCTTGCATCAATCAATGCAGTGCCAAAACTATAGGGTAAAGCTTCTGAGGAAGTGGCAGGTAGCCACAAAACGCATCAATCGTGCAGTCATGGGACTATAGAGGCATGCAATTTTTTTAATGATGATGGAATAAACTTCACTTTTGAAACGGACTTCATCTCTCTGGTGCTCCATCTTGACTATTGCAAAACTATAGGGTGGACATCACTCTCACACAAATGCTCAAAATGACATCAGCCAGACATTTTTAGTCCGCAATTGTGTCAGGTGGTGACTGCAATTGTGCAGGAATCATGTGGAAAATGCTGCATTGCAGTTGAATACATAGAAATTGTGCTTCAAATTGCAATTAGCCCACTGCACCTGCAGTCATAAATAACCCCTGTTGTGTTTATATGAGTTGTTTTTGTGCATTTTTCTATTTTATTGTATATGGAGCACTTGCCAAAAGAGCATATTTTCTATGGGCTGCTGTCTAGTGGGCTTTATAAATGATGACCTTTAAGGTGGCCATACAAGGGCAGATTAAAGCTGCCAATATCAGTCCTTTAGACAGACTCGACAGCTTATCTGCCCGTCTGCGGGGGTTCCTGACGGGTCCTCCCGATCAATATCAGGCCAAAAATCATCCAGATAACTTTAGGCAAGTTTGATTTTTCTGCATTGGCTAGTTGATGCAGTCCTGCGACCTGTCGGCGCCCATTCTCAGCATTGTACCCCAGGGCCTAACGTTCGGATTCATCCGATATCGCTCAGCCGTTAGTGGGCATATCGGGTTAAGATTCGTTCGTTTGGCGACCTCACCAAACGAGAGGATCTTATAGGGTATGGCCACCTTTAGTATGAACAGACAGGGATTTTCTAAGGCTAATGGCAACTGTTCTTTTTATATTTTTGCCTTTATCTGTCTCTCTCTAATTTGATATGTCAAATGCAATCTGGTTGCCAGGATCACTGACCACAGCAAAAATGTAAGATGGTTTCTAGCAAGCAGATACAGTACTTTAAATTCATAACTGTAGAACTATGTAATAAAACAAAGAAAACACAAATAAAATAATTTCAACATAATCTACACACAGTATGTACTAGTGAACCACCACTATATAAACACAGATTTTATTTGGGTTGCAAAAAAAAAAAAGGCAAAAATCCATCAAGTTCAACCCTTTAAATGACCTCACAGCCCTCACCGTGAAATACACTGCTTCAAATGAAAGTTCTTTTCCTCTAATCTAAAGGGGTGACTTCTGGTGCTTTGTTTTTTTTTATGGGAAAAAATATATCCTCTGCTATCTTTCTATACTGTCCTCTTATGTAATGAGTAATAACTTTCTACTTTCCTTCTCCTTTAAAGGACAACTATACCCCTAGAACAGATAGTTTATATCATATTAAGTGGCCTATTAATATGGATATCAGTAAATATTGGCCTTCTATATCTTTTACCATGAGCCACTATTTTCTGACCAGAAATACTGCAGCTCTAACTGTAACAGGAAGAAGTGTGGGAGTAAAAGACAGAATTTCATCCACTAATTGGCTCATGTGACCAAACATGTATATGTGTCCTAGGTTTGTTTGTGTGCACTGTGAATTATGATCCCAAGGGGAGGCTTTTAGTTATTAAATTGGCTGTTTTCTATTAAGGATTACCCAATAGCACATACTACTAATAAAAGTATATTTTTATGAAAATTGTTTATTTAGAAAGCAGGGGTATTCTGCAATATATTTTTATAGAGACGTATGTTGTTTGGATGTATAGTTTTCCTTTAAGGAATGGCTCCCAAAATTGCACTGTATATTCAAGGTGAGGCTTTCATTCCTAGTTTAATGCCTTTTTTGTGAAATTAAAATATAGTGAATTATAATCTTACACTGTATGTGTCATTATCTGGTGTCTTCCTTTCTTACTGGAAAGCTTTTATTTGTTTTATTAGTGGGAACTGCCATACTGTCCTTATCAAGAAGCCACTCTAATTAGAAAAAGTTTTCTCCAGTCATGTTACATTGTCACGTAAAATGTATAATAAGTAGCATTCCAGGGACTGCTGTGACCTAAGAAGCAGTCCTGTGTAACATACTTTCTTAGTTTTGACAACTAATTACTATTAAATGCAGCACCTCTCAGTTACATGAGCCCCCTCCCGTAACTAAGAAGTTTCATTTTTATTTACTTATTTTACTTTTTTATTTTTGAAGAGGCATACACTGTGCTTCACCATTTTCTATGCTTCCATTGCTATACATATTTCTTTATTGTTGAAAAAAATGTGTAATTGTTTAATATCATGTCCCATGGATTGGAGAAAAGCTGATGTTATTCCAATATTTAAAAAGGGATTACGATCTCAGCCTGGCAATTATAGGCCAGTAAGCTTGACATCTGTGGTGGGCAAATTATTTGAAGGCTTGTTAAGGGATCACATTCAAAATTTTGTCCTAATGAATGGCATTATGAGCAACAATCAGCATGGCTTTATGAAGGATAGGTCATGTCAGACGAACTTGATTGCATTTTATGATGTGGTAAGTAAGATTCTGGATAGTGGGGGGGCAGTAGATGTGATCTATTTGGATTTCGCTAAAGCGTTTGATACTGTGCCCCACAAACGACTGCTTTCTAAACTAAGGTCTGTTGGGCTTAATGAAGTCGTTTGCACATGGATAGGAAACTGGCTACAGGATCGGGTACAGAGGGTAGTTGTTAATGGGACATTCTCTACTTGGAGTAAGGTTCTTAGTGGGGTCCCCCAGGGCTCAGTATTGGGTCCACTTTTATTTAACTTGTTCATTAATGACTTAGGGGAGGGTGTTGTAAGTAATATATCAGTGTTTGCAGATGACACAAAATTATCCAGCCCAATTAATTTCATCCAGGATGTGGCATCCTTGCAACATGATCTTGACAAACTGGCAATCTGGGCAGCTAAGTGGCAAATGAGATTCAATGTTGATAAATGTAAAGTCATGCACCTGGGATGTAAAAATATCCAAGCCACTTATACCCTTAATGGGACTGCACTAGGCAAATCCATTATGGAAAAGGACCTTGGAGTCCTTGTAGATGTAGATGATTGCTGTAGCAAGCAATGCCAGTCAGCAGCATCAAGGGCTAATAAGGTCTTGAGCTGTATTAAAAGGGGCATAGAGTCAAGGGAGGAGGGGGTCATTCTTCCACTGTATAGAGCACTTGTAAGGCCCCATCTAGAATATGCCGTACAGTTTTGGTCTCCATCACTCAAACAGGACATTATTGTATTAGAGAGGGTACAGAGAAGGGCAACTAAGCTGGTAAAAGGTATTGAAAAGCTTAGCTATGAGGAAAGACTGGCCAAATTGGGGATGTTCACGTTGGAGAAGAGGCGCTTAAGGGGTGATATGATGACTATGTATAAATATATAAGGGGATCATATAATAATCTCTCTAATGCTTTATTTACCAGTAGGTCTTTCCAGCTGACACGAGGTCACCCATTCCGATTAGAAGAAAAGAGGTTCCGCCTAAATATTCGGAGGGGGTTTTTTACAGTGAGAGCTGTGAGGATGTGGAATTCTCTCCCTGAATCAGTTGTACAGGCTGATACATTAGATAGCTTTAAGAAGGAGTTGGATGGCTTTTTAGCAAGTAAGGGAATACAGGGTTATGGGAAATAGCTCATAGTCCAAGTTGATCCAGGGACTAGTCCGATTGCCATTTTGGAGTCAGGAAGGAATTTTTCCCCCTCTAAGGCAAATTGGAGAGGCTTCAGATGGGTTTTTTGCCTTCCTCTGGATCAACTGGCAGATAGGTAGTTAATAATAAAAAAAAAGGTTGAACTTGATGGACATGTGTCTTTTTTCAACCTTACTTACTATGTTACTATGTTACTATTAACAGAGTTAGTTAAATCATTTAGAAAAAACAATTTGTAGATTCTTTTATATCAGATTTCACATGGGATTTTTATGGAGGTGTAACCAGTACTGCTATTTATTGGTCAATGGCATATGCTAATAGAGCTCATGAACAAACAAGGGGAACATTTGGGAAATCTCTTTTATTTGCCGTGCTGCAATTGAATGACTAAGCTATGCAAAGTATGAATAAAAAATTAAATTACATTTGTATATTAATATAGCTCACTAAACTGAAGTATTTTATGGTTACTATTTAGAAAATGTTAGAAAATATAGGCAGTGTGGGACTGGGATGCCATGGGCCCACCAGAAAACCTTAGACTGGCCCACTCTCCAAACTATTTTAAAGGACAAGGAAAGCTGTTTTTCACTTAAAAGACATGTAAAATGTCAAAAGACATGTTTTCAGAACAAAACTGCACCAGGCAGGGATTCTTCCAACGAGCACCACAGACCGATCATCTGCCTGCATCTTCTTTTTTCTTGCAGCTGCGCATGCACAGTAGAGCGAAAAGTCGAACTTTAATGAAAAAGTTGCTATTTCATTCTATTGCAAATGCGTCTGCCCCGGGAAATTTGAAGATAGAAGATGCCAGAAGACGGTCGCTCCTTGGTGCTCACTGAAAGAATCCCGGGCCAGTGCAGTTTTTTTTCAGATTGGAGCACAGGCCCGGGGTTTCAGGTAAGTACATGAGATCACTTGGGAGTGCGTAACTTTAAGGCAATTGATATTTTAAATGGATGCATGCTTCAGCAAAATTACTCCACTGTTAGCCTGCAACGAGGTATGCCTTTCCCTGCACTCTGTATTGTATTTAGCCATTCCTTGTCCTTTAACTCCTCTCTGAACCTCTGCATTCTCCTAGTCTTTTGTCTTTACATCCTATACTCTGTTTTCCATCTCTTTTTTCCCCATACAGAAATATGGAATGACCATGAAAGAAACAGTAAGACAGGATAACATCCTGGCCCACTGGGAGTTTTGCTAGTATCCATGTGGGCCCATGCAACACTGAATAAGCTATGGTATAAATAAGGTTTAAAATTCATCTGATGAAATCTGATGACCCCGATCTCTAACTGCCCATTAGCTTTCATATCTCCAACAAAACAAAAACGGAATTGTATTTTCACCCAAGCCTTGCCCTGATTTAACAATTAATATTAACACTGATGATTAAACACACAGCCTTCTCTCAGTCAATACTACCAAACAATTACATAAACACTAATCCACTCCCCTTATCCTATTTAGCTTAAACTACTGCAACCTGCTACTAACCAACCTTCCAGACTCCCAGCGCTGTCAACTTCAATCTTAAAGAGGCCATGTCATCAACCTAATCAATGCAAACTGATCATTGGATGAGAAAATACAGAAGCCGAGGTTTTCAGTTTAAACTGCATGTCAGAATTATATAATATTAATACTCCCCAGTCAATGAGGGATTCCTTCTCCTTGAATGCTTTATAAAATTGTAGTGGGCATGTTGTAACTAGCAGGCAGGAGAGTGGGTTGAGATTAAAATTAACAATTGCTCTCTCAATCTCTTCCTTTATGGAACTTTTGAAATATTTAGATAGATTTGGTGGTTTACATGTCAATTTAGTGCAGACAATTATTTATTTCATAACAACATTATCATCCACACATGCTTGTTAAACACTTAAGAAAGAAGAAAGGATTGGGTTGGGTAAGTGATTAGGAGTGAACTAATTGCAATTACCTTACTGCTATCCTTTTTTCCCATATGTCATTTAGGAAATGAAGTATTATTCGTTTACAAATGCTGATATGTTTAATAAGCAGCAACTGAGAAAATCTATTTTATCAGTTATACATTGTAAAGGACATTACTATTAGCGATGAATCCATATTTTCAGGATTCAGCCAAATATTACTTTAATTTACAATTCAGACAAACAATTTAACACAGTATTCCCATATAGGATACGATTTGTTTAATAAGCAGCAACTTATAAAATCAATTTTATCAGTTATAGATTGTAAAGGACATTACTATTAGGGATGAATCCATATTTTTAGGATTCAGCCAAATATTACTTTGATTTACAATTCAGACAAGCAATTTAACACTGTACTCCCATATAGGATAAGACATAAAAATGTGAGGTCAGATATTTCTGAACCTAGACTATAAATTCCTACTGGCAACCATCAGTAACAAACAGTTCTCTCTGCTTTGATGGCTATTAACCAACAAGAGAGATAATTAGATGGCCAGTTGGCTACTAGTAATCCAGTTTGCAAGCTAACAATCACAATAAGCCTCCATTAGGATTTAACAGTAATAGTTCAGGGTCTTGTCTGATACTTCCACGTGCTTCACCCTTGCCATAATGATCACATATTCAAGACTGCTTATGACCAGAATAAGTGATTGCATCATACAGTTTGCCAGGGTAACTCTAGTTTGGGTGGTTGCAAGGGAAATATCCTGCTTAATTCAATTATCTTTCTTTTGAGAAAACAAACTATATATTTTTCTTTTATACCTATGGCCTGCTGTATATCCCATTAACAGCCTCTAGTCAGGGCCCCTTCTGCTTAAATGTAGATGCATGGAATATATTTATTATTTAGAGGAGATTTATTTTGGAGGTCAGGAAAAAAATGTGAGCGCCGGAAAAAAAGTGACTGTTGATCACATTTTTCGATTCATTTACGAGGTTGAAAAATATACCATGCTGTGTCTCTTGTCCATCCATTAGCAAAGTCTATGAGGAGCAGTTTGATTTATATTTTTCTTTACTTTCCGAGCTTTTTTGGCAAATTTTCCAGTTTTTTCATTAATAAATCCTGACTATTCATGATTTTAGAAAATACTTGGGTATGCTTTTGGCATCTGAATTTTTCCTTGAATGAACAGCAAAATCAAATTTTGATAAATCGGCCCCTATGTGTAGACACTGCAGCTAAACAGCAGTTGGATGCAGTCATGTGCAGTTAATTTGCAAAATAACAATATTCCATTTTTTGCAAGGTGCAAATAAAACCATCAAGAATCTTGACTCAGAATTAGTTGGTGACCTTGAGAACTGTAGTATCTGACATTTATCACAGTGCTCCCTTATGAATAATCAGTAAAGTCTCCATCATTAAACAATTACAGTGCTACCCTGGCGAATACCTGTATAGCAATTAAAACGTTATTTATGCACTGCTGCCCATTTAAATCAGATTATGTGATCTTTATGACAAGAACACATGGTTTATAGGATTAATTGAATTGTGCACTGTCACTGTAATGATAAAAAATAAGGTACAGAAATCAGCTGATTAAATTATGAGTTCATCACCAAACTTAGGCAGGATACAAATATAGCTGTCAAATTAGATCTGACAGATATATCATAAACATATGATAATTAAGTGTATTGCAATATATAAAGACATGCTGTGAAATGCTGCTTTATTGTTAATAATTTTAAAATTCAGCACCATGAGCATAATAATTGCAAAGTGTTTAAAAAAAAAAGAAAAGAAAGAAAGCAAGCTGCATTTAGGTTTTTGCATAGGAGACAGAAAAGGATACTGTGTAGATGCATTTTAGCTAAACACTGAAAAGCTGTTCATGCATTATTAAAGAGAAAAGCATTCCAAGCAACTTTCACATCAGCCTCTAGAGAATAGATTCTGATGGGCTTCTGGTGTATAACCTTTCTGAATAACAGATGGCCGATCAGCCACAAGCCGCAGTCACATTAATACTAACAGCAAGCTAGCAGTATTAAAGGTAACATAAATTGTAAGCGGTACCTGTATTATAAGGGGACACATTTTTTTCAAAATGTTTTTACCTTATGTGTCTCTAGTACCAATATTTTAAAACTAGGAAATAAATGTGGCAATTTTTTGGCTTACCACAGTAAAGATACTACAAAAGTCACAGACATATCAACTATTAAATCAGTAAAAGATACTTTCAATATACCCCCCTTACAAAGTAACGAGGCATTTTGAAAATATTATTCCATCCTCTTATCAAGCAAACTCGCCAGAGAAAAATAACAAAATAACATGTATCCTATATAGACATGTAGGGGCACATTTACTATGGGTCGAATATCGAGGGTTAATTAACCCTCGATATTCGACCATCGAAAAATCGTTCAATTGAACGATTAAATCCTTCGAATCGAACGATTCGAAGGATTTGAATCCATCGATCGAACGATTTTCCTTCAATCAGAAATTGCTAGGAAAGCCTATGGGGACCTTCCCATAGGCTAACAATGGTGCTCGGTAGGTTTTAGGTGGCGAAGTAGGTGGTCAAAGTTTTTTTTATAAAGAGAAAGAGTACTTCGACTATCAAATGGTCGAACGATTTTTAGTTCGATTTGAAGTCGAAGTCGAAGGTTGAAGTAGCCAATTCGATGGTCGAAGTAGCCAAAAAAATACTTCAAAATTCAAAGTAATTTTCATTCTAATTCTTCCCTCGAGCTAAGTAAATGTGCGCCGTAATCTCTGGGGTGACCAGAAAACATGGCATGGATGCCAGACAAACATTTCAAGGGGAAAAGTTTCCAGGGAGTGGTCCATGAAATTTTAGAAAGTGATAATTGCATTACACTGTAATACAAAGATGGATATACCTGGGAAGCAAATATGCAGTTACAAAATTATGAGAAAAAATTGCCTTTACCAAGTGACCCTACTTGGAAAATAAACTCAAGAGCCATTAATAAAAAGAATACGGAATTCCTAATTACAGGTATTCAAAGATACCAGAGCTTTGCCTCGTATCAAAAATCGATAAAAGACAATATCGCCCAACTTGGCAGCCTGTAGTTGAGACCAGACAGTTATCATACCCCAAACACCATGAATGAAGCCAGGAGTTTATATGTTTTTTTGTAAATAATACATGCGTTTCTTTACAGTTGCTTATTTCCATATGGACTTTTTCCAATACAAATGAATACACTACATCCAGGAAGAAAATACTACCATAAACATATCTGGATGATATACTTTGATGTTCATTGTTTTCTATATGTCATATACTGACAATTAAATACTTTTACTTGATACGTCTATGATTTTCTACAAATGTAATGCAATTTTGGAGTAGGCCACTGGATGGCAGTGCTCAGTATATTCTATTATTCTCTATATGCCTGGACACACTGTGAACCTTCAGCTGTTGTTGGTTAATTGTTTGGGTTTAAATACTCACTTGTTATGTTTATCTGTAAATTTAAAGGGGTTGTTCACATAGTATGATGTAGAGAGTGATATTCTAAGATAATTTGCAATTTGTTTTAATTTTTTATTATTGAGTTGTTTAGCTTTTTATTCAGCAGCTCTTCAATTTGCATTTTAAGCAATCTGGTAACTAGGGCCCACATTACCCTAGCAACCATGCATTGATTTGAATAAGAGACTGGAATATGAATAGGAGAGAGTCTGAATAGAAGGATCAGCAATAAAAAGTAACAATAACAAAACATTTGTAGCCTTACAGAGCAATTGTTTTTTAGAAGGGGACAGCGACGCCCATTTGAAAGCTGCAAAGAATCAGAAGAAAAATAACTATAAAAAAAATGAAAACCAATTGAAAAGTTGCTTAGAATTGGTCATTCTATAACATACGAAAAGTTACTTTAAAGGTAAACCACTCCTTTAACGGGGGAAGGTAAATTTATTTAGCCAAAACATGTAGTGCACCATCTTCAGGAATAAAAACAATGCTGATGCTACTAAAGATCTACTCCACTCTTAGATTTTAACAGACTTATTACTGGGAAAATGTAAACATTTGCTTTTAATTGCAAGATAAAAATGACACAAAAAATAATGTTTAACTTAGCAAGAGGGAAAACATCATCTATGGCAGGGCTATCCACCTGAAGGCCTGTGGGCATGATGTTGCCCTCCAAGGTATTTTTACATGTCTGCCTGTGGATTCCAAAGAAAGCTGTGCAGGAAACGGACAAAGTGATATAATCCAGAAGCAAGAAGGGGTTCAGAAGACTATTCCCTTCAGAAAACAGACCATAATGCAGACAAGACATTAGGGCCACAGCTTTTGCCAAGATTATACTTCTATTTACTTGGGAGACAAAAAAACCCTCTTGTCTATACGCTGTATCTAGGTTAATCCCCTGGTGTCTTTCCATCATTCCTATGAATCCCTTGCCACCATTTAATACTGTCTATGAATAGTGCAGTCTTTCACCAATGTAGCGACACTGCTAAAAACTGAAACATATAACAGGAAAACATCAGCACAGCATCCAGGCTCCCATCTCAAAATACACTTTAAATAATATTTATAAATATATAAATGTGCACATGTGAAACGGGCTTCTTGTAAATGTTTTTTCTAAGTTTTAAGGGGTTATTTATCAAAGTCCAATTTTATCTCAACATTTACTGCTACAAACTCCGATCAAATCCGGCCAGGTTTTTTTATGCTTATTTATTATGAAAATTTCCTGAAAATTTGCTTCGGAAAAAAAAAAATCAGATTTTCAAAATTTTTCAGATTTTTCACCTGAAAACTCAGATTTCTTATGTTTTGCCCAAAAACTTCGGGGTATTGCACGCATCGCACATCAAAAAATCATTGGGACTTCTCCTATTGACTTATATGCAAACTCGACAGGTCTGAGATGGTTTTCTAATTCAGATTTTTCCATCCTTGGGGTTTAATAAATTCCGAAAAAGATTTTAAAAGTCAGATTTTATAAAAAAAAATAAACAAATTTTCCAGGATTTTCTAGAGATATATTAAACTTTCTCTTACCCATCACTTAGTAAACTGACCTCATAATTTAACAGCCAAAAGAAATTCCTGGATCTTGAGCAATATTCCCTACAAGGCACCAATATTGTAGCCAAACAAGAATCATATGCATGTTTTGAGAAGCAACATTTCATTCCCAGAAAGTATTCCCAAATACTGGTATGGGCTCAGTTATTCAGAAACCCATTATCCAGAAAGATCCAAATTATGGATAGACCGTTTCCCATAGACTTAATTTTATCCATAAAATCCAAATTTTGCAAAATGATTTTTCTTTGTAATAATAAAACAGTATATTGTACTTGATCCAAACTATGATATAATTAATCCTTATTGGAAGTAAAACCAGCCTATTGGGTTTATTTCATCTTTACATCATTTTCTAGTAGACTTAAGATATGAAGATCCAAATTACAGAAAGATCCATTCTTCGGAAAACCCCAGGTCCCGAGCATTCTGGATAACAGAGAATATTTGTTCTGGCGAAAGAGCGTTACTACGCAAATTCTCAACGTTTTTGATTTTACTGACCATTACCTCTATCGCCACCTCAGACAAGGCGAAGTGCAATAGAGTAGATAGGAGTTCCTCAAAAAAATGTTGAACATTTATCTAAGTCCCCAAAAACGCTGGCATCTTTTCCTTTTTACAGGCTGAAAAAAATCGACATTTTTTTTGGGGTACCCTCCTTCCCCCCTTACATTTGATAACATATGGCTAGGGATGGGTGCATTTTTTCGCCTTGTTTCACCGCAAAAATGATGCCCATAGACTTGTATGGCATCAAGTGTAAAAAAAAAAACTGAAATCTATTTCTCAAAAGAGCAAACAGATTTTTTTATATTCAATTTGGAAATCTGACATGGGGCTAGACATATTGTCAATTTCCCAGCTGCCCCAAGTCATGTGACTTGTGCTCTGATAAACTTCAATCACTCTTTACTGCTGTACTGCAAGTTGGAGTGATATCCCCCCCCCTTCCCTTTTCCCTCCCAGCAGCCAAACAAAAGAACAAAAGGTAACCAGATAGCAGCTACCTAACACAAGATAACAGCTGCCTGGTAGATCTAAGCATAATACTCAATAGTAAAAACCCATGTCTCGCTGAGACACATTCAGTTACATTGAGAAGGAAAAACAGCAGCCTGCTAGAAAGCATTTCTCACAGGCAGGCACAAGTCACATGACCAGGGGCAGCTGGGAAATTGACAAAATGTCTAGCCCCATGTCAGATTTCAAAATTGAATATAAAAAAATCTGTTTGCTCTTTTGAGAAATGGATTTCAGTGCAGAATTCTGCTGGAGTAGCACTATTAACTGATGCGTTTTTATTAAAAATAACATGTTTTTCGATGACAGGATCCCTTTAAGAAGTCAGCAGCCAAAAAAAAGTCCATGGTAAGCATGGTACAATTATCACATGTGTCTGGGGAAAGTAGCCTTTAATTGAAAAAGAAATGCTGAACTAATAACATTAGAGACCTTTTTTCAAAATTAAAATTTGTGAATATTGGAGGTTTTTATAATTCAAATAAATTCAAGTTTTTACCAAAAAAAATGTACAAATGTTTATTTATTACAAAACTTAAAATGAAAAACTTGATTGAATTAAAAAAATGTGCAAGTCGAAAAACTTGAATTTAAAAAATTGACAACAATTAACAACTCCCATTGACTTCTACACAAACTCGCAAGCTTTTAGAAGCAAGTGAGCATTTCAAATTCTTTTGCTCTTCAACCCCATGCCCAACCACACCAGTTTATATACCCATGGGTATCTAAGAAGGACTGCATTTTAGGATGATATTTATAAAATACAACAGTAGCATGGGAGCCTGAACAGCAGTTTTCTAAGACAATATGCAAATCCCATTCCTTTTAAAAAAAAAAAAATGTTATATGCACCTCTCAGGCTTGTAATCTATATTGCTATCTTGAAGCTAAATTATTTCTAAATTATACCAGTGCAGTTACCCATAGCAACCAGATCTTTGCTTTCATCTTCTAACCTCCTGTAGCAGACCAAGCTGATTAGTTGCTTCTGGCAACTGAACTTATACAATTTAGCATGTATGCACATATAAAGCCCCATGGTGTATTCTCTGCACTGTGTGATTCACTCTAATGCATGTTTCATGGCACATCTAAAGCTACATGGTTTAAAGCAGGGTTTCCTAACCTTTTTTTAAAAAAAAACCTCAAGTCAACACAAATTTAAAAAGTGTTGGGTAGCCAAGCACGAAAAAGTTCCTTGGGGATGTCAAATGAGAGCTGTGATTGGCTACTTAGATAACCTGTTTGGACTATCCATCAGGGAGCTCTGTTTGGAGTAAACCTGTGTCTTTATGCCTCCAAAACATGCCTTCAAGCAACTAATTTAAAAATGAGCAGCTATTTTCAGCCATTGTGAGCATCATCAGTGAGGGCCGGCCTTAGACCAATTGAGCCCCTCATAAGGGGTGCACGGGTAAGAATGCCACATAAAGCTGCCCTGCCTGCCCCCAACTCTCATAGGCCCACCCCACCATCAACCCTATTAGACCTAGCCCACCCCCAACCCAGATCGTTTGAGCCCGCCCCACCCCAATCCTTATAGGCTCAGCCCGCCCCCTCCTGTCCCTATATGGCCCTAGTTCCTCCCTCTCTCTTGTCACATGTGCCATGTTTCCTTTCTATCTCTCTTGCCCTGTGTGCCCATATTGTCTCCCTCTCTTCTGTCCCTGTATGCCTCTATTTCCACCCTCTCTCTCGTGTCTCTGTGCCCCTATTTCCTCTCTCTATACTTTCCCTGTGCCCCTATTTCCTCCCTATTCCTCTCATCTTCCCTGTGTGCCCCTATTTCCTCTCTATCCTTATCCCGTGCCGCTATTTCCTCCCTCTTTCTCTACTTTCCATGTGCCCCTATTTCCTCTCTCTTCTGTCCTCCTATTTCCTCCTTCCCTCTCTTCCTTTCCCTATTTCCTTTCTCTCGTGTCACTGTGCCCCTATTTTCTTTCCCTCCTGTCCCTGTGCCCCTATTTCCTTTCTCTCCTGCCCCTGTACTTCTATTTCCTTTCTCTCCTGTCACTGTGCTCCTGTTTCCTTTCTCTCCTATCCCTGTGTGCCCCTATTTCCGCCCCCTCTCTTTCTGTGTGCCCATATTTCCTCCCTCTCTGTCCTGTCTCTGTGCCCCTATTTCCTTTCCCTCCTGCCCCTGTTTCCTTTCTCTCCTGTCCTTGTGCCCCTATTTCCTTTCTCTCCTGCCCCTGTACTTCTATTTCCTTTCTCTCCTGTCACTGTGCCCCTATTTCCTTTCCCTCCTATCCCTGTGCCCTATTTCCTCCCCCTCTCCTTTCCGTGTGCCCATATTTCCTCCCTCTCTGTCCTGTCTCTGTGTCCCTATTTCCTTTCTCTCCTGTCCATGTGCTGCCATTTCCTCCCCCTCTCTCTCTCTCCTTTCCATGTGTGCCCCTATTTCCTCCCCTCTCTCCTTTCCCTGTGTGCCCCTATTTCCTCCCTCTTTGTCCTGTCTCTGTGCCCCTACTTTCTCTCCCCTGTCCCTGTGCCCCTATTTCCTTTCTCTCCTGTCCCTGTTCCCCTATATCCTTTCTCTCCTGTTCCTCTGCCCCTATTTCCTCCCCCTCTCTCACTACTTTGCTTGTGTGTCCCTATTTCCTCCCCCTGTGCCCCTATTTCCTTTCTCTCCTGTCCCTGTTCCCCTATTTCCTTTCTCTCCTGTCCCTCTGCCCCTATTTCCTCCCCCTCTCTCACTACTTTCCTTGTGTGTCCCTATTTCCTCCCCCTGTGCCCCTATTTCCTTTCTCTCCTGTCCCTATGCCCCTATTTCATTCCCCCCTCTCCTTTCCCTGTGTGTCCCTATTTCCTCCCCACTCTCTCTTGTCCCTGTGCCCCTATTTCCTCCCTCTCTGTCCTGTCTCTGTGCCCCCATTTCCTCCCTCCCTCTCCTTTCTGTGTGCCTCTATTTTCTCTTTCTCCTGTCCCTGTGCCCCTATTTCATCCCTCCCCCTTTTATCCCAGTGCCCCAATTTTCTGCCTCCCCCTCTCTCTCTCCTTTCCCTGTGTACACCTTAATATTTAACAGTAAACAGTATACAACTCTCCAGATGAACTTACACCATGGTGTCATAACACTTTGTCTAGGGGGCCCAACAAAATGGTCCCAATTGGGCCCCACCTTTGTTCCTTGCAAGCCACTATTTGGGAATTACTGGTTAAAAAAAAGAGTGTATATATGCAGAGGAGTTCAAGATGTAGCCAAAATACTTAAAACAAGCTAAATATTAGTAGGAACAATGTCAGTCATAGTTCTGGTAAAAATCAAGTGAATTGTTTTTTTTTAAATAAATTCCTTTCTCTCTGTAATAAATACCTTGTATTTGACCCAAACTAAGATATAATTAATCATTAGTGGATGCAAAACAATCCTAATGGATTTAATATGTTTCAATTATTTTTAGTAGACTTAAAAGGGAAGGAAACCTAGTCGGTGCAAAGCCCCCACCCCCCCTCCCATTTGTTGCCCACCCTCCCCCCTCCTACCCGTTCCGCTGGGCAAATGCCCCTATCTTGTTACTTACCCTTCTGCGCAGGTCCAGTCCAGGGAGTTCACAGACGACATCTTCTTCCTGCTTTGAACGGCGCATGCGCAGTAGGATCATTTCGCCGGTACGATCTACTGCGCATGCGCGTGACTTTTGGCGCATGCGCAGTAGATCCGTACCGGCGACTTGATCCTACTGCGCATGCGCCAAAACGCCGTTCACAGCAGGAAGAAGATTGCGTGGAAGAAGATGTCGTCTGTGAACTCCCTGGACTGGACCTGCGCAGAAGGGTAAGAAACAAGTTAGGGGCATTTGCCCAGTGGGACGGGTAGGCCAGGGGGGAGGAGGGAGGGTGGGCAACAAACAGGAGGGGGGGTGGGGGGTTTGCTAACTAGGTTTCCTTCCCCTTTAAGGTGTGGAGATATACTTGTAGGGGGTTATTTATGAAAACTAGACTAAGGGGCATGTTTACTAACATTGCCATGGGCAACATCTCCAGAAATCTCTCCAGATATTTATCTCCAATGTTAGTAAACATGCCCCATAATCTCATTTTTAGAATTAAAAGTAAATTGACCTAAATCCCATCCAAGAATTGAACTAATTTATCAATAATTGTTCTCATAAAAGTCAGAGCAAAAAAAATGTTGCAACAAATTAATGTATTATGATTAATTAATGATTGACACTCAGAAAACTCGACTTTATTGGATTATCGGATGAAAACCCATACTTTATCGGATTATCCAGTGCAGATCATTATGTCAACACAACTTCAGGGACATCTGCCATTGATTTCTACATGACCTTGATAGGTTTGAGATGGGAGTATTTTTGGATTTGGATTTTTAGCAGCTTTGGGGTATGATAAATCTCTAAAATCTCAAGGTTTTTTTTTCCCCCTCTAAAAAATTTGAGTTTTCCCCCTTAAAAAAATTGAGGTTTAATAAATGGGCCCCTTAATGTTGAAATTTATTTCCTACCATGCCCTCTCTCAAACCACTACCATAATCCATTTTTCATTCCATACATTGCTTCTATGGGGCCTATTTACTAACATTTGAATTTCTATTTTTTTAATAGATCAAATTTTTTATCTCTAAAAATGTCTGCTTTTTATATCTATAAAACGCTACAAAATTCTACATTTAGAAAATGCAAACCACAAAAAACTCCAATACTAAGGGGCATATTTATCAAGTTTTTCCCAAAAAATAAAAAAATTGATTTTTCAAAGTTCACCAATTGACTCCAAATAGGTTCTAGGAGGTCCCCCAATAGACTAAAACAGCAATTTGGCAAGTTTTAGATGGTGAATGGTCAAATTCTAATTTTTAAAGAGACAGTACATGATAAATTTTGATATTCGTTCTTTTTTTCAAATTCAAATCGAATTTGGACTATTCCCTAGTCGAAGTACACAAAGAATAGCTCGAAATTCAAATTTTTTTTCATTCGAAAATTCACGTCGACCTTTGATAAATCTGCCCCTTAACTTTGCCAAGTAAAATGCTGTCGGGGTCCTCTAGAAGTCAATGGGAGCTGTGTTATCCAATGGAACTATTTCTAATCAATTCTGACTTTCAGGTTTTCTGATTTTTCTTGCTAGCAATTGCTAGAAAAACTTTGAATAATTAGAGGTTTTAAAGGTTTTCATATTTTATTTTTGATAAGTTGTTTTTTCCTTTGGTGGTTTTTACAATCGCATGTGATTTTAGAGAAACAGTTTAATTGTGGTTTTAAAAAACAATATAACCACTAAAATGAGACTGTTGATAAATGGGCCTCCCATGTTTTGTCGAACTGCGTTACCATAAGAAACTGGTCAAGGGCTGGTTCTGACAGTAGAACAAGGACAAGTGTTCCAAATAAGGGGGTGAATGTGCAGTGATCTAATGAATTGCATATACTGCAAATATATTTTTAAATGCATAGCCTGTATAATTATATCTGTACAAAGAAGCAAATACAAAGGTCAATGGATTGCTCTGACACAAAAACAAACATACAGCTATAGTTTAAAAGAGACCTATAAAAAACCCTTACTGTGATTTGCTGTTGTTATGGATAACAGAACTTTGCATATGAGGATTAGAAAATAGTGCGATTTCCAATATTTGGCGAAGCGTTGCGGTAAATTTCGACAGTGAAATTGCACCAAGCTAAGTGGACTGAGTAAGGTGGTGTTGTACTTCGTGGCTCTAGTGGTGGAATGCACGGGAAATGTGATTTGCTGTTGCTATGAGTAACAGAAATCTGCACACGAGGAAGAGATATTAGTGCGCCTTGCAATATTTGGTGCAGCTTTGCGGTAAATTTCGACAGTGATATTTCACCAAATTAAGTGGTCTGAGTAAGGTGGTAGTGAACTTCATGGCACTAGTGGTGGAATGCATGGGAAAAGTGATTTGCTGTTGCTAAGGCTAACAGAACTTTGCATATGAGGACTAGAAATTAGTGTGATTTGCAATATTTGGGGAATAGTTGCGGTAAATTTCGACAGTGAAATTTCACCGAACTAAATGGACTGAGTAAGGTGGTGGTGAACTTCATGGCACTAGTGGTGGAATTCTGGTAATTCTGCTATATCCATATATTGCCATATCCATATACTGCAACTGTTTATTCTGGTAATTCTGCTATATCCATATACTGCCATATCCATATACTGCAACTGTTTATTCTGGCAATTCTGCTATATCCATATACTGCCATATCCATATACTGCAACTGTTTATTCTGGTAATTCTGCTATATCCCTACTTGTATTTGTTAACCCCAATAACTTTTGTCTGTCAGGCCTATTCTACTTTAGTTCTTTGATAAATATCTCAAGCACATATCTGTGTCCACTCCTCCGTGAACAAGAGATATTTTTATAGCCCCAAACCTGGTTCTGCCCTTTGCTAGCTATTTAATTGATTGATTAATTAGGCTCTGGTTTTCCCAATCAGCTACATATAAATTCAGACCCAGTATTGGGGATGGCACTCATGTCTGGGGCATGGCACGAGTGCTACCATTTGCTAAGTGCTAAAATTTCACAAGTGCTTAGAAATGACAGTTAAAAAAGGCAGTTGGACAAGGCTTTGACAAGGCAAAAGGAACCGGATTCCCCTGCAAACAACAGTGAACCATCTGGGAGAAGAAGAAAACAGATTTGTTTGTACCTGCTAGTTTGTTACTTCTTACTCCAAACATGCTTTATCCTGCATTTCTCCTCCTTTCACTCTCATGCTTCATAAAACATTTTTCACTACCTCCTCCGGCAAATCCCACTTCTATACAAATCTCAGCCTCTCTTCTCTCCTCTCCTTCCCTCTCCACACATGAAGTTTATAAAGTACTCTGTTTAGCTATTCCACAAAACTCCTCTTTTTCATACAAACTAAGGACTTATAAATCCCACTCACACTTAGTCTATCTTTCCTTTCTATTGCTGGCAGCTGGGGACATTTCCCCAAATCCTGGCCCTTACCCCATCCCAGTTATAACACGGCCACGAGCTCCTTCTCTCCGGACCAAATTCAAACAGTACAGAACTCTTACTCCTATACCCAAAAACCCAGTTAATCTTTCATGTGCTCTCTGGAATGCCAGATCTGTCTGCAACAAACTCACCGCTATACATGACCATTTCATTGCAAATTCCTTTAACCTACTCGCACTTACTGAAACCTGGCTTTCTCCTACTGACACTGCCTCACCTGCTGCCCTGTCCTATGGGGGCCAACACCTTACTCATACTCCCAGACCTGGTAACAGACCTGGAGGTGGGGTAGGTTTGCTTCTCTCTCCCCGCTATACTTTTAAAGTTCTTCCACCTGTTCCCTCTCTATCATTCTCCTCATTTGAGGCTCACTGCATTAGGCTCTTTTCTCCGGTTTCACTCTGCATTGCTGTTATACAGTATATCGACCACCAGGACCAACTGCACAATTTCTGGACAACTTTGCTGCCTGGCTTCCTTACTTTCTTTCATCTAACATCCCATCCATCATATTAGGTGACTTTAATATACCCGTTAACAACATTAACAACTCTTCTGTCTCTAAACTTCTTTCACTAACCTCCTCCCTAGGCTTATCTTTGTGCTCAGACTCCCCCTCTCACTCCAATGGTGATGCTCTGGATCTCATATTTACCAGACTCTGTTCAACCACCAATTTTACTAACTCACCATTCCCCTCTCTGATCACAATATGCTCACATTTCAACTCTCATTAACTCCCTCCTCACCCCCTGCTATTCCCCAAACACGTACTTAAGTCTGTTGAGAAATACAAAAGGGAGACATTGTTGGCGAAACACTTCTTTAATCACGGACACAGAGTTTCTCAGTTGCGTTGGCAGATACTAGAAAAGGTGACACAGAAACAAGGTTTTGACATTAAAAAGCGTCTGTTGCAGCGTGAATGCTATTGGATATGGCTGCTACAATCCAGGCATCCTAAGGGTTTGAACGAAGAGTTTAATATGACATGTTATTTGTGAAGCTTTGTATTAATTCCCTGTTCCGTTTTTTCTAGATAACCAAGTTTTCCAGTCTTCTCGATTTCTGCACAGGGATAGACTTTCCTCCTCTTCCCTTTCCTGTAGGGTAAGATAAGATATTTAGTTATAGTTGATACTTTTCCTTGTAATGGATTAAGCACTTATACTTTGACATAATGTCAGCAATGTAATTTGTTGTAAATGGCTAGACTGTTAACAATGTTTTGTAACAATGTTCCCCTTTTTTACAACAACTACTTTTCAACAACTTTTGTCTTGGCTGCTGGACACTTTTCATCTTGGATTGGGTTTAACCCTTGGTTTTTATAATGATTTTGTAAAATTTTTTATATCACCATATATTGTGGGTTTTTCTTAAATGCTCGTTTTTTGATAACACTTTTTACCTAGAAACTGTTTTTCACTATTTAATATTTATAACGAATTTGTACGTGAAGGTATTTTTTGCAATTTTTTATATAGTATTATTGTGGTCACCATTAGGTGGCGATAGGTTTGGATTTTTGTGTAAGTTTTTTCTGCACACAGTGGTAATTAACCAATCACGTTGCCTGTGGGTTGTTAAATGTTTGCTCACTGTTCACAATTTTTATGCTTGACAAAGGGGTACTGCCCCGAAACGTTGCTTTTCTGCAAATAAAGACACAAGGGATTTCCCTGTTTGAATTGCCGTGTGTGCCAGTGTATTTCTACTATTGACCTTGGGGAGGGTGCCGATCCCTCCAACATTGAGCACCTGGCTACTCTAACTGAAGGCCTGGGTGTGCGAGCCGACATCTCTAACTGGTCCAAACACGTACTTACCATGACTTGCAAGCTGTAGATGTGTCACATCTCTCTTCTGCCTTTGACTCTCTTCAATCTAATATCTCAGCCATCTCATGTCCTAATGTGGCTACCTCTGTCTACTATAGTACTCTCACCACTGCCCTAAATGCGCTTGCTCCTATAAAAACTAAACGTTCTAGACCCAAACCACTTCAACCTTGGCATACTGCTCATACAAAAGTGCTCCAAAGACACTCACGTGCACTTCATCGCCGCTGCAAATCCCGTTCAGAATCAGACTTTTGGAGCTACAAATCTGCCCTGCGCTCCTTTAACACCAGCCTCTTCCAAGCCAAACAAACATACTTTACTTCACTCATTAACTCCCTTTCTAAAAAACCAGCACCACTTCTCCACCTTTAAAGCTGGCCATAGACGCAAAGATCCGATCGTACGAATCGTGGATTCGTACGATTTTCGGACCATGTGTGGAGAGTCCCGACATTTTTCGTCCGTCGGAGATCGGTCGTTTGGTCGATCGGAACAGGTTAGAAAATTTCTGTCGCCTGCCGATAATATCTCTGCGTGTATTGCCGATCGTACGATTTTCAGAGGGAGACTGTCACTAGTGTTGTCAGACATAAGTATCGTACGATTGCTGTCAGGGGCAGAACATTGGCTGATCTGTTCTAATTTGATCGGAATGGTAAAGACTTTGATCTGAATGGTTAGTGGAGGGTCGGGAGATGGGAAAGTCCGATCGTACGTTGATTCGTACGATCGGATCTTTGCGTCTATGGCCAGCTTAACACTCTCCTTTCCCCTTCTCCACCCCCTCCATGCACATCGGTCTCTGCTCAAGATATTGCTGAGCACTTCAAAAACAAAATTGACACTATCAGAAGGGACATTACACTACTCAACCCCCCTAGACTTCCACCACCCTCCCTCCACACTCCCCAGTCTCTCCTGTGCTCCTTCACCCCTGTCACTGATGAGGAAGTCTCAAAGCTTCTGGCCTCTTCTCACCTTACCACCTGCCCGCTTGATCCAATTCCCTCAAAACTTCTCCGCAATACCAATCCTTGTCTAATCAAAGCCTTAACTCACCTATTTAATCTTTCGCTCTCAACTGGACTGTTTCCTTCTCAACTAAAACATGCTCTTGTCACCCATTCTGAAAAAACCCTCTCTTGATCCCTCCAATCTTGACAACCTCCGACCTATCTCTCTGCTACCTTTCATCTCTAAACTACTTGAGCGCCTAGTCTACAACTGACTAACCTCATTCCTCTCTGACAATAACCTGCTGGACCCCCTACAATCTGGTTTTAAGGCACAACACTCCACGGAAACTGCCCTGACTCGACTAACTAATGACCTTTTAACTGCTAAAACCAACAATCACCCTCTCCTCCTCCAGTCCCTCCAGTCGCTTGGCCTTTGTGACACAGCCCTGTCCTGGTTCTCTTCTTACATCACCAATCGTTCCTTCAGTGTCTCTTACAATGGAGTATCAGCTTCTCCCCTACCTCTTTCTGTTGGAGTTCCTCAAGGCTCTGTCCTGGGACCATTACTATTCTCCCTCTATACTTCCTCCCTTGGCAAATTAATAAATTCTTATGGTTTCCACTACCACCTCTATGCTGACGATACTCAGATCTCTCATCTCCTGATCTCAACCCAGAATTCCTAACTTGTGTCTCCTCCTGCCTGTCCGCTATCTCTACCTGGATGTCGCAACGCTACCTTAAATTAAACCTCTCTAAAACTGAAATGGTTCTCTTTCCTCCAACTAACACCACTAGCATCCCCAAAGTATCCATCATAGTTAACAATTCCACTATCACCCCCTCTCCCCAGGCCCGGTGCCTTGGGGTTATCCTAGATTCTGCCCTGTCATTCACTCCTCATATCCAGTCACTTATTAAATCATGTCACTTCCACCTAAGGAACATATCCAAAATACGATCATTTATCACCCAAGACGCTGCCAAAATTCTTATTCACTCTCTCATTATATCGCGTCGAGACTACTGTAACTCTTTTAATTGGCCTCCCCCTCCAGAGACTGTCACCTCTCCAGTCCATAATGAACACTGCTGCCAGGCTCATACACCTCAGCAACCGCTCCTCCTCTGCCTCGCCATTCTGTCAATCCCTGCACTGGCTTCCATTACCTTTCAGAATCAAATTCAAATTAATGACACTGACTTTCAAAGCGCTTCATAACTCTGCCCCACCCTACATCTCTGAACTCATCTCTATATACTCACCCACTCGCTTACTACGCTCCTCTACTGACCTACTACTCAACTCTTCTCTCATTACCTCCTCACATGCTCGCATTCAAGACTTTGCAAGGGCTGCACCCCTACTCTGGAACGCTCTCCCACGGTCTGTCCGACTTTCTCCCAACCTTTCTGCTTTCAAGAAATCTCTGAAAACGCACTTCTTTCGAGAAGCCTACCCTCACTCTGCTTAACTACCAAACGCAACACCACATACAATACCACATTTCTCACCCACTTAATTCGATCTTGGCCACTTCCACACCTTGTGTATTACTCCCTTCCCTTTAGACTGTATGCCTAGCATAGGGCCTTCCTCACCTTTTTGTACCTGTATTTGATTGTGATGTTTGTTACTCCATATATTCTATGTATGTAATTCATGTGATGTAGTTGTATAATCACATTTACTTTACAGTGCTACGCAATATGTTGGCGCTATATAATAATGCACGGGAAAAGTGATTTGCTGTTGCTAAGGCTAACAGAACTTTGATATGAGGACTAGAAATTAGTGTGATTTGCAATATTTGGGGAATAGTTGCGGTAAATTTCGACAGTGAAATTTCACCGAACTAAGTGGACTGAGTAAAGTGGTGGTGAACTTCATGGCAATAGTGGTGGAATGCACTGGAAATTTCATTTGCTGTTGCTATGAGTAACAGAAATCTGCACACGAGGAAAAGATATTAGTGCGACTTGAAATATTTGGTGCAGCTTTGCGGTAAATTTTGACAGTGAAATTGCACTGAACTAAGTGGACGGAGTAAAGTGGTGGTGAACTTCATGGCACTAGTGGTGAAATGCACAGGAAATGTGATTTGCTGTTGCTAAAAGCATAGTCTGATATCTTGACTGTGTGCATTGAAATAAATGGTCTGATAGCTTGACTCCAGTATCTTTTAGGCAATAAAGAATTATAGAAAGTGCCAGCTTCACTTTGGGTTACACAATTATATTATTGACATCTCAAAATAGTGATAGTAACAGCAACAACAAAAATATGTAAAGTAACAGTATACACCAGTCCTACACCCTAGCGTCACCATAAAAATCACTTTAAACGAATACGAGTGCTAAACACAGTGCCCTTCAGCAGTCACTAAAATTCAGCTTCCGGATTTCAACAACATCCGCAAGCTCGAATATTCCCTATCTCAAGGCGCGTACTTCCATAGCCACCACGTTCTATACCCTGCACGCCTACTATTAATGGCTCTCGCGAGAAAAACGAACGTAAAGCCACTGCTGTACTATTGAAGAAATTCAATCAGAAAGAAAAACTATAAGCGACGTATGGCTAAACCAAGTACATGTTAGAGCACGTGACTGGAGAAAGCCAATTGTAGATGGAAATGGGCGGACACGCTGTACTGTGGGTGGAAGGCTATGTAGTGGAGACGTTAACGCACGTGATGCAGAGCAGCCAATGGGAGAGGTCGTGGCCGGAGGTGAGGCGCTGCGGCAGCAGCCTGGGAAAAAAAGTGGGAGGAAGAGCGAGTGTGAGACGGAGATCGGAGAAACCAGTGAGGCGGCGGGGGAGGGGTGCGTGAGTGTCACCGGAGTACAACAGCCACCGGAAAGGAGGAGGCGGCGCACGGAAAGCCGCTACCATGCCTAATAAAAACAAGAAAGATAAAGTGAGTAGATGTAAGCAAGTCTGGTATCCCCGCAGTAATGCTCTGTTCACTTCTAGCCCGCAGATTTAAAGTGAGACAGGAAGAGCACCTGAGTAAAGCGACTTAGTAGCCAAAGTGGTGGCTCCTGTTGTAGTAATATGGTGCAGGGAGTGAAGTTTAGCGGGCTCCCTAAGGCCTACCCTCCGGTGTTTGAAGTGGCAGAAGTTGCGGGGAAGTGTAATTCAGCTGAAGGATGCTGAGTCCTAGACGTATCCACGCTTATATCCATGGGTAGGGATGTGCGAGGGAGGCGTCACGGGCTACAGAGTTGCCTGAGGTCTCGGACCAGCAGCTTTACAGTTCAGTCCTGTCTAACAAGCTGAGCGTAACCCTTGGAAGGGCACTTAGCTCAATGGAACAAGCTCAGAGCAGCCATGCCTGGAGCTTAGGTTTAAGCCACGATCATAGCAAGCTTCTGACAGAAGCATTATATTATGTGTGGCTTCTAAGCCTCTGTGTAGGCTGCGGATGTTCTTTTAAAGATACCTTTGCAGTCTAAGGGACCTGGTGCTTTATTAATGTAGAAATTTATAGAAAGGCTAATTAAAGTAAAGATGTACCTGGTTTTGGTTTAAAGTCTTTTTCTAGGCATTTAGAATTCAAACATAGACCCATCTGTCTTTGTCAGCACATGATTGTATATACAAGGGAAAAAAGTAATTTTATATATAACCAGGAACTTATTGCAGGGAATGAATACACTCATTCCTGTGTAGATGACTATTTATTGCCTTGATTTCAAGTTGTACTTTCTTAATATGTCTTTTGTTCTGTGGACCACTATCTTGTCTTATATAAATGGAAACTGTTCTGTTGGCAACTTTAATTTGACCTCTGTACATTCATTTTTATATTCCACTTTTTGTTCTTTTTTCGAAAAACTTCCCACAGTGCTGAGTAGTCTGAGACTCACTGTGGCCAGATCAAAACCATGGCATTGCCTCGCAGGTTAATTCTATATTTGCATTTATAATGCATTTCATTCTAATTTTAGAAAAAAGTTTTATCAAATGAGATTTCCTCACTTAATCATTTTGATTCACTCATTCGGTATACCTAATATGCTTTTCACCATAAATACCATTCACAAATACCGAAGGTGGTTTTGTAATTTAGATTTATCTGAAACTTACAATCTATATTAAATATGTTTCAGGAACCTCCAAAAGCTGGTAAAAGTGGCAAAAGTGGAAAAGAAGGCCAAGATAATCCTGAGCATGAAGTAAGTTCATTGGTATACTAATAAACAATTATAAGCATCATTGTTAAGCAGAGTTATCAAACTCTTAGATGATGTAGATGCAAATGATCTTATTTCCGGTGTGTTTTTTCATCTGTTTGCAGTCCCACATTTAACCTGTTAAGTGGTTAGTGTTTTATAACAATTTAAAAATATAATATACTGTTGCTATGAACTGGTAAAACTGGTGTGTTTGCTTCAAAAACAGTACTGTAGTTTATATAAATAAGGCCACTGATGCACAGGGAGATTAATTCCAGCCACAATAAATCTCTTTAGCATGGGCGACTAATCTCCTCCAAATGTGGCCTTCACAAGGCAAACCGGCAACTCAAATTAATGCCAGTTTGAAAGCATTCAAAGTAGTTTAGTCACCCCACTAGAGGACATTAACTGCAGGTTGACTAAAGCTCCCCATAGACGCGACAATTCTTCTTGCCTAACGACTGATTTTAGGGAAGTCCGACCAATCCTTCAAAATTATCGTGCGGTTAGTGGATCAAACAGCCGACTTCTGTCAGGAAATTGATCGGCCAGGTCAAAAAATCTTTGTCGGTCCCAGTGCAATCTATCTATGTTTGCAGGGCCAAGCAGGCAGCTCCCCTTTGTTTTCCTGGCAAATTGGCTTTTTAGTTGATGGTCAATTCATACGATCGTTCCGAGAAAATCGTGGTCTCACAATGATGATCGGATCTTTTAAAAATCTCAACATCTATGGCCAGCTTAACACTCTTGTGTGTCAGGGCTCTTTAAAAAGGAGAAAAGGTACAGATTATACTTTGCAGATAAAATCTGTTGAATACCATGGATTTGAAATCCCCTGTAAGAACAAAAAACATTGTATTCTACAGAGATTGCATGCTTTCTGTGTATGACCTGGGTTCTTTAGACCTATTTCAACTGGAATGGTTGCCCCCATGGCTACAAAGCAGCTTACAAAAGGTAGTCGTGTTTTTGAAGGAAACAAACATGTTTTACCAGTGCAGGGTATCAGTACATTATATTTGAATTTCTTTAAAATACTATCATTTTTAGATGTTACTGTTCCTTTAAAGCAAATTAACACAGTAAAGTGTTTCACCTGTAAATGTTCTGTATATAATGGCAGTTACTGTAATCAAACCAATTTAGAGAACAGTCCTTTTGTTTGGAATTCTGAGTATAGCTGGCACTAGAATGTATAGTGCTGTTTACTATTTCCTATTTGCAGTGTGAATTTGCTTCAGTACCTTTCATTTTTGTGCACCTCCTACAAACCACTGCCTGGTTTCTTTGGGCAGTAATGCTTACAACCAATTTGCAATTTTAATTCTCAGTTGTAGAAAAGAAATATCAGTAATTAAAAAATTGCAAACAGTAGAAACTAAAAGCAGATTATAGGAATGGTATTGTCTTTAAAAGTAAAATCCTCCTTCCTCTCCTTTCAGTCAGCTGTTACAACTGGATGCTTGACTTTAGGTTGCCTTTATGTTCCAAGGCTGCAGTGTACTTTCAGCCTTCGCTCTGAGCAGGGGAGGAGGTGCGAGTCACTGTAAATAAATTTTATATCAGTACTTAAGCTGATTGGAGCTGTCTGACAGTGCTGTGAAAGCCAAATAAAGGATCAGCCTTGGGAAATAAACCATGGACAGTGTCAAGTCATCCAGTGTTAATACTAATACAAAAAAAAATAAAAACTCAGGGTTGATTTCTAGATTTCATATTATTTATATAGTTATGGTGTGCAGTGTATTTTGGTATAACAATGCAAACAATCTACACATTCTATATAACGGCTTCTTTAATTTCAGCTTCAGATCATTTATCCTAAACAATTCACTAACCTGTACTGATGTAGATTATGCTATTGGCTGCCAGTTGTCAGGTTCATAATTATTTATATAAATTTATATAATTTATGTAATAAGGTTATCTTAAAGTGGACCTGTCACCCAGACACAAAAATCTATATAAGTCCCTTTCAAATTAAACATGAAATCCAATTTCTATTTTTTATTAAAGCATTCATAGCTGTTGTAAGCTCATCTAAACATCTCAGCTGTCAATCAAATAGTGTCTGCCCCTCCTCTACGCCTAGGCATAGAGGTTGGGCAGACTATTACTTTCACTTTCCATTCAGCACTTCCTAGTTGTCACTGCTCTCCACACATTCCCCCAGTTCTCTTAACCATTTAATTGTGTAGCCAGTGCATGGGGATGAACATTGGGTTCCCCATTCTGGTGCACAAACAAGATTCTGGTTTGATGCAAGGCTTGCCAGTGTCCACAAAATCGCCTGCATCGCCACAGGCGATTTTCATTTTAGCTGGCAAAGGGCAGGGGGAAGGCAGTTTGGGGAGATTGTTGCCCCGAAGAAGAGATTTGTCGCTGGGGCAACTAATCTCCCCGAATCTGCTTGTGTGGCCAGAAACTTAGGGTAAGGCAATGCGTTTTCAATAGTCGCCCAAAGTTGCCTCACTGAGGCAATTTTGGGCGACTATTGAAAACGCATCGCCGCGTGTGCATTAGCGCAGGCGATTTTGCGCTGTAGCCTATGGGGAAAAAACTCTGAGGCAGTTCGGGGAGATAGTCGCGCAAAAGACGTGGCGATAAGTCGCCAGGCGACAAAATCTCCCCAAATCTCCTCGTCTGGCCTTACCCTTAAGGCCTGCAAATGTTCTCATTAGTAACTGCTTAGTAATAGCAGGGGTCACAAAATAAGACATTGTAATTTCTGCAAAAGAGTTTCTGCACTTAGGAAGAGGTAAAGCAAGCTGGGCACTTTGAATTTGAATGCAATAACTTGCTTTTGTTGGGCCTGTAGTTGATTTTATTTGTTCCTGCACCCCTCGTATAATGTTCAACATGTGTCTGTAGTACTGCAGTTCATGCATGGTAAAATGGTCCCAATAAGCTTGCTATGCACAAACAAGTCCAGCACACAGAAGTACCAGCCTTGGGATGTTCCCCAGTGCTTTATTAGTCAAAAGTAGAAACACAATTTGAAAATCAATAAAACCGTTTATGCAAAATGTAACAACACAAAGTTTTAGGGGTATGGCCCTTCCTCAGTTATCACATGTATAACTTTATGCTTGAGAAGGAATGGCTGTTTAAACTCCACATGTGTTTAAAAGCGTACTGTAATGAGTGCTGATTTTCCTGTACTAAATAATGTAACTAATAAAGGAACGTGAGACAAGCTGCACTGTATGCAGAAAGGTAATAAGTGGTTGCCTGCATCATCACTTATTTTTGCTGTGAATTTACACAAAAGAAGATGTGGCGCTACTGGGGCATCTATGAAAGTACATATCTTCAGTGATGAAATACTGTAAGCTGTACAGAAGCATGAAACATAAGGTGTAGTATGTGTTTACTTAGCCTTTGAGCTTTAGTCTCGTATTCCTGTTTGCATGGTCATCTGAAGATATAACAGTAAAATAAAAGATGATATCAAAACCTAAAATATATGCAACTGATTTTTAAGTACTTGAATGTAAGTGGTATATTTTTCAATTAATTTGCAATGAAGTTTGTGTATAAAATACATGAACATTTGTTGTGAGTATTGTGAAATGGTACCAGGATAGTGCTGGCGTCGCAGATGGTGCTTCATTCCTCCAGTGCAAGGATGGTAGGATCCTCCTGATGTAGAAAATAGGGATGCACCGAATCCAGGATTCAGTTCGGGATTCGGCCAGGATTCGGCCTTTTTCAACAGGATTCGGATTCGGCCGAATCCTTCTGCCTGGCCGAACCGAATCCTAATTTGCATATGCAAATTAGGGGTGGAGAGGGAAATCCGCGTGACTTTTTGTCACAAAACAAGGAAGTAAAAAAGAATTTCCCCTTCCCACCCCTAATTTGTATATGCAAATTAGGGTTCGGATTCGGTTCGGTATTCAGCCGAATCCTTTGCTTAGGATTCGGGGGTTCGGCCGAATCCAAAATAGTGGATTCGGTGCATCCCTAGTAGAAAATCTGCTGAATAGGTTTGGTCTGGTCTGGCAGGAAAAAATAGATTATGGGGGTGGGGGCTTTAAAACATTTAAATAAATGAAAATACAGCTATGTTAGCTGTTCTCCAGAAGCACATTATTTGGAAAGCTCCTAATTACTGGAAGGCCATCTCCCATATACTCCATTTCTATAAACATTTCTATATATATTTTTTAAAATTGTAGAGAATGATTACCTTTCTCTCTAATAATAAACCAGTACGTTGTACTTGATATCTTGTACTCCTTATTTGAGGCATAATAATTTTTAGTGGACTAAAAAGTGCTTATTTCTGTATGTTAACTTACTTTTTTAACCAGTTTTAATTAACATTACATTTTGTTCAGCTTTTGTTCTTAAATGGTACCTTCAGCCTTTTTTTTTTAATTCACATGAAGTCGTTTTTTTAAACCATTACAGTCACCCAGCTGCAGGTCTGACTTTTAATCTCTTGCGGTATGTGCCCATGTGTGATGTTTACACTCTCTTTTAAAAAATGATTTTATGCTAAAAGGGGAAAGCACATATAAAAGGAATCTAGTGCAGTATAATAGTAAAATTGTATATGGCAAAATATTGCCCAGTACCACAGGGAGTGTGCTAAGCCTTAATTGGACACCATACAGAGGGGCTGATTAATGGGCAAATGTTCCAATTGGCACCAGTGCAGTTACCCATAGCAACCAGGAATTCATGTATAAACAGAAAAGCAGAATATAATGCATATCCTTCATTAATTATAAACTGTATGCAAACTACTAAGCCAATGCGCTTGATGCCAGTTTTTATGCTCTTTTTATTTATTAAAGGAGAGAAAGGTACCCAGTTGTCTCGTAGGAAAATACTTTGCTGCCAGATGAGTTGAAAATAGAGCTTTTTGATGAACGTTAAACTATTGGATCTCTGGGCAGTCATTCACAGCATCCCAGGTCCATCATAAAATGATAGTACATTTAAAGGTAAAGATCTGCAAGGGAGAGACTAAAGCACCAGGATAAACATTGCCACACAGACTTGCCCATAGCTTTATATTCAAATACAGTTTATCTTGCATTGTAGAAATGTTATTGAAGGTACAGAATAAATTATGCTTAATTACTTTCTATGCATTTTATGATTCCAGTCCTTTGAAACAGAGCATTCCATAAACTGTAGGGGGTGCATCTTTTCGCAGCAAACACGTAAATAACTTTGTACTATATGCATCCTTTAGACACGCTTGGGTAACTAAAAATGCTTGTAATGATCACACAAGGGAATGGGTTTTTGTCTTTTTTTTTTTTTTTAAATCAAAAAAGATAATAGCTATAGTTCTTGATCTTCCCAAATAGGATGCCATACTACTCAAGTGCAAGAAGTAATGCTGGCTATATAGTACCAATAATATCATACAAAACTTTATTTTGGTACTTGTTTGGTGTCTCGCTGAGCCCAACCGATATATCAGATTGCATTATGTTGACTATTTCATGGTGGATTAGCAGATGAAAAAGTGAACAGGAAGAAATTGAGAAGGAAACCTTGTTTGTGGCTGTAATGAATCTACTTACAATACTTTCTACCCCCACTTGTAAATAAAATAATTTTTCCAAGTCTTTGTAATGTTATCACACACAATTAGACTAACAATTTTGTTCATGTATTAATTGGCAAAGTGGGGATTAATCGAGATGCCAAATTAATAGTCTTCTTAAATACAAAATTGAGTAAAAACGAAATCAGTGATAAAATTAATTTCTAAAGTGACGTGCTTATAAATCACAGCTGTGAAAGTCAGTGGTATAATAATCTCATTACATAGCCACCATTAATTGCTTAAACAAATGTTCAGCAGCAAACACTGGCTAATGTTTGGTAGCCTTTAAAGGTGCACAAAATTTTCCATCTTGGTCAATCAACAAGCCTATTGATATTCAACTCTTTTGCCGAAATCAGTCAGCTCGTCTCCCACCATAGACACAATGAATATTGTACTACACATTGTTTCATACAATGTCTGCACGTGTATGACCACCTTTAGTCTGATTGGTAGCAGTCTGCTCATAGCCTAATTAAGTGTACCAGTCTTTCTGTTCATGCCTGTTAGAGAACCTAAAGTTCTAATGTGACCTATAATCAATGTTTACACTCATATGAAAAAGTTTGGGAACCCCTCTCAGCCTGCATAATAATTTACTCCACTTTCAACAAAAAAGATAACAGTGGTATGTCTTTCATTTCCCAGGAACATTTGAGTACTGGGGTGTTTTCTGAACAAAGATTTGTAGTGAATCGGTATTCCGTTGTATAAAATTAAATCAAATGTGAAAACTGGCTGTGCAAAAATGTGGATACACTTGTAATTTTGCTAATTTGAATGCATGTAACTGCTCAATACTGATTACTGGCAAACCAAATTGGTTGGATTAGCTTGTTAAGCCTTGAATTTCATAGGCAGGTGTCCAATCATAAGAAAAGTAATTAAAGTTGGCCAATTGCAAGTTGTGCTTCTGTTTGACACTCCTCTGAAGAGTGATGGCATAGGGTCATCAAAGCAACTCTCAAAACATATGAAAACAAAGATTCAGTATCATGGTTTAGGGGAAGGCTACAAAAAACTATCTCAGAGGTTAAACTGCCCGTTACAACTGTAAGGAATGTAATCAGGAATTGTAAGGCCACAGGCACAGTTGCTGTAAAACCCAGGTCTGGCAAGCCAATAAAAATACAGGAGTGGCATATGCGGAGGATTGTGACTGGTTACAGACAACCCAAAGATCACTTCCAAAGACCTGCAAGAACATCTTGCTGCAAATAGTGTATCTGTACATCGTTTTACAATTGAGCGCAATTTGCACAAAGATCATCTGTATGGTAGGGCGATGAGAAAGAAGCTCTTTCTGCACTCACACCACAAACAGTGACTTGTTGTATGCAAAAGCTAATTTAGACAAGCAACAGTCATTTTGGAACAAAGTGCTTTGGACTGATGAGACAAATAATTAGTTATTTGGTCATAACAAAGTGCATAACAAATGCAATACACACAGGACACTCCTCTCTTGACGGGAGTATTTATAGACCTGTGACACAAGACTCGTGTTTATGGCGCAGAATGCCATAAGCAGTTTTGCGGCTGTATTTCCCAGTATCCCTTCTTATAAGGTATACCATGAACTAGAGCGATTGCCCATGTGGCTCCATAGGGCCTGAACAAGGCAATGGCCGAGTCATGAGGTCATTGAAATGAGAGTGTGTGTCTATACTTTATATTTGTAAGTTTTAAAAATCAAAGCTTGCACTAATGGTACTGCTCCTAAAGTTGAAAGTGGTCTTGCAGTGTGAAATATTTTTGTTTCTTCAAACAGAAAAGAAAAATTTGTGTAGGAAATGTGCTTTATACTGGTTTGAATACATAGTTATGCTATGGTATTTTCAGTTTGTTTACCTTTTAATTTGATGCCTGGCAAATTGCCTCTTTTAACAAATACCGTACCTAATTTTGCCAGATTACTTGAGTTGACCAGTTACGCACAGACCAACAATTTTTTGAGGTGTAATTTGAATCAATTTGCAATTCACTAATTTTAGTTTTCTCTTTCTTTTTAAGGTATCCAACAAAAAGTCCAACAGTACTCCCCCTCCAGCTCAGGTATCGAAAATAAAGGTACCCACTCCACAGGCTGTTGTTAAGAAAGAAAAGCGGCAGAGTTCCTCAAGATATAATGTCAGCAATAATAGAGAACTGCAGAAACTACCAGCTCTCAAAGGTATGGACTGATGACTACATACAGAATAACCCTCATTTTACGTTTTTCAGGGGATCAGAAAAAAATGTAAAATGAAGGAAAACTTAAAATTGGGGATGTAAAATTGAGGTTCTACTGTTTATTTTTAAGTTTCTTCTTTTTCTCAAGAATGAATCAAACCTCTAATATTAAAGGAAAAATACCCCTCCTTTTTCACAAGCTGTTAGTCTGACTCCGATTCACAGGGACCCCCCCCCATGCTGACATAATTATTTAACCCCTCCCTTATGATGGATACTAAGACTTGACAGAGAACTTTTGCCCCACCTCAGTTAAAAAGTAAAGGGACTTAATGGAAAACTATGCCCCCTAAGCAATGTAAGTCTCTATAAAAATATATTGCATAAAACAACTCATACATAAAACCCTGCTTCATGTAAATAAACCATTTTCATAATAATATACTTTTCTAATAGTATGTGCCATTGGGTAATCTTAAATAGAAAATTGCCTTTTAAAAAATAAGGGCTGCCCCCTGGGATCTAAGGATTCATGGTGCACACAAACATACCAAACAAACCATACATGTTAGGTCACATGAGCCAATTAACAGACAGTTCTGTCTTTTGCTTCAACACTTCTTCATGTTACAGTTAAGAGTTGTATTTCTGGTCAGGTGATCTCTGAGGCAGCACACAGACCATCACAAAATGGTGGTTCAAGGCAAGAGATGTAAAAGGACAATATTTACTAACGTATATATACCAGTTTGGCAAGATTCTTTAATATGCCACTTAGTATGATAGTTTATATCTGTTGCTTAAAGGGATACTTTCATGGGAAAACATGTCTTTTTCAAAACACATCAGTTAATAGTGCTACTCCAGCAGACTTCTGTTCTGAAATCCAATTCTCAAAAGAGCAAACAGATTTTTTTTATATTCAATTTTGAAACCTGACATGGGGCTGGACATATTGTCAGTTTCCCAGCTGCCCCAGTCATGTGGTCATAGAACTCCGAGGTAACTTCTAATATCCTCATATTTTGCAACTGGGGGTACTTTATTTATTATAATACACCAGAACTCCGTTTATAACTGATGGCATCAGAACTCACCATTTATAAGGATATAATTCTCAGGATATTCATGGCTTTTGTGTGTATAGATAGATAGATAGATAGATAGATAGATATACACGTACGTACGTACGTACGTACGTACATACATGCATATATACATACATATATATCGTATATATACACACACACACACACACACACATACACACATACATACACACACACACGCACATATACATACATACATACACGCACATATACATGCATACATACACGCACATATACATACATACATACACGCACATATACATACATACATACACGCATATATATATATATAGATATAGATATAATATAATATATATATATATAAATACACAGACACACACATATATATATATACATATATCTATATAGAGATATAGATATATATATATATATATATATATATATACACAGAGGCAAAGGATTTGGAACGGAGTGCTGTCCACCTCTATAAGATATATATATATACACACATATATGTGTGTGTGTGTGTATGTGTGTATATATATATATATATATATATATACGACAGCACACCAAGGAATATATAGGCAAACAGCGAAAAAGATTAAATTAAATCAGGTTTATTTGTTCCAACGTTTCGGCTCCATCTTGGAGCCTTCGTCAGGGAAAAGAAAAATAACCGTGCATGAGAGGGACGCTTAAGTGGGCTGTAGTTGGCGCCAAAATGTGATTACTAGGCATCCTTAGCAACCAATGTAAACAGTAGGGAGAAAGTCGTCCCGTATACTATACAGCAGTTTGTTTATATAAGCTAAAGTAGTTTCTAATAGTCTTTCTGAAGCAAACTCGTGACTTTTACCAATTTAGGGCAACATTACATTATAACTTAATTTCTTGAAGCCACTTTAATTTTTTTACTGTTTCTTTAAAGGAACATTATAACCATAAATAGGGATTGTGATGAACATACATGTTTTCCCATTGCCAGAAATATAGGGAAAACTCAATTCTACATATCCTAATCTTAAATTTTCTCTTACACTTAACTCAATGTTGCCTCATTTTACATACTCTTTTATTGTGTTCCCACCAATATAAAATGCATTTCCCTAATTTAAAATTTTCCCGAATTTTGCGCCTTTTTTCTGGTCCTCTGAAAAATTTGAAATGGGGGTTCTACTGTATCTATAGATTTTTAATTACTACGCAGGGTAAATTTTAATAAGTGACAACAAGGTCACTTTCTTCTTCCTGATCCTAATGAACAAAGTCAAATGAGCAGTCCACTGAGAAGCTTCTGTATAATGAGCTGCTCTTTATCTAAACAGATAAAGGCTATACCTAAGGGATGGAGGTATTTATTTATACAGAGGCTTTTCAGTGGGCTGCTGATTTTTCATTTTGCTTACTGGGACCAGGAAGTATAATGTGACTTTATAAAAAAGCCTCTCTATAATGAGCTGCTCTTTATGTAAACAGATAAAGGCTATAGCTAAGGGATGGAGGTATTTATTTATACAGAGGCTTCTCAGTGGGTCATTTTGCTTACTGGGACAAGGAAGTATAATGTGCCTTTAAGGTCAGGCCACACTGGGCATTTTGGGGAGATTTGGTCGCCTAGCGACTAATCACCTCGTTTTTGTGTCCACCAATCTCCCCAAATGCTTTTCCTCACTCTGCGCCGGCTAAAATGAAGTATAATGCCTCACGAGGAAACTTCTGCCGACTTCGGAAAACGGAACGCCGTGTGTGATTAGCGTCAGCGTTTTTTTTTTTAATTTTAGCCAGCGCAGAGTGAGGGAAGGCGTTTAGGGTGATTGGTGGCCACAAAAACGAGGTGATTAGTCGCCAGGCGACTAAATCTCCCCAAAACGCCCAGTGTGGCCTGACCCTTAGTCTCATTTTCAAATGTTGTCCTATTTAAAGCAAGGAGTAACAATCCATAGATACTTCCTATTTAAAACAATATGCAAATATAAGGTTTTGCACAAGCCCTAGATTTTTTTGAACTAATGTTGAAAAAGTTCCCAATGTACTTTGCAATAAAGATGATTATCACATTTTACTTGCTGATAATGAGTCCTTGGTCATTCTACTTCCCCCATCCCCTTACATTTGTGACCATGATGGGGGCGGATTTCTAAATATAATTGCTAACCGTCTGTCTGTTTATATTCTCTGCTTTGAACAATGTAGCAGAAGGATCTCATTAAAAGGACTGTAGGAGAATTGACTTCCAGTGCATTTTCTTAAGGGTCTGGGCCGGACGTGTGTGCAGAGAACAGAAAGAGATAATTACTTTTTCAGTAGCAAATACATCTACAAATAAGGTTGAAACTATATTTTTTTCATTGTTTAATAGAGAATTACTTGGTAAACATATTTTTTCGGTTTTTGTGTGAAGATCCCCTTAATGCTTATTGCAAAAAAGGTTATTCGCCTGCCAGTGTATTTCTTCTGATCGAGAACTTCCTATCCCTACCAGAGACTTAAAGTGATTCTGACACTCAAACAACTTTAATATATATACATTTTATATCTATCTATCTATCTATCTATCTATCTATCTATCTATCTATCTATCTATCTATCTATCTATATATTTGTTTATAAGCATCCTCTTCTTCGGGGCGACTAATCTCCCTGAACTGCCACCCACCGGCTAGAATGTAAATTGCCGGTGGGATGGCACTCGGAACGCTTTGTTTTCCGAAGTCGCCCGAAGTGGATCAAGCAGTTTGGGGAGATTAGTCGCACCAAGGAAGAGGAGATCTGTCTCCGGGCGACTAATCTCCCCAAATCTGAGTGTGTGTGTTTCCTGACCTTTAGGCTTCCACTTGTTTTATGTACGTAAATAATTCAGTTTATAAATGATATAGCTAGTTTGTTCATGCATGTTAAAAGGGGCATATTTATCAAAGTTCGAGTTATATGGGGGAATTCACAAAAGTGGAAATAGACCATTTTTTGTAGTAAAAGTGGTGGTAAACTGGTGTAAAATACTTTATCCATAATCACAAACAGAAATTCACCTAAATTCCGACTCAATCACCACTTTTCATTTTTTAGTGAAAGAAAGATAGTTTACAGACACTTTTATGAATTTTTCTTTCAAACATCATAAGGCGACTTATCTCTCCGAACTGCCTTCCCGCCGGCTAGAATGTAAATTGCCGGTGGGATGACACTCGGATTGCTTTATTTTCTGAAGTCACCCGAAGTTGCCTTCCGAGGAAACTTTGGGCGACTATGGAAAGCGTAAACGATCTGAGTGCCATCGTGATGGCGATTTTTACATTCTAGATGGGGGGAAGGCAGTTCAGGGAGACTAGTTGCCGGAACAAGAAGCAGTTTGTCACTGGGCGACTTATCTCCCGAAATAGCAGCGTGTCTTATTGTCAGGGCAACAAATTTCTGTGTAACCTTATATAGGTGTAAAAGCCTCACCAAACTCACACTTGCATTATTTTACTAGTTTTAGATTAATGAACGAGGCAATGTTAGCAGTTTGAGTGACTAACTATACCATATAAATCTAAAGGAAAACTAAAGCTTCCCAGACAATTTTTTTAGTTTTAGCAGCATTATGCAAAATAGCATTTTTTGTATTTAAACCCTTATATCAGGGGTGTCCAAACTACGGCCCGCGGGCCAAATGCGGCCTGCGATCCATTTTTAATTGGCCCAGCGCAAATTGCAAAAATATACAGAATATGGCCTGCACATGAAACCTGGCTGTAGATTAGAAGAGGCAGATTAGCACGGAAGATAATGGTCGGCCCTGTATTGGATGAAGGGGAGGTGGGTAGGACACTTAATGCGTGTCCCTTGGCCCCATTATCCAATCAAACAAGGGTCGGCATTCCTCGGCTAATTAGTTAATTTAGGTCTCCATAGCCCAGCCCCTGGCTATTACTCTCGCCTCAGTGGTGACGTTCTGCTCCACTCACTACGGAACTTAAGGTATTATGGTTCTTGTTGCACTCCGTAAATCGCTTTCAGTTCTTCGCACAGCTGTTGCCATGTTGGTGTTTTGCACTAGTATCTTGCGGTAAGGAATAGACCGGCGGCACATAGGGACGGGGAAATACAGCGGGGAGCCGGGATCGCTGGTGATTGGGGTATTTTCTCAGGAAGCTATTCTAGATTGCGAGAATGGGGAGATATCGGTTCTATCTTAGCCTAGCTCAAGAGAGAGAACTTGCTCTATTGCACGACAGACGTTTTGAGAGTTGTAGTTTTACCGTATTGGACTGCCAAGGTTTAAGGATTCCTGGCAAGCTGTTTAAGGAGGCAAAATATAGTTTTATTAAATTATGTTAATTGTTCAAAGAATGTCAGGCTGAATGGTAGGCCCGGCCCCCACATATTTTCACCTCACCAGATCTGGCCCTCGTTGCAAAAAGTTTGGACATCCCTGCATTATATCTTGTTACAGAAGTGCAATTACACAAACATGTAGACATATTTAGAAAGCCCAGGTTATACTGAAAAAAGTATGTATACATTTTCCTAGATAAAATAACCCCTCCCCAGAAATCAATATTTAATGGCTTACTGACAGGTTTAGTAAGAGCTAAAGGCAAATTCATAAAAAAATATAGTTAAAATGTTGTGATAGACAAAATCTGAAAACTGTGTTTAAAAGACAAATTCACTGGACCTTTGCCATTGACTTCTACATGAACAGGTTTTAGGTGGCGTACCATCAATTTCGAGTTGTTCCTAGGGGCAAGGTATGATAAATCTCAAATTTGAGTTTGGATTATTCCCATCTCGAATTTGTGAGTTTTGACCGAAATTCGAATTGGAGTTTACAATTCGAACTTTAATAAATCTGCCCCTAAGCAGATAGTGATTGAGTTTTTGTGTATTTTTTTTATTCAGCAACTCTCCAATTTGGAAATGACTGTGTGGTTGGTTGCTCAAGTACAATTTAGCTAAGCAACCAGGCAGTGGTTTGAATGAGAAACTGGAAGTTGAATAGTTAGAGGCCTAAATAGAAGGATAAGGAATTCAAAGTAAATACAACAATAATATCATAGCCTCGTGGAGCTGCAAGCATTAGTGACCCTCACATAACAAAAAAAAAAATTAAGACCAACTGAAAAGTTAGGTCATGCTAAAAATGTAAGTATAGGCTCACTATCTCTTTAGTGGTTGTTCACCTTCCAAATACTTCAGTCCAGTTGCTTTCAGATTGTTCATCAGAAATTAAGATTTTTCTTCAGTTGCTTTCAGTGTTCTATTTTTTACCATTTTTTCCAAAGTTGAAATTTCAGGCATTGTAATCTGTCAGATCAGTAATGCAGGTGCAGTGTGAACTTTTACAATGTGCTATATTAGTTGATACATTTCTCAGCATCCTCTCTGGAATGTTAACCATTGTATCCATTCTAACAGCTGCCTTTAATGAAACTCAGGGATTCTGGTCAGCAGGGCCAAAGATAAAAAATGTATCAATGTATCTATCAGTTTACAACAGGTTAGAGTCTTTGTTTTAGAAAGACATAAGAAGGTGAAAAATGAAATTTTAAACTTCAATATTAGAAAAACAAATAGAGAATAAAGAGTAATTGAAAAAATTATTTATTTATAGTGAACTATAAAAACTGCCTGAAAAGTGTTGGACGCGGAACAATCCCTTTAATCTATATTTTAGCACTTGCTATAATGTTTTAGCTTTTTATATTTTAATATTTGCATATTGCATCCTTCTGTTATATATTGTTGCATGCCATTACAATGTTTGCATATTACTTGAATAGTGCTAGGGGATTGACAGGATAGGTGTCTAGAATACCGTCAATCAAAAGCTTCATTCTGAGATGCAGTCCCTGCAGGAAGTCCCAGCAAGATACATTTTAATTGAAAGCTGCAATATTTCTGTTTAAACTTTAATGGATTTTAAATATTTAGTACTTCTGCAGTTTATTTGTGTAGAATAGTCTACAGAAATGTGAAATACCATGGTTTAGATTTATATTCTCCAAATGTATATGTTGCAGTAGTCCTGTTTTATAGTTTATAATCATTTGTAGTCCTTGTGATATTTATTAAATTATATTTAGTATAATTATCTATTTCCCAGAGTGGTGTAACACAAAGAAAATAGAACTATTGTTTTTTTCCCCCTCATTAAAGTGTACAGAACTTTAATGAGGGGGTTCCAGATTACATTAAATAAAACACATTTTGAGCAGTTCTATGTATATGCTGGGCAGTATTACTAGGATAGATTCTGATGTCAGAGTTTGTTTTTGACTATATGAGTATAGGATCTATTGTTTGGAATTCATGAGACCTGAGTTTTCTGGAGAGATATTCACCATACCTCCAGTCTGCTAAAATTATCCAAACCCAGAAGGGTTATTTTGCCACCAATATGGATTCATGTATCTTAGTAAGTATTGCAGAAAAAGGAAATATTTTTAATTACTGGCTTAAAATGGACTGTGGGAGATGGCTTTCATGTAGTTTGGAGTTTTCTTGTTATCCAGTTTCTAAGTAAGGGATCCCATACCTGTACTTATTTGTTGTGCTTTTACTGTTAAGTAATCAATGAATTTAAAACCATGCAGTATTGTTTAGTAAACTGCAGTATGGCGGGAATCTAATGCCCAAAAGATCCCTTCTTTGGCCATTATGATGATTATCTGCAACACTAACAGGCACCAGATTTTTCAGGCGAGTCACCTGCTAAGTACAAGCACTTTCATGGAACTTTTATTAGGGGTAAGTAGGTAGATATTTTTGGTCCTATCGCTTTGCGCTTCTGAACACAGTATAAGATCTTCCCATGTGCCATTTCTAGGCAGTGTGTCGGCTATTTTCAGCTTGTGCCCGGTCCTCTCAAGAATGCAGAACAATAGAAGATAAGACTTTTGGCACTGTAGTGGAGGCACTCCTCGGAACCCATAAAGGAATAACGTAGACGGGGAATGAAGGAGGGCCTATGATAAATAAACGGCTGAAAAACATGTCCAGTGTTTATCTGTGAGTGGATGGCCGACATGTACTGTGATTGTAACTAACTGAGGTATATATGGGTTTGTGTTTATATGTAAAGTTTGCTGTAGCTGAAAGAAGTGTAGTAGAAATTGTGTCATGTATAAACAGACAAATTTGGGGTCTGTCTGTTTTCGAAACAAGAGGTTGGTTGTGGTGCTCTCTCTATGGTAATATATAATCTTTTAAAGGAGAAGGAAAGGTTAAAACTAAGTAAGCCTTATCTGAAAGGTCCACCTAAATATTCCAGTAAACCCTCAAAGTAGTGCTGCTCGGAGTCCTCTTTCAAAAGAAACACAGCATTTCTTTCCTTCTATTGTATACACATGGGCTTCTGTATCAGACTTCCTGCCTTCAGCTTAAACCTCCTTGCCCCTGGCGTGAGCCTGCTCAGTTTGTTCCTCTTCCCCTCCCCCTCCATTCTCTGCTGTAATCTGAGCCCAGAGCTATAAGTGAGCAGGAAGAGACTCAGGCAGGAACTGATGTGACACCAAGCTAATACTGCAGCTGCTATCCTAAGCAAACAGAGAGCTTCTAGAGTTTTTTACTCAGGTATGGTAAAACATTCTACAGAATAAATATAGCATTCTAGCTTGCACTATTGCAGCTAATCTATTGGCAATAAAATGCCTCTGTAGCTTTATTTCTCCTGTAAACATAATTAAAAGAAAAGAGCAGTAACTTTTACTTGTAATAGGTTTATTGAGGACCGACTATGTGTCAAGAACAGAAAAGCAAGATACTTTAGTCTAAGTACAAAATGTTTCAGTCTGTGGCCACACTTCTCAAAGGTCTGCATTCAGGGGATACAGGGAAAATGCCTGTGCATGCACTACAATATAAATGTGCACCTGACTAATGAGTGTGTTTACAATACAGGCCTATATGAAGGCAGCATAGCCTACCCAGTTAACCCCCAGTTATGTGGCCCCTGCCAGCAAAAAGAATAGGGCCCCAAGGAAAAATATAGCAGTCATGCCCCTGTCCCACCTATGGGCCATTATGGCATCCCTTTTGCAACCCACAAATTGCACTTTCATGCCTTCCACAGGGCCCCTGGCTGGAGTATCTCCATAACCACCAAAATGGCTACATTATTTAAAGGGATGCACGAATCCAGGATTTGGCCTTTTTCAGCAGGATTCGGCTGAATCCTTCTTCTCAGCCGAACCGAATCCTAATTTGCATATACAAATTAGGGAAATCGCATGACTTTGTCACAAAACAAGGAAGCAAACAATGGTTTCCCATTCCCACCCCTAATTAGCATATGCAAAATAGAATTTGGTTCGGCATTTGGCCGAATCTTTCCCAAAGGATTTGGGGGTTCGGCCTAATTACTAGGTTCTTCCCTAATTATTTAGTAAGATTATAAAAACATTGCTCAACATAGTAATGAAAATAAAGGGACCAACCTTAAAGAGGCGAGAGGAGATTCCAAAATACTTAACTCTTCTGTGCTTGCATACAATCACTTCAAATAGTATAGTGGATTTATTTAATAAAATTCTGAAGCTGATATTTTGGTGGAAGTGGGTTGAGTGGCACCAAGTTTTATTTTTTGTTTTTTTAATTTGGTGATATAATTGTAATAGTCTATTTTTGCTATGTGTAATGTTGGTTTTATAATTGGAGAACCCAGCCACTTATACTGCTATATTTTTATTATAGCCTCTCCTACACATGAATCAGTCATTGTAATACAGGAACATGACTAAAAAGGGCTTTGGAGACCATATGAGGGTAAGGCTTTAAGATAGCCATAGATGCTCAGATTTTGTGAGTTGTACAGTTGTGACAATCTGCTGTTTGTTTAAGCCACTGGCCCAAATGAACCATATAATATCCACAACCAAAGCAGGACTGCACTCTGGGGAAAAAAAAGCAGGTAGATAACAATCGCCTTACGCGTTTCGGGAATGTATCCCTTAATCATCAAGCTACGGGTGCACTTTGTTTCTTTTGTATCTACAAATGAACCATATAGTTGGTTGCATGACCATATTGGACAGTATTGTCCAGTCAACCTGCTGGCAGGGTACTGAGGTATTCCTGTAACATTCTTATGTTTCATATCCAATTTAAACCAAAAATAGATGGTAGATTTTTAATTTCTAGTGCACTAGTAGACTGGATGTGTTGAACCTAGCAGGGTAATCACATTTAGATGCCATGGGTACTGTTGTCCTATTGGTTCCCACTGCTGTGATGAGAACCACAGTGATTTCTACCGGTGAGAGGTTTACACTCTAGATGCAACTGGGAGATCCAAGAAAATATCTTCAAAATTGTGCAACAACAAAAAGTATTTTTATACCCATACTAGAAATTATTTTTGTTTTACATAGGACATTTTGACCAACGCAGATGGGCAGCGAAAGGCCAGACTCCCCTTTAGGTCTGTCATTGCTTCTAATTGCTTTTTATTCCATCTGTCATTGCTCAATTATAATTCAGTAGTATATAAATGATATGGACAGGTGACAAGTGAAGGAGGGTGTTTCTGTCTGCTGGACAAAATACCCGATGTGATGGTTTCTTATAGAATGCATAAAGTTTGTGGAAAGGCTTATTTCCACTTTGGATTTAAAAATGTACAGACTTCTTATACATCTAAAGTGCTTAACATTGCATCTTGTACAGGGGCGCGCCGCCAACGAGCCGAGTTGAGAAACTCGCCTCAAACGGCATGCCAGAGAGGTTTCCAGGGGTGGCAAAAAGCCAATCCTGGTAACTTTAGGAGCTGAATTTCCGTTTTTTAAACCAGAAATTCGGCTTTACTAATGCGAGAGAACGCAATTGTGCTCTCCGCATTAGAGTTCCTGCCTCCCCTCCCTCAGGCGGCATTTTCCGCTGAATCGGCGCTGATCTTGTACCATTTAACTGCCACAATTGCCAATTAGTCCAGAATCCCCAGCAAGGACAGATGCTTGATAGATTTAAAGGTGTGGTTCACCTTCAACTTTTAGTATGTTATAGAATGGTGAATTCTAAGCAACTTTTTGCTTTTTCTTTTTTTTTTTATAGTTTTTGAATTATTTCCCATTTTCTTTTAGATGGGGCGGGGGCTAAAAAACAAATGCTCTGTAAAGCTACAATTTTATTGTCATTATTGTATTCTCAGCGGCCAATTCTAAGCAACTTTTCATTATTTATTTTCTATAGTTATTTGCCCTTTTCTTTTTCTTTGCAGCTTTCAAATGGGTTAACTTGGACCCTAGTTACTAGATTGCTTAAGATGCAAATTGAAGAGCTGCTTAATAAAAAGCTAAATAACTAAAAAAACACAAATAAATAAAAATGAAAATTGTCTCAGAATATCACCCTCTACATCATACTAAAAGTTATCTCAAAGGTGACCAACCCCTCTAAAGGTGAACAAACCCCTTGGTCTTTTAGGACAATTGTTAAGCAGTGGCTATCTGGGAATGCTGGGAGTTGTAGTCTAGCATATGGAGGACCACTGTTTGCCCACCCCCTGATTAGTGCATTTGCTCAACTGCTGTTAATTTGTAGTATTTAAAAATTGTATATAGTTAGCACTTATTACTGGGGCTGTAGTGAGGGACAGATCTTTTGAACTGTATATAATCGATAATAAAGTATTGCTGTAGTAGAAATTGCAGACCATTTTTTTTATCCTTTTTTTTTTTTTTTTTTTTTATTTCTCTATTGCACTAATTACAAAATAAAATTAAGAATGATTCTGATTTAGGAATGCTTTTTGTGATAGTGGAGTATCAGATATTTGCTTCCAGTTTGCTGGATGAAAAGTTATAGCTGAATGAAGGCTAAACATAAAGCCGATAAGAATTCAAGCCTAATGCACAATGACAGCCAATCGGAGTCCCTTTTCTATTTGTAGGTTTTTTTTTTTTCCCCAGTGTCATTTTCAGTTGCAAAAGCTAGCCAATCGTATGCTTCCTGCTTAGTGACATCATTAACTAGCCAGTTCCCTCCAGCTGCAGAGAGCTGCCTGTTTCCTTTTTTTATAACTAAAATGGAGGCTGGATCCCTGCCTTAAGGAGTACGCTGCTTTTTTTTTTTTTTTCTTCTGGATTTTTTATGCTGACATGTAATAGAACAGGCACCAGGATGGTGGTAGATGCAGCTAATTCAAACGGGCCCTTCCAGCCAGTGGCCCTTCTCTATATTCGAGGTAAGAATTTTTTCTCTCTTTCCGAGCAACTGTAACCCTGTATGCCTCATTAATAAATGGCCATTGTAATCGCTGAGAAGGAGAAGCAGGAAGTGCTTTGTGATTTAACCCTTTTCTACCTAGGTGACGGTCTAGTTTGGCAAGCTGCAGTTTTATTGATAGTATAGATGTTTTGGCAGGCTTGTATTCATAGATAAAAACTGGCTTTACTGCTTTCTTCTTTGCTGCCCATCCCCCTCCAGCCGTGCTGTGCTTATGTCAAAGGATGTGAAATCACTATAGAAGGAAGGTACTGGGTGGGAGGCAGGGTCTGTTATTGCAGCCTGGAGTTAACTGCTTGAAGTAACAGAGAAGATTTTGTGTGGGTTTCTATTCATGACAGTGTGAATATATGATACATTTTAATTGCTTGTACTGAAATGATTCCTGCTTTTGGCTTTCAAGATGTTTTTTTTTTTTTTTTTTTAAGAGCAGATGTAGACTTCATTGTTTTAAGGGCTGCAAAAAAAATTAAAGTTTTAAGCACTGAAAATGAATTTTGCATCAGTAGAATTGCTTTATAGAATTTTATTAAGACATCTCTAGGAAGCAGCAGCAGGGTTTTAGTGTATAAATGCCTGTAGTATAATTTATAAAGTCCTGTATAGGGTTTTTTTTAAATATTATACAGAATACTTGGGACCTGGGGGTTTTCCCGAATAAGAGATTTTTCTGTAATTTGGATCACCATCCCGCAAGTCATAAAAATCATTTAAGCATGAAATAAACCCAGTATGATTATTTTGTTACCAATATGGTTTCATGCAGCTTAGTTACCATCAAGTACAAGGTAGTGTTTTATTACAAAAAAAATTAAATAATTTTTAAAAATTAGAGTTATTTGCTACAAATGAATTCAATGGGAAGTGGCCATCGCATAATTATCGTATCTCATATACCTATAATAAACCCGTAGGGCTCGTTTTCAGACCCAGGGCAGTGGTTTGTGCAAGTTGCTGAGTGCAATAGTACTGAGCACAAGTTAACCCATGCAAACTACATGGTTCCCCAGTGCCTGTACTCCCTAGCTATCAGGCTAAATGATGTACACTTTGGGAACTTTCCAGGGGTTGAAATGCAGACAGCACTGTATACAGAGTGAAGCACCACACTAGGAGGGAGAACTAGCGTGATGTAGTTGTATAATCACATTTACTCTACAGTGCTACGCAATATGTTGGCGCTATATAAATACATGTTTATAATAATAATAACTAAATGTTTCACCTCTGGGAGTAACTTATTAGGCAAAGTGCCTCACAAGGTAAAATCACTAGTGGCTGCCAAATTGTTAGGCAACCCCCGTGCTCCTTATTGCTTACTTGTTACCCCAAGATGGTGCACCTGCTTGTGGAGTAATAACCTGCAAACTTCAAACATCCCCTTTGGCCATTCTGCAGGTTACAAACGAAGTACAGAGATGTCAGGAAAAGTTTTATACTATGTATGTGCTCATCCAGACTGACAGGGGATGCCTGCAGGAGCAGAAGAAAATTGCAGTGCAATGCTCAGCAAGACGTTGCCCAGACTTGTGTTTTTTTTTTTTTTGTTCTTTTTTTTTTGAAGAAGAAGAAGAAGGGGAGCACACCAGTATGGGGTATTGGCCACCTTCCAACCAATTTGGGACTGCCAACCAATTTGATCTTTCCTTGTCCTTTAATAAGAGTTTATATTAATTACTTTGTGACACAACAATGTCATTGTACACTACTAAGTTAGTTTACTGGAACATTTATATTTGTTTTATTTATGTCACACCAACATACTCTGCAGTGCTTTTTGTAATATGTTAATCTTTTACAATTTAAAGTCACATTCATACTGGAGTGCCCAAAAGAAAACCATGCACGTACAGGGAGTACCTTCAAACTCTTTGCAAAGGTTGTTATCAAATCTAGGATGCTGGCTCTGCAAGGAAGCAATGCTAACCACTGTGCTACCATTAAACACAGTAACTAGAGAGGTCTTGAGATATGATGGCACAGCTTTTAGTAGGAAAAAGTGCCCTATGTATGCCCAGAATCACTTGCTAAGTTGGGCAGTACAGGTATGAGATCTGTTATTCGGAAACTTGTTTTCCAGAAAGCTCAGAATTATGGAATGGCCTCCCCCCGTTGACTCCATTATAATCAAATAATCCACATTTCTCTATGTAATAATAAAACAATAGCTTGTACTTGATAATTAATAAAACAGTAGCTAGTACTTGTAATTAATCTTTATTGGGAGCAAAACCAGCTTATTGGTTTTATTTCATGTTTACATGATTTTCCAGTAGACTTAATCTATGAAGATCCAAATAACGTATTTCTGCCTCCTATGGCAGGCCTATGAGATGACGTGACCATCAAAGCAAACAATTGAGCAAATTCAAATCCCCTTGTCCACCTTATCATCTAGTCATGTATATGGATGAATTGTTTAGCATGCTTTATGTAACCTTAACTACTCATGTACTGACTTTAAAATGCTTACTTATAAACAAAAAAGAAGAAAGAAATGACCCATCCAATTGCACCACCCCATATAGGTATTGCCAAACTCAGGTAAAGTAATAAATAAAACTTAACTTTTAATAAATTATTAAAATTAGTCTAATTTTAATAATTTATTAAAAGTTAAGTTTTATTTATTACTTTACCTGAGTTTGGCAATACCTATATGGGGTGGTGCAATTGGATGGGTCATTTCTTTCTTCTTTTTTGTTTATATTAATCATTATTTGACCCTGCACACCCCCTTTTTTGTACTTGATGGATGGTGCTCCCCAACCCCTAATTTGTTAATAAAATGCTTACTTAGCAGTCTGTATCACACATACAGTTTTATCAAAAGCCAGTTAAACCAATTTGTTTTTGGACTGTGGGCAGAAATTGGAGCACCCAGAGGAAACCATAAAAGGGAAAAAGTGTGAACAGATGTCTCACCCCATAGGTGTAAAAACACATACTTACTTTTGTGCCTTGGGGAAAAAAAAACATTTTATTTTGGGCTTAATGGATGGTTACTTCTTACTGTCTCTAACATTGGACCATTTTGCACTACCCAGTCTCCATAGATTTTATTTTGTACCAGAAATACATTTAAAGGTTTAATACAGCACTTATTATGGTCCGTACTCTAGAGACACTTTTACCTCTCTTCCGAAACACATTAAACATTAGAATTTCGTAGGCTTTATGTACATTGCCATTTGGCCTTCTACATTAGAATTCGTGCATAAAAAAAAAAAATGCATGCTGCTTGATTTTAATGCAAAGTTTAGTTTGTTTGAGCAATGAGAATAGTTTTAAGTATGCAGTCTAAAGTGGAATTCTACCTCCTTTCCATCTAGCCCTAAAACTACAATCATTTAACTTGCCCCGAATCATTCTGGAGCACTTTACTGTAGCACCAACCTTAAACCTTTATTCACTGCCAGAACTTGGTTTATAATGCCTGTGTGTATGTGTATATATCCACACCAATGACTCGGCACTCACAGGACTTGCTTAAAAAAAAAAAAAAAAAAAAATCTCCTTTATTGTACAAAATGTTAGTCACATATTCAGACCTTAAACTGTCATCTTGATGAAGGTCTGAATATGTTACAGAAACGTTGATTTGGCACTATTTTTTTTTTTATATATATAAGCAAGTCCTGTGATTGCTGAGTCTTTACTGTGGATGTGCTTGCTGAACTACCACTTGGCACCCAGACAGTTCGTGGATTTTTTTATTTTTGTGTGCATATGTGTGGGTTTGTGTATATATGTGTGTGTGTGTGTGTATATATGTATATATATATATATATATATATATATTTATTTTTTTCACGGTCCATAGATCCTCCGCACACCATTACGCTGCAATTACCCAGGTGCTACCAATAAACTGCTGTATTATTCATTCATCCAAGAAGTAGGTGCACACTGGGATTTAATAAATATAAAATTTAATTTTTAATTGTCATCTTTAAAAATCGGCCAACGTTTCGGTCTCCACTTAAGACCTTTATCAAGACCAAATTCAGACTAAAAAGACAAGGGTTTAAATAGTTAAAACATGTGACACTCATCCAATCGTGTGTAATTGCACCAATCATGTGACTGAAAAGAAAACCTGCACCAAAAAATGCATAGAGAAATCTTTAGAATAAGCAGATATACACATCGCATGGAAAAGAAACATTGATTAAAACCACATCGAAAAAGCTGAAACATTGTAACATCGAATTAATAGAGACATTATGGCAAAAGAAGTAACCTATTAAATTTGCTGAGAATAAATATTCACCGTTGATTTAAAAAGCACAGGAGGGAACATTGTTCATTTAGACCTCCAGGGGCCAAAGTATTGAGTTTTTTATCCAAAACACCTCCCTCTGTAAAAGAATCTTGGATCTATCACCCCCACGTCTCAAAGGTGGAACATGGTCTATGGCTATGTACTTAAAAGTAGGGAGCCTATGTCCCATTTCAAGATAATGTGTGGCCACAGGTTTATTAGTAGTATTATCCCTGAATGCCACACTAATTGCCGACCTATGCCCATCCATTCGCAGGCGCAATGTTTGATCTGTCTTCCTAACATAAGACAACCCGCATGGACATGTAATCAAGTAGATGACATGTGTTGTGGTACAGGTTATATGGAGTCTTATGGAGAAATGCCTGCCTGTTTGAGGGTGTAAATAAGAATTAACAGGCGTCATGTACCTGCATGAGGTGCAATTTGGACAACGGAAGCATCCCAGTCTCACTCCTTGAAGCCAACCTTTAGGCTGTTTTTGATAACAGTTAACAGGGTCGCTTTTTACTAGGAGATCTCTCAAATTGGTGCCCCATCTGTAACAAACCATAGGGGGCTCAGGGGCCGCCCGTTGTAAATCAGGGTCTGCACTAATGATTCTCCAATTGTCCTTCAGACACTTACCCAAACTTTTTGTACACTCATTAAATTTAGTGCTAAACACCAATCTGTCACGTTTCTTACATAAGTTACTTGTTTGACCACAGCATGTCCTGGCTATATCCAAAGCCTCCTGTAGCGTCCTATCAGGATAACCTCTCTCTGTAAATCGAGTCCACATGTCACTCAGTTGTTTCTTTGCCTGTGGTTGCAATGAATTATTTCTCAAAACTCTACAAAATTGAGAGATTGGCAACAATTTTTTCATAGGGCCAGGGTGGCAACTATAATGTAGAAGTACATTTCTGTCTGTGGGTTTCCTGAAAAGGGTAAACTCTAAATGATCTTTGTTGATTGAAATTTCCACATCAAGAAAATTAATTTTAGCTGGATGAAATTCAAATGTAAACCTTACTGGGGACTCGATATTATTAAGTTCATTAACCATTTCCATAAACTCATCTTCTGTCCCTTTCCATATCATAATCATATCGTCAATATAGCGGCGAAAGAATAATAACTGGTCACCCCATCTAGGTATTATGTATTGCTGCTCATATTGATGCATATACAAATTGGCATACACAGGTGCCATGGCCGCACCCATAGCTGTGCCAGCCACTTGAAGGTAAAAATTATGTTCAAAACGGAAATAATTTAATGACAGGGTTAAATTCAATAAATCTAGAACCAACAGAATTGGAGGACCTTCATATCCAATAGATTCCTCCAGGGAATGTCTCACTGCCTCCATACCAGCCATATGGGGGATTATGGTATATAGGCTGACCACATCCATGCTAATCAGAAAGCATGGTGTATCTCCTGGCAAAATTAACCGTTTAAGGCATTCTAATAGATGTGGTGTATCCCGTAGGTATGTGGGAGTAGCCTGCACTACTGGTTGAAGTAATGAATCAAGAAAAATACCTATTGGATGGAGCAGGGAACCTCTCCCTGACACAATCGGTCATCCAGGAGGTCGTATTAGACTTTTGTGGATTTTAGGGAGTGTGTATAGTATGGGACAAATAGGATAATCCATCTTTAGAAATTCACACATGTCTTTATCAATGGCACTCTATTCAAAAGCCCCATCAATAATCTCCTTCACTCTTGATTTAAAGGTAATCACTGGGTCCCCAGGTAAAATTCTATAAACATTATTGTCAGACAATTGATGCAAAATTTCATCCCGATAATCCAAAATTACAATCCCCCCTCCCTTATCTGCGGGGCGTATAACAATATTGGTGTCACCAGAAAGTGTTTTGATAGCCTCCCGTTCCCCTTTAGAAATATTGTCTGTGTAATTATACCCAGACCCTTTAGATAAACCTTCTTTTTCAATAGCCTGTTTAAACAACTTAATAGCAGGGTTTAACATAGGAGGTGTAAATGTACTTTTTAATTTCAAGGGAGATCTAACAGGATCAGTGGGAACATTATCTTTAAAGTGATCCTTCAAAGTCAATAAACGACAGAATTTGAAACAGTCAATGTCCCAATCAAAAATATTAAAGTGACAAGAAGGCACAAATGACAGACCTTTCTGGAGTAGACTTGTCTCTGCGGAAGTCAATGTATGCTGCGACAAGTTAAAAATTGGAACCTCTAATTTCTGCGTCCCCTGCCTCTTCTTCCCCCTCCTCATGGGGTACTTTTTGCTCGTCCTCGTCCGGACGGTGGTCTGTCGGTCACCTGCAGGGGTACGTCTAAATAAAAAGAGGCGCCACTTGTCTAACCGGATCTTCAATGGTATTAGCCGGTTGTGAATGTACTTGCGATGCGTCTTCCCCTTCAGAGTCTCCCGAGCTTGTATCCACCGTGTTGAGCGGTTTGATGAGTTTCCGGCGGGGAGCCCTGCGAAAGCGCATATTCGGCTGTGTTGATTGTCGCTCCCTGCTCAACCAGCGATATACTCTACAGCTGGTGTAGTCTTCATTAACCCTACGGAGCTTCTCTCTTTTAAAGCGTAACAGCTCCTGTTTGTAGGTCTCAAGCGCCATCTCAGTGCGGGTAATTAATTCAGTAGGCGTTCCGCTCTTCAGCACCCTCTCGCACTCTGTTTCAATTGCGGCCAGCGATTTGCGTGTTTTTAACTCCTCCGAAACTTCCTCAATTACTAAGATCATGAGGTCAAAGGAACATCGGTTTAGTACTCCAATCCACTTCTTGCAGTAGTCTGGATTGGATCTGCCATCTACTTGATTACATGTCCGTGCGGGTTGTCTTATGTTGGGAAGACAGATCAAGCATTGTGCCTGCGAATGGATGGGCATAGGTCGGCAATTAGTGTGGCATTCAGGGATAATACTACTAATAAACCTGTGACCACACATTATCTGGAAATGGGACATAGGCTCCCTACTTTTAAGTACATAGCCATAGACCATGTTCCACCTTTGAGACGTGTTGTTTCAGCTTTTTCGATCTTAGTGGATGTGGTTTTAATCAATGTTTCTTTTCCATGCGATGTGTATATCTGCTTATTCTAAAGATTTCTCTATGCATTTTTTGGTGCAGGTTTTCTTTTCAGTCACATGATTGGTGCAATTACACACGATTGGGTGAGTGTCACATGTTTTAACTATTTAAACCCTTGTCTTTTTAGTCTGAATTTGGTCTTGATAAAGGTCTTAAGTGGAGACCGAAACGTTGGCCGATTTTTAAAGATGACAATTAAAAATTACATTTTATATTTATTAAATCCTAGTGTGCACCTACTTCTTGGATGAATGTGTGTATGTATGTATGTATGTGTGTATATATATATATATATATATATATATATATAGATATATATATATAGATATAGATATATATATATAGATATATATATAGATATATATATAGATATATATATAATTTTTTTTTTTTTTTTTTTTTTTTTTTTTTTTTTGTGTGTGTCCCCATGGCCCAGGATATTTTTGTCATGAACATCAAGGGGGCACTAGATAATAGATCTTTAAATAAGATTTGGTATGCTGGGTACTTCAGGAGCAATGCAGAAACTAGTGGAGCACATTAATTATCATATGCTAATAAACCTGCGCTGCCGGATACAGCAGTTCAGCACGGATCCCTATGTTATCAGGGATGTGATTATCAAGAACACCTGCTTCAAAAATCCATTGGCCCTTGCTCCCTTTGTTTTTATTATGTTCCCCCTCTCTTGTCTGCAAGTTTCACCAGTGGGGTACACTCCGCAGTTTTGTAAACACTGTTCTATACAATGCATGTACTTTGATAGAAGTTGATGTAACAAAGGTGGATGTTGGGTTGTATTGCAGACTTGAGCGTTGTGTCATGGGGAAACATATTTTAAAAAGAAATCTGTTTCTCTGCCAGTTAACATACACTGTTGAAAAGCTGCCCCATTAACTCCAGTAAAGGCCATATATAAACTTTAAACATTTTAGTCACTATAATGAACAATATCCCCACATCCTACCCATGGTACATAAATACAGTGAGAAGCAATGGCTTCCACCTCCACAGACTAATTGAAGCCTGGAGTTGGTTTCTGCACTTGCCACCGACATTAAAACACCAGTTGAAAAGCATAATCATGGCCTCTACTTGTTTTAGTAGTTTGAAGTTGCTACTACAAAGTTGATGGTTCTCTGCCTTTACCAGTACTTTTAGGTTGGCGCAATCTAAAATCAGATGCTGAAGAAAATGAAACGAAAGAGCTGGTAAATCAAAAATCTATTCTAAAAATCTTTGTAATGAGGTAGACATTTTTAATGGAATATTAGTGAAATATTTGGTGTGTTTGTAACAGGGCACTGTATTGTCTTCAAATATTACATTGTTTGAATCATACAGGAAAACGAATACATTTGTAAATAATTAAAGAACTATACAAAATAAATGATGACCAATTCAAAAGTTCCTTAGATGTGGCCATTCTATATTATACTAATAGTTAACTTAAAGGTGAACTACCTCTTTAATAATTATTGGATGTTCCCCAGTGAAACAAAATTGATGTAATTGTGTATTACATTTTTTTTATTGACATTACAAATAGCAGCTTGTTCTCAGCTGGTTTGTCACTAAGGCTAATGACATTTTTCCAACTTTATGCGACATTGGAATATACAAAGTGCTGCATTTGTTTTACTTTATCTCTGGTGAGAAAGCATTTGGAAGAGATTAGTCGCCCACAGAAGAGGTTTCGGTCATTGCTGTAAAGGTATGAGCACCAATGTTGCACTTTTTGCAAATAGTATAAATACAGCTGTGTGTTTTGAAATTCTTTCATTATCTGAAATGCAGGTAGTGTATTTTTTTCAGGTTCAGACCTGAATAGCTGCAAATTATTCTGTGTATGATGAACATTTGACTGGATACCTCCAGTGATTGATGACTTGCTGCCTTTCTTATGGCATTCATTCACAGCTGGCAGCAGCGAGAGGTTGTTGATTCCGACCCTGTACATGAATATGCTTGCTTTACCCCTTTCCAGTTCTTCTTCCAGTGTAGATGTGTGTGTGTGTATATAATTTAAACTTGATTTTAGGACACATTTTAGGCCCTGGAATTGCTTTCTCTAAATTATACACTTACTATGTGGTCCAAACTTTCTCTCACATTTATGTAGAAAGAGTGATATATAAAGGGCAAGTCAACCCCCAAAATAAAAAAATATTTTTTTCCTAATAAAAAGCATAATTCTGAGCAACTTTCATTCATGCCACATTTTCTATGGTTTTTAAGTTATTTGTATATGCATTGCTATTGAAAGCAGTGTTTGTCCCTTTCTATTTTCTGCCCTGATGGCTCAGACTGTTGATAAAGTGTAAGACAAGGCAGCTGATTAACCGACCTTTCTTTGCTGGGGAACTGACTTTTGCAACACTGTTTAAAATGTAACGAATTTAGCAAATGCTGCTTTCAATAGCAATGATTTTTACAAATATAAAAGCACCGACATTTTTTAATATATATTGGAAAGTTGCTTGGAATTTTTTCTTTTAGTAGCCAAATTTTTACTTTGGGGTTGACTTGCCCTTTAAAATGGTTATCCTGTCCTGCTTCTACATATCTAACATAATACTTGAAATTCAGAATATACTAGGGATGCACCGAATCCAGGATTCGGTTCGGGATTCGGCCAGGATTCGGCCTTTTTCAGCAGGATTCTGATTCGGCCGAATCCTTCTGCCTGGCCGAACCGAATCCTAATTTGCATATGCAAATTAGGGGTGGGGAGGGAAATTGCGTGACGTTTTGTCACAAAACAAGGAAGTAAAAAATGTTTTCCCCTTCCCACCCCTAATTTACATATGCAAATTAGGGTTCGGATTCGGTTCGGTATTCGGCCGAATCTTTTGTGAAGGATTCGGGGGTTCGGCCGAATCCAAAATAGTGGATTCGGTGCATCCCTAGAATATACAGAATTATGTTTGAGATGAAATTGAGTCCTTTGTTTTGACCTAAAACAAATCCAAACTGTTGAAGTAAAGGTGGCCATATACTGGCTGAGAAAAGCTGCTGACTGTCCTTCCCGAGTTGGCAGCTTATTGATGCATGTATGGTGCCAGTTGACGGACCTGCCCGAGAGAATATCTGGATGTCTGATTTTCTTGCAGGATTGTGAACCACATCTGCGCATTCATGGGGTCCGCGTCCCGGCAGCCTAAATTACCAGCAATTATGATCCGGTTGCTGACCCCAGGGCCAAAAGAACAGATCAGCCTGATATTGCCCACATCAAGATGGGCATATCGGGTAAAGGTCTTCCAAACAAATTAAGTTATGGCCATCTTAACTTTGCATCTTTTGATGACTGAACATGAAAACAAATATCAGTGGCTGCAGATCTTCCAGCACTTTTTTTTCTTGTGGAAAGGTTAAAGGGGAACTATTGCGAAAATGAAAATTTAATATAAGCTTCAGCATACTGAAACAAGAAACGTTGTAAATACAATACGTTAAATATTCTGCATCATTCCTGAAATAATCAAGTTCATCTTCACTATACCTCTTTCTCTTCATGCTTTCTTCATGCAGCAAATATCAGATATTTATTGACAGTTAAATCCAATATATCTGATAGGGGGTTCTCCCTTTCCTAGCAGATGAATTTGAGCTCACTCAAATAACTGATTCCAGTACAAACAAAATCTAACAAAAATAACTGCCTATTGCACAAATCCTGCATATGGAGACATGATGTCTGGTGATTTTAATAGTGAGCTCTAATACATTTTCTAGGCAAAAGGTTGCCCCCTATAAGATATATTGGATCTAATGATGTCAGAAACCATACAGAATTTTTAATTGATTGTATATAGAAAGTTTCTTATTTCAGTATGCTGAAGCTTATATTACATTTTAATTTTCCCGATAGTTCCCCTTTAAGTGTTCTCTGTACCAACTTAAGAACTCCCTATAATCAGCTAATCTTCCTCTCAAGGCTAACTATTCCTTCTACGGTTTTCAGATTTTCCAGATTCCATATAATGCTCGTGGCAATATGGTGGCGGCAGCAAAACACATCTTTTGAGGGTGTTGGGCATACTCTGTCCCATCCCATCTGTGACTAGGGTTGCCACCTTTTCTGAAAAAAAAATACCGGCCTTCCTATATTCTTGCCGTTTTTTCTTATTAATAACAATGGCATCAAAAATACCGACCAGGTGGCAACCCTATCTGTGACCTCACCATGCCACCATCACCCCATCCACAAAAGTATATTTAAAAAAAAAAAAATGGCAGCTTGCTGTGTTGAAATTGGGTGGATTTTGGTCAGGTGCAGCTAACCCACACATTACTAATTGGTCCCATAAATTAACAATTAAGTTACTTGCAAATAAGGTATATATTAAAAGGAAGAACCCAAGGGCGGAGGGTGACTTTCCAGTTTGGGAAGGCTAATTAAAGACCGCCTATCACCAAAAAAATGTTCCCCTACCAGAGGTGCAGGCTAACAGTGCTTTCAGTGCAGATAGGGGAAACAATAGTATTTTTTAAGAAAAGTCCCCTATAGAGTGCTATAGTCACCTCACTCATTAAGCAAATGTGTGTGCCCCAATGCAGCCACCCACACTAGGAGATCTCTCTTAGTGCATTGGCCACCGTGCTTGATAGTGGTCTTTTCTTAAAATAGAACTGAACCCTAACGGTAAATATGGCTAGAAATGCTATATTTTACATGCGGACCCAGCCTAAAGGTTCAGCATCTCTATAGTAGTAATGATCCAGGAGTTCAACATAGAACTCCCTATCTTGTATTTTGTTAAAGGGGGTTTTCACCTTTAAAGGAGAAGGAAAGTCCTCTTCCACTTGGGGGTGCCAAATGTTAGGCAACTCAAGTGATTGTATTAGCTTACCTAAAACCCCGGGCTGGTGCTCCTATCAGCAGAAAACAGCACCGGCCCTTGGCTATTCCAGTGAGCACCACGGAGCGATCCTCAACAGCGTGAAGAAAGAAGAAGCTGTTGAGGATCGCTCCGTGGTGCTCACTGGTATAACCCCGGGCCTGTGCAGTTTTCTGCTGATAGGAGCACCAGCCCGAGGTTTCAGGTAAGTCAATACACTCACTTAGGGGTGCCTAACATATGGCACCCCCAAGTGGCATTTTTTAGTATGATGTAGAGATTTGCAATCAATTTTCATTTTTTATTATTTGTGGTTTTTGAGTTAAGCTTTTAAGTTAGCAGCTCTCCAGTTTGCAGTTCCAGCAATCTGGTTGCTATGGTCCAAAATACCTTGGTAATCATGCATTGAATTGAATAAGAGACTGGAATATAAATAGGAAAGGCCTGAATAGAAAGATGAGTAATAAAAAGTAGCAATAAGAATACATTTGAAGCCTTACAGAGCATTTGTTTTTTAGATGGGGTCAGTGACCACCATTTGAAAGCTGGAAAGATAGATAAGAAGGTGAATAACTCAGAAACTATTAAAAAGAAATGAAGACCAATTGAAAAGTTGCTTAGAATTTGCCAATTTATAAAATACTAAAAGTTAACCTGAAGGTGAACAACCCCTTTAAGAGTGTTATTGACATGCACATGCTCAGCGAGCTTTGAGCAGCTGAGCTTAGGGGTTGATGCAAATCGGGAAATGAGGTTGCCCTGTTATATAAGCTGGTACTACAGGGCTGCTGATTAAATTCTGATGCTAATAATATACAGATGAAGCCACTTAGATTTGTGAGTTAAATGCGTCGTGACTCAGGGTTAATTGAAGAAACTGTGTTATCTAAAGTCATCTTAACTCATTTAATGCATTTAACCTTTTCATTAGCATACCAAAGCTCCATTGTTCACAATGGTGAATGCTTTAATTAGATGGGATGTTGTGACGCAGTTTTCTGTGTTAAATGAGATAAATGGGATAACTGTGTTTAGTTATTCTGTGTCAAACAGACAAACCAATGTGGCTGCATCTGTATATATATATATCTCTATCTATCTATCTATCTATCTATCTATATATCTCTATCTATCTATATATCGCTATCTATCTATCTATCTATATATCTCTATCTATCTATATATCTCTATCTATCTATATATCTCTATCTAGCTATCTATCTATCTCTATCTAGCTATCTCTATCTATCTATTATCTATCTATTATCTATCTATTATCTATCTATCATCTATCTATCATCTATCTATCATCTATCTATCATCTATCTATCTATCTTATATTATGTGTCTGTCCCTAAACCCAGAGCATGTGCAGTGAATGGACAAAGAAGATGGGGAGCTACTAGGGCATCTTTGGAGACACAGATCTTTACTGCTTAAGGGCTGTGGTTGCCTTGGGCTGGTACAGAAGCACAAAACATCATATACAACATTTCTACCTACTTCTTTAGTTAGGCTTTAGTTCTACTATAAGTACAAATATTATTGTGTGCCCCATCTGGAGTGTATCTCTGATAAAATAACTAGTTCTGTGTACACTGTATAACATCCCTGACAAACATAGAAAAATAAATGCAGAATAGTATATGTCAAATACATTTTGTGAACCTAGTGGAAGCTTTCACCTAAGAAAATATATTTTCCCCAAAATATAAAGTCATATGATTACATGAAACAGATACAGACTAAGGCTAGTGTCTCTAAATAGAAACCACACAGCAGTGTTTCCTTATTTTATTTCACCTCACTGTCCTCCTCCCTGTACTCTAGTTTGTCACCAGGATTCCTTTGTGACAAGCACATCTTGGCATGTGAATCAGGGCAGGAAGGGGTAAAACTGCAGCAAGTTGACTCAGATTTAATACATATTTCTAAGCATGGGTTAAAGGGAGCTACAAATACATGTGACACACAGCAAATCATTGTTCCATTCTCAATGCTTACGTTATGTATTTGAAGTCTTTTAGTGACATCCTAAATATATATAAATGACAATGAGGCAGCCTGTGCAATAAATAAATATAACTACTTGGGATCTCTTACACTCACTGCAGTCCTGTAGATGTTGCACAAGTTGGCTATAGCTGAAGTTTCATTTAGCATATACTGCAGCTTCCAGGAAGATCAGCTCTGAGCTCTACAGGTCCCGCCCCCTCCCTCAGTCAGCTGATCTCTCAGCCTGTGTTTGACTACAGTGAGCTGCAAGTCAAACGGACTCTCTGCTTTTTATTGCACGGTATGGCTGTGTGTGAATCAGTCTTTCAAATCCCCAAGTTTTAGGGCTCTTACACATGAGCGTTTTTACCTGCGCTCCCCTGCGTTCCGTAGGAAAACTATACCCCCCAAACAATGTAGGTCTCTATTAAAAGATACTGAGTAAAACAGCTCATGTGTAAAACCCTGCTTCATGTAAATGAACCATTATCATAATAATATACTTTTTTAGTAGTATGTGCCATTGGGTAATCATAAATAGAAAATTGCCATTTTAAAAAATAAGGGCCGCCCCCTGAGATCGTAAGATTCACTGTGTACACATACAAACCACATGTAAGGTCACATGAGCCAATTAACACAGAGTTCTGCCTTTTGGTTCCTCACTTCTTCCTGTTACAGTTAGTGTTCTGGTCAGGTGATCTCTGAGGCAGCACAGATAGTCACGAAATGGTGGTTCAAGGCAAGAGATGTAAAAGGGCAATATTTATGTAAATATATATTCCAGTTTGGTAAGATTCTTTAATATGTCATTCAATTTGATATAAACTATCTGTTGCTTAAGTATTCATTTTGGGGGTATAGTTTTCCTTTAAGGACATTTACCATGCTGGTTTGGGGAGGCTTAGCCTCCCCAAGCCTTCATTAAAATCCGCCCATGGAAGAACCCATCTTTTCCTTGTTAGATCGTTAACCACAATTGGAATTAACCTTGTTCAATCTGATTTGTGTGTACCAAGCACACAAATCTAATTGAAGTGCGGTGAAAACCCTGCACATTTATTACCTCAAATGTAAAGTTTCGGGGGCAGGCCCCTTTTGGAGTAACAGTGGGAGAGTTGATGACCTCTGTAACCAGCACTGGGCATTTGTGCATAAGGGAGAAAAAAAGAGGATATTGTTTGTTTCAACTAGTAACTGCTATCGTCTGATTGGTTGGTATGAGTTACTACACCTGGTCAAAATTGTACCTTTTACATAACCCCATGTTTGTTTTTACACAAAATATTTGTGTGTGCCACAATGTGTTGTGTGTGCTGGTTTTAAAATGTGTGTTTATTTGCACAAGTACGTGGCTTTAGTGAGAACATTTGTCCATTTTGCAAATAATTTCATCCCCGTTTCGGTCTGCCGATAACAAATGGTCATGTGCCTGCTGCCTGAACTTAAAATAAGGATTGTTGAAGCTGCTATCAGAATGGTCTTTGTATTTCCAATCAGGGACAGACTTTTAACATTGAAGTAGCTGCTTCAAATGTATACTCCAGAACTCAGAAGCAAGGTATCACTGATGTCAAGATTGAGGATGTTTTTTAGAGAATTTTTCCTTGCTTTTTCATTCTAACAGTGAGTGCAATATAGCAATCTGCCCTTATGGTTTATTATTAGTGCCGTGAAGCTGTTTTTGCGAGCTGCTGTCATTTAGCACCTTTTCACTTTGAGAACTCTTAGCCATCAATGGTTTCCTGGCAACAATGACGAAAGCTGTAATTGAGTTTGGCTACATATTCCATGCTGTTTTCTTCAGTTCCTTCTCCCTTTGTGTAGTGCCATGGTAATTGTACCTGTGGTTCTGTGCTGTTTTGCCTTAAAATAGAAATATAATTGTATTATTTTGGCTACTGTTGCTCGAAGATACATTTTTATGCCAATTGCAATGTCATGCAAATTGTTTAAATGTCATGTTTGAGTTTATTTTTGCATAAATGACTAATTCAGCATTTTTGGTTTTTTTGGTACTAATGATAATATAAAATGTTTGTTTTTATAGTTTTTAATGGAAATTGCATACCTTTTAGCAAGAAAAAACACCTTCCAGCACATGTGTTTTTGCAGACTAGTGATTCCAATATTCCTCCCTTATTCCACAGTTTAAACTCTAAACAGTGATGTCCCTCCTCGCAATAGACCATACAGCAGCTGCCTTTATTACTGCAAACATGTCAATGAGATCATTATTTTCACATTGTAGTTGTCCAGGTCTTTTTTGGAGTACTAGTCAGATTATCACAGACGGTAAAATCTGTACAGCAATTATTGGATACAACTGCTTTTATTTCCAGGCAATTTTGCAGATTGCACAGCAACGTTTTAAGCCTTGCATGCATAAACTATCCCTTACACCAGCTGCAACCATTGTTAGTCTTTGAGATAAGGAGCAGCTCATATACAGGAAATGTCGGAGCCATAGATTCTACATTGCTTTGCACATAAAGAGTCAAACCATTAGGTGTACCGTTTTTGGAAAAAGTCAATGTTTTATTGAAGTAGATAGGTTTCCTGTTGCTCATGTGCCTGCATCTCCTTTGTTTTCCTTACAAAGCCACAGTCCTGATACTGCTTTAACCATTTCCCTGACAGTGATTCAAACCTTGCTGGAATTATGAATTGCACATTTCCCATAGTGGCAAATATAATGTGAAATTGTAGATTTTTGTAACTCTCTACCAACAATGTAGAAACTGGCAGGGAAAGGATTAAGGGTCATAATCTAGCAGTTTCCCCCTCAATTTAAAGAATAAGTGCGCTCACTACATTTATCAGAAGCTATCTGGCAGTAATAGCTCCGTATGTGATTCACAATACAAAAAATTGCATATTAAGTACCTGACAAATATTTTTTAGCTCTGATACTGGCATATATGTGAGTATATATTTGACGTCAAGTGGGACAGAGGTACTAATGTCTCAGCATTTTTCAGCATGTTCTGAGGGAAATCTAAATTTCCTCTCAGTAACAGGTATAGAAAGGGTCAGTCTGGGTTCCAGAGAAGGAAACCTAAACACACTGCTTAAAGGAATAGTAATGTCAAAAAATGAAATTGTTTTAAAGTAATAAAAATATAATGTGTTGCTCTGCACTGGTAAAGCTGCTGTGGTTTCTTCAGAAACACTACTATAGTTTATATAAATAAGCTGCTGTGTAGCCATGGGGGCAGCCATTCATAGGAGAAAAGGCTCGGGTTGCACAGCAGATAAACTCTGTTGAAAATAATGGTGTATTGTGCCATATATGCGTTTTTCAGTTTCCACCATTGCTACTCAGCAGCTTGTTTATATGAACTATAGTAGTGTTTCTGAAGCAAACAGATCAGTTTTACCAGAGCAGGGCAACATTACATTACTTTAAAACATTTTAATTTTGTTTGTTACTGTTCTTCTAATACAGTGATCCCCAACCAGTAGCTCGCAAGCAACATGTAGCTCTCTAACCCCTTGGATGTTGCTCTCAGTGTCTTCAAAGCAGGTCGTTATTTCTGAATTCCAGGCTTGGAAGCAAGTTTTATTTACATAAAAAAAGTTATTGTGCCAAGTAGAGCCTCCTGTAGACTGCTAGTCCACATCGGGGCTACCAAATAACCAATTACAACCTTTTTCATGCTTGTGTTGCTCCCCAACTCTTTTTACATTTGCATGTGGCTCACAGGTGAAAAAGGTTGGGGACCCCTGTTCTAATAGAAGGGAAGTGAATGGATTTTTGACTTGAGGATAAGAAAACCTCAGGGTCTGAATTATGACTTTCATATGTCCTGCGATTATGAATGATTTCTCAATTGTATGCCTTAAGACGTCTTCAGTGATTTCACACACCTTTTATGTCCCTCCACTTGTTTTTTGTTGGTTGTTGTAATTTGTTGATTGGTGGGTCTAGGATATATATTCAGTATACCAAACTGTGTTTATTCAGCCTATGATTAAGTGCCTACGTGCATGAAATACGTAAGGCTTTGTCTATTTTTGCCTGATATAGTCTGCAGTTCTTTTACTTTGCCTGTCCTGTGTGATCTGTGAGTGTGATCTGTGAGTGCCTGCCATTCTTTCTCCCTGGTGTGATACTGGTAACAAAAAAAAAAAGTCATACTGAGGTATCTGATCAGACATAGGAGCATGTTTACTAACATTGGAGATAAATATCTGGAGAGATTTTTGGAGATGTTGCCCATGGCAACCAATCAGCAATTAGATTTAAACAGCCAAGTTAGAAAACAAAAGCAAAGATCTGATTGGTTGCTATGGGCAACATCTCCAGAAATCTCTCCAGATATTTATCTCCAATGTTAGTAAACATGCCCCATAGTGATCTATGGTCCCTAAGCTCCTCCCTTCTAATGTTTTTTGACCAATGACATAAAATGCATTAGGAGGGAGTAGTTTAGGAGCACGAAGATACAATTGTCGTTTGGCATGGTATTGCTTGCTGTATGTGTAACTGCCAATTTTTGTATTGTCAATTTGATTTGATGTTTGCGGGGCCTCGAGCAGCTTTTCCCATACAGTAAATGACTTTCTCATGTATATTTGCTCTTTTATATATACCTTTGTATGAGAGCATCAGCAGTCGGATGAATAAGAAGATGGGCAAAATAATTTTAACCACTGTTGCTCTCTATTAGAGAACAATGACAATTACACTACTAAAATTAATATTGATGTTAGGATGGATATTATGATGAAATGGTATGTCTTTATGGCGATGGCCCACTGAGGGCTTTTTGTCACCCACATGGAGAATGAGTAACTGTGGGAGACATTGCCCTAAAATACCTTTCTGTTGACTGGGGCATAGTGCAATCTTGCAGCTCTGGAGCAGGTTCTATAGAAATATTAATGGTGCTTATTTTGATTGGATAGTAGCGTGTCCGTATCACTTTGAAGGAGAACTGTTATAAAGAAGTAAGTTCTTGCCCCTTGCCAAATTGCATATTTGGTTAATACTGTAAGTAAAAAGTAATGCACAGTCAACACACAAACATAGGATAAAAAAAATGTATTAATTGTGGCATATACAGGTATCTGATCAGACATAGGAGCATGTTTACTAACATTGGAGATAAATATCTGGAGAGATTTTTGGAGATGTTGCCCATGGCAACCAATCAGCAATTAGATTTAAACAGCCAAGTTAGAAAACAAAAGCAAAGATCTGATTGGTTGCTATGGGCAACATCTCCAGAAATCTCTCCAGATATTTATCTCCAATGTTAGTAAACATGCCCCATAGTGATCTATGGTCCCTAAGCTCCTCCCTTCTAATGTTTTTTGACCAATGACATAAAATGCATTAGGAGGGAGTAGTTTAGGAGCACGAAGATACAATTGTCGTTTGGCATGGTATTGCTTGCTGTATGTGTAACTGCCAATTTTTGTATTGTCAATTTGATTTGATGTTTGCGGGGCCTCGAGCAGCTTTTCCCATACAGTAAATGACTTTCTCATGTATATTTGCTCTTTTATATATACCTTTGTATGAGAGCATCAGCAGTCGGATGAATAAGAAGATGGGCAAAATAATTTTAACCACTGTTGCTCTCTATTAGAGAACAATGACAATTACACTACTAAAATTAATATTGATGTTAGGATGGATATTATGATGAAATGGTATGTCTTTATGGTGATGGCCCACTGAGGGCTTTTTGTCACCCACATGGAGAATGAGTAACTGTGGGAGACATTGCCCTAAAATACCTTTCTGTTGACTGGGGCATAGTGCAATCTTGCAGCTCTGGAGCAGGTTCTATAGAAATATTAATGGTGCTTATTTTGATTGGATAGTAGCGTGTCCGTATCACTTTGAAGGAGAACTGTTATAAAGAAGTAAGTTCTTGCCCCTTGCCAAATTGCATATTTGGTTAATACTGTAAGTAAAAAGTAATGCACAGTCAACACACAAACATAGGATAAAAAAAATGTATTAATTGTGGCATATACAAATGCAAAATATTGGACACCCTAATAAGTTGATATTTAGTAACACCACCTTTGGCACAGATCATGTTGGGTAATTGTCTTGTTCTAGGAACCAAACCCTTTTCAGTTTCATGCTGCTACTTTTTGCTATTTTTTCTTTTAAGCCTTTAGCAGAGTTAATTTTGACTTCATCAGCCCTCAACACTTGTTTTCAAAAGTCTAGATAATGTTTTGCATACCTCCGATGCTGTCGTTTGTGATAAGGTTGCAAGTAAGGCTTCTTCTGATTCTGTGCAAATGTTGTTGGTGCAAGCCTAACAACAACACTCCAAACCTTCCTGCAGGTCCATTGAAGTCATGTGAAAGTTTGCCTTTGTCTTTCTGGTCTTCCAGATCTTGTCTTGAATTCCACAATTCCCCATAACTGCTATTTTTTAATGACATTACTGGAAACTGCAAGCTCTTTTGTAATCTTTGTATGGCCTGGCCCTACTTTGTTGGCATCCGCTTCATTTTCAGATCTTCACTCCTTTGCTTAGAGGAGCCCATGGGTTTCAACACCCCAAAAGTTTGGGGTGTCTGCAGTTGTCAGCTTGTGACAATTCCTAATGACTATTAAATGGGGCCTGTCACTCAGACATAAAAAGTTGTATAATAAAAGTCCTTTTCAAATTAAACATGAAACTCAATTCCTTTTACTTATTAAAAGTATAAGTGCATGGGCATCAATCAGGTGCCCCATTCTGGAGCATAAACAAGATTTTCACATGATCTAAAGCTTGCCTTAATAACCGCGTCTCCAAAATGGTGCCTGCCTGCTTGATGCGATTCTGAATTCCAAGAATAAAAATAACAAGATTTAAACAATTTTATAGTGTAAGTGATATTCATTTTGCTTGACAATCATCATAAAATATGATTTGGAAATTTTTCTTATGGTGACCAGTCCCCTTTTAAGGCCTAAAGGGGTAATTAGGGTGAGGGACTCCGCAAAAGCAGTGTGTTTCACTGGACAAGTGGACAGGCGTCCACCAGGCATGGACTGGTATTTAAATGAGGCCTAAACAATTCAAGTTCACAGAGGCCCAAACAATTCAAGTTCACAGAGGCCCAAACAGCCCACCAGCCCACTTCATGGCATTGTACAGCAGACCTTCTGGCATTTGTTATTTGAACAAACTGCCAGTCCAAACCTGGCACCCACACATTTGCATCGACTTTTCCTATGTTTTAAAGTTGTGATATTTAACTGTACATTTGCAAATCTATGTTTCTTAACACATTCCTGCAGTATTTGTTTGCTACTTTTCACTTACAGAATTAACTCTATATGTAATATGGCAAGGATTGCCTTAACCTTGGCACTCAACTGTATTTGTGACGGAAAACACTATAATGGTAAATAGTATTGGAAAACACTATGAACCACTTTTGTATGAGCCTACTGTTAGTAAAATGTGTAGCAAAGCACACATCTCTGTAATTGTGAAGATGTTAGTGGCTGCCTTGAATAAATGCATGTCATGTACAACCTGGTTTTATGACCAGTGGTGTGTGTATCCCTGGTGGCACCTTTGGCAGAAGAAAGCATACTTCACTCCTTTTATTTAGGAAACAACCCTGTTTTGTGTAGTTGTACACCCATAATTTTATTGTGGTCACTTGTATGTGTCATTCTGTTTACAGTAGGCCATACCACAAGCGCAATCTTTTCAAGCTCTTGTGCAGATGTAGTACAATGAGTGCAGTAAACATAGTCTTCATGATCACGAGGCAGCTACTTCATGCCAATTCCTTACCCTGATAGTTGGCTAATGTGTTTGGAAATGGCTGGAGTTCTATAATCACAGTGGCACAAAGGGCAATTTCGGTAGCTCTGGCTCCAGTGATTTTAGTATCTTAGAAGGTGTTGACCATTCCATCATTGCCTGCTATGGAAGCACTTGAATCACGGCTTTCAGTTGATTTCCCAAGCAGTTAATAGTGTAAGGGAAGGGGAGTGATATGGTGCCCCCCCTTGAGCTACCAAAATATGTGCTGTCTCCATGTTAATCTCCTAATCTCTCTAATAGTTCCCCTAGGATGACGTTTAAGGTTAAATTTAAAACTTGGGCTGCTGAAAAACGCAAGCCAAGGATCGGCCCCTAAGATGAATAGGCCCGGGTGTAGGGGCTGATTCTCAACTTGCAGTTTTCAGCAGCCCGAGTTTCCGGCCAGTGGTCTACTCCTTTGTGTATCTCCGACAGGCACAGCATTGGCATCAGTTCAGCTACATGGAGTGGAGATTGTGCCAAAAATGCATGTTTTTGCATTTTTTGGGCCACTCTCTACTATGTTTAGCTCTGCTAACAGGCACAGTGTAGCCTGCAGCTACCCAGGGTGGTGATCAGAGCAGATCTGCTTCACTCCATCTGCCTTTTAAAAGCAGGCGGAGAGAAGCAGACTGTTTGCCCTCAGCAAATGTTTGTATATTATTTGGCAGGGTAGGTACACTGTGTACATGGGCAGTTCCATCAAATGGGGAGGATATTGACCCTATCCACTTGGCCCTCCAAAAATGTTTATTGGCCCTATTTAAAAATCAAACTGCTGGAAGACTTACTGTGGGAAAGGAAAAACTTTCAAATTGGCAAAGCCCTCGAAGAAAAGTTTACATCTTTAGAGCCTGAAAACCACTACAATGTGTTTGTGGGTGTGAAATTTAATGTGTAGATTGTAAAAGCATTAGAGATGCATTTCTCTCTCCATTTACATAGGACTTAGACAATTAACAATCCCTTTTCCGCACACACTCTGAAGAACAATGGGAGGAGGCTACTGATACAAGATCAATAGATCTCACTCAGATAGACTTGGTCAGTTTGATTGTTCCTGAATTCTATACAAATGCAAATCAATAATTTGTTTCTCCAAAATGTGGAGAGCAGGAGACGGTAAAAATTTAAATTTACTTCGAACAAATCACAGGTGCTAAAACACCAGCGGTTGCTTGTATGCAGAAGAAAATAGGCAGAAGGAGGAGGCAAATAACAAAAATAAAACTGAAGACCAGTTAAAAAGTTTTATCTTTTGTAATATACTAAAAATGTATGTAAAAGTGATTTATACCTTTAAAATTCCTTTCCAGTGGTTATCATGTCCTTACACCGTGGTGGCAATTTTAATTGCAGCAGGCATCATTAAAAAGCCTGTATATGTAGCTACAATGTGTTTATTCGCTGAGCAAAATTTTAATTTTTAACACAGTTTCACTTATGCTTTAATCATTCTCTTGTTCCTTTTAGATGTGCCCCCTGCAGAACAAGAAAAGCTGTTTGTTCAGAAACTGCGCCAATGCTGCGTTCTTTTTGACTTTGTTTCTGATCCTCTAAGTGACCTGAAATGGAAGGAAGTGAAACGAGCTGCACTAAGTGAGATGGTAGAATACATCACACACAATCGCAATGTGATCACAGAACCTATTTATCCTGAGGTAGTTCACATGGTAAGTGGTACAGTTGCATTTTATGTACAATAATAACTTAGCGTTGTTGACTGTGCCAAAAACAATTTTGGCAGATGTTTGTGTTTTTTTTTTTGGCTACTTCAACCATCGAATTGGCTACTTCGACCTTCAACTACGACTTTGAATCGAACGATTCAAACTAAAAATCATTTGACTATTCGACCATTCGATAGTCGAAGTACTGTTTTTTTTAAAAAAACTTCGACCACCTACTTCGCCACCTAAAACCTACCGAGCACCAATGTTAGCCTATGGGGAAGGTCCCCATAGGCTTTCGAACAAATTTCTGAAAATCGTTTGATCGATGGATTAAAATCCTTCGAATCCTTTATTTTGCTTCTATGGTATTGAAACATGCAAAATTAGCTTGACTTAATAGTAATTTTATATATTATTATTATATAAGCACTTCTTTTACAACTACATTTTAGTGATGTGCGGGCCGACCCAGGACCCGTGGGTTGGGCTGGCTACCACAAAAAAAATCTTTGGGTCATTGGGAGCCTTACGCTGCTGGCTTCCAACCTGTCAATTCATAGACTCGCGTCCCGCCCCCCTCTAGGATCGCTACTGCGTAACACTAGTTAGGAATAAATCATTGTGAGTTAAATGCTAACATTGTTTTGATTTTTTTTTTTTTTTTTTTTTTTAGTTTGCTGTGAATATGTTTCGAACATTACCACCATCCTCCAATCCAACAGGGGCAGAATTTGATCCAGAAGAAGACGAACCAACGTTAGAAGCAGCATGGCCTCACCTGCAGGTACAGTATTATATTCAGTAACATGTTTCAGAGCAGTGTAAAATGCTGAATATGATGAAAATGGGGGAGGGGGGGAAATATATATATATATATATATATATATATATATATATATATATATATATATATATATATATATATATATATATATATATATATATATATATATATATATATATATATATAGGCACAAAGACCTTGACATCTCCCGTAGACTGGCACTTTTAGCCTCTATAATGCTGTACTGGGTTTTTTTGTTCTGTTTTATTTAAATAAAAACAATGGTATGTAGAGGGTGTTTTTGCACTGTGCTGAAAAACACAGTTGATCAAATTCTGTGCCATGAGACTTAGACTGATGGCTCTTCTCAACCTGAAGCATATGCCATAAACTGCTCTTGTGTCTACCATTCACTTGCCCTAGGGCATTTTTTGGACTGAATAGTGCCTCAACAGAAAGTTTCAGGCATTTGCCATTGAAGTGAACAGGAACCTCCCCAGTTGTTTTATGCTGCTTTATGCCAAAATACACTGGGATTTGCCATAGTAATATAGTACTGGATAGGGATGCACCGAATCCACTATTTTGGATTCGGGCGAACCCCCGAATCCTTTGTGAAAGATTCGGCCGAATACCGAACCGAATCCGAACCCTAATTTGCATATGCAAATTAGGTGCGGGAAGGGGAAAAAACATTTTACTTGTTTTGTGACAAAGTTGCGCGATTTACCTCCCCACCCCTAATTTGCATATGCAAATTAGGATTTGGATTCGGTTCGGCTGGGCCGAAGGATTCGGCCGAATCCTGCTGAAAAAGGCCGAATCCCGAACCGAATCCTGGATTCGGTGCATCCCTAGTACTGGATAAAAACCTTTCTTTGAGTAGAATATTTTTGCAGCAGCTGTATTATTTTGAAGTGTCTGTATAGATGTTAAACTCTAAATATATATGTAAAAATGATTTACTGGTCCTTTAAATAACCTTTTGTTATCTGCTATGCTAAGTGGGTCCTGTATAAACTAGGGATGCACCGAATCCACTATTTTGGATTCGGCCGAACCCCCGAATCCTTCACAAAAGATTCGGCCAAATACCGAACCGAATCCGAACCCTAATTTGCATATGTAAATTAGGGGTGGGAAGGGGAAAACATTTTTTACTTCCTTGTTTTGTGACAAAATGTCACGCAATTTCCCTCCCCGCCCCTAATTTGCATATGCAAATTAGGATTCGGTTCGGCCAGGCAGAAGGATTCGGCCGAATCCGAATCCTTCTGAAAAAGGCCGAATCCTGGATTCGGTGCATCCCTAGTATAAACACAATCACTGACCCATATCAGCTGATTTTAGGAATGCACACCACTGTCTGCTGACAACAGGACTGCATGGGTGCTTGACCAGTCGTTAAAGAGTATGCAAGTTATACTTTCCAGAAAAGAAACACATACTCTTATTTGTGCTTGCTGTTTGACAGTGGCTTATGGATTGGCTGACATAATGATAATGAATAATAATGTTATTTACTCTTTTCAGCTTTTTCAAATGTCTTACTTCTAGATCTTCTAGATCTTGGTTTCAAGCTGATTCTTCTGTTACTGACCATAATCTTTTCTGTCATATTTGTATATGCTTGCTGTACCAGACAGGGTATGCAATCATGCTCCATATTAGGATTCATCTTTACATGAAAATATCTGCTTGTTTGCTAAACAAGCTTATCCTATTCACATTTGACAAGCCACTTGCTGTGTCAAATCAGGCCAATAATAGGGTTGTGAAATGGGCCTTTGCAGGCCGTTTGGGAGATGAGTGCATGATTGGGCTGATGGTGGTTCTTGCTGAAATATTTAAACCTGCCTTTTTGTTACATGGCCAATCAACTTGGCCAAATATATTAGTTTGCCACACCAATTTGCTGCCATACATACTACTTATACTGGAAAAGTATTATTTTCATGATTTGTTTTTGAAGACTTTATTTGAAACAGTGTATGGATTGCTTTACGTGCTAGATTTTTATAGAGACCCGCAGTGTTCAGGGGTACAGTTTCAAATATTATGTAATCATGTCAGAAATTTTATTAACTTTTTGTTTTTGCTTTTCAGCTTGTTTATGAATTTTTCCTCCGGTTTTTGGAGTCTCCAGATTTTCAACCAAATGTAGCAAAGAAATACATTGATCAGAAATTTGTGCTACAGGTAAAGAAGTCCTATTTTGCCCACGTATCTAGAGCAGCATTTTGTAATCTTTATATATTTATTGTAATTTTTTTTTTTTTTATATATAGCTGCTGGAACTCTTTGACAGTGAAGATCCAAGAGAGAGAGATTTTCTAAAAACAACACTTCACAGAATCTATGGGAAATTTTTAGGCCTCCGAGCTTATATAAGGAAACAGATCAATAATATATTTTATAGGTATGTTTAGTCAACTTAATTGCATTTTTTCCATTGTTATTCCACAGCAAACCCCATTTTTGTACCAAACTGAGTGCTGAGCCTGACATAAGCACTGCTCATACAATGCATACCCACATAATATAGGATTGTGCCACAATTTTACGTAAATAAACTACAATCATAAAATATTGTTTCCAGTTATGTATTGGAAAACCACTGTACCAGTAATCTAAGGAACTAGATGTATATGAATAGAAAGATGTTTTAAAAAAAATACATTTTTTTCCAGCAAATATTATATATCTGCAAGATTAAAAAGACCTAAGAAGGAGAATAACACAATTTTTCAAAGCATTGTGGGTATCTAATTTTTCAAAGTGTAGGGGTATCTAATGGTAGTATAGTTGGTAAAACAGAAAATATAATTTAAAGTTGCCTATAAGTCATGTTGAGTCTCTCTGGTTTTTGTAAGTAAATGTTACTTAAAGTTCATAAACCTGATGGTTTTATCAACCTGACTGTCCCTTCTCAACCTGTCAAAGTTTCTAATGTTAACAGACTACTGCTGTATAAATATGGCAGCCCCTTCATAGAGGAACATGGGGGGTCAGATAGGTACTGTAAAAGCATTGGGCAAATACTGTTACAGCAAAATTATAAATAGCATGCCACGATTATGTTATGATAGATGTAAATAAAGGTTTTATTTCTGTTGTCAGTACCTCTTTAAGTGTGCCTCCCTCAGCTGTGGAAGTGAGGTCACACGTGCATGTGTGTTACATCACTTCCACCACACAATGTGCACCATACCCCCCCCCCCCCAGTTGGTCTGATGGATTTTCACTTCAACAATGGCTGGGGGGGGTTATTTCACAAAAAAATTGAATCTGTTATATGAGCCCCCCAAAAGCTGCCACCCTGGGCACAGGCCCTCTGGTGCCTATTCATAAATATGCCCCTGGAGCTGACCCCGGTGGTTAGTGTGATTGCAAATGTATAATACCACCAAGAGGCAGGCATAAGATGGACCTCTCTAGGGGGTCATGATTGGTCATAATTGTTTCACTTGGGAAATTGTTCAGCACCTCTGTACAGCAAACAAAATATTTTGCTAAAAGTAGTGTATTGTCCTCTTTAATTTGTGACTACCACACATCAGTTTATAATTATACTGTGCAGAACAATCTGTATTCACATTACATTTGAAATATGCACACAAAAATAGCATTACTGTCTTAAAGAGTGAGACTTGTGTGTTTTATTAGTTCAGTATTGTCACCATTGGGCTATGGAAGTACAAGTATTAAATAGAAAATTGTGGCTGTTCGCACAATCCTTAGACTGGACACTTTTTTGTTTTTAATTTTTCCAACCTTTTTCCTGTTTTTAGGTTTATTTATGAAACAGAACACCATAATGGCATAGCAGAGCTATTGGAAATCCTTGGAAGGTAAGGATGACGTGAGTTTTTAATCCAGTTCATTTTGTTCTCCTCTTTTATATAATAAAAGCTAACTAATAAATTACTGTCAAACATAAATACAACTGCATACAGACTTCAATCACCTTAAAGGGGTTGTTCACCTTTAAATTAATGTTTAGTATTATGTATAGAACAATATTTGAGGCAATTTGCAATTGGTTTTAATTTTTATTTAGCTTGTTATTCAGCAGCTCTCCAGTTTGCAATTTCAGCAATCTTGTTGCTAAGATCCAAAATACCCTAGCAACTATACATTGATTTAAATAAGAGACTGGAATATGAATAGGAGATGGTCTGAAAAAAATATGAGATTAAAAGTAGCAATAAAAATGCATTTGAAGCCTTACAGAGCATATGTTTTTTAGATGGGTTCAGTGACCCCCATTTGAAAGCTGGAAAGAGTCAGAACGAGAAGTGAAATAAATAAAAAACAATAAAAATAAACATACTAAAAGTTCACTGAAAGGTGAAACACCCCTTTAATGAAGTTGAAAACTTGAATACCTCGAACTAATTGCGTTTACAACCTCTAAAAGCTTGAATCATTAGTCAAGAGATGTTTTGTGCCATAGTTATACCCTGGAACAGTAGTGCCCAAAAGTAGATTCTGTATTAACTGAAATTTAGCAACAGCAGTGCTCCTTCCTCAAATCCAACAGTTTACTCATCTTAGGGCTTACAAATTATTTAGAGCTTCAGCACTTCTACAAAAATATAGTGGCACTATAATTGTGTCTAAAAAATGCATTTGAGGTGACATATTTTAATATAGATAGTTTTGCAAAAAGTAGTTTCCCATGTCGGTAAAATGTAAATGTGATTGTGGTGAAACCCTGTGCACAGCCTATTTTAGTGTATATCTATTATGTCTTTCAGTATAATCAATGGATTTGCATTACCGTTGAAAGAAGAGCACAAAATTTTCTTACTAAAGGTGTTATTACCTTTACACAAAGTGAAGTCACTCAGTGTCTACCACCCACAGGTAACAAATTCCCTGAAATGCATTTATACGTTTTCTTCACTATGTAGTGGTGTAAATTGGAAAATCATTATTAAATATAATAAACATAGAATTAAAAAAAAATTGCTTTAGAATGGTTCCAGAGTTAAGGTATGATTTTTTTTTTTTTAAATTTAATGAAGCAAGCAAATAGAGCTATGTGTTAACTGTTTATGGTCTTAAAGGGACACTGTCATGGGAAAACATGTTTTTTTTTCAAAATTCATCAGTTAATATTGCTGCTCCAGTAGACTTCTATACTGCAATTTGTTTTTCAAAAAGCAAACAAATTTTTTTATATTTAATTTTGCAATCTGATATGGGCTAGACATAGTGTCCGTTTCACAGGAGCCCCTATTTATGTGACTTGTGCTCTAATAAACGCTTTACTGCTGCACTGCAAGTTGGAGTGATATTGTGCCCCCCCCCCGAAGCCCATCAGCAGAACAATGGGAAGGTAACCAGATAACAGTACTCAATAGTAAAAATCCATGTCCCACTGTGACTCATTCAGTTACATTGAGTAGGAGAAATAATAGCCTTCTGAAAGCATGTTCATCCTAAAGTGCTGGCTCTTTTTAAAAGCACATGACCACCCAAAATTACCTGAGATGGCTGTCTACACAGCAATATTACAATTAATATACATATATTGGGATTGAATTATTTGCAGTATAAACCGTGTAATTTAGAAATAAAAACGACACCGTAAAAGAATCCCTTTAATCTACAGGAAACTCAGGTAATGTTCTCTCTAAGTCAGGCCCCAGTGCATGTAACAAATTTTGTTGCGCTCAAGGAGTTTAATGTTAACACTTAAGGGAATGGTTTGTTTTAGAAAATGCCGCTTTGCTGTTGCTACTGCCAAAAATAAGTATTTAACAAAAATGATTTTTTTTTTCTTTTAAATGTATTTATTTTTCAAGAGTGGGTGTTTCTGTAACCCAATTGAAAATCTGCTTGTTGACCTTGTGCTTTGCTACATTTCCTGCCTTTTGTTCCAGTAACATCTAAGGCAGCAAATGCTTCTTTCTCTGCCGTCTTAAGGGGGACACAGGGAACGGTTGGGTAAAGCTCCATCCTCTAGGAGGCAGGACGCTTGAAGTAATTAAGTAGCCCCCTACGAGGCGAATCCCACGGGGTAATTTCCTAGCCTATCGACCACCCAGACGCCTAACTGTGGTAGTTGGCTAGTGCAGAAGGTCTGGCCAGTGTGAAGGGGTAAGTGGTATCTCCTTAGTAATACAGCTGTATTCCAGTATCTCTGTGACCACCAGCCACCCCTCACCCTTCCGACCAGCCTAGGATCCCCCCCCCCCCGTGACCATTGTGACTGGCTTGTTAGTGCTCACAGTCCTCCCTGAGCCCTTCGCCTCTAAGCACCTGTTCCAAATGAGAGCACAATGCTTATTTTCGGCAGGCTACTGTGGGGGGGAGAGCACAGCAAATAGGCACATCGACTGCCGTAGACAGGGAATCCATAGGCCAGGATAATAAAAAGTCAAACTTTATTCAAAAAATTGTGGCATAAAAACATATAGCACACAAATGTGAATTGCAGGCAGGGTGAGAGCATGGCTTGACGCGTTTCGTGACTCAAAACTGGTCACTTCCTCAAGAAGCCAATGCGCCTTCTGCCAAAGCCCATATATATGTAGCTTCCCCCCTACTGTTCAGTTAAGGAATTGATGTAGAATAAAATAACCAATAACATGTTCATAGGAAGGAGGTATACAGTTAAAAGCTACATAAAAAAGTACTTAAAAACACAGTCACTACTATCGCTCATATCAAGTATGTTAATGAATATGTTGAATACAAGGGCCTTTCACATTGAAATTGTGCTGTATTCATAGGGGTAGGTAAATAGTCTAGAAACTTAAAGAAATATATAAATAGACATAAATATATATAATAAAGGCCTTAGATATACAATGGTTGCTAGTGTGTACTGTTATTTAGTATGGCATGGCATAACACAGTATGGAAAGAGATAACAATAGCGTGGAGGTGTGTTGTCCAAAAATCAAAAAAAAAAATCAAAAAAATCAAAAAATCAAAAAAATCAAACCAATATATAAATTATTAGTTAATGATGAAAACAATTATAATAATTGATAAGACAGCACACCTCTACACATATTCTGAGTATAATCTCAAAAAGAATCTCTAAAAGAAGAGAGGAGACACCTATAAGGGAGAAAGCTAATGATAAATTTAATCTACAAAAAGGCTCACTTCCCACTCCCTATTCAGTCCATTGGGCGTGATCGTATCAAGGGTATAAATCCAAAAGGCCTCTCTCTTGAGAAGTAATTTTTCCATATCTCCCTTTCTGACACCTGGACTTACTAGATCAATGATTTGAAATGAAATGCATAAATTGCCATCATGTTTCTCCAATAAGTGCTTTGCAACTGCTGAATTCCTATCGTTTTTGAAAACACATCGAACATGCTCAGAAATTCGCTTCCTAACCGGTCTAATGGTCTTGCCAACATATTGTGCACCACATCTACAGGTGATCAAGTAAATTACAAATTTGGTGCCACAATTGGCAAAAAAATTGATTTTGTAAGGCCGAGTGCCTATCCTGGGGGGAGGGTCTGACTGCCTTGTGTGTTCCAAGGGCCATCTTTGGCATATACCCACGATTCTGGTAATGTGTCACAGAGAGCTCCCGTGCACATAGGCAGTACACAGGTCCTGGCTGTCCCTCAGACTCCTACGCTCATGGCAGAAGGTAGGTCAGGGGGGTTATTCACCTGGCCGGGGGGGAAAAGCCCCCACAGAAATTTCAGGGGGAGCCTCTGTGCAGATCTTGCGCCATGGGGCATGGGGCAGCACATAACTCTGCCCTTCAGACTGAAAACCAAGAGGAGAACACAACACAAGGCACTTCTCAAGATTCTGTCAGCGCAGCCTCCACCTCCTCTCTGGGCAGTCCGGCTATCACAATCTTTGGATCCCTAGATAACTTAGGAAAGGCCTTTGCTAAGCTACACCACAAAACTAGTGGTAAGCACAAACGCCTAGATAATGAAAAAGGGGATTCTGTTGCCCATGCACAGTCTGAGGACTCTTCCCCGGAGCAAATCTCGTCCCACTAAGAAGGCGAACTTCCCTCATCTGACGTGTCATCTGCAGATAAAGAAGAGGAACAGTGTGAGGGCAGAGACAAAGGCAGCCTTCACTATGTGGACAGCATTATATAAGGGGTGCTTGAGGTTCTTAATGTTTCACAAAAACCAAGGCAGCATAAGACTACAGTCTGTTTCCCAGAGCGTAAACAACTTCTTGGAATTATTCAGGATGAAGGGGATTCACCTGAAATTCACCTGAATAGAAGTTTCAAGCGACAAAGAAATTCACTAGGTCTTATCCCTTCCCTAAAGAGCTGGTTGATAAAGGGTCAAACCCACCAGTGGTAGATGCACTGGTGTCCAGACTCTCCAAGTCTACCACACTGCCAGTCACCGACTCAGCAGCTTTTAAAGACCCTTCAGACAGACAGCTAGAGGGTTTTTTAAGAGCTCTCTACTCCTCTACAGGATAGACACTGCATCCTTGTCTGGCTTCCACATGGGTCTTTAGAGCCATCCAGGCATGGTCCAGATCACTCATCAATGACATCCAGGAGGCTGTTTCCAGGGAGGAGCTATTGTCGACTGCACAAGCAGAGGCAGCCAGCTATCTCTGTGACACCACTCTAGACACCTCACAGCTCACCTCACGCACATTGGCACTCTCGCTGCATGCCGAACGATGTGGCTTAAAAATTGGTCAGTGGATCTTAGCTCTAAGAAGTCTCTAACCTCTCTCCCATTCAAGGGCCAATGGCTATTTGGAGAAGAACTTGAAAAAACTATTTCCCAAGCAACAGGAGGGAAAAGCACCTTTCTCCCACCGACCAGAAGGAGGGCTTCCTCAGCCAAAAGACGGGATAAATTTTTTTGTGGCCGGTTCACTTGGCAGAGCGGCCCTCCACACCCATCTCATTTCCACTCCAAGGCCAACGACAAGACTCGCCCCCCCCCAACAAGCCATCAATGGACAAGCCTGCGTCTGCCTGACGAGGCACTCCCTCCAGAATTGTCAGAACAGATCAGAGGAAAATTTCTACAAGGAATGGATTTGTTTCTCTTCAAATGCCTGGGTCAAGGAAATAGTTTTCGGGGGGATACCACCTGGACTTGGCAGCAATACCACCCAGGAGGTTTAGTATATATGTCCAGGGTGCCCTCCAGTGCCACAAAACAAAAGCCCTTTCTAGAATGCATAGAAAGGTTGGAGATATCCAGAGTGATCACACCAGTTCCACTGAAAGAAAGATTCTCCGGCCTAAACATCAACGACGCCTATCTCCATGTTCCAGTATGGCCGCCTCACCATTGTTACCTTCGACTTTGCTTTCAAGAACAAGCATTACCAATTTGTGGTACTACCGTACAGGCTCTCATCTGCCCCCACCAAACTAATGGCGGTAACAGCAGTGACCTTGAGCAGGCAGGGAATATCTGTGATACCCTACCTAGACGATCTCCTTCTGAAAGCCATATCAGAACAGAAGGATCTTCACAAGGCAGTTTCACTCCTACAGAACTTTGGGTGGACCATCAACTGGTCAAAATCCAACCTGCTTCCAATCCATCAAATGAAATTCCTAGGCCTAGACTTCAACACGCTTACACACACTGTAAACCTTCAGCCAGACAAGCAGACCGGAATCTGGTTCAGTCCCTACTGTACAGTCGAATGACAACAGTGCACATGGCAATGCAGATACTGGGAACCATAGTGTCTGCCATCGAGGCAGTCCCATTTGCACAGATCCATCTATGTCCCCTTCAAGCCAGTATCCTGTCTACTTGGAAAGGGTTGGCACAAGGGAGGCACTCCAGTGGTGGCTGAACCAAGACAACTTAGCAGTCATGGGCAACCCCACAGTTTCCAATATATATGGATTACCTGGTGTTCCTCGTGGCCATTTCTTCCACCAGAAGAGTATCCAAACTCAGTGCCTTGTCATGCGAGTCTCCATAGCAAGAAACGCAGACTACACAATTTTAACGTAGTCTAAGCACTACGATAGTACTTCACAGTCCTTGTTTGTCCTCCCATCCGGACCTCGTAGAGGACAAGCAGCTTCAAAGACATCCATTTTTTGCTGGATCAGAGAGACAATTGAAAAAGCCAAAGGGGATTCAAGCCCACGCCACTAGAGTGATGGGAGCATGCTGGGCATGGCAGAACTCTGCCTCCTTGGAGCAGATCTGCAGGGCGGCTACCTGGTCATCTGTTCACACTTTTACCAAATTGTACAAAATTGATACATTTTCTTCCATTGAGGCTTCCATCGGAAGTAAGGTGTTGCAATCAGTACTGAAATAAATTTGTAGCACCAGTCTAAGCTCGCACCGCACCCACCCTGCTTTTTGGGACTGCTTTGGTAAGTCCCCATGGTTCCCTGTGTCCCCCTGAGACGACAGAGAAAACAGGATTTTTGTTACTCACTGTTAAATCTGTTTCTCTGTAGTCGGAAGTGGGACAGAGCACTTTCCGCCAAGTGACGAACTATTGACCATTTTTGGTTGCTACTAAATAAGTTACCTGGTTTACCAGTAATACTTGTTTTTAAGGTTCAAGCTATTGGGTTTCCGTTAGCAGCTTTGGAACAAACTGAATTTGAAAGTAAAGTGTGTGGTGTTAAGCCTGAACTGGCACGCCCCTTAATTATTTCAAGTGTCCTGCCTCCTGGAGGATGGAGTTTAACCCCATCGTTCCCTGTGTCCCCCTTTCGACTACAGAGAAACAGATTTAACGTTGCACATGCCATTTTCCTCATTTGCATATTAATTGTATTGCCAGCCAATATGATTTATGCTATTGAGTTAGGAGCCAGAGCATGCTTTGTAAAAGATTGTGCTGCGCTAACTCTTTCTGAAACATTGGTTTCAAAAGTGATTGCCTCTTAGGCTGGGTAAGCTGAAAATATAGAATTGTTGTGAATCACTACTTTAATGCAGTACTTATTTGATCCATCCCATTTCTGTGACTGCATAGTTTTTTGATTTGTTTTTTCAGAAGCATGCAGTTTTTTTTTTGCACACAGCCAAAAAGAAATTAGAGGGAACATTCATACTAGTAGAATTTACTCGTAATGGATACTAATGTGGGAGTTTGAGTGTAGCTTGCCTTTTTTGCTCTAAAGGTGGCCATACACTGAGAGATCCACTCGTTTGGCAATGTCGCCAAACGAGTGGATCTCCCTCCGATATGCCCACCTTGAGGTGGGCAATATCGGGCCGATCCGATCGTGGGCCCTAGGGCCCAACGATCGGATCCTAACGAGGCCTTAACGGGCGGTCGGATCGCGGGACCGCATCAACGAATAGATGCGGCCGCGATCCAACGGGATTTTCTGTCCCATCCAATCGAGATCTGGCCGACTTTCTGCCAGATCTCGACCGGTGAAGCCCGTCGGGGGGCCCCATACACGGGCCAATAAGCTGCCGACACGGTCTGTCGGCAGCTTTTATCGGCCCGTGTATGGCCACCTTAAGACTAGTTGGGGGATAGTTCTTATAGCCCTGGCAGACTGGGAGATTTGTCGGCTGCAGTAAATCTGCGCTACCATGGGCATCAAATCTCCCGAAAATGCCTCTCCATTGCCTAACCCATTACTCGCTTTGATCAGGCTTAATCATAGGAAAATGCAAACGGAGGTTATGGGAAGAACATTTTAGGAGAATTGTCTCCAACAGTGGAGCAGTTTTACAGTTGGCGTGACAAATCACACTGTGTACCATTGTACTTACACAATATGGTCATTATAATAACTTTGTTGACAACATGATGTTTAGTGAAGCTGTTACATATGTGTATTATATGTTGAGATTATATTTACGTATTGGACAGTAGTGCATGACAGGCTGCTACTACTATTTCTCTCTAATCTGTCTGAAGGTTTTACAGTCACTTATCTAAAATGATATTGGCTAAAATAAACTGATGAGTCTTTCTTTTCAACAATGAACACTTAATTTTTTTTTTTTTTCCTTTTAGCTGGCATATTGCGTAGTACAGTTTTTAGAAAAAGACAGCACCCTGACTGAACCAGTAAGTTGTGTTTTTCTAGTTTTTAGTTTTTTAGTTTCTTTTTTTAAAGTTTGATGTTGTGTTGGACATAACTCATGATTATCTGGTGATCGTGTGAAGTGCCAAAAACACCATAATTTCTGTTATTTATAGTTCAAAGGCAATGTCTGATGATTTGTTGCAGGGTATTGGGGGTTTATTTGACTAAGAAAAAAAAAAACCTCCTATACTTGCTGTTTTTGCAGAATTATGAACAAAGCACAAGTCCTAGAGGTTTAATTATAGGTTCTTTATTTTATATAGGATTGTATCAAAATATTAATGTTACCCCACTTCGGAGAGGACTGAAATCTAAAGTGCCATCCCAAACATTAATAATCACTGCCTAAAACACACCCCATGTGGTTAAACCCAACTTCCCAAAAAGATCAGTCATTGACTCCAAATGAAAGTAACTACTTTCCCATTGCTTGAAGACAAATACATTTCCATTTTTTCTCTTTTTTTTTCAGGTTAGGTGTGCCCTTAGTGCTCAGTTTGCCTACCCTGTAATTTAAACAACCTGAAAGAAGAATTTAGGACCTTGCACACTCATCTACATTGCTTAGGTCTCCTCTTTTGTTTATTAGTCATTCAGACAAAATCTGCCCTTCCTAAGCTGCATGGAAAATGGGCAAGACATGTGACCACCCTAGCACCTAATGTCTGAAACCTTTTGAAACCAGTCAATAATTCATTAATAAGGGGCCGATTTATCAAAGATTGTGACCAGCCAAAACTTCAAAATCATGCTTGTGGGGGAAAAAAATAAATCAAGCCAACGCAACCTGCAAGATGCCAAGAAGTGTATCTTCATAATTTTGGCACGCGAATAATCACCTTTTTTATTGAAAATGCTAAAATGACAATGAAAATCCAAGGAAATACTGAGCTTTCCTAAATTACCATGCATTTTCAGCTAATTTAACACAATTGTGAATGACCCATTAGTGTTTTTATTTTTCATAAGAGATGTGTAAAATCTTGAAAAAAGGCACAACTGCATGAATTTTGACAAACCTGACACTAAATGTCAAGCATACTATGATCGGATAAAGATTACCATAACTCCATAGAATCTGTTTAAACCCAGGCAAGTTGCATATATGTTCAGTATAAAATACAACTGGGTAAAAATATAGGTTGTGCAAAATAAAATAAAAAAATTCAATATAGTTAGTGAGTGACTGGATGTGTAACATAATAGCCAGAATGCTACTTCCTGCTTTGCAGCTACTTCCTGCTTTCCACTGATTGGTTACCAGGCAATAACCAATCAGTGATAATCAGCCTATTCATTTACCCATTTTTTTTTATTTATACTGTTCCTTTAACCCAACATGTACTGATGTAATGTAAGACCAGATGGATAAATGTACATGAACTAGATGGATAAACATACATGGACCAGATGGGTAAATGTGCATTTACGTGACTAAGCAAATTACAGTTATACCCCACTCTTTGAGGTGATAACTGCACATTCCATCCCACACCTTCACTTATTCTCGTCTCCCTACTCCAATCCCTACTTATTTTACTGTCTGCAATAAAGAAAAAAACACTGCTACTATTCATTTTAAAGTGTTGTTTTATTAACTAGGAGTTGGTGCTTGGCGAGGCCTGTTTGCTTGTACTGTTCTAAATATAGAAGCCTCTTGTGTCTTGTCAAGTTTAGTTTGGTGTTTGTGTTGTTACAAACCCAAATGAAAAAAAATGTTTGTAATGACTAAAGGTGCATACCACAAGCAGAAGTTTTCTAACAATTGTCACTATCACTGTCTGTTTTTTTTAAATCAACTTTCCTTCAGTCAAGATTCTAGTTTGCCCAGTGCCTTGTATTATTCTCCTTCTGTGCAGGTCTTTTAAAGGGTACCTATCTCATCAAACTATTTCCTCCAGTGGAGGTGCAGACTATAATAAAGTCTGCACATAATAAAACGATTTCTTCAAGAAATAATTCTTAAAGAACAAGTTTGATGTGATAGATGCCCTATAACTGCAGAATAGGCATTGTGGTTGAAGTCTTTGTTGGAGGAGAACTGACTACCAGAACAATGTTACAATGATTCATATAATAGCTAGTCAGGGAAATGAATAGAGAGACAAATGTTTAATTACAAATAACTGCTGAAAATTTTTAGTTAATGTTTCACAGAAAAGTTGTTTAGAATTACATTTTACATGAGATTTAAGATGCATCTTCCAGAGCCTTCCATAATATTTATAATATATCCTTGGATAAATAATTGTGATGGAGAAGTCTGTAATATACAAAGCTACATAAGCACTGGCACACTGCTGCCAACATATTTATGTCCAACATATTTATGTTCTCTTATCAAATATTATTTTGCAGGTTAATCATGCACCTTGAATTTTCTATCCTTTCATAGGTGGTTATGGCGTTACTTAAATATTGGCCGAAAACCCACAGTCCAAAGGAAGTCATGTTTTTAAATGAGCTGGAAGAAATTTTAGATGTGATAGAGCCTTCAGAGTTTGTAAAAGTCATGGAGCCTCTTTTCCGGCAGCTAGCCAAGTGTGTTTCAAGTCCGCATTTTCAGGTATGATTTTCTAAATTACGTTTGAAAAGTACCTGTATGTTAAACTATTGTTATGATGGAAAGTGATTTTTTATACTATGAAAATTCTTTTTGGAATATACTGCTGTATATTTTTTTAATCCAGTAAAGCTAACAAATAACCTTTAGTGCACTTTGTTGCAGTAAACAAGACTAAACAGAACAAAAACAGAAAACAACGAAGTCTGGCATTTGAAGTAAAGTTATTTGATGGTCTGTTAAGGATGATGGTTCACAGGAATCTATGTAGCCCGATGCTAAATCGCATCCAACTTAGGCAATAAAATGTCTGAAAATAACTAGTCCTTGCTTCTTCTGCCTTGCCTATTTGTGTGAAGGATATTTAATTAATGGGCGCGCACTCACCTGCTTTTTAGAAGCTCTACACAACTCAAAAAATTAAGTTCATTCATAGTCATAAGTTCATTAAGTAAATTTCATGGTGAATTGCACTCGGTAGTAAACACTTTAATGAATTCCATTTTATTACTTAAAATCTCCCAAGTAAATCACTTGCACAAAATCAAGTCCATATAACAAGAAAGAATTCATTTTGACAAAATCACTCATATTTCATATCAAACAATTCTTTAAATATATTGCAAAACCCATTTCATTATTAAATAGCAATCAATATTAAATTCATATGTATTAACATTTACTGTTAAAAACATCAAGGAGGCTAAATATGGGCCCGCCCTTTATCTTGTGGGGTGGGTATCAAAAATAAATCTGCATAAGGACTTTTCCAGGAAAGAAGGGACCCCTTCCTTAAAAGTTGGCCCTTAAATAAATAGTGAACTCTCCAGTAGCACAATCTTTAAGCCAATCTCCATTCTGTGTAAAAGTTATAATTGCTGCATTAGAAGGTATGCGAACCACCAGTCTTTTCCGCATAAGAAGGGTAGGGCAGGTGCACTACTTATAATGTTGTTGCTGATAATCGCTGTCCAGTTTTATTGCATTGACTGAACCATCTCCCACAAGCTGCAATCTGGCTTCCTTGGGATTCATAAAACAGTCACAGCATACGTTATCACTCCATAAGTCATATAAGCACTCCGAAGACCGCCAACCAAACGATCCACCGCTTCCTTCTTCACCACTCCAGCCTCATTAATAGCCTTATGCCAGACCAGCATCTGCTCACAGCTGCCTCCACACCACCTTAATGAATGAATGATTGAATTAGTTGGGAGACTTAGAGTAATAAAAGTTACATAATTTTGAAGTGTTTACTACGGAGTGCGATTCATGAGGTGCTTTATGAAATCCACTATTTGTGTGAAGCCAAGCCTGGCTGAGCAGTTTAGATATTTCCAGTATTATAGCAAGGCAAAACCATTCAAGGAAATAAAATAGTAGTGGGCTTAGTTGTTAAAGATAAAAGATGCCATTCAGTGCTCAAATAGATTCAAAGGGAGTTGGTGGCCTGCCAAGAACATTAGAACCACCCATGAAAAAAGTGATTCATTTCACCAGGTCTGAAGTTGTCTAGATAGAAAAAGATTTAATCTTTTGTAAGATCATCTAATGGAAAATTACACTTTAGTCCAGGTAGGAATGCTGCATTATTAATAATAGTGACAATGGATATCTTGTAAGACTATACTGAGAATGTGTTTTATCCTTATCATTAGTATTGAAAAACATGGGGTTGTCTTTATATATAATTTGCACCCAAGGATGTTGTATTAAATGTAAATTAAGGTGGCTGTCTACACATTGCTTTGTGTTTACTTGATAATGACTTCTATGAGGGGCTAATCCTGGGTAAGATTTTACACCCTTCTATGTCTTTTGTTTATAGTTAGTCTGGTGCATTTTACATAGACGTTAAACCTTGCCATATAGAAGCTACATTCTGTTGTGATAGAGTTTATCTGAGTTGGTAGGTTGGAATAGATCTAATATTTGATGTATAAGATTAATGTTGATGGGTTTATTCTTCCATACCAACATAGAACTTCTGTAGCCAATTCTTGTGGTCTTTTAAGACCATGGTAAGGACTAAGAACGTACAATTAATTCTGTGTTTTGTTTATATTTTTAGGTTGCAGAGAGAGCATTGTATTACTGGAATAATGAGTATATTATGAGTTTAATCAGTGATAATGCAGCTAAGATTTTGCCCATTATGTTCCCATCCTTGTATCGGAATTCAAAGACACATTGGAACAAGTAAGAAAATGGTTATCCATTATTCATTTGATAGAGCCAGTTATTAAGTGTTTTAGTGGTATATTTATAATTTAAATGATGAACAAAGGATAAACTGCAATTTTAAGAATAAACTGCTCTTTTAGGCCAATGGCAAGTAGAGATGTAATAAAAATCTCATGTACCACAGCCCAGAAAGTATTCAAAGAATTATTAATGTATTGCTTTAGGCACATTGCACATATTGCATTATATGCTGTTTGCATTGACAGTACTGGAATCTCTGACATATACAAAGGAGATTTTGGGCAGAAAATTCAGACAGTGAATTCCAGTCTTGTCATTGTGCAGAGAGTAGACTGCTATTTATTGATTTCTCCTTAACCCCCAACCAAAAAGTAGCCTTTTACTAATAAAACAGTGTACAGTAGCAGAGAGTGGCGTGTGGCTCAATGTGTTCCATAAGCCTAAGGATGCCACCCTTTTTATTTCAGCTTTATTAAGTGAGAGGGAACTTTAGTCTCTATAACAAAAATAAAGCATATTCATAACTACTTCTGTTGGGTTCACAGACAGAAAGTGAAGATTACGTACCAAACTCACAGATGGCAAATTGTATCAGTCTGATAGTTCTAGAATTTGGGATGGATAAATGACATGCTATGATCCCCCTCCCATGCTTTTGCTGGTGACCCCATATACCACACAAATTTGGAACAATTTTACAGGTGTCCCATACCATTGATCTGCACGTTTTCCATGAAAATATACTTGTGAAAAGAACCTTTGGAAGTCAGAAAACAGCCTCCTATTAGTGTGCAACACAAAACATGGTATATATAGTTTGTAAACTTTTTGAAAGTATGCAGAGTTTTCAAATGCTCAGACTTCATCAATGTTGTGTGTCAATATAAATAGGGCATGGTTCAAGCAAACCTTTGAGGCCAACATTTGCCCCCTAATCAGGGCCCTAGAAAAAGTTACAGTTCTACAGAAGCAGTAATTTAAAATATTCTAGTAACTATGATGGAATTGTTGCAAATAAGTATTCATCCCAAATGATCCCCAAGTTGGGGGTCCGATGCCGTAATTTACCAAAGGTGCAAGCAGGTATGAACTGAGAATCAAAATAGGCCCTGGCATTTCACGTATACGGAAGCCCAAACAGTCCCCCACCAGTCCAATAAATAGAGACTGTCTATGGCAACTTGGCATTTGCCAGAACCCACAGATTGCTAGTCTTGGCCTGGGTGGAAGTACAGTAAACGCAAAGAAAAAGGCCTTTGAACACTAGTCTAAGAGTGGTCTTCGCTTAATGGGTAGTTGTAGATGCTATAAATGTCGCTATTTTATTTTTATTAGGTGGTTTTTGATTAGTCTTTTTTTTTTTTTTTTTGTTTAGGACAATTCATGGTTTGATATACAATGCTCTGAAACTTTTTATGGAGATGAACCAAAAATTATTTGATGACTGCACTCAGCAGTTTAAGGCAGAAAAACAGAAGTAAGTGAACTTTCAGAATTTGTGTGTATGTTTTATATATTGCCGGAACACTGCCATGGAAGTATATTTAGTGCTTCATATTGGTTGCTTACTATAACCAGGGTTCTTTTCCAGGATGTCTTTTAAGGTGCAAGTAACCTAACTTAACCTGAGCATATCTAATGTTTTCCATTTTTGTTAGGTGTTTAAATGTTAAGGACATATGTAGCTCAGTAGGGGACCATAGTAAATTTCCTACACAATCCAATTGAACTTACATGTACGTCATGTTTGTCTTTTTGACTGTATTTTATATAATTTTTTAAATTAAACAAGTTGCTTTCTGGCCAATTGAGATATTCAAACCGGATAAACAGCAGCACTGAACCAAAATGTTTTATTTTAGTATCTTAATGGGCTGTTCAGCTTCAAACACTTTTTTCAGTTCCTTTGGTTTCAGATTGTTCGGCAGAAATAGACGTTTCGTAATTACTTTCTATTATCTATTTGTGGCCGGTTTTCTTATATTGAAGTGTAAACTTTCATTTTTTACCTTCTAAAGCAGCTCTGGGAGGGGGGGTCGTCGACTCTTTAACTGTTGTAAACTGATACATATACTTGATACATTTCTTATCTTTGTCATTGCTGAGCAGACTCCCTGAGGCAGCTGTTAGAATTGATACAATAGTTGCTAATACTCCACAGATACTGCTAAGGGGCACACGGCGGAATTAGTCAAATGAGATTTTTAAAAGGGAGTTCTAAATAATAATCGCATGCATCAATCACAGGGGGAATTTGGGTCCTTTGTATGAAGCATATGTTATATCAACAAACACTCCCCAAGTAATTAAGAAGAGTGCAGACAATTAAGAACACATTCATACATAAATATATATATAGTCTGCATAATATGCTAAGTGTGCACCACTGTACACTTTGCTTTGGTTTTTGACCTATTTATGGGGATAATTTTTAGCCTGGTAAACATCAAGATTCTCTATTTTTGTGAGTTTGCCAGACAAGTGGATCTTTCCCCATTTGGCCACCCACCTGAAAGACCATGTCAGGCTGATCCATTGATTTGGCACCCCGGCAGACTTCTTGGGAAAAGAATGCATCAGTGGGCTGATGTGGTCCTCACCTGATGTGATTTTCTAACCACCACTGTAGATAGATCTTCAACATTCTTGTAGGTATCCTTAGGACGGGTAGTTGTTTAGGCCCCATACATGAGCGAATAAGCTGGTGACTCTTAAAGGGCTGGGTGGGCAGCCTTCGTTACTTATATATATATATATATATATATATATATATAGCACCAGACTTTACAATAATTAACAAACAGTGGTCTAAAAATGATGTAACAATTACTTATCACAAGAGCGAAATGTATTGAACCTGTTTATTGCATTTCACCAAGAAGTAAAGGATGGATATTGTTTTCTTTCTCTCTGCGATTTGGGGACCCATTCTTGCTGAATATTTATTAAGCTGGGCCCTTTAAGTACAGATTCTGTCATGGCATATATTCAGTAGTTGAACATTACCGGTCACAAAAAGAAATTCATTTAAATAAATTGTCAGGTAAGATATCCTTATTACTTTGTAGAAATATTTCTGTGACATCCAGGTCATGTTATATCTATAGTAATAAGTCAAATCAACTGGACTTGCTTTATTTCCTTTTTCCTTGACGTTTCACTAGTCATCCGACTAGCTTTCTCAAATGAAAGGAAAGTCCAGTTGATTTGACTTATTACTATAGATATTTGTAGAAATACACACGCACACACATCGATTCAGAAGGTTTTATCCTGCTGTTATCATAAAGCCCAAAGCTGAAATAAAGGCTTTTTAAACAAAAAGATTTACAGTCTGGTGCTGTTCCACAAACAAAGGTTTTTGTTGTGATATCAGTGGAAAGTGGCCACTGAAGAACGTGCACCAATTCTCTACAGGAAAGATAATCTGACTGCTTTTCCAAGATCCTGCTGTTATCATGCACATGCTCCTATGTACTGTTCTGTTATTTTTGAATTCACAAAAAAAAATTACTGAAATGTTGTAATTTTGTTCTGATGCAGGGAAAAACTAAAGCTGAAAGAACGAGAAGAAGCATGGGTTAAAATTGAAAATCTAGCCAAATCTAATGCCCAGGTGTGTATAAATACCAGTTAATATATAGTGTGGCCCCTGAATGGTGTTTCTTTGTTATAAATTAAAATATCACTAGCCCTAATTTTAGGAATCTGTGCCTTTTATTTAATAACTGTATCTTACAAGTGCTCATGGCTATCACCGTTTTAAATCCATTTGCCTTGTATTCTTTATACATTTTTACTTCATGACCACACGTTAACTGATCAAAAAGACCAGCCACTTCCATTGTTTCTTGCCCTTCCAATGCATGTCTTAATCTCAAACCTGCATAATGAAAGAAAATTTAAGCAACTCACCTATGCATTAACATTTATAGATGGTCTTAAATGAAAACTAAACTCACAGCGGTCATCTTCAGTGTTTCGGTAATCTTTAGTAAGTAAGTGTATTGGCACATGCACAGTTGGAGCATTATCCCGGTTTGTTACAACTGCGCATGTGCAGAAAGTGAAACAAATTACGGAAGCGCCGGAAGATGGTGCCCGTGAGCTCCGCCCCGTTGACTCTGCAACAAGGGGTAATTACCGGCTTATTTACTTATGTTAACACCTGTGCGGGGGATTATGGAGGGTAGCAAGGAGCTTTAGTTCTCCTTTAAGTAATATCTTTCTGTCTTGCTTCTGTACTGCTGGTTCTAACTATTGTAACTATAGCAGAAGCCAGCACTCATACAGCTTAGCCTCCGGTTCCCACAATGCTGTGTGTTATGTAGTGTACTGACATGTGACGAAGGATTTGGAGTTTTGGCAAGAGAGGAGCTGGCTTCTTCTCCAGCCAAGATGTAATGTGTATCAACAAGTTGCTTAGAAATACATTTTGTTTTATTGTGCAAAAATACTTTTTTATTTTTTTGACAAGGGAAGTAACAGAAGATCTAAGTTTTTTTTATAGAATTTTTTTTCTCTATTATGGATGACTATTTTAATACTTTGCATTTTAGTACCCTATATATACTGACACCTCTGCTCTGAACAGTCCTGTTGCAATGGAAACAGATGGGCCCTTACTTGAAGACGTACAGATGCTGAAAAAGACCGTAAAAGAAGAAGCTTCTCAGGTAATATTTCTTTTTTTTTTTTTTGTCTCTTTTATGTGACACTACCCCAGTGAGGTGGTCCTATGAAAAAATTTTTAGCCCCAACATTTGTAATTCCCAGATGATATGGAAATGCAACTTAAGGTGGCCATAAACTGAGAGATCCGCTCGTTTGGCAATGTCGCCAAATGAGTGGATATCTCCCCGATATGGGTGGGCAATATCGGGCTGATCCGATCGTGGGCCCTAGGGCCCAATGATTGGATCCTAACGATGGCTTACAGGCGTTCGGATCGCGGGACCGCATCAACGAACAGATGCGGCCGCGATCCGACAGGATTTTTAGTCCCGTCTGATCGACATCTGGCCGACTTTCTGCCAGATATCTATCTGGGAAGCCCGTCGGAGGGCCCCATACACGGGCCAATAAGCTGCCGACTCGGTCTGTCGCCAGCTTTTATCGGCCCATGTATGGCAACCTTTATACTCCTTGAAATCTGTTATGTATTCCCCAATGCTTCATACTGCATGCAATTGCTTTGAGCATTTTTGGTGGGAATGTGCAATGTTATAGCAACATAGCTCAAATACATTTAGGCCTTTTGTATTCTCACCAGACCATTCTGGATTTAACCATTATACCACTACTTTCTCATAAATCCCATCTTGTCCAAAAATCATTTTCCTGATTAAATAAAAAACAGGAAAAAGTTTATAGTCAAATACCCTTGGGATCATTTATGATCCAGCTCACTATTTTCTCTTGAAGGACAAGGAAACATACTGAAGGGTATAGCAATATGTTGGGCATTTCTAGTGACTGGAATGACCTTTTACCCTGGGCTGGTGCCCCTCTTCTCTTCTGCAATTTACTTTGCTGCGGAGCACAGAGGCAACATTTCTCCTCTGCTCCCATTTGTCCCTTGTGGTATCTTTGGACAAATAACTACTATACTGCACATGTTGACTATACCGCACAAGTTTATAGCTCAAGCCAATGCAAGCTACACCTGGAATCAGACATAAAATTGCAATCCCGCCCTCTTGCTTCATAGTACCCTGGTCTAATTGGTTTTTTATATAGGCAGAAAATAAGTCCAAACCAAAAAATTTTTTTCACTCCCTAAAGCAGGTGAAAACAGTTACCATCAGACTTCTTCAAATTACATTTTCATCAAACCAGTGCAGGATAGGAAAAATAGGAACAATATATAGAGGCATATTTATCAAATATCGAATTTCTAATTCAAGTGAATTTTTTTTTTGACTCTAATAAATTTGAATATATCTCGAAATTCAATTGGGAGGTTATTTCATAAAAAAAATTGAATATCTAAAACTCGAACGAATATTACTGACCCGAAAACTCAAATCGAATTTGACTAAACGCGAATATCAGGAAGGATATAAACATCTTCAATATGGTCCCTGGACCTCTCCCATCGAACTCAACAGGTTTTGTGTGGCAAATAGTCTAATTCTCATTTTTACAAGGGTCAAGGTTTCATAAATCTCGAAAATCAAATTAAAATTTAATCGAGTTTGGATTATTCACAATTTGTTTGAAAAAAAATTCCAAAATACGAATTTTTAATTCGACATTTAATAAATGAGTCCCTTAGTGTTAGTATTTTAAACCATAGCATTTTCACTCAAAGGCAATCACGCAGTAATAAACTTAGCTTGAACAAACAGCGTAAGATAAGTATTATTTTAAACATTAATCATAAAAACAATTGTGCACCTTGCAAGAACAGTGAGTAATACTTCCACAAATACACCAAAAAATTATAATGTTGAAGAACAAATTCAAGTGCAGTGCTCTCATTCTGCTTACAGACACATGCAGTAAAATTGTACCTCACAGGATGCTTCACAGGAGCAAAGAGTGATAGTTCGACATATACACTTCATTATTTTTTTTTAAAGATGATGTGTATCATCCTAATTCAGTGGTCCCCAACCAGTGGCTCGTGAGCAACATGTTGCTCACCAACCCCTTGGATGTTGCTACCAGTGGCCTCAAAGCAGATGATTATTTTTAAATTCCAGGCTTGGGGGCGAGGTTTGGTTGCATAAAAAACAAGGTTTATGGCCAAACCGAGCCTCCTGTAGACTGCCAGTGCACATAGAGCTACTAAATAGCCAATTATATCCTTTGCTCCCCAGTTCTTTTTACATTTGAATGTGGCTCAAGGGTAAAAAAGGTTGGGGATCCCTGGCCTAATTCCAAAGATTTGCCATTATTCTCCCTGAGGAAGGGAGGTGCCTTGCAAATGTATGTTTAACTTCCTTTGTCCTTTAAGACTCAGAAGGCATCTGAGCACTGTGCTTATATACTGGAAACTTACTTTCTCTTTAGGGCAGACATACACACTCCGATTCGGGGAGATTAGTTGCCAAGAGACAAATCTCCTCTTCTTCGGGGCGACTAATCTTTCCCGAACTGCCGCCTGCTAGAATGTAAATCAACTGCGGGATGGCAAGTGGTGCGTTTAGTTTTCTGAAGTCGGCTGAAGTTGCCTCACTAAACTTCGGGCGACTTTGGAAAACAAAGCACTTAGTGCCATCCAGTCTGCGATTTTGATTCTAGCTGGCCGGAGGCATTTTCGGAGAGATTAGTCAGATTATTGTCAGGCGACTAAATCTCCCCGAATCTGAACATATTAAAGCTTAATCAAAGTTAGCCCCCATTAAATCAGTTGTTTGTGCATTAAATTATAATGTTGTTTTAATTTACTTACCTTATTATCGTTGTTCATAGGCTCACAAAGATCTAAAGAAAGAACGGCCTCTTGTACGACGTAAATCAGAATTGCCTCAGGACATCTATACCATGAAAGCCTTGGAATCTCACTGCAGAGCTGATGAATTAATATCACATGACGGGCATTAGACTATGACAATTACATCTTACTTTGTGGATTCTTCTTTTTTTTTTCCCGGAAGCAGTTACACAGTAGAAAATTATTACTTTTTTTTGTGCCATACCAATCTGTTAAACAGTGAAAGCTTTCTTCGACCCAGTTCTGTAGGCAATAATTAAACACAGTGTACAGCTCAAGATTAGATGTTCAAACAATGGTGATATACCTGATTCTGTATGCAGAACATTGGGTTGAATTATATTAAGTAGCCACACAGCTGGCTGGAAACAGGAGTACCAATTGGAGATGTACATCAAGAAGTCTACCATAGCTCAAAGTAAAGCACTAATAGGATTTACAGCGAAATGACACCCATGCAAATGTCAAATCGGTGCTTAAAGAGATCTGCTTGTTAGTTTAACTACTAACCTTTATTTGGTCTCTCTTAAAGGAGTGTCTGGTATTCTTGCAGTTAGGGGAACAAAATAGGCTTTACTTGCATGTGCTATATAGAGTTCAATGGGCAATTTTTTGACAATCCCAAATAGGATTTTCTCAATTATGTATATTGTTTGCATTGAATGAGCTCATAAATTGTTGAAGTACTTTCTGTGTATTGAAAGCCATATTTTTGTCACATAGCAAAGTATTACCGTTCCATTACACTAGAAGTGCACTAAGATCGTGTATTGCCCTGGGGTTGGTCAAATAACTCTTAACAACAAACCTAAGTGTTCAAAAATCAGTTTTTCTTGAAATAAAATCCTGTTTCATTGCTGATGTTTTTGCTGAGCATTTGGGGTGTTGCCTGATTTTGGCCTTTCGCTAAGACATCAGTACTGCATAGCGGGTAATCATACCTTCAAGACCGGGACATACAAAAAGAATTATATGTTAAGTGCTGACAATATGCAAAAGATTAACCCTTTTGCTGCTAAATGCAGGCATCTCCACCAGCAAAAGGGTTATGTTTAAGTAACTGGCATGCAATCCACATTTTTTGTGTCTATTTTAAAAGAACACTTAGTCACACACTTGCAGGAAATATGTACATATTTCCATGTCATTTTCCCATATCCAGGGCTGTTCTATTTTCACCAAGGTTACATGCATGTTCTGCCCTTTTTGTTATAGGTAACAAACACCACAAAAGTGAGTGCTGTCATCCTTATCTCTATCTCTCAGGGTGGCCAGTATTAATGTTGTTATGGAAAGCAGTTTGGGAAGACAGACACTTGTTTGGCGTGTTCCCTTTTTAAATTGAATACAATAAAAGTATATTTTTGGTCAAAACTCTTAAAAAGTAATTTCAAATCGGATTAATCTAGCACTGTTGTTGCTAGATGCACTAAATATCTGTTTTTTTTGTTGTTGTTTTTATTAAACTGTAATTTAGTGTTCATGAAGTAAATGGAGGATCTGATATATTAGGTAGAATTAAAACCCTTAAGATGTTCCAAGATACCCATGTTGTGAGAATTCCTATTAAACTTGAAAACTAACGCTTTAACAATAATACAAAGAGGAGGCGACACCATATCTTTAAGGGACACTGGGTGCTTGTATATTGTGTATATATATCTATATATTTGGTATACCATTGTTTGAACTTCCATCTTTTGCTGTGTTTTTTTTTTCTCATGTTGGTTTTTTCCGTTTATCTTTTTTTTTCCATATATTGGCAGAAAGTTGCTAGAAAGACATATTCCTTTGTTTTTTACCTGACATTTAACTTGTTTATCAGTGTTTGGTTTATTGTCTAATGCTCAGCATATAAGAACATCTACTGTCTAGACTTTTACTGTTGCCCGTTATTTAAGATAAACATTCACCAATAAGAATCAAACCTCCACGTCCCTGCTTTGGAGTTCCATGTAAGGAACATGTTAGTTGTAATCTGTGGATCATTTTTAAGGACCGATTCTGCACTTGAAAGAAAAAAAAATATTTGGGGTGAACTCTTTAAAATACATATATGTTATCAGTAGATGCTTATCAGTAAGAAAAGTTTTGGGGATTTTGTACTGTGTCCTGTTATTACCTCTTGATTAAATACAGCAACACCACATTTCAGCTTTTTACCTGTAGTGTTCAATTTCTCATACAAGAGCCAGATTATAGTAAAACAATGTGATCCAAAAATGTCTACAAAGCCCTTGAATAGACTGGGGTCATACATCCCTTGAAAAGACACATCCAGGCAGTGGACAGCCCTGTATTAAAGTTTAATAAAACTTTGACCTAGCTACCGCTCCTGCAATATCCCCAGTAAAACCTCCAAGTAAATGGATTCCTGAAATCTATTGGTGATTGTTTATCTTTTTTTAAAAAAAAAATGAAATAATTCTCCATTTGTTAACTTCACAAGCTTTTCCAAGAATTTTACCTGTACATGAGGAATATTAACAGTAATATGATGAGTGTCTTTTAGTGTGGCTTTAGTATGGCTTCATTTTAATATTGTACATACATTGTACTTTGTTTTATGCTAATAACGTAATAAAACTTTAGACTTCATATTTTGGACAAACTGGCCCTGTGTACCCATTACAAATGCTAGGAAGGAAATAGCTGGAAGATGGCACCATAGTATTGTCATTTCCTATTGCCCCACCCCTACTTTCACAGACAAACATGCCTACATACCTAGCCTGGACAAAATGATTTTTCAGGTTAGCCTTAAAATCTAAGTTTGATTGCAATTTTGTAACCCTTTTTTTTTTTTTTTTCTTTTGCTATTTATCAAAGCACTTGCAAATTAACGTGCAACATCTTTCAAGATAACATGCTGTATAATATGGATTCAATAAAGAACGTGTGACTTTATTTGTTCAGTACAGGATAAACCTAATCATGAAGCAATATATTGTTGCAGTGTTCGTCTGGATTTAATCCAAAATACAGTGTAGCTTCTACTGCCAAACACCTCTTGAAAAACTATTCCAGGTGTTACAGAAACACTAGCAAACGTTTGGGAATTTTACCTAGTTCTCTTACTTTCGTGGCATGATTTCTAAAGATGTGTTTGCAGTAGTTTGTCATAGAAATGGAGGTTTCTTGGTAGACCAATAATGTCTTATCACCTATGTTGTACAATTATTATTTATGGACAATGCATAGCAGCTGTACACAAATTAATTTGTAAAGTCTGACTACAAAAGAGACGTGGCATTTAGCTTTGAAAATAAAAATGTAAATAATATGCTAGAATTAACATATTGTAAATGTATGTTGCTTTTGTTATAATGTCCATTGTGTCTACTACCAGAAGTTTTCCCCCATAACCAGATATTTTGTCTAATTTTTATTTTTAATCATCTGTTCCATGAGTATTTACTTTATTAGTTAGCTCTAACCTCACATCACTTTAGTATGTTTTATATTCTAAGCAATATGTTTTTACTGTTACTTTTTTGATTCACTACATTGAGCACCTACAGAATGAAGGTGCTGGACATTTTCATTTGCAGATTTTCTTCTTAGCACTTGGACACTACAAAATACGGTAAATACAATTTCTCGGGGAAAAAAAAAAAGATTACATTCTCTAGAATGTAACAATGATTGTTTTAAGTGCCTAAATAAGAGTTATTAAAAGATATGGGTAAGGAATAACTTCTACTGCTTCTGTATCCTTGTAACAGAGCAGGAGTGATGGGTGAGATGCCAGCTTTAAGCTCTATGACACACCAAGCATTGTGATTATTGCATTGGTCTTCACACCTAGAGTAGCGTTGTCTTCAAATGAATACAACATAGGCATTACATGTAGGATGCACAGTGTTAAATGTTACACAAGATGGCACAGTTCTCAAACTTAGAATTTTTAAATAGCATGCTTAATTAAGAATTTGGACCTAAATAGATTTCTTTATTTGGACTGTTTTATATACCTTTCACCTATATTCAGCTTCTTGTCAATGAAAAATCCAAGAGTTCATGGAGATAAGGTGGGCATTTCCAAAACTTGTATGCGAATCACAGGAAAGACCTTTCCCATACACTCCATTTTAATCATATACGCGATCCCAACTAAGATAATTAATACTTACTGGAGGCAAAACAATCCTATTGGGTTTAAATATTTTTTTAATTAGACTTAAAGTATGGAGATTGAAATTATGGAAATACACTATCTGTAAATTCCCAGGTCCCGAGTTTTCTGAATAACCGGTTCCATAATACTACTGATTTGGTAATAATGAGGACCCAACATATTCTAGTTTACTTTATAGTCAAATAGAATATCTGAGATACTGCTTACTATGACTGTTGCAGAATGCTAGCGTTTGCACCCTCTTCTTTCTTGTACATCACCATTAGTTGCCAGAATTTTAAATTCTTCTAGTTTAGCTAAAAACATCATAAACATTGTCTTTGGGGTCTTCTGAAACATTTGATGCCCAGTCTGCATAGGATTATCCAACTCTGGTATGTAGAGACACCAAAATGTTTTTTTATAGCTTTCACCAGGTACTGTACATTTTACTGTGCAGTACATTTATCATCGTGTATTTATAAAGTTCCAGCATATTCTGCAGCATTGTACAACAAATGGACGTATATATTTAATGTTCACAGTACACTGTAGCACACCACAACTTCAGGATCAGTGCTTCAAAAGTGATTTCATTGCTCCATTAATAGATGCATACAAGGTAACACTGGGCCCTTCCTCAAGCCTGAGTGACCCATAATACACAGTGTAATATAGTAAGGAGATTGGAGGGGTTATGTTATGTAACGTGAAAAGTTGAAAAGACTCCTTTTCCAGTCTTTAAAAAAAAATCCAAGTTTCGCAGTCCAATCTTTATACCCCATTTGTTTCTTTAAAATATAGTGCAACCCGTTTACATAAAAAAATACATGTAACATTATTTTTTGAATGACAATACTTTTGCTGTTGGAAATGGGTATTTCTGAGACGCTTAGGGGGGTATTTATCAAGGGTCGAATTTCAAGGGGTTAAAACCCTCGAATTCGACCATCGAATTGAAATCCATCGAATTTGAAGGCTTTAGCGCTAAAATAAGCATTTGATCGATCAATTAAAAATCGCTCAAATCGAACGATTTTCAGCGATCGATCAAAAGATTTTTATTCGATGCCAAAAACTTAGAAAATGCTTGTAGAAGGTCCCCATAGGCTTATAACGCAATTCGGTAGGTTTAACTTGAAGTATTGAATTCGAAGGATTTTTAAAGTCAGTACTTCGACTATCGAATAGTCGAACGATTTTTTGTTCGAATCGAAGTCCAATTCTATGGTCGAAGTATCCAAAAATTTACTTAGAAATTCAAATATTCACCCGAGGCTTAGTAAATCTGCCCCTAAATATGTATAAACATGCAAAGCAGTATATAGTGATAGAGGGACCTGCCCTAAAGAGCTTCAAATCAGAATGGATAGGTAAAATGTGTCACATCTCTCCTAAATACACAGATATGCTGAATTTATAGGGTTCTCAAATTATGTAGGTCTATATTATGTGGGAATTTACAAATGGCAGAAGTACTAATGGCTTTTTTTATTTTAAGAGAGTGACACAGAGTGATTCTTAATGGATGGGGTACATTCTTTTAACCAAAAGAGAGCAATTTTTTTCTTGTAGTTGCTATAATAATATAACTGGATCTAACTTACCTGGAATATTAAAATTATCATTAAGGTGAAGTAAAATAAACATTTGAGAAAAAGTCACTACTAGCTTGATGCTGGTTTCCAAAAAATGTTTCCACTCCCCTTCAGAATTCTGATGTTTTTGGACAGCTCCAAAATATAAAGCTGGGTTGTGCAATGATGCTATTGCCGGCATAAGAAAAGAGCAGGACTAATACCCCCCCCCAAAAAAAAAACATTGGACAAAAATAACACAATAGGTGCTGAGTGTGTAAATCCCTTACCCCAGGACCAGTAACATCAAAAAAATGATTGTTTTAAAGTAATAATAATATAATGCAGTGTTGCCCTGCACTAGTAAAACTGCTGTATTTGCTTCAGTACTGTTGTTTATTTAAATAAGCTGCCGTGTAGCCATGGGGGCAGCTATTCAAAGGAGAATGGCTCAGGTTAAATAGCAGATAAGCTCTGTAGAACATAATGTTATCTGTTATCCACTATTTAACCTGTGCCATAGAGCCTTTTTTGAATTTCCGCCATTGCTACTCAGCAGCTTGTTTATATGACTATAGTAGTGTTTCTGAAGCAAACAGATCAGTTTTACCAGTGCAGGGCAACAGTACATGATATTTTCATTACTTTTTCTGGTGTTACTGTTCCTTTAAGTGAATGTTTGTGTAAAAGGTGTGTGTCCAGAGCTCCTTGAACATGTCTGTAATGCCCTGGGTTGATCGCTACCCAAGAGGCAATCTATCCCCCCCCCCCCTTTCTGCTCACCTAGGCACTTCTGAAATGAAGCATAAGTCGATTGTACCTGTAAGTACTGCAGATTTTAGAATCTACAATCTGCGGCACTTTAGTCCTTTTATGCACAGGTTATAGATTGTTTCATGGCCGCTCCTGGCCACTCAACCTTCACCACAAAAGAGGTAAGTGTGAATGGGGTCTGAGTTCCTGCACTGACCCATCTGCTGCTGAATTCCTGGATCAGTGGTATTTTACCACCTACCTAAAATGAACACTGATTAGTCAAGGAGATTAAGTTGTCCAGACGGGCCAACAAGCTGCCAAGTTGTTAAAGATGAAAATGTTCACAACTTGCAAAAACATGTATTAATGAACCACCATCTGAAGTTTGTTATTAATGCATGCAAGCTAACACTACAGCCAAATAATTGTTAATCAGCCACAGATTAAAGAAGCTCAGAGTGGTGCTTCATCAAGACTTACTGCAGATTCAATGGTGGTTAAAAAGGTCCACCTACATGGTTTAAAATTGTTACTCTCTAAAGTTAAGGGGGGAAAGTAAACCATCAGCAAATCTAATTATTTTATAATGGCTACACTTCAATTATGGCATCTTTTTTGGTTGTGTGAAAGAATGTTACATTTGTACTGAATATGGCGATGCTTTATAAATATGGCAATAATAGTAATAACATTTAATCATACTACAGATTAGTAGTATCCTAGACTCCATAGTATGCCAAGGATGTAGACTTTTTACTTCCCTTGCTGCCAGCAGTGCCATGGACATTTTTCCATGTGGCAAGGTCAGAGGAGGGCCAACACAGAGCACCCAGTGCAAGCAACTCTTCTCAACTCACCCACCATACTGCCTTGCAACTGTCTCTCATCCTCTTTTTTTGCTGTTCCCCCGCTGCTGTCCCTGCAGGTTCACACTGGGTCAGCATCAGGGCTGGCGTTAAGCTGGCCATAGACACAAAGATACAGTCGTACGAAGCAAAGGTTTGTACAATTTACGGGCCGTGTGGAGTGCCCCAACATTTTTTTATACTATGGCAAGTGATTCAGTCAAAAAAAAACAAACCGTAAGCTGTACGATCGTTCGATTCCCACTAACCTCACGATAATTTGACGGATTGGTCCAGTGTTGGACTGGGATGCCAGGGGCCCGCCAGAAAACCTTAGGCTGAGGGCCCACTTTCCAAACTATTAAGGTGGCCATAGACACACAGATCCGATCGTACGAATCGAGGATTTGTACGATTTTCGGATCGTGTGTGGCATGTGCCGACTTCTTTCGTCCGGCGGAGATCGGCCGTTTGGTCAATCGGTCAGGTTTGATTTTGACCCGACCGATCCCGCCGGAGCTCATGGCACATCGTAATCTGATTACCCCCGATATAGCCATGCCTGTTAATGGCATATCGGGAAAAGATCCGCTCGTTTGGCAACATCGCCAAACGAGCGGATCTTTGCATCTATGGCCACCTTTACACTTCCTCTCCTCACTCAACCTCTTTATTCTCCTAGTCTCTTTTCTTTACATACTATACTATATTCTTCCATTTTTAAGCCTCTTTGTTCTCATAAAGAAATAGGAAATGACCATGAAATAGGCCAAATGGTCAGAAGCGAGAGGCCCACTAAAGGTGGCCATAGACACACAGATCCGATCGTACGAATCAAGGATTCGTACGATTTTCGGATCGTGTGTGGCATGTGCCGACTTCTTTCGTCCGGCGGAGATCGGTCGTTTGGTCGATCGGTCAGGTTTGATTTTGACCCGACCGATCCCGCCGGAGCTCATGGCACATCGTAATCTGATCGTTCGGCCGTACGGCCGAACAACATACCTCCCAACATTTTGGAAGTAAAAAGAGGGACAAAAAATTTTTTCCCGCACGTAGCACAGCAATTTTTTGACCACACCCCTTTCTGTGGCCACACCCCCTAATTACCATGTTTGTTTTAGAAAATTTGGCAGGTTATGAAAGTTTGAAAATATTTCTCCTTATCTAAACTGTGTTTTTGTGTCTCAAAATTGTTACAAAGTATCTTATTTGCACCTGTTAGCTGTTCTGGGCTCTCTGCTAAAAGCCAATTAAGTGAGAAACTTTGTTTCTTTTTCTGGCTGTTCAGTGCAGAGAAAATAGGGACTTTCCAGTACAAATGAGGGACTGCGGGTTGAGCTGTCAAAAGAGGGACTGTCCCTCCGAAAAAGGGACAGTTGGGAGGTATGGAACAATCAGATTACCCCCGATATAGCCATGCCTGTTAATGGCATATCGGGGAAAGATCCGCTCGTTTGGCAACATCGCCAAACGAGCAGATCTTTGCATCTATGGCCACCTTAACCCCTGGGCCCATGTGGAGTTTTCCTGGTATCCCTGTGGGCCAGTCCGACGCTGGATTGGTCAGATTTTGCTAAAATCGGTCGTTCACCATAGAAAAATCTTTGCGTCTATGGGGACCTTAAATGACTACAATGGTCGCCTTCTAGTGGCATCTCTGTGTTTGAACATTCAGCTCCTCCATGCTATAGTAACATCAGCAGTGACACAGCATAAGTCGCTCATTATCCGCTAAGCAAAACACAAAGTCCACTGATTAAAAGTAAAAAACTGCAGGGGATTTTGGATAATGTAGTTATGCCTGCGTTTCTTAAACAGCTGCATACAGGGAGAAAACTACATTTCCCAGACTCCTTATGGCGCCTGTCCGCACCCGTCACATGATCTCGAATCCCCTCCCAGTTTTGCGGTGTGGGGAAGGCTTGCAGTCTTTCTGTCACTCGGCTCTGTACTTTCCAATCGGGCGGTACGTAGCTGAGAGGCTCCGGTTTAGCCATGTCGGACACAGGCGGCGGAGACGATAGCTCCGCCAACCTGGAAGTGTCGGCTGCTGTGCAAAACGTGGCAGACGCGTCTGTTCTACAGAAGCACATTCGCAGGCTTGTGCCGCTGCTGCTGGAAGATGGTGGCGATGCACCAGCGTCTTTGGAGTCCGCCCTGGAAGAGAAGAGCGCGCTGGAACAAATGAGGAAATTCCTCTCAGACCCGCAGATTCACACCATCCTAGTGGAGAGAAGCACACTGAAGGGTGAGGCCTGAATCTTCTTTGTCTACTTCTTCTGTCATTTTTATCCAGGCGGGTGTGGCAGCTGCGGTGACATCATTTGTCTGCAGGCGGGATGCTATTGGCCGCCACTAGGGGCACAGTTTGTCATTGGCAAGGCTATACCGATTAAAACAGGGCTGCCCAAAAGCTGGATCGGGATCTACCATTAGACTTTAGCTGGTAAACAGTAGATCTCAAGACACAGCTTGTCTAAATCACCCTCCTGTTTCATGCTTTTCATTCAGATATTTATTATGTTAAGGTTACACAAGAAATAGATGTTTAAAAATAACCCTATACATTTTTAATTCTCATAAATCAATATTTAAGTAATATTCCCCATGGAACAGAATGTTTTTTGGATGTAGATCATAACGGGCAACATCACTAAAAGTAGATCTTGCATTAGTAAAGTATGGGCACCCCGGCTTAAAAACTGTAGAGAAAATGAAAGTCCACTTTCCCAAGCTCTGAAACCGTTCTCTTTTGTTCTCTAAGTAGTCCTATAAATGCTTCTTTTTTAGCCATAAGGAATGTGCAGTAAGAAACGTTGTTTCAATGTCTCGAATGGAAACCTTTCAGAATTGGTATCAAATGAGAGATTTTAACAAAGTTTCTATTATAAACTTTTACTGCGGTTCCTGTCACATTGTATCTTTTGGTGTATGTTCTGAGAAAGACTGTTTCACCTGACGATGGAAAGGCTTTTTGGGGAAAAAAATGTGAAAAAATGTAAATAAATTTGCAGAAAGTTCTTCTTTACTCTTGCTGTTTCATTTATATATATCATTTATATATCTTTTGGTGTATGTTCTAAAGAAAGACTGTTTCACCTGACGATGGAAAGGCTTTTTGGGGGAAAAAAATGTGAAAAAAATGTAAATAAATTTGCAGAAAGTTCTCCTTTACTCTTGCTGTTTCATTTATATATATCATTTATATATCTTTTGGTGTATGTTCTAAAGAAAGACTGTTTCACCTGACGATGGAAAAGCTTTTTGGGCCTTTACTCTTGCTGTTTTCATTTGTTTAAATAAGCTATTTTATAAATTGAGCGCAGGGAGCTTTAATATCTGCTATTTCTCATCCAGCTGTTGTTTATTACTTATGAATAGGGTTGCCACTTTTTTCGGAAAAAAAAAAATCCCAGCCATCCTATATATTTGCCTTTTTTCTCTATTATTAACATTGACAGACCCATAAAATATTGGGCATGGGACAACCTTACTTAGAAAGGATATTTTGTGAGTCTGAGGCCTCCCACATTCTTTCATGGTGGGTTCTTGAGGGATAGTAGTGACAGCGCCTTTTTCTCTTTCTTAAAGAATCATCTCGCCGAAATGGATGAAGGGTATATGTGGCTTGTGAAATTCAGCTGCTTTTAAATGAAGGCCCTGTCTTAAGAAATTTCCTGATTCTTTATTAAAAAAAAAAAAAAAAAAAAAAAAAACCTTTAAGCAAAGCCTGTAAATTTAGTGTAAAATGAACCAGTGTTATACGGTGGATATTGAAGGTATTGCACTTATATACAAATGTATTGGAATTGTCCTTGTAAGCTCGTTCCAGTTGGCTGTATAAACGGCAAATCATTTGGTGGTACAATAAGGTTAGCAAGGAGAAGATGGCTGGATCATACAAGCAAAATACAAGTGTTGTTAAAAAAATTATAGAATGGCCATTCTAAGCAAAGTTACAGTTGGTCTTCATCTTTTTCTTTTTTTATATATATTTTTTTAATAATTTGCCTTCTTCTGACTCTTTCCAACTTTCAAAACAGGGGTCACTGACCCCATCTAGTCTTCAAATCAATGCATGTTTGCTAGGGTAACTTGGATTGTTGAATGGAGACATATTGTGAAAAACAAGAATCTGCCAGTGCATTATACTCCTCTAACTATAGGAGAAATATACTTAAATATGTGTTTGGGGTGGATTTATTGAAAAATTCCCCCCAAAACCAACTAACCCTGCCTATCTGTTCCTCTTCCTTCCTGCTGAATTATCTGGCTGTGCAGGGGAGCTGGCAGCACTCAGCCCACTGCACTGTGGGATATGAACCAATCAGCAGCTAGGCTGACCTAATAGGGAACTGAGTATGTATTTGCTTGTATGACTGCAGCACTGCAGTTGGTTATTCCCCTTCCTACTGTGCTTCTGGCAGGGATCATTAGGACACACCCACCTCTCATCTGAAACCATTACAGATCTATAGGGAGATCCAATAAAGGGGGCATTATTCAAGATAATATAAAGTTTTAGCCCAAGTAAAACCAGCACTATGTATTGTTCATTATTGACTACAAAATGCATTTTTACTTATTCTTTATGTCTCCTTTAAATTGAAGACTGCTGGGGGGCTGCTTAATAAAAAGCTAAATAATAATTGAAAATGACTCTGAATATTACCCTCTACATCATATTAAAAGGTAACTCAAAGGTAAACAACCCCTTCAAAATCCAGAACCCTAGCTTGACAATTCTGGGTGCAGCTGATATTTGCCAAGTATGATGGAAAAGTATCCTGACACTTCTTTGGTTTATGAAGGCTACATAATGTGCAAAGGCAGTCTCCCTGTTATATAGCAAAACACAGCTCAACCACCATTGCACCTTATTTTGCAGTGTTTCTTTTTCTGCTGGTTTTAATTGCTATGGCTCAGATAGTCTAATCCCCTGTTCCTAGCCAGATACAAGTAGCAGCTACAAGTGTCCTTGTGGTACAAGTATAAAATAAAAATGGTTAGGATTTCTAGTACTGTGCAACTTTTTTTATGGAACCTTTAGGAAAACTTTACCCCCAAAAGACTTAAGCAACAGATTTTTTTAAACTCTACCAATTGACTCCAAATAGGTTCTAGGAGATCCCCCATAGGCTAAAACAGCAATTCTGCATTTTTTAGATAGCAAATGGTCGAAGTCAAATTTTTAAAGAGACAGTACATGATAAATTTCAATGTTCGAGTTTTCGAATTTTTTGCAAATTCGAATCAAATTTGGACCATTCCCTAGTCGAAGTACACAAAAATAGCTCGGAATTCAAATTTTTTCAATTTGAAAATTTACCTCGACCTTTGATAAATCTGCCCCTAACTGTAACAGGAAGAAGTGTTGAAGCAAAAGACAGAACTCTGTCTGTTAATTGGCTCATGTGACCTAACAAGTATAGTTTGTTTGGTTTGTTTGTGTGCACAGTGAATCGTACGATCCCAGGGGACAGCCCTTATTTTTTAAAATGGCAATTTTCTATTTATGATTACCCAGTGACACATACTGCTAGAAAAGTATATTATTATGAAAGTGGTTTATTTACATGAAGCAGGGTTTTACATATGAGCTGGTTTATGCAATATCTTTCTATAGAGACCTACATTATTTGGGGGGTATAGTTTTCCTTTAATTGAAAACTATACATTTACAACAAATAATTAACCAACATTTTATCATAAATGACTTATTAAACAGGTAGTTCATTTTTGTATTATCCTTTAGTATGAAATACTGTAGATATTGCAATGTGAATAGGAGAGACCTGGACAGTACTTTAAGTAATAAAAAAATAATAATAAATTGTAACCTCACAAAACAATAGTTTATGGGATGCCAGGGTCTGTGATCGCCATTTGAAAACTGGAGAGTCAGAAGATGTGGCAAATAATTCAGAAACTCTATAACAAAAAATTATAAAATGAAGACCAATTCAAAATTTGCTAATAGGCTATTCTAGAACATACTCCCCATATCTCTCCCCAATCTCCCCAAACGCCTTCCCTCACTCTGCGCCGGCTAAAATGAAAAAACGCCGGCGCTAATCACATGTGGTCATTCGTTTTCCGAAGTTGCCCGATTAGCTTCGGGCGACTTCGGAAAACGAACCGCCACTTGTGATTAGCCCCGGGGTTTTTTTCATTTTAGCCAGCGCAGAGTGAGGGAAGGCGTTTGGGGAGATTGGTTGCCGCAAAGACGAGGCGATTAGTCGCCAGGTGACCAAATCTCCCCAAAACGCCCAGTGTGGCCTTACCCTTATAAAATGAAAAAATAGTAACACCCACAGATGTTAAGATTGAATGGAGGGGGATATTCAAGTCTCAAATTTTTTGCAGCATTTTATTTCCCATATATTTTGTGTCTGTAAAATAGTCAAACATTTGCAGTCTACAAATTTCCAAATGTTTTTCTGTTGGAAGCAGCTTATGCTTTTGACTGCATGTTTGGTACTGCATTGTGTCTGGACTGAGCAAGTACTGCATTGCTGTGCTAGATTTATGTAGTAAAGAAGGCTATGGTTGCAGTAATTACATGAAATTAGCTAAGTGAAACAATTATGTTGCATTTACGTAAGGGTTAACTTCGTTTTCTCTGATTTTAACAGAGGATGTTGGCGATGAAGGAGAGGAAGAGAAGGAATTCATTTCCTACAATGTTAGCATTGATATTCACTATGGAATGAAATCAAACAGGTAACAATCAATTATAATCTGTGCTTAGTGATGTCATATGACACTCTGTATTATAATAAAGTATCCTAGGCCTCTGCCTTTGGCCTTGTGCTTTTATATGTTTATGGAACTCCTCGGTGACTAATATCTTATTTTACAAAAGGAGCTATTTTAATCACTATAAAGTCTGTGAGATTTTGATTCAGGCTCACAGTTCTGTGCTCTTTATTTAAGCGCTTCTTTTTTTTTCCTATTAGCTTGGCATTTATTAAACGCACACCTGTCATTGATGCAGACAAACCTATTTCATCTCAGCTTCGGGTTCTTACTCTTAGTGAAGATTCCCCTTATGAAACATTACACTCTTTTATCAGCAATGCAGTTGGCCCATTTTTCAAATCTTACATTCGAGAATCTGGGAAAGCAGACAGGTAATTATGTTTATTTTTCTTTATTATGCAGCACAAGATTTGCTGCTCATGATGTTAAGTTGCTTTAATTGACAGCTATTTTCTCCAACTTTCAGAGACGGTGATAAAATGGCTCCCTCTGTTGAGAAAAAGATAGCAGAGCTTGAAATGGGCCTTTTGCATTTACAGCAGAATATTGAGATACCAGAGATCAGTTTACTGATTCATCCAAATATTACCAATGTTGCAAAACAATGCTATGAACAGGGAGAAAAACCTAAAGTCACAGATTTTGGAGACAAAGTTGAGGATCCTACATTTCTTAACCAGTTACAATCAGGAGTTAACCGCTGGATTAGAGAGATACAAAAGGTATTATTAACAAAAAAAAAGGGTTTGAAAGGAACATTTTTTATGCTGTAACAGATTCTGCATGGCAAAATTTTATTATTGCATAGCTTTTGGCTTTTTGTATATGGAGGCCCCTGGGTGCCATAGTAGAACCCGAGTATCAATGCAGTCTTACAGACTAACATTTTATATTTGCAGGTGACTAAATTAGATAGAGATCCAGCATCAGGAACTGCTCTGCAAGAAATTAGTTTTTGGCTAAATTTGGAGAGAGCTTTATACCGCATTCAGGAAAAACGAGAGAGCCCAGAGGTTCTCCTTACCCTGGACATCTTAAAGCATGGCAAACGATTCCATGCTACAGTGAGTTTTGACACAGATACAGGTATACTCAATTTTATTCTACAATAATTTTTTCAAATAGCCTTCATTCATGTTTTGTTTATTTAATTCATGTTTTTAAATGTGTTATAGGCCTTAAACAAGCTTTGGAAACTGTAAATGACTACAATCCTCTGATGAAAGACTTTCCTCTGAATGATCTGTTGTCTGCCACGGAGCTTGATAAAATAAGACAAGCCCTAGTAGCAATATTCACTCATCTCAGAAAAATTAGGAACACTAAATATCCTATTCAGAGGGCATTACGGCTAGTGGAAGCTATCTCCCGAGATCTCAGCTTGCAACTTCTTAAAGTTTTGGGAACAAGAAAACTTATGCATGTTGCATATGAAGAGTTTGAAAAGGTATATAATTTAAATCATTTATTTTTTCTTTCGTAATATATCCCAAGTAGTTATCCTTATAAAACTGAGGCCTCTACTTTGTGGTTTCTGAATGCTGTTAATTTTGTTTGTCATTTTCTAACCTAAAACATGATGGGAATTGTAGTTATGAAGAATATTTAGACAGACGCTCACACATACAGAGCTTGGTTTTCAAAAGCAAAATTAACTGCATACATAACTATAAAATTAGCACCTATAACAATGATATAACAAAGCTTTGGCACATATTAAGTTACAGGTAGACACTTTCCAAAATACATGTTAAATTATACAGGAGGGAATTGAATTTGGGTGTGAAAAATATGAGATTTTTGTAGCTTACTCTTTTCACCATTTGACAAATGCCCCTTGATTCAAATCAAAATGAAGGAGACTGGCTGCAGGGGTGATTGGGAAAGCAGATTGCCGTAACATTTTTAAACCCTACAGGATTGTAATGTTTTAAATGGGAACGTTTTTTAGAGTCTGATATTCTCCAATTTAATGTTGCTTTTTAGAAACTTGTCAGTATCCATAAATAGTATCTAGAAAGAGAGGGTCAATAGTAACATTTTCCAATTTCAGTATGTTCCGCATGCACAAGTGTAGCTCTGACGAAGTGGAGCCTTGGGAAATAAGTTTGTGACTTAAGGTGGCCATACATGGATAGATCCGCTCGTTTGGTGATGTTGCCAAACGAGCGGATCTCCCTCCGATATGCCCACCTTGAGGTGGGCAATATCGGCTGATCCGATCGTGGGCCCTAGGGCCCAATGATCGGATCCTAGCGTTTGCAAACGGGCGGGCGGATCGTGGGACCGCAGCAATGAACAGATGCGGCTGCGATCCGACGGGGATTTTTAATCCCATCCGATCGAGATCTGCCCGACTTTCGGCCAGATCTCGATCGGGGAAGCCCGTTGGGGGCCCCCATACACGGGCCAATAAGCTGCCGAATCTGTCTGTCGGCAGCTTTTATCGGCCCGTGTATGGCCACCTTTAGGCAGAAAGATCCCCAGGTCGGTGCATGTTTCTTCAAAGAGGAGCACTGGTTCAGGGAAAACAGTATCATTTAATTCACTTTAGAAGGCCTAACCTATTGGAACCCTGACTGAATTAGACTCTTCTTGTTCCTTGGCTGAGTGTGGAGAGTCATTTGTCATTCATGTGTGACTGTGGGCTGTGTGATCCCTACATAAAAATGATGCTGTTGCCATAGCAGCCAGCGTTCCCTCTAATTGCTTCTTTGTTATGTGAGCACATTTTAAATGTGTATGCGCATTTTATAAAACTGTGTGTGCAGGTCAGAATGAATACAATATTTTGTGTTTTCACGCAAAATTTTGTGTGCACCACAGTTTTTGTGCTGGCCTCATACAGTTGGCAACATACAGTATTGATCGAAGGGGTGCCTTTTTGAGTTAAACATAGATGTCTATTTTTCTATTTTTTTTCATTGATTTTTATTTCGTAATCAGGTTAGATGCATTTCTGCAGACGGCATTGGTTTCTATGTTGTGGTGAGCAGAATAATACATGTAGGTCATGCAAAATGATGATTTTATAGGTGTTCAGTTTTTACAGTTTTCAATGCCTAAGGCATTGGAAACATTTGGGAGTTGGTGGGCTGAAATCTACTTTGTGGGCAGTGACAGGTGGATGTCATTTATTTTAAAGCTTCTGGACAGGCACAAGACAAGTTTGTGGCACTAGTGTTCAACCAAAACTGTACGTAGCCTCTGTGTGGCTATCATTGTTCTTCAGTTTAGCTATTTAAATACTTTTATTTTTAATTGCTTTGGAAACTAATGAGCCATTGAAATTTGCAGTAGTACTGAAGCATTTGAGCAAACCTACCTTGTACCTGCAAGCCCTCATTATTATTTTTATCTTTTTCAGGTCATGGTTGCCTGTTTTGAAGTTTTCCAAACCTGGGATGATGAATATGAGAAGCTTCAGGTTCTTCTGAGGGACATTGTCAAGCGAAAGCGAGAAGAAAATTTAAAAATGGTCTGGAGAATTAATCCTGCTCATCGTAAACTACAAGCTCGCTTGGAGCAGATGAGGAAATTTAGGCGACAGCATGAGCAGCTAAGGGCTGTCATTGTTCGAGTTCTCAGACCACAGGTATATTTTGTCAGTATAAAATATGTATCTTGCTGTTTAAAGGCAGAGTTTTAAAAGCTTTATAACTGTTCAAATTTACTTTTATGGTTAATCTGCATGAACACTTCCTACATTAAAAAGAACAGATTAATTTTCCTTAATTAATTTTTTCTCAGGTCACAGCTGTTGCTCAGCAGAATCAGGGAGAAGTCCCTGAACCCCAGGACATGAAAGTAGCTGAAGTGCTTTTTGATGCTGCTGATGCGAATGCAATTGAAGAGGTAAATCTTGCATATGAGAACGTTAAAGAAGTAGATGGGTTAGATGTATCCAAAGAGGGCACAGAAGCTTGGGAAGCAGCCCTCAAGAGATATGAAGAAAGAATTGACAGAGTGGAAACCAGGATCACAGCCCGTCTGCGAGATCAATTGGGCACAGCAAAAAATGCTAATGAAATGTTCAGAATATTCTCAAGATTTAATGCCCTGTTTGTCCGACCCCACATCAGAGGAGCAATTCGTGAGTATCAAACACAGCTTATCCAGCGTGTTAAAGATGACATTGAATCCCTTCATGATAAGTTTAAGGTGCAGTATCCTCAAAGTCAAGCATGCAAGATGAGTCATGTTCGGGACTTGCCACCAGTATCTGGCTCTATTATATGGGCTAAACAAATTGACAGACAGTTGACTGCCTATATGAAGCGTGTGGAAGATGTTCTTGGAAAAGGATGGGAAAATCATGTAGAAGGGCAGAAGTTAAAGCAAGATGGGGACAGTTTCCGTATGAAGCTCAATACTCAAGAAATTTTTGATGATTGGGCTAGAAAAGTTCAGCAAAGAAACCTTGGAGTCTCTGGTCGTATTTTTACAATTGAAAGCACACGTGCCCGTGGGAGAACAGGAAATGTGTTAAAATTAAAGGTCAACTTTCTGCCTGAAATTATAACTCTCTCAAAAGAAGTTCGAAACTTGAAGTGGCTTGGATTCCGGGTTCCATTGGCAATTGTAAATAAGGCTCACCAGGCAAATCAACTGTATCCCTTTGCAATATCTCTGATTGAAAGTGTTCGTACTTATGAACGTACTTGTGAAAAAGTGGAAGAGCGCAACAGCATTATTCTACTGGTCGCTGGCTTGAAGAAAGAAGTACAAGCTTTGATTGCAGAAGGGATTGCATTGGTTTGGGAGTCATACAAGCTTGACCCTTATGTCCAGCGGTTGGCAGAGACTGTTTTCAACTTCCAAGAGAAGGTTTGTTTTACTCCTCATATTTGTTCTATATATTTTAAGTGTTTTATCTATATCAAGAACAGTTGTGTTTTTATCTGTCTTTATAGGTTGATGATCTTCTTATTATTGAAGAGAAAATTGACTTGGAAGTTCGGTCATTGGAAACTTGTATGTTCGATCACAAAACCTACTCTGAAATCTTAAACAGAGTTCAAAAAGAAGTTGATGATTTGAACCTTCACTCTTATTCCAATCTTCCCATCTGGGTCAATAAACTTGATATGGAGGTAATTCTACATCTAATATTGTTTTCTTAAAATACTTTACAAGTATTGTCTCTCTCTTCTTTGTGCGCTTGCAAGCTCTATCATATTTCAATAAAAACTTTAACTGCTTTTGTTTAGATTGAAAGAATTCTTGGAGGTCGTCTTCAGGCTGGATTGAAAACCTGGACTCAGGTCCTAATGGGGCAATCTGATGACAAAGCAGATGTTGACATGGACACAGATGCTCCTCAAGTTAGTCATAAACCAGGAGGAGAGCCAAAAATCAAAGTATGTAGCCTTATAATACTTAACCTCCACCATGAGTTTGTTTTTATATATCTAATGCTAACCACCTTTATGTATGTTGCAGAATGTTGTACATGAACTTCGAATTACCAACCAGGTTATTTATCTGAATCCACCAATTGAAGATTGTAGGTATAAACTTTACCAGGAAATGTTCTCATGGAAAATGGTGATTTTGTCACTGCCAAGAATTCAGAGCCAAAGATATCAGGTAAAAGCAACTTGAATATGTTACAGTATGTTTCTCTTAGTGTTTAGTAAAAGTATTATTCAATTCAAGATGGCCTTCGGTAACTTGCATCATATGAACACTTTGTATATAGTTTTCTTTGATAGATTGCACATTTTCCATTATAAATCTACACTAACAGAGTATATTTTAAGTCCTTCTTTTGTATTGTTAACTTTATTTAGTAAGGATTGTGGTGTAAATCCAGGTGTTTTATAGGTCATCCATTAATAGGTTTGTACGTGAGACAACAAAATGCTTGAAATTGCTCTTGATTTAAATGTGTACACATTACTTTCAGACTTTTTTTTTTTAATTTAGCGAAGGTTTACCAAAATGATTCATTTTATGAGGCAGTTTAAAGGGATACTGTCATGGGAAAAAACATTTTTTTTCAAAATGAATCAGTTAATAGTGTTGCTCCAGCAGAATTGTGTGCTGAAATCCATTTCTCAAAAGAGCAAACAGATTTTTTTATATTCAATTTTGAAATCTGACATGGGGCTAGACATATTGTCAATTTCCCAGCTGCCCCAAGTCATGTGACTTGTGCTCTGATAAACTTCAATCAGTCTTTACTGCTGTACTGCAAGTTGGAGTGATATCACCCCCCTTCCTTTTCCCCCCCAGCAGCCAAACAGAAGAACAATGGGAAGGTAACCAGATAGCAGCTCCCTAACACAAGATAACAGCTTCCTGGTAGTTCTAAGAACAACACTCAATAGTAAAAACCCATGTCCCACTGAGACACATTCAGTTACATTGAGAAGGAAAAACAGCAGCCTGCCAGAAAGCATTTCTCTCCTAAAGTGCAGGCACAAGTCACATGACCAGGGGCTGCTGGGATATTGACAAAATGTCTAGCCCCATGTCAGATTTCAAAATTGAATATGAAAAAATCAATTTGCTCTTTTGAAAAATGGATTTCAGTGCAGAATTCTGCTGGAGTAGCACTATTAACTGATGTGTTTTGAAAAAAACATGTTTTCCGAAGACCGGATCCCTTTAATCATGAATATTGTTTGGTGTGCAGTTCTATGTAATAACTAAATTTACAGCAAAAATGTTCATCAGTGCCTTGGTTGCCCTTAAGTATTTTTTTTGAACTTTTATTTGTCAGTAACTCAAGAAAGATAGAAATGCTGCCTCAGCAATGTCTCTAAGACTTTAGTTTTCAGACTCAAAAGCCCCATAACACATTGGTCGTGTCATATAAGTCTCAATAATATATATAAAAATAAGTATTCTACACAAATATAACTCGAATCCAGGGTTTCCTGTAATATCAATACAGACAAGATTCAGTTGTTAATTGATTTTTACAAATTTAATTAGCCTTTGAGCCACCCTATTTGAGGTCATTCCCAAGCTTGTGTTTCTTTACCAAATGCTCTTAGATGAACTCCTAAATATATGAAGTAATATTCAGATTGAAACAAGGTTTAAAAATATATATTTAAGGTCACCTGTGGTGATTAACCACATTGTATGATGTCTGACAGTCTAAGTAACTGACCATGAAATCAAGCTATGGATTTTTTTTTTGTCCGTTATCGCTTTCTTGTTTTACTTCTGAAGATCTTGTTAATTTTTTCTAATATTATATAGTCATAATATATATAATATTATATGTTTGATATAACAATTGCCATTCATTTGGCATTGATTATGGCACACTTTAACTTGAAACTGATTTTTCTAGCAATGCCAACTGCTATTCAAAGGAAGGTGGGGTGCATATAAAGCTACATTTTTAAATTGATGGCTGACATGTTAAATTAAAATGTGTGGGGGGAAAATTGGGTTATAAATTATGCTGTTCTTTAATATACTATGTATTTCATCACTCAATCTGATAGGTTGGTGTCCATTACGAACTATCGGAAGAAGAGAAGTATTACAGGAATGCACTGACCCGAATGCCTGATGGTCCTGCAGGGCTTGAAGAAGCTTACGCTGCTGTTATGGGAATAGTAACTGAAGTGGAACAGTATGTTAAGGTGAATACTGGCTTATAAACAAAAACATATTGGCAGCATAAGCATTTAACAAGCCAGGTGCTTTGTAATAATTTACAATAATACTGAATAAAAAATAGCTTTTGTAAGCATTACCAGTTTAGATATAGGTATGCAAAATATGCTAGAATATATATGGGAAGTTTACTTTAACATTCTTTGTAAAGCTCTATGTAGCAAGGTTAAGCAGTTTAGTGTAACAAACAAACAAAGCAGGTAAAGGTTATTAAATTGCCTTTGAAAAGCTTTATATCAACAGGCAAGTATTTCTGCTATTGCTGTGGATTTGTTTTTGTCATGCAGGGTTTTTTGACTTATTTATTTTCACATTCAGGGTTCCTCCCAAGAATCCAAGTGGCATGCTTTTCATTCAGGTGTATCTACCTGCAATTTCAGAGTCCTCATACCTGTCCCCTCTACCCAAACGTTTCACAGGTTCTGTTTCTGTTGAGCTGATTGCAGTGATTCTGGATGCTCCTCACTGGTTGAGGAAGTACTAAACTTTAGACCTTCAGTGAGGCTTCCTTATATTCACAACCTTCTTTCACAAGGCTCTCTGCTGCACTGCAGTAGTCATCTCTTCAACAATGAGGGGATAGTCTGTAGGTGGAAGGGTAGCTATCATCCAAATGGTGATTAAGGCTTGTGAACTCATTACATCTAAAGTCTACCATAGCGTATCAAACTCAAATTCTTTGTGTGAACTTCAAGATTCCTTCCTTTGAAGTATTGGATACTGAGGATTCTACAATTCCACCAAGCCATACTTCAGAAGGGGCTGAGCCTGGGCTCATTAAAATCACAGGTGTCAGCCCTGTGTGTCCTTTAAATGATTGGCTAGCCCTCTAAGAGGACATATCCACCTTCCTTGTTATATCATGATAGCTTTGTAAACTAGTGACCAAAACAAGACAAATTTGAATCAAAAGGGCTCTACGGTTTAATAATTTCTGAGCTGCAGAGGTTGAAGATAAAAAGAGGGGGCTAGTGGTACAAAAGCAATTTATTTTACCACAATTGTGGGGACAACCACTGTAATCAAACTGTTCTTTGCATTCAGGAGCTACTTTTTAATTTAAAGTATTTTTCCAGAGTAAATCATAGCAAGAATTACTAATAACTAATGTTGCTTAAGTTTTTTCTTTGCGCAAATGTATCCAGTATAAAAAGTAACTTTAACGGGAGAGTGTTCTATTTTGTGATTTTGAAATTAAAAACTTTTTCCTCTTAATTTTAGGTATGGTTACAATACCAGTGCTTATGGGATATGCAAGCAGAAAACATCTATAATCGTCTTGGAGAAGATCTGAATAAATGGCAAGCACTACTGGTTCAGATCAGAAAGGCCAGAGGAACATTTGACAATGCAGAAACCAGAAAGGAATTTGGACCTGTCATCATTGACTATGGAAAGGTCTGTTCTATGATATACTATTCTAACTGACCTAATGTTTTTATTTAGAAACTGCTATTTTTATATCATTCAATCTAGCTTGCATTAATAACCCTTTTTATTCTTTATTTCTACAGGTTCAGTCTAAAGTGAACTTGAAGTATGATTCCTGGCACAAAGAGGTGCTAAGTAAATTTGGTCAAATGCTTGGACAAAACATGACAGAATTTCATTCTCAGATTTCTAAGGTATGGTAAGAGTAATCAAGCAAATTTCTTGAGTTTCTTTTAGTGGCATCTCTGGTAATCTCCTTCCTTTTTTTTTATTTTTTTTATATTTTGTTTATAGTCTCGTCAAGAATTGGAGCAACATTCAGTTGACACTGCCAGTACTTCAGATGCTGTGACTTTCATTACATACGTGCAGTCTCTGAAAAGGAAGATAAAGCAGTTTGAAAAGCAAGTAGATGTAAGTCAATTATTTTATCATATTCTGCATGCTTGTTAAAATAATTATTTCTAAATTGCCTTTGTTCTATAGTGTGTGGTATGAATGTTTTGTTCATTTTCTATCTATTATCTCATTCTGTTAGCAATTTTAGCTGAAAATTACATTGTTTTAACCATTTAAAGGAGAACTAAAGCTTAACTAAAGAAGTAGGCTAGAAATGTCGTGCATTATGTTTTGGGCTTTTGTACTAGCTCAAGGCAACCAAAGCCCTTTAGCGAGGCAGATCTGTGTCTCCAAAGATGCCCCAGTAGCTCTCCATATTCATTTCTGCTAATTCACTGCACAAGCTCTGTGCTGCTGTTACTAACTGAGCTTAGGGACCCACTCACAATATACAGTACGCATAGAATTTAATTGTCATAATATAAGGCCTATATACTTAATACAGATAATTACTACATGAATTACACAGAAACTAGCATCACAATTTAATTATCAGCCCTGTAGCATCATCTTATATTAGAGGCCAACTCAATTTTCTGTTTGATAATTTGCGACTACCCCTAAGCTTAGCTTCTCAACAGTTGCTCAGAGCTCACTGAGCATGTGAATGATCTTCCAAGATGGTGGACCCCCCCCCCCCCCGTGACAAGTTGAAATCCTGGGTCATTGCTGCTATTGACAAGCTGAAACTTTAGACTGGTGCAAAAAGTTTAGTATATAAAATATGCAATTTTAGTCATATTCACTTTTGGGGTTTAGTTCTCCTTCAAATGTTGTTGTCCTCTGTCAGTTTGTGCCTTTTTTTTGGAAGATTCAGTTGTGCACTGTTAAAAAAAAATTATGAGTTGCATTGTTTTTTTCCCCTCTTATAGCTGTATCGTAATGGACAGCGTCTGCTTGAGAAACAAAGATTTCAGTTCCCGTCGTCCTGGCTCTATATTGACAACATTGAAGGAGAATGGGGGGCATTCAATGATATCATGCGCCGTAAGGATTCTGCTATTCAACAGCAAGTTGCAAATCTTCAGATGAAAATTGTTCAAGAGGACAGAGCAGTGGAAAGTCGAACAATTGATTTACTGACTGACTGGGAGAAGACTAAACCTGTAGCTGTAAGTTTGTTTAATTCTTGCCAAAAATTGCTAAATGTTGACATCTCTTCTTATCCTCTTAGTGAATGCCCTGACATCTTTGTTTGCACAGTGCGAGCAGATATGACAGCAATTATTCTCAAACTGAATTAACTGTACCTCAAGGATGAACCTTTGTAATACAATTTTTACATTAGGTTTGCTAGGACAAGCAGCATTCTATACAAAATAGTTTCTTTGCTATTATAAATAAAAGTCTGTCATATACATGAATACATGAGGGGCTACAATTGATTTTAACCATAATTCTGGAGAGTATTTGTGGTTCAAACATTCTAGAAGTTATTTAATTATGAAATGTGGATATTTGTTATCTCCCTGTGTAACTATTGCTTCTGTCACATTTTTAGGGAAATCTGCGTCCTGAAGAAGCGCTTCAAGCACTGACAATTTATGAAGGAAAATTTGGCAGACTAAAAGATGATCGTGAAAAATGTGCTAAAGCCAAAGAAGCACTAGAACTAACTGATACAGGGCTCTTAAGTGGCAGTGAAGAACGAGTTCAGGTAGTATGCTATTGGACACATACTGTGATTTATTTCAAACTTGTTAAGTAGTAATTCTATATCATATGAACCTTTGTTTTGTTATGCAGGTAGCTCTAGAGGAACTACAAGATCTGAAAGGTGTTTGGTCTGAACTTTCTAAAGTATGGGAGCAGATTGATCAAATGAAGGAGCAGCCCTGGGTTTCTGTACAGCCTCGTAAGGTACAGTTAGTTTTCTGCCCTGGACTTTCTAGCTCTCACTAAACCACAAAGTGTTCCAAGTCTCCTAATTTTTTTTAAATTGTAATGATTTTTTTAGATCAATTCTTATATTCTAATGCCCCCTCTATAACTCTGTATGTAGAACGTTAAGATAGCACTGTTGGGTTACACAGTGCTGTACAATTGTACACATCTAAATAGAAAAAGTACTCCAGTAAATCTTTATCTAGAAAAGTACACACAGATATTACAAACCTTATAATAAATAAGTATAAATATAGAGATTTAAGTGGAATGTGGTAAAAGACACTGTAGGAAGGAGGTCTTAGTCCAGTAGAGCTTCCAGTCTAATTGAGTATATAATAGACATGCACAAATAGAAGAGCACAAAGGTTTGAGCATTTCCCATTATGTGCCATATCTGGACCAGGTAATGTTCTATCGCTCTAAAATGTAGGATCAGAAGTCTTTTTGAAGAGGTTGAGAGAGTGTTGTCTACAATGGAATTAAGGGATGGAATTCCAAATGTAAGGAGTCACAATATAAAATGGTGTAAACACTTGGGTAGTCAGCTTTAGTATTTATTCCCTACAACACATTGTGACTTCACATTTGACTTAATATATTTGACTTAATATATTTTTATTTTATAACAGTTGCGGCAAAATTTGGATGGGTTGTTGAACCAGCTTAAGAATTTCCCTGCACGTTTGCGACAGTATGCTTCCTATGAATATGTTCAAAGACTCCTAAAGGGTTATATGAAGGTAATGCTCAGAATTACTTTAGATGAGGTCATCTCACTTTGTCCACTGTATTACCTGAAAGTATTTTACTATGTTTCTTCCATCAGATTAATATGCTTGTCATTGAACTAAAATCCGAAGCTCTGAAAGATCGCCACTGGAAACAGCTCATGAAGAGACTTCATGTGAACTGGGTTGTGTCGGAACTTACACTAGGACAAATCTGGGATGTAGATCTGCAAAGAAATGAAGCAATTGTTAAGGATGTCCTACTTGTTGCACAGGGAGAAATGGCACTGGAAGAATTCTTAAAGCAGGTAATTTGCTAGTTGGTGTGAATGATTATTGTAACCTGGAACCTTTTACTTTTTCTCTTATGTCTCTGGGGTACACTCCATCCTCCAGGACGCAGGACACTTGATTACAAAGAAAAAGGGGCATGCCTGGACTACCTAGGCTTTACCCCTAAAGTCATGTTCACAGGAGGTTGGTCCAACATAGGTCGCAAGGAGCCTTTGGTCAGCCGGTAGCGCTGTCAACTGGGGCGAAACTGAGGGCACGAGTACTGTCCCCAACTAGGTTAACCCCCCGATGCGGGAATACAGTAATACCTCCTGGGGCAGAAAATAACCTCTTGAGTCAAGCCACCCAACTCTAAACCTCAGGGAGCTGGCCAGGATGGGACAGTGAGTATCACCGGTTCCTCCACCTGCAGGTTGCGCTGAGCGCTGATTAACCCATTGCGGAACACTGAATTGCGCAACATTTAGCTCATATGTGAATTTAAACGCCCATGATTTTGGATGTGACGTCACGAACAAGGTACGAGATGTCGGCAGCCATCTTAAGTCTCATGTACCATGAGCAGGAATGCAGCACACGTGTCTTCCTCTTCTAAGTCCAGTGGTGCACAGGAGTCGAACATCTCTCACCCCTGCCACCCAGGGAGAACAGCTGTACTGAGGTGCGAGCTCCACTCCATTCAGCAGACACCTATCGCAGGCAACCTCCTACCTTCTCTAGCACTCCACCTGCGCACATGGCAGAAGGTAGGGCCAGGGCACTATTTCCCCAGGGAGGGGGACATCAACAACAACAGCAGCAGTGATGGCGGAGTTCACATATTTTGCGTGCACCAGACTCCATTGCTGGCTCTATTACTGACTACATTGGAAAGGCCATTTCGAAACCAGACAAACCCACACGCGACAAGCACAAGTGTTGAGCTCCTAAACACTCTGACACCTCTCCTCCCACAGTCACCTCTCACGCATCCATTGGGTTGGAGTCAGAGTGGGGGGGGGTCTCTCCCTCTCCATCAGGGGAGGAGGAAGTGAGGGACTAAGACCCCCATCATGACGTGGAAGGCATCCTCAGGGCAGTAACTGAGATCTTAAAGCTTGATACATCGACCGAGCAACCTCACAATCCAAGACTGTTTTTAAACGGCAGAGAAAGGCTACATCCTGCTTCCCATTGTACAACTACTTTCTGTAATCCAAGTTGAATGGAATTCGTTGGAGAGAAAGTTCCAGGCTACACGCAAGGTCTTAAAGTCCTACCCATTCCCCAAGGAATTGATGGAGAAATGGTGCAATCCACCATTGGTGGACGCACCAGTCTCTAGGTTATACCAAGACCACTACCTTACCGGTGACAGATGCGGCTTTCTAAAGGCTATATTTTCAGCATGTGGATCGGTGCTGTGACCATCCCTGGCCTCAGCGTGGGTCAGCAGAGCAATAGAAGCCTGGTTGGAATCCTTTATTTTAGATCTTCAGGATGTTACTCCCAGAGCAGATCTCCTCCAATCAGCACATTACAATGCAGAAGCCAGTTCATACCTGTGTGAGGCAGTACTGGAAACGACCCAACTTACAGTCCGCACTTCTGCATTAGCAGTAACAGCTCGGCGCACACTCTGGTTGAAGAATTGGTCAGCCGACATTAGCTCCAAAAAGTCATTGATGGCACTTCCCTTCAAGGGCCAGAGGCTTTTCAGAGACGCGCGAGAGGAAATTATATTCCAATGCCACAGGGGACAAGAGCACTTTCTTGCCCCAATCGAAGTCTAACTCATCCAATACCTTTCGCCAGGGGAAAACTCTCTCTCCTCTGGATTCTACCCCCCCCATGATCCAGTCAGGGTCCTAGCAGTCCAGAATTGTTTTTCCACCTTACACCATGCAGGCGTCATTGTCCAGGTATCATATCTCCTTGTTTCGATATGTGCAGCACACACCAATACCTCAGGTTTGCCAACCGCCACTACTGTTTGGCCTACCCTCTGCCCCCAGAGTCTTCACATAACTGATGGCAGTCACGGCGGTAGCATTAAAGGAGAACGAAAGCCCCAGGGCGCAAAACCCCTCCCCCCTCCCCTCCGTTGCCCCCCCTCCCTCCTCCCCCCTGGCCTACCCCTCCCCCTGGGCAAATGCCCCTAACTTGTTACTCACCCCTCTGCGCAGGTCCTGTCCATGGAGTTCGCAGTCGCCATCTTCTTCCACTCGCGTCTTCTTCCTGCTCTGATCGGCGTTTTCTGGCGCATGCGCAGTAGGAACAGTTACCGGTACGGCTCTACTGCGCATGCGCCGAATGTCACGAAGTTTTCCGATTTCACTTCGTGACATTCGGCGCATGCGCAGTAGAGCCGTACCGGTAACTGTTCCTACTGCGCATGCGCCAGAAAACGCCGATCAGAGCAGGAAGAAGACGCGAGTGGAAGAAGATGGCGACTGCGAACTCCATGGACAGGACCTGCGCAGAGGGGTGAGTAACAAGTTAGGGGCATTTGCCCAGGGGGAGGGGTAGGCCAGGGGGGAGGAGGGAGGGGGGGCAACGGAGGGGAGGGGGGGAGGGGTTTTGCGCCCTCGGGCTTTCGTTCTCCTTTAAGACTCCAAGGAATCTCAATGACGCTGGCGACCAAAACGTGCAGGCGTTGGCACGCATTTTGGCCAGTCCACGGAATGCTCTTCCGAAATCCGGAGGAGGCGGAGCTTCCTCAGAAGGGTCCATGGCCTGAGTATACTGTCAGGGCCCGAAGGCGCAGTTTGGAGTGCTGACCAAGGAGGAAGCAACCTAGGCAAACACAGTTCGTGGTACAAAGGATCAGGCAGAAGAATCGTCAGTTCAGGCAAAGGTCGGTCCAGGCAGCAAGATATTGTGGTCGAGATTTCAGGCAAAGGTCGAGGATCAGGAAAGCAATAATAATATACACCCAGGAACTCAAGATAGTAGAACCTATACTCGGGCGCTGAGAGAACCTTCTGGCGTCTTTAAATAGGCAGGATTTTGCGCCAGAACGTGCCAGATGACGTCATAGGACGTGCAAAAAAAGGCGTCCATACGATGCGTGTCACGCTGGCGTCCAATGGCCACGTGGCCTCCTCTGGGCGCCGCCATCTTGGACGCACCAAGGACGGCCAGAACTCCTTACAACTAGAACCGAAGGTGTTCCTTCCACGGAGCAAGCAGATCCGTTTACAGCGGAAGGTACAAAGCCTGGTACAGACTCACAAAACAATGATTTGCCATGCAATGAGAGTACTGGGCAACATGGTGTCCATAATGGAAGTGGTTCCATTTCACTGATATACCTCCGTTCCCTACAATCAAACATCCTTCAGAGATGGAAAAGGGAATCGCTACTACAGCCTTTCCCCTATCTCGGGAGACCAAATCTTCCCTACAGTGGTAGCTCGCTCCGCAGACCCTATCCAAGGGGCAGTCTGGGGCCACTCCAGACTGGGCAGTGATGGCGATGGACGCCAGCCTCTTGGCACAGTCAGTGGACGTGGTCCCAGGAGGAAGCGCAGTTATCCATCAATGTGTTGGAACTACAGGCGGTGCGAGTTCAGTGCGACAAAGCCATGCCTGTGGCATACGTCAACCGCCAGGGAGGCCCAAGGGATCATCGAGTGGGCTGAGCTGAACGCGGTACACCTGTCAGCCATCCACATCCCAGGAGTAACCAACATTCAAGCAAACTTTCTCAGCCGCCACCAGATCGATCCAGGGGAATGGGAACTCCACCACGAGGACTACCAAATGCTGGTTTGTCATTTGGGATTTCATGGCCTCCAGACACAACCTCCAGACACAGGGAGGTTGGCTACTGGGATCCTCTGGCAGACAGCATAGACGCTGACACAGGTCTGGAGGTTCGACCTAGCCTATCTGTTCCCTCCGCTTCCCAGAGTGCTCAAGAAGGTGCGACAGTCAAACCTTCTAATCATAGTAGTAGCACCTTTCTGGCCAAGAAGAACTTTGTTCCACGATCTTCACGCGTTTACCATGCAGACCAAACCTACTGCATCAAGGGTCCATCAACCATCACAATCCGGGCCTGTTCATTTTGATAGCTTGGCTGTTGAATAGTCCATCTGGAGTAGAAAAGGATTTTCAGAGGAGGTGATATTCAGCTTATTGCAAGCCAGGGAACCGGTCTCTGCAAAAACCTACCACTGGATATGGAATGCATACTGGTCATGCTGCCGCAACAAGGGAGTTTCCTTCGAACATCTGTCTATTCCATTGGATCCGGGCACACTCCACAAGGGCAGTGGGGGTCTCTTGGGCCTAGAGCAACTCCGCCTCAGCTGAGCAGATCTGCAGAGCGGCAACCTGGTCCACAGGTTCACAAAATTCTACCACTTCAACACCTTTGCTTCAGCGGCAGCCTCCTTTGGCTGCAAGGTGTTGCACGCTGTGGTGCAGCCCTAGAGGCTGTGACCATATATGCAATTTCTGCCTTCCTTGTTACTGTTGGGGTTGCTTTAAGTCACCATTGGTCTCCTATGTCCCCCGGAGCATAAGAGAAAATAGGATTTATATATAAATCCACTTACTGTTAAATCCCTTTCTCTGTAGTTGACAGTGGAACACCGGACTTCCCATCCGGATTGCACAGTTACAGTTTTGATACTTAGTTGAAATAGTTTGTGTTCTCTAATGTTCTTCCATCTGTCCAGAGTCTTTTTTGTTACCTACTGAATTCAGAACAGAAGTGCTAGGCGTAAAGCATAAGTAATCCAGGCACGCCCCTTTTTGGTTTGTAATCAAGTGTCCTGGAGGATGGAGCTTTACCCCATTGGTCTCCTGTCTCCCCCTATCGACTACAGAAAAAGGGATTTAACAGTAAGTGTATAAATCCTATTATATCATGCCCAGTTTTGCCTTTTTTTTAACTTTAAAATACAAAAACATGTTCTAAAGAGCTACATCATCCTTTTTTATATTTGAAGATCCTATTATGTGAATTAGATGTAGACTTGTAACATAGTAACATAGTAAGTAAGGTTGAAAAAAGACACATGTCCATCGAGTTCAACCTTTTTTTTTTTATTTTTTATTAACTACCTATCTGCCAGTTGATCCAGAGGAAGGCAAAAAACCCATCTGAAGCCTCTCCAATTTGCCTTAGAGGGGGAAAAATTCCTTCCAGACTCCAAAATGGCAATCGGACTAGTCCCTGGATCAACTTGGACTATGAGCTATTTCCCATAACCCTGTATTCCCTTACTTGCTAAAAAGCCATCCAACCCCTTCTTAAAGCTATCTAATGTATCAGCCTGTACAACTGATTCAGGGAGAGAATTCCACATCTTCACAGCTCTCACTGTAAAAAACCCCTTCCGAATATTTAGGCGGAACCTCTTTTCTTCTAATCGGAATGGGTGGCCTTGTGTCAGCTGGAAAGACCTACTGGTAAATAAAGCATTAGAGAGATTATTATATGATCCCCTTATATATTTATACATAGTCATCATATAACCCCTTAAGCGCCTCTTCTCCAGCGTGAACATCCCCAATTTGGCCAGTCTTTCCTCATAGCTAAGATTTTCAATACCTTTTACCAGCTTAGTTGCCCTTCTCTGTACCCTCTCTAATACAATAATGTCCTGTTTGAGAGATGGAGACCAAAACTGTACGGCATATTCTAGATGGGGCCTTACAAGTGCTCTATACAGTGGAAGAATGACCCCCTCCTCCCTTGACTCTATGCCCCTTTTAATACAGCTCAAGACCTTATTTGCCCTTGATGCTGCTGACTGGCATTGCTTGCTACAGCCAAGTTTATCATCTACAAGGACTCCAAGGTCCTTTTCCATAATGCATTTGCCTAGTGCAGTCCCATTAAGGGTATAAGTGGCTTGGATATTTTTACATCCCAGGTGCATGACTTTACATTTATCAACATTGAATCTCATTTGCCACTTAGCTGCCCAGATTGCCAGTTTGTCAAGATCATGTTGCAAGGATGCCACATCCTGGATGGAATTAATTGGGCTGGATAATTTTGTGTCATCTGCAAACACTGATACATTACTTACAACACCCTCCCCTAAGTCATTAATGAACAAATTAAATAAAAGTGGACCCAATACTGAGCCCTGGGGGACCCCACTAAGAACCTTACTCCAAGTAGAGAATGTCCTATTAACAACTACCCTCTGTACCCGATCCTGTAGCCAGTTTCCTATCCATGTGCAAACGACTTCATTAAGCCCAACAGACCTTAGTTTAGAAAGCAGTCGTTTGTGGGGCACAGTATCAAACGCTTTGGCGAAATCCAAATAGATCACATCTAAGGCCCCCCCACTATCCAGAATCTTACTTACCACATCATAAAATGCAATCAAATTCGTCTGACATGACCTATCCTTCATAAAGCCATGCTGATTGTTGCTCATAATGCCATTCATTAGGACAAAATTTTGAATGTGATCCCTTAACAAGCCTTCAAATAATTTGTCCACCACAGATGTCAAGCTTACTGGCCTATAATTGCCAGGCTGAGATCGAAATCCCTTTTTAAATATTGGAATAACATCAGCTTTTCTCCAATCCATAGGCACCATACCAGATGACAGTGAATCTGAGAAAATCAGAAATAAGGGCTGGTCTAAAACTGAACTAAGCTCTCTTAGAACCCGGGGGTGTATGCCATCAGGCCCTGGAGCCTTGTTTACATTAATATGTATTAAAGCTTTTTGAATCATATCCTGAGTCAGCCACTGACTAGATTGAGCTGAACCATTCGTGCAGTTATTAAGTGAGCCTGTGAACCCAGACTCCTCTATTGTATACACTGAAGAAAAGAACTCATTTAACACATTTGCCTTATCTGTATCTGTTACAACTTGTATTTTTTAAGAGACATTGATTGAAATTAAGAATGCTGTCTCGTTCCCAAATATGTATTGCATCTTGAATGTCTTTCAAATGCTTTTTTATTTTGCCTCCAGATTCGGGAAGTGTGGAATGCATATGAATTGGATCTAGTCAATTATCAGAACAAATGTCGCCTGATTCGTGGCTGGGATGACTTGTTCAACAAAGTTAAAGAGCATATCAACAGTGTCTCAGCTATGAAGCTTTCTCCATACTACAAGGTAATATATTTTTCCTTTTTTTTTCTCCTAGTGTTTGCCAACTTAATGTGCTATAAATAATTTTTGGTTTGTTTTCTATTAGAGATACATAGTTTATAAAATATAACTTTATATATTTGTTTTTCTGGGGAAAAACACAGGTTTTTGAAGAGGATGCCTTGAGCTGGGAAGACAAATTGAATCGGATTATGGCTCTTTTTGATGTGTGGATTGATGTACAGAGAAGATGGGTATACCTTGAAGGCATCTTTACTGGAAGTGCAGATATCAAACACCTTCTTCCTGTTGAAACACAACGGTTTCAGAGGTATTTAACCCACCATAATGTCACTTTTTTTTACTTAAATAACATTTCCAGGAATTGCTTTAATATGAAATAAGGGAAATTAACATTTTGATTATTTCCTCCTACACTTTTTTAGCATCAGTACAGAATTTCTGGCACTTATGAAGAAAGTCACCAAGTCTCCTCTTGTGATGGATGTTCTGAACATACAAGGTGTGCAGCGATCTCTAGAAAGACTGGCTGACTTGCTAGGCAAGATCCAAAAAGCTTTGGGAGAATATCTGGAAAGAGAGCGTTCATCATTCCCTCGGTACATAAAAAGATGACTGTGAATGTGTATTTTGTGTTTAATAATATATTAAGATTTAATATATAAACATTTTTCTTTCCCAGATATAATGTTAAAGTGTACATCTGGTACACTTGACTAAAACCAAGAAAATCATTTACATACATACTTTGTGAGTGTCCAAGACTGTGGTCACCAGGCTTTGACACAAATTTTGTCAGTTGCTCATATTCTCATATTCCAAATAGCTTAAATATACCACCCTGTAATAAAGAAACATTCTTTATTAAAAAAAAAGTTTTTTTTTATTTGGAAAAAACATCTTGCTAGTGAGTATTTGGCCTATTGATAATTAAGATGCTTAAATTCTTAATTATCTGCAGATTTGTGAGTGCCATAAAACTTCTTCCGGCAATTAGCCACCTTGTTGGAGAAAAAATTCCAATATTTTCAAAGATCTTGCATCTGAAAAAAGGTGCTGATTTTAAGATCAATGTTTTTTTCTATTTCTCCCACTTGTAGTTAAAAGTTCTCCCCCCCAAAGGAATTTTGACTTGAAATATAAATTATCCTCCCCCAAAGGAATTTTGACTCTCATACATGAACAAGGCCCACATTGCCTACCTGACATGTGTAGTTAAAGGAGAAGGAAAGCTCCAAGACAGTTTATTGCCAACAGATTAGCCACAATAGTGCAAGCTAGAACGCTATATTTAGTCTGCAGAATGCTTTACCATACCTGAGTAAATGGCTCTAGACACTGTCTCTGTTTGTTTAGGATAGAAGCTGCCATATAAGCTTGGTGTGACATCACTTCCTGCCTGAGTCTCTTCCCTGCTCCCTCATAGCTCTGAGCTCAGATTACAGCAGGGATGGGAGGAGGGAGAGAGGAGCAAACTGAGCATGCTCAAGCCCTGCCCTGGAGGTTTAAGCTGAAAACAGGAAGTCTGATACAGAAGCCCATGAGTACACAGTAGAGGACTCAGAGCAACATTACTTTGAGGGTTTACTGGTGTATTTATATAGACCTTTCTGATAAAGCTTACTTAATTTTAACCTTTCCTTCTAACAGCCAAATTGTTCAGTTTCTCCAAACATAAGCAAAAAAATGTGTTTTGATTTCAGCTTTAGCATTGACAAGTGCATGATCTTTCTGTAGACTTCCTTATCACCAACCTTAGCCTCTTATAGTGTTATATCCCACAAGAATGAGACTGATGGGGCATGGAATGATCATGTCTATTTGCCCTTGTACATTTTCAGCTAGAGGGGCAGGTTGGCAGTTAGAGGGGAACTTTTGGGACAAGCACCTATTTGATGTCCTAGATATTCTTGGTACAATGCCTGATGATCAATCAATATTTTCCCATTTCTTTTACCTTGTTAACTAATGGGGGTCCTGACCACAGGTTGATCCTTCAAGGGGGACCAGCAGTCATTGGATTAAAGGGATGTCATGATTAAGTATCCCCAGATAATGGTTTTTTTTATGATTCAATTCATTTTTAATCCCAAATCTTTTTAATTACTGTGTGAAAGATGGTGTGCTTTTTTCCCAAATAGATTTTTTCTTTCCTTGTATTGTTGCCATATATTAAAGATGTGTACACTACATCAGAAGTGTACATTTATTATAGCTCCAGGACTGTCAGAAATTTATCTGGTTAAATAAGAGGTAAGAATATGATTTAATTACTTTATTTTTTAATACTTAATCCTTTAGATTCTACTTTGTTGGAGATGAGGACTTGTTGGAGATCATCGGCAACAGCAAGAATGTGCCCAAACTACAAAAACACTTTAAGAAAATGTTTGCAGGTGTATCTAGCATCATCTTGAATGAAGACAGCTCTGTAGTCCTGGGAATATCTTCACGAGAAGGCGAAGAGGTAATAAAACAGAATTTTTTTACCTAGGCATAGAGGTGGGGCAAGCAATTACTTTCACTTTCCATTCAGCACTTCCTAGATGTCACCGCTCTCCCTACTTTCCCCCAGCACTCTTAACGATTTAATTGTGTAACCAGTTCATGGGGATGGACATTGGGTCCATGTCCCCTGGTGCACAAACAAGATTCTGAGATGATACAAGGCTTGCTTTAATAACAGTGTCCACAAAATGGCTCCTTCCTGGTTGCTATAATTATGAGTTGCCAGACTGATGGGAACAATATTCAAATAATTTATACAGTGTAATTAAAGTTCATTTTGCTTGACTAACATGATAAAATAGGATTTGGATAATTTTGTTTGGGTGACGGGTCCCCTTTAACGTTAATCTGGCATTATTTAAAATTCTCCAACTCCAGTATTTTCTTTTTATGGACTGTATCTTTTTTTTGTAGGTGATCTTTAAAACGCCTGTATCCATCACTGATCATCCAAAGATCAACGAATGGCTCACTTTAGTGGAGAAAGAAATGAGGGTGACCCTGGCAAAACTGCTTGCAGAATCTGTAACAGAAGTAGAAATATTTGGCAAATCCACATCCATTGAGCCTGCTGCTTATATCACATGGATTGACAAATACCAGGTACAATTGTTTAACCAGCCTTGTTTAAAATCTTATAAATGTAAGGATAATTTTAAAATAAACTGACACTTTTATTTTTTCTTAATTCCCTAGGCCCAGCTTGTAGTTCTCTCTGCTCAAATTGCCTGGTCAGAGAATGTGGAATATGCTCTCAGCAGTGTAGTGATGGGTGGTGGGGATCCAAGCCCCTTGCAGCCTGTTCTGATTAATGTTGAGGCTACTCTTAATGTGTTGGCCGATTCTGTGCTGATGGAACAACCTCCACTTCGTAGAAGAAAACTGGAACATTTGGTAAGCCATCCAGTAATTGTTTATTCTTGTTCACCATAATCAATATCATCAAAATGTACATGTACAATTTATACATGTATTTCTATCGTTTCTTGGAAAGGTTTTTTATTTATGATTGTGACTTTATGGCATGTTTTATATTATTGCTCATCAGTTTTATCAGTAACATGGTTGAGGGTAACCATTTTTTGAATTTTTACATTGTCTGTATTATCTTTCTATGATAAAATATTTTTTTAACTTAGGCAGATAACTACAGTAATACAAACTTAAACAGTAATGTTTGGAATACAAAGGTAGTATTCATACTACAGGTATATATATATATATATATATATATATATATATATATATATATATATATATATATATAGATAGATATATATATAGATATATATATATAGATATATATATATAGATATATATATATAGATATATATATATAGATATATATATATAGATATATATATATAGATATATAGATATATATATATATATACATACATAAGAGCATTCATGTAGCATCTTCTAAGTAAATTAAGCCTCATTCTACACCCTTCAGCCCATATCATATTATTTGGGGTATCCACTAGGGGCGTAACTGAGTTGTTTTGAGGGCAATTCAGGCATGATGAGATTTGACCGTTTGGATGCTGTAGAAGGTCTAATACAGTGATCCCCAACCAGTAGCTCGTGAGCAAAATGTTGCTCACCAATCCCTTGGATGTTGCTCTGTGTTCTCAAAGTAGGTGCCTATTTTTGAATTCCAGGCTTGAAAGCAAGTTTTAATTGCATCTTGCTTTGTACTCATATTTTTTATATGCGGTTTATTATGAAATTGTCAAAATCAAATATTTGTTTCTGCAGATAACAGAATTGGTTCACCAGCGTGATGTTACACGAACCCTAATGAAAATCAGGATTGACAGCTCCAAGTCTTTTGAATGGCTAAGCCAAATGAGATACTATTTTGATCCTAAACAGACAGATGTTTTGCAGCAGCTTTCCATCCAGATGGCCAATGCAAAGTTCAATTATGGCTTTGAATATCTTGGCGTGCAAGATAAACTTGTGCAGACACCACTTACAGACCGCTGCTACCTGACAATGACACAAGCTCTGGAGGCAAGACTTGGCGGGTCTCCCTTTGGTATGAAGAAAATTTTAACTCCTGAAATTTTTTAAGCTTAATCTGCACATTTGTTAGTAGGCTTTAGCTATATTTATTACAAGCAAGAACATTGGATTCACTCATATTACCTTTGGGTTCCCCTGTTTAATTAGTTCTTAACAGTGTTGGTCAAGGTAGACTATCCATCTAGTATTTTGAGCCCTCTATTGTATTAAAAGTTAGAAACGTTTAAAGGAACAGTAACATCAAAAAATAAAATAGTTTTAAAGTAATAAGTAAAAAAAATAAAAATTAGTGTTGCACTGGTAAAACTGCTGTGTTTGCTTCATATTGTTTATATAAATAAGCTGCTGTGTAGCAATGGGGACAGCCATTCATAGGAGAAAAGGCTCAGGTTACACAGCAGATAAGCTGTGTAGAATATAAGGGTGTTACCTGTTAGCCACTATTTAACCTGTGCCATATAGCCATTTTTAAATTTCTGCCATTGCTACTCAGCAGCTTGTTTATGCTAGTGTTTCTGAAGCAAACAGATCAGTTTTACCAGTGCAGGGCAACACTACATGATGTTTTCATTACTTTAAAACACTTTCATTTTTTGGTGTTACTGTTCCTTTAAACACTAATGCTTTTTGGTCATAAAAGACATAGGCAAGTGGGACTAATTCATTGGCTCCCCAAATCCCACCAGTCGTACCCAGGCTCACATGTTCCACATTAGAATACAGCTTTAGCCAAAGCTGTGGAGATGGAGTCTGAGTTGTGGAGTATGGAGCAATTTTGGGTATCTTGAGTCGGAGCCGCCAAAATGTACCAACTCCTAATAACTTTAAATACAAGCACTGAAAATAATTAAATCAGATTTAAGGGCTTCTATGAAGGAGCTTCAGAGGCAGTCATTTCAAACTGCAAGTGCTTTCTTTATTTAGCAGTGCAAACACTACATGTTGCAGGTCGAGAAAGGTTTTGAAACACCCAGACTTTTTTTTTTTTTTTTTTTTTAAAAGCAAAAACTAAAATAAATTTATACTTTTCATATTCAGGTCCTGCCGGTACTGGGAAAACGGAGTCTGTTAAGGCCCTTGGACATCAGCTTGGGCGCTTTGTGCTGGTGTTTAACTGTGATGAAACATTTGACTTTCAGGTATAAGCAACACTTAACCAAGCACTTAATCATATTTTTAATGGTTTTTTTTCACTTAGGCTTAAAACTTTGTCCTTTGTATTTTTAGGCTATGGGTCGCATATTTGTTGGACTTTGTCAAGTTGGTGCCTGGGGATGCTTTGATGAGTTCAATAGACTTGAAGAGCGCATGTTGTCTGCAGTTTCCCAGCAAGTCCAATGCATCCAGGAAGCCTTGCGAGAACATTCCAATCCAAACAGAGACAAAAGTATGTACTTAACTTCGTTTTTTAAATGTCTCCTCCCCTATATATTTTCATCTGATTCATGATGAAAATTGAGCATAGGACTGGCCAGATATGGGATGACTTTTTTTTTTCATACACAGCTGGGGTGCACGGTTATAGTGTATGTATATCCGGAAATATCAAAAAACTGACACACCCATATAAAAAATCTTCACCTCTTTATTTTTGTTGTATACAAAGTCCAACGTTTCTGTTTTTATTATGGCTTTTTTCAAGGAACTTTGATGCAACAAAATAAAGAGGTGAAGATTTTTGATATTCGTGTGTGTATATATATATGTATATGTATATATGTATATATATATATATATATATATATATATATATATATATATATATATATATATATATATATATATATATATATATAAAATATCAAAACAGGGGGGTTGTGGGAGCACTCTAAAGGCTTTAAAGTATATATATATAAGTATAATAAATGCTATTGCATATGTACCCAAAACAGGGGTTATTTTGTTACAAAGTTATGATCATAAAATTGATAAGCCACCATACCACGTCAAGGTAAACCCCGAATGGCGGTCCCTAACTTATTTTATATTTTATGTGCATTTTAGCATTACCTGTAATCAATGTCCATTGAACGCTGTTTTTTCACTGAGGGCTAAATCCTCCCCAGCCAGCCATCAGGCTTTTAAAGGAGAGATATTCCCAAAACAAACGCCCAATTTTAAAAGCATAGGATCACCACTAGTTTAAAGGGGGGGTATGGGGTGCTATGTGTGGGTTTGCACATGTGGAGAATTTAATTGACCTTGTGAAAATTAGATAATGCTTTAGACAATTAAGGTATAGTACTTTGCACATTTTTTATAGTTCTGGATTACATATAGTACATATCTAGTGTGTTAGAAGGGCATTAGAAGGGCAAAACATCAGCTTGTAGCTTTTTTTAAATTAAAAAAAGTTTATTTTAAGTCCTGAGAGTGCGGACTCCAATTGATGTTTGTATGAATATTTACTGAATCTGCACCCAGGCAATATATATATGTGTATATAAAATTTATTATTACGCCTCAACGTTTAGATCCCCCACATGGATCTTCGTCAGGAGCAAAAACAGATGTATGTTTGTTTGTTTTTGCTCCTGACGAAGATCCCTGTGGGTGATCGAAACGTTGAGGCTTAATAATAAAAACATTTTTGTTTTTTTACTAAAACCCTGTGAGTGCCGCAATCCTTGTTCCCAAGCTGGCACCCAGGTATTAATTTTGTCTACGGAGTGCACCATTACTTTGGTTTTAGATAGATATAGAGATATATAGTAACACAGTACCACACTCAACGGGAGTACTTGAGAGAGAGCACAGTCGGTGTTCGAAACGACGGATTTTTTCAATAAATCGTAAAAATTTTTTCACAAGTATTCCCATAAAAACAGAAAGACATGGAGGAGCCCACTTGTTTGGCAACTTACCCAGGTGCTGGTAAATAAGGTTAATAAAGTAACAAAGTAACTCGCTCAACGGGAATACTTGTGAAAAAAATCAAGTTTTATTGAAAAATTCTAAAATTTATTGAAATGCATTTGTTTTATTAATTCAGCATATACCATCACATGTGAACTGCTCAACAAGCAAGTGAAAGTCAGCCCTGATATGGCTATCTTCATCACCATGAATCCTGGATATGCTGGAAGATCTAACTTGCCTGACAACTTGAAAAAGCTTTTCAGAAGCTTGGCCATGACTAAACCAGATCGCCAGTTGATCGCACAAGTCATGTTGTATTCCCAAGGCTTCCGTACTGCTGAGGTGCTTGCAAACAAGATTGTGCCATTCTTCAAGTGAGTAAAAATATACTTGTGTTTTACTGTTGACCAGGAGAATGTAGGCATAATGTTAAAGGTATGATTGCTATAGCAGGCAGTGGATTGCATCATGTTTTAGTCAATGCTCAGCTAGCATCACAGGTGCTATCTCTACACTACTATCTGGTTTTGACATAATTTTCTCCATCGTCTGCTTGGGGGACACAGGAACAGTGGGGTATAGCTGGCACCACTAGGAGGCAGCACACAATAACTAGTCCCTCCTCCACCTGCTATACTTTCCTCTGTAGGCAGAGCTAGGTCAGTTTTTTTATTGTGTCCTCAGGAGATTAGGACATCCTCTGAGCTCCTGCTTCGCAGGAGATATCTAACTTCTTTTTCCTTTTATTTTACTTATTTTACTTTATTATTTTATTAATTATCCCTCTCACTTCTGGACAATTGAAGATAGACTGGACACTTACACTGAGTAGACTGTCCCTACTGTCTATCTTCCAGCGTGGGATCCATCTCCGGGGTCACCATGTGTGCTTTGCACATCCAGTCTGCATATCTCCCCCTTGTTCCTCAAGAGGGAGGCTTACTGTCCAGTAGACGGAGGGACAAAGAGGGTTCGCTTAGGAAGACTGTTTCTCAGGTAAGTCTGACTGGGACTGTACCTGCACTTCCCCAAATGTGGTTCTGGCGCTGCTGCTCTTAGAGGAGTCTGAACGGGCACACTGCTCAGGGGCGCTCTCACTAGAACAACCCGGAAGTCAGACCTGTGCCATCCTCTTCTCTAGCCACATTGAATTTGGCGCCATTTTCTTTGCACCCTTCCACACGAAACACAGAAGTACTGCGCGCCAGTTCCTTTGCACGCTTTCTTCCCTATGCTTCCTCCCAGCACAGCCCTGCCAGTGTCTCTTCATTCCGGTCCACTTTAGCAGCAGCACTTTAGCAACAAGGGCATGCTCCCCAGCACAGCAGCACAGCAGTCAGACAGACAGCTTTTTCCTTACTCCTCTTATTTGAAGTTTTGTTAACCACACTAGCCCAGCATGTCTGAGAGCTCAAGTAAAATTTTTAGCCTGTGCAAAATGCCGCAAATGTCTGCCATCTGGTCACAATATGCTCCACGTGCAAGCCAACTGAGCCTGTTCCTCAGGTAAGCTTAGCCTTCCAGGCAGACCCTCCACCTCCGGCCAGGGACCCCTCACCACAGGGACCCCAAACCCCCCCCCCCCCGAGTGGGTATCCTAATTGGCATCTGGTATTCAAAAATTGGCCCTTTCTCTAGATAGACTATTGGCCCGTTTAGAGCCTAAACCCTTCAAGCGCAGGGCCCCCTCTCCTTCAGACACGGAGTGCGAGGAGGACTCCAACAATCCACCCCCCCTACACCTACATTCAGAAGATGAGCAGTCACTGTCAGAGGAAGAACTGTCTCACAGCTCAGATCAGGAAAAGGAGAATTCCTATTAGTTCTCCTCAGAGACTATTGACTCCTTAATTTCATCAGTCCTGGAAACCCAAGACACGACCAGCCTTGCGTTGAGTCGATTTTTTCGTGGCCCCCAGTACAAAAGCTCAAGATCTTCCTCTCCTCTACATACTTTTGCAAGTAGAGGATGCTTTGGAGGAAAGTCCAGATCAACCTGGCAAGCTCATATGCCCTCAGCTAAGCCGGTTGGCAAACCTTCATCGGCATGACTGTGGCATAGGGGGGCGACTACTACACTTCGCCGATGCATGGCCCTCACTCAGGACTCCTTGGTACACAAGGTTGTGACCAGCGGATACCACCTACAATTTGCCTCTCTTCCCCCTCGCTGTTTCCTTATGTACAGGCTCATTCAGGAGCACCACAAATCCCAGGCATTCCTGAAAGCGATTTCCAACCTTCTCCACTCAGACGTCATCATCCCCATACATCCAGGAGAAAGGGTCAAACTTATTTGTAGTTTCCAAGGACGGTTAGGTTCGCCTCATTCTGGACCTCAAGGAGCTCAACAATTTAATCTACCCGTGGAGATTCAAGATGGAGTCTCTCAGATAAGTCATGGTGGCAATTTCCCCAGGCCAATTCCTCGTTTCTCTAGACATAAAGGACACCTAACTACATGTGCCCATTTTCCCAACCCGTCAGAAATTCTTGTGATTTGCCTCCAAAATCACCATTATCAGTTCACTGCCCTTCCATTCGGCCTGACTTTGGCCCCCACGTCTTCACTAAGATCATGTTGGTAGCCACATTGTTAATCCGCTTCTCAGGGGTATCTATAACCCCATACTTGGACGACCTGCTAATCAAGGCATCGACCTTCGCAGAGACCCAACAAGCACTTCAGGTCACCATGGGCAGACTGCAAGAGCTGGGATAGTATATCAATCTAGACAAGTCTTCACTGATTCTGAGTCAGTCAATGGTATTCCTGGGGATGCTCTTCAACTCTCAGACACAGACCGTGGTTCACCACCTATGGACCCTAGTAGGGTCCCTTCTGACGAAACTGACTCACACAGCCAAGTTCTTTATGAAGGTCTTGGGAGTGATGGTCTCGACCATGGAAGCAGTATCCTTTGCTCAACACCACCTCAGCGAGCTCCAATGGAATATGCTGTCAACCTGGAAATGGAAATGCTTACTCCAGGAAATTGGTCTGTTAAACAAGACCTGAAACTCCCTCCTCTGGTGGACCTAGACCAGTCATCTGTACAAGAGCAGACATCTTGGGGAACCTCAATGGCGCTTTTTCGCAACGGACGCAAGCCTAGGTTGGGGAGCAGTACTGGAAGGACGATCTGCTCAGGGCAGCTGGACTCGAGCAGAACAGCGCCTACACATCAATCTAATAGAAATCCGGGCAGTTCAGCTTGCCTTAGTCCACTGTCAACAGGAGCTAGCGGGTCAGATCCAATCCAACAATGCCACAGCATTAGCATATATAAACCACCAAGACGGCACAAGAAGCAGTAGAGCGCTAAGCGAGGCCTCATCCTTTGCTGGGCAGAGATTCACCAGTCCCATCTATCAGCGATCTGCATACCGGGACTCCTAAACTGGGAAGCAGATTTTCTCAGCAGACAGTCTCTGGAAATGGATGAGTGGTCTCTAAAGGAGGAAATATTTCACAAAATTACTGGGGGATGCCAGAGGTGGATCTCATGGCATCTTGGCACAATCGAAAGATACCACTTTGCTTTGCACGCTACAGGGACCCCCTTGGAACTTCTATCTTGCATATGCATTTCCCCCCATCCCTCCTTCCCAGAACAATCAAGTTGCAGAGGGAACAGACCACTCTCATCCTTATAGCCCCAAAATGGGCCTTCCAGAACTAGGCTTCAGCACAACAATTGTGCAAGGCTGCCATGTGGACATCAATCCATACCTTTGCCAAATTCCACCACTTTGACACCTTTGTGGCATCTTACACCCGCTACGGCAGGAAGGTCCCTCAAGCCGCAGTGGCCGCTGCCACATAGGCCTCTACTTCTCGCCGAGTTTCAGGGGGACAGCTTTGGTACGTCCCACTGTTACTGTGTCCCCCTAGCAGACGATGGAGATGAGGAGATTTTGTGTTCTCACCATTAAATCTCTTTCTCTCCAGTCGCTTGGGGGGACACAGGACTTCTCTCCCTGGATTGAGGCCTTCACTCAACTTCAGACATGGTTGGCATACACAACCACCAGTTAGCTTGTATATAGTTCTTATTAAGTTCATTGCTTATTGAGTAAGCTGTTTTTTGCTATGTAGAAACTGACCTAGCTCTGCCTGCAGAGGGTGGTATAGCAGGCGGAAGAGGGACTTGTTATACTTTATTACCATTGTGTCCTGCCTCCTAGTGGTGCCAGCTATACCCCACTGTTCCTGTGTCCCTTAAGCGACTGGAGAGAAAGATATTTAATGGTACACAAAATCTCCTTTTGCCATGTGCTACCTGCTGCTTTTCTTATTGTTAAGAAGTGACTTTCACCAAGTCATAGCAAGTCAAAATAATAGGAAAGGCCCTGCTTATTAACTTTCCTTCATCTCTGTCTGTCTTAGAGTGACAGAGGAGTTGTGGATTGCAACAGATGTTGAGAGTTTTCCCAATTCCAGAGCCAGGGGGGCATTCGTTTTTAGTTTTAAAAAAAACCCATTCTTTTAAAACATGGTTTAAATTAAATACTGCACTTGAATGGTGCTCTTACAAAGCACACGTGTAACAGAGTGCATTGTTCTGAGTGGCCAACTTAGGGCTGTTTTACATTGTAACACACAGCATGTCTGTTCACTGAATGCAGGCATAGGGTCCTTTAGGGTACTGGCACATGAGGAGATTAGTCGCCTGCGATAAAACTTCATTACTGCAGGCAACTTTTCTCCTCCAAATGCTTTCCCATTTGCCATAATGAGAATATCAAGTGGGAAAACTTATGCAGAGACAACTTCGGGGAAGGAAAACAAAGTGTCACATATGTTTTCCCACTGCCAATAATGTTGATTGCCAATGGAAAAGCATTTGCAGTCAATGTGTTGCCCCCGGCAGTAAAGATATATTGTGGACAACTAATATTCTTATGTGCCAGTATCCTTAGTGGTCTTTGGCTTTCCACAACATAGTATTTTAAAACCACACCAAAGCATTTATTGTGCCTTAACTAACTTTTTTTTAACTATTTTTCTGTATGCATATAGGTTGTGTGATGAGCAGTTATCCTCTCAAAGTCATTATGACTTTGGGCTGCGAGCTTTAAAAAGTGTGTTGATAAGTGCTGGAAATGTCAAAAGGGAGAGGATTCAAAAGATCAAAAAGGAAAAACAGGAACGAGGAGAAGTGGTGGATGAAGGCAAAGTTGCTGAAAACTTGCCAGAACAGGAGGTATGAACATTTTGTGCCATTTTGTACAGTTTTATGAAGAAAAAAAATACAGTTGATTTATTTTAAGATTTTTTATTTATCCAGAATACTGAGTAGTATATTTCTGTTACAGATTTTGATTCAAAGTGTCTGTGAAACAATGGTGCCCAAACTGGTCGCAGAAGATATTCCACTACTGTTCAGTCTTTTGTCTGATGTTTTCCCTGGAGTTCAGTACCATCGTGGAGAAATGACTGCACTGAGAGAGGAGCTCAAAAAAGTTTGCCAGGAAATGTACCTAACATATGGGGATGGAGAAGAAGTTGGAGGCATGTGGGTAGAAAAGGTAATATTTCTATAATGGATTACCCCCTCCCACCACCTCTTATTTTTACTACTGGGAAAAGTGAATGTTATGTATCGTTTTACTTTTTAGGTTCTTCAGCTTTATCAAATAACCCAAATTAACCATGGTTTAATGATGGTGGGTCCCTCTGGAAGTGGTAAAAGCATGGCTTGGAGAGTTCTACTGAAAGCTTTGGAGAGGTTGGAAGGAGTTGAAGGTGTGGCCCACATAATTGACCCAAAAGCAATTAGCAAAGACCATTTATATGGTACTCTTGACCCAAACACAAGAGAGTGGACAGATGGATTGTTTACACATGTCCTGAGAAAGTAAGTGTTAGATTAATATCCACTCCAGATTAATTCCTGTAAAGCCTCAGACCAGCATCATTTTGGTTGCATTATTATTTCAGATGTAACTTACAGGAACCAAACCAAGCACACCCTCATTTTGTTGTGTCATTAAATTAATTCAGCAGCTCATAATGGTCTTGACAAAAATAACAGATACTTTTACAGATCAATTTTATTTTCTGGGAATGAAGATATTCTGCCATGAATGAGGCATGTTCCGAATTTGTTTCAGGGCATGTGTCTTTCTGTATCATAAGGTGATTGATGGCAGCCTCTTTGCAGTTTCATCCTGCTATTAGGTACCTCTGAGTCAGGAAGGTGAAAACAACCACCTTCCTGACTCAGGAACAACCCCTTTAATCAAGATGGTGCTAATCTGGAAGCTTCAAATGAGTAAAATGTACAAAAGTCATCTATTAATACTTGTTTATGTATTTACTGATATACTTTTTGCTGGTTAGTAATTGTTTGATGCATTAGAATTTTTTTTTTTCCCCGTCAGGATTATTGACAATGTCCGAGGAGAACTGCAGAAACGTCAGTGGATTATCTTTGATGGTGATGTGGATCCTGAATGGGTTGAGAATCTAAACTCTGTCTTGGATGATAACAAACTTTTGACCCTTCCCAATGGAGAGCGTCTCAGCCTTCCACCTAATGTACTTAAATAAATTTGATTATTACTCACTCTCGCTTATATAGTTTCTGTATGTGTGTGCATCATGTAGTAGACAAGTACTGGCAAGCAGTGGCGTAACTAGTTGTTACTGGGCCCCACAGCAAATTCAATTTAGGGCCCCAAAATATTTATAAGTTGGCCTATTTTACCAAGATATATTAAAATTGCTAATTAATTAGGGTCTCACTGGGCCCCCTACACTCCTGGGCCCCCTTACAACCGCAGGGTCTGCTTCCTCTATAGTTATGCCCCTGCTGGCAAGCCTTTTCACCCCTGTAGTTGTTAACACTATTTCTCTAATTAATTATCTTTGTTTAGGTGAGAATCATGTTTGAAGTTCAGGATCTAAAGTATGCTACTCTTGCAACTGTGTCAAGGTGTGGTATGGTTTGGTTCAGTGAAGATGTTCTGAGTACAGATATGATCTTCAACAACTTTCTGGCCCGCTTGCGAAGTATACCTCTGGATGAAGGTGAAGACGAAGCACAAAGAAGGAGAAAGGGTAAAGAAGATGAGGGAGAAGAATCATCTTCCCCAATGTTACAGGTAAACTTTTTTGGCTGTTTTTCTGAGTCTAAAGGACTGGTAACACGCAAACAGGAAAACTTAATATTTGTGCAATTACCATGCACTGGTGTTTTGCTTCAGAAACAATGCTGTAAATCATATAATATGCATCTGTATAGCAATGAGGGATGTCATTTAAGTTAAAGTTCTTCCACATGAAGATAAACAGGGCTCTCTATAGGACTATAGTTTCCAAGAAGATGATCTTATTTGTAAGACTTGGTTAAACAGATACAAACGTAATGCAATTTTAAAAAAAGCTACTCTGTAATATTACTGTTGCTGTTACTTTTTTTTTAAAAAAAAAATCGCCATTCTAATACTGACTGGCAGGTCTTCAGTCCTGTTTTCATGTGTTTTGATTTTGTGTTTGCATGTGTTAAACTTTGTATTTGTACAGATCCAACGTGATGCAGCAACTGTTTTACAACCATATTTCACATCCAATGGGCTAGTGATCAAAGCTCTTGAACATGCATTTAAATTGGAACACATCATGGATCTTACCCGCCTTCGTTGCCTGGGTTCTTTGTTCTCCATGTTGCACCAAGCTTGTCGTAATATTGCTCAGTACAATGCCAACCACCCAGATTTCCCAATGCCAATTGATCAGCTGGAAAGATACATTCAGGTAATTTTTTTTTTATTTTTTACAGTGTAACCAGTGGTTGTTTAATGGTGACAAAAATAGAGGCTTTATCCTTAAGTTTGTAAGCTCTTGTGAGTAGGGCCCTTTGATCCTATTTTTTACTCTGTATTTAATTATAACTTGATCCTATTTTATACATTGTATTTAATTATAACATGCTGGCGCTATATAAATATAATATATAGATGATTATGATTCCAAATGAAATGCTTTTTCTTGCAGCGCTACCTTATTTATGCCGTTCTGTGGTCTTTCTCTGGAGATGGACGCCTAAAAATGAGAGCAGAACTTGGTGAATACATAAGGAGAATTACAACCATACCTCTCCCATCTACACCCAATATACCTATAATTGATTATGAGGTATAAGAATTTTACTTCAGAAATAAATATAAATTTGTGCAGCAAGGCTTGTTAAAATATCATGTTAAACTTTACTGAAAGTGCACCTTCCAACAAAGACTGTAATGTGATAAAGAATATTTACAATTGGTCTTTCTTATTTTAAGGTATCAATTACTGGTGAGTGGCAACCCTGGCAATCTAAAGTTCCCCAGATTGAAGTTGAAACCCATAAAGTGGCTGCCCCTGATGTGGTTGTACCCACTCTGGATACTGTTCGACATGAAGCTCTGCTCTACACATGGCTTGCAGAACATAAGCCACTTGTCCTTTGTGGGCCTCCTGGATCTGGTAAAACTATGACACTCTTCAGTGCCTTGCGTGCACTCCCTGATATGGAGGTAAAGCACTATGGTATAAATGCTTATTGTTCCCATACCCTGGGCTCATCTGCCTATACAAAAAGTGCTATTTTTTCAACAGTGGCTCCAGCCATTAAACAGATTTGCATTTGTAATATATTTAGTACATTGTATTTGATATCTTAGCTAGGATATATACCCAATGTACATATTAATGGCAAAACCATTCTGTTCTCTCAACTTTTTGACTTAATGTATACTTTTAGTACTTGCACATATTAAATATCCGTTAAATTAAATATCAGTTTCTTTACAGGTTGTTGGATTGAACTTTTCTAGTGCTACTACCCCAGAACTACTTCTGAAAACATTTGACCACTACTGTGAATACAGACGAACACCAAATGGTGTTGTGCTGGCACCAGTGCAACTTGGAAAGTGGTTGGTGCTGTTCTGCGATGAGATAAATTTGCCAGATATGGACAAATATGGAACCCAGAGAGTCATTTCCTTCATCCGACAGGTATTCATTAAAAACCTGTTAAATGTGTTTATATTTTATGGCAGACATGTGTTTTTTGTTTTTCTTGACTTAGCGAAGTTTCTGTCTAGATGACTAATAGTATTTTGCTTCACTTAGATGGTAGAACATGGAGGTTTCTATCGGACCATTGATCAAACATGGGTGAAGTTAGAAAGAATTCAATTTGTAGGAGCCTGCAACCCACCTACAGACCCTGGAAGAAAGCCCTTGACTCATAGGTAATGATGTTTAACATCTTTCTAATCTACCTTGCATTTTCTTTAAACATCAAGGATAGAATATTGGCAACAGCTGTAAGTTGGCACAACACAGTGACGGCTTTAGAGGGAAAGCCTCTTTGGCTAGGATCTTCCTGTACCCAGTTTTCTATAAATATGGGGAAATCTGGATATCTTCTTGAAGTTCTAAAGTTGTCAAAGGATTGTTTCTCTTACATCTCAGGGGGACATAGGAACAGCGGGTTAAAGGCCACTAGAAGGCAGGACACTACAGTGATGTCAGAATTGTAGTCCCTCCCTCTCGCTCTTAACCCCCTTTGCTTAGCCAGTACCGCTCTGTTAAGTGTCCTTGTCACAGGAGGTTAGGACTGGCCTCTAGAGAGGTCCTGCGCACTGACAACAGGGGTGAGTCAACAACAGGTCTGCACTCGGAGAGTCAGCTCCCAGCTCTGGATTTTCCCCTCTGCGAAACAGACATCTGAGGCTTCTCTGGACCGAAGGCCCCTCTGGGCTCAAGTTAATGGCCGAGTTTGGGGTGTCCCTAGCTGGAATTTAAGAGACAAGTGCCAGGCACCAGCTCTCTTAATCTGAGGTAAGCAGGCTAAATTCACTGGTATTTCCCCTGCCTTCAGCCAACTCGCACTCCATAGAGGTTAGACTGCGTGCGCGACATCACGGGTTTGCGTTGATCTGTGGGGTCATGACGAAACAGACTGGACTACAGGGTCTTCGGTAACTGCCAAGCAGGCACTGCTGAATTGCGGCTCTTTTCTCATTTTTCACCCTCCATGGATAAGGTAACTTGCATGAGCTTTTATAGCGCTATTACATAGCATGGCTGAAGGCAGGGGGATTTATTTACCAGGGGAAGCAGGCAAACTCCACCAGTGGTGACATATTTTGCCTGCAACAAATGTCTTAACAAGTTTAAGGAGGGTCAAACTAGCCCACTTCGAAGGGGAGTTTTTTTTCTTCAGTACATTTAGCAGATTCTGCTCAGGGCAGATCTAAGAGCCTCTTTAAGAAACATCACAAAGCTTCTGCAAAAGAACAGTTACAGGCTATAATTCAGTATGAGTGGCAATCATCATAGAAGAAAGTTCAGGTCACCAGGCAGTACCCATTTCCCAAGGAATTTATCGACAAATAGAGCATGCCCCCTGTGGTAGATGCTCTGGTGTCTAGACTCTCTAAAGCCACTACTCTTCCTGCTCCAGATGCATCAGCATTTTAAAGGAGAATTAAAACCTAACTAAAGAAGTAGGCTAGAAATGTTGTACATTTATGTTTTGGGCTTCTGTACCAACCCAAGGCAACCACAGCCCTTTAGCGGGGAAGATCTGTGCCTCCAAAGATGCCTCAGTAGCTCCCCATCTTTTTTTCTGCTGATTCACTGCACATGTTCTGTGGTGCTGTTACTTACTAAGTTTATGGACTGACTCGCAATATACTGTATATACAGAATAGAAATGTCACAATATAAGGCTGATTAGTAGTTAATACAGATAGTTACTACATGGCAGTTCAGAAACCAGCTTATTAGCATCAGAATTTAATAAACATTCCTGTAGCATCAGTTTATATTACAGACAAACTTCATTTTATGCTTGTAAATTTGCAACAACCCCAAAGCTTAGCTTCTCAACAGCTGCTCAGAGCCCACAGAGTGTGTAAGTGTTGCAGACATTTTCCAAAATGGTGACCCCCTGTGACAAGTTGAAGTCCTAGATCATGCTGCTATTAAGAAGCTGAAACTTTAAGTTGGTGCAACAAAATAATTATATAAAATTACAGTATATTCATTTTAAGGGTTTAGTTCTTCTTTAAGGAGCCAACTGATAAGAAACTTGAGGGGTTTCTCAAGGCTATGTGTACAGCCTCTCGTTCAGCCCTCCTCCAATCCTAGAATCCACTTAGGTCACCTGAGCCGTTAAAGCATGGTTAACACCCTACTCTAACTTATACAAGATGACTTGACTGTGGTCCGCTGACCTCAGCTGTAAGAAATCATTAATATACATCCCCTTTAAGGGATCCAAACTCTTTGGGGAAGTATTGGAGAAAATCATATGTCAAGCTATGGGGGGATAAAGCACACTTCTCCCACAAAACAAGCACAAACCAAATGTTCGTTCTAAGAGAATCAAAGCTTTCGTAACTACAAAGCTTTCGCTACTATTGGAACCTCCAAGTGAACTGCTCGACTCTGTTGAAATATGAGTTCTCACATGGAAAACGTTTTTTCTGGTGGCCATATCCTCCATCAGACGTATCGCTGAGCCTGATCCTCCTCTCACCTTCCAGGAGGACTGAGCGGTACTACTCATGGTACCCGGAGTTTTGCCTGAGGTGGTCTCTTTTAGTGATGTGTGGGTTGAGAAATTCTTCGAAAAAACCCGCCCCTCCCAATCCACATTCGGCTCGCTATTGCCCCCTATTTATAGACCCATGCCCGCCTCGCAGTGACTTCAGAAATGGGGCAGGTTTGAGTCTATAAATTTATGTCCCGAAGACTTGGTGCGACCCAAAGATTTGGCACATCACTAGTCCCTTCATTTCACATCAATACGGAGATCATCCTTCCTTAATTTTACAATAATCCAAGCAGTAATAAGGAGGCCAAGCCCCACCGCCTCAACGAGGTTAGAGCATTAAAGAGCTATGTCTTTCATACCAGTTTCTTCAGGAAAACAGACACCTTGTTCGTACGTGATCCCCACAGGACCCCCAAAAGGGCCTTCCTGCCATCAAGACCATGCTTGCTCGCTGGATCAAAGAGGCAGTTAGGCGGGCCCATTCTACCAGGGCACTGGGAGCCTCCTGGGATCAGAGACATGGCGTCTACTGATCAGGTTTGCAAGGCTTCCTTAAACCCTTTTAGACTATTTTCCCATTTTACTACTTACCTTTCTGCTGAGACGGCCCTCGGCCGTAAGATCTTCCAGACGGCAGTTTCCTCATAAGTTTCTCCCTCCTTTGGTCCTGGGGCATCTTTATGTCACCACTGTTCCTGTGTCCCCCTACAATGTAAGAGAAAGGAAAATGTATGTACTCACTGTTTTTCATCCATGGCTGAAGTTCTTGGGTTAAGTAGTTGTTTCTCTGTTAAAGTTCTTTGGGACTAAGTGGTACTGGCTAAGCAAAGGAGAGTTAAGGTTGAGAGGGAGGGGCTACAATTCTGACATCACTGCAGTGTCCTGCCTCCTAGTGGGTTGGGCCCTTTACCCCACTGTTCCTGTGTCACCCTTTACGACTAGAGAGAAACTTATGCAAATATATATACATTTATATAAAATAAGACGGCTATACAAATAATTTCTGTTTTCAATAAGGTTCTTGCGCCATGTGCCGGTGGTGTATGTTGATTATCCAGGACCTGCATCATTGACTCAGATTTATGGAACATTTAACCGGGCAATGCTGAGACTTATTCCTTCTTTGCGAACCTATGCAGAGCCTCTAACAGCTGCAATGGTGGAGTTTTACACCATGTCACAGGTATTTCTGAAACCAAATGTGTTAAAATGTTTCTATTTCTTTAGTTATTTCCTAATTCCCATTGTTTTCCACTGCAGGAGAGATTTACACAAGACATTCAACCTCACTATATATATTCACCTCGTGAAATGACCCGTTGGGTGAGAGGAATTTTTGAGGCATTAAGACCACTTGAAACACTGTCAGTTGAAGGACTGATTAGAATTTGGGCACATGAAGCTCTTCGTCTCTTCCAGGACAGGTTGTTGATTTGTTCTTCATTTTTTTCCTTTGTTTTTGTTTAATTTATATGATTGCTGTTTTTACATAATCTTAATTGTCACAGACTTGTCGAAGATGAAGAGAGACGTTGGACTGATGAAAATATTGATACAGTAGCCTTGAAACATTTCCCGAATGTTGAGAAGGACAAAGCTTTGAGCAGACCAATTCTCTACAGCAACTGGCTATCAAAGGTATTTCGCAATTTTCTATTAATTTCATTCAGTCCTGGTTCCAAGAAGTGGACTGAAAATAAGTGTTCACCCCAGATCTCACTAACTTGACTTTAAAGCTAGGCTTTCAGAAGTATCTGAATCAGCTGAGGCTCTGTAACCTGTAGGGGGGTTCAGCCTGCATGTTTAGAAGCACTGCGTTAAAATAAATATTGTCCTATGAGGAATTTTTTGTAAACCGGCTTAATTTTACTCCACTAGCTACTTGATACAGTTGTCTAGATCATTTGGGTGCTGTGTAAACTTCTGCTAAAAATAAACCTAACGAGCTAGTTGTAGGTTTTAAAAACAAATACAAGTCATGCTTCCTTCCTATATGAACGGATAAATGTTTCCTCAGTTCAGAATGAGCTGCATTCTTGATTTTGTTTTTTAAACTCCAGGCACTAAAAAGCTGACACAGATGCATTCGAAGAGACACACTTTCTATTTATCTGTTCTGATAGCATATTGACAGTATGCTCTCGCTTATTGTTAGTACATGGATGGTGTTGGTTGCCGTCAGAATTGCAGCATACATGCATAGATAATTGTAACGCAAATGTGGGCTGTCCAGACCGCAAGTAGTTAATGTCCAGCTAGTGATAGGAGCATGGGTTATTGCGACGCACACTTCAGGATCAGGGCCTTCGCTAAGTGGAATATTCCCATAAAGGTGTAGTAGAATTACAACTCTCAGGCTACTGTATAGAAAAATAGGAATGATTGGACGCCAGTAGGTTCTTATGGTGAACAAAATAATTTTATTGAATTTCAATTCCAAAGAAGAATAATACGAATAACAGATATGCATTAGAAATTATCTACACATATACATGACTTTATCCAATACTCCACCTCAGAAGGCATCTTATCATTTTGCTCAGTGATTGCTTAGCATCTATGTCGTGGTATGTTACAATAGAAGAAAGAAGCATGGAATCCAACTGAAAGAATTTTTTTTTTTTTTGGATAAGTGGGGAAGGGTAGGTTAAGACAGGGGGTTGAGAAGAAAGGAAGGGGGAAGAAAGAAACCGTGAAAATAGACAGGTCTTGACTACGTCTGGGGACTCAACATCTCCCGCTCATCCCGCTGTACCTCTCGCTTGCAGAGTCTCCAGATGTTGTACCCATTGATACCACTCCAGCTCTCCCTCATAGGTTCTATCCTGGAGTCTGTCTTGTATGGATTCCATTGCTCTGATCCAATTCACGTTTATGATTAGTGATTGTAAGCCTGGAATCGTAGGTCGTTTCCAGTTTGCTGCCACTAGGGACCTTGCCGCCGTAAGAATGTGAGTGGCTAATTTACGAGCTTGTTTCGATTGTATGGCTCTGACCTTCATTCCTAAAAGAAAAGTGTGTGGAGTTGCTTGGATAGTGCAGTGCAGAACTTCAGAGAGCAGTGTTGCTACCATCTTCCAAAATTCCTGAGTCACTGTACAGGTCCACCAAGTGTTCAGGAAGGAACCCCTGTCTCCACATCCTCTAAAGCACTTTGAGTGATCTGGGTTTCTGCTTATTCTTCTAATACGTGTGGGAGTGTAGTACCAGCGAAATATGATTTTGTATGCTCTCTCACTAGAGACTGCACAAATTGATGTTCTTCTAGCTGCATCCCAAATTTCAGTCCAGGTCTTGTCGGAAATTGTGAGAGCTAAATCCTCTTCCCATTTTAGCATGTAAGGCTGGTGCATGTCTGTATTGTCTATCGCAAGGCTCGTATACAATAGTGAGATGAGATGTGTTGGGTATGAGTGGGTATGGCACATTTTCTCAAAGAATGTGAGAGTTTGGGTCATTTGGGATTTCCAAGTAGTTTCCACATAGTGCCTTAGCTGTAAGTAATGTAAGAATTGGGTGTATGGGATATTGTATTCTTCCCTAAACTTTTGAAAAGATTTAACTGTCCGGTCTGAAACAAAATCTAGTAAGGCTTTCAAATTTGCAGCTATCCATGATTTAAACTCTGTGGGTGACCCTCCTGGTAGGAAATCTTTGTTGTGAAATATAGTCCTAGACCTCGTATTGGGAGTGCTCGAGTGGTAATTTATTCTTACAAGAACAATGACCCCAGGTTTACTTACACAGATTTGCGATATTATCAGATGCAACATCAGATGAGGTAGAACAGGTAGATGACACAGCATGAAGGATGTGACTCCTATAAGGCATTGCTGTCACAGAGTACATAAATTCCCTCAGGCTGATATACCTCAAAGTGGTCCGGATCCCACCCAGTGGAGTGGTCAGGGAGAAGGAGTCTAAGCCTGACACCCTATCCACTGTGGTCCCTTCACTAAAGGCAATCAAGAACCCTTTGTGAAGCTACTCCCTGTTATAGATCCTTGATGGAGCACACAGCTGCTCTTTCTATATAATCTCTCTATCTTACTCTGCTAGAGAGTTTATAACCGAACTATCCTGTTTCTAGCTAAACCTCGTTCATGGGGTTCCCTGGTTCCCGACTCGGTCACTAAAAGTGCTGTCCCTTTAAGGCAAATGGCTTTACTGGGCCTTGGTGTACCCAGGCTCAATGAGCACAACCAGTACATAAGGACACCAGCAGCCAAAGTGGAAGATCCACCCCTTTCCAAACACTATATGGAAGTGTGGTAGGAAGTGGTCATTACACCTCTTGGCCAATAACACTAGTTGTGTAAAATAACTAACTAGATACATAGGAATTTTCCTAGTAACTAGGGAGGAAGGGTAGGGATTTAAAGGCATAGGGGCAATTTAACCCCTATGGGTCCCTACATAACGATGAAATGTTCTTAAATGCCCAATGCTAATCGATGTCTTGTAGCCTTACTTGTTCCCCTAAAACAATAAATCTAATAACGGGGAACCCTGAAAAAGCTAGTGTAATTTTTAAACTTAATGCACAAATTGTCCTTTTATAATCATGGCTCCATCGCTCATTTAGTGTGACTACAAAGTACTACATGTCTACAAAGTACTACATGTCTACATGTAGTTTTCCAGTCTACATGTCTGGGATGGGGGTTGCTCAAGAAGGGTGAAGTGAACCCCCCTAATTATTGTGTACTAATAGCTTGTCTAAATTCATGGAGGGGCAAGCTGAACCACAATGTATTGTTTGCAAAGCAGCTTCCTCCTGCCATTCTGCATCTCGGGAAGCCCCCTAACCTGGTTAATATGAACTGCTGGCTCTTGCCTCACCTCTAAAGTTAGAGTAACTGTAATGGACTGGCCCACTTTTAGTACCTGTCTGGACTGCAATGCATTTGTACAGGAAAAGCGTAATGCCACTATTTTCTTGATTTAAAACAAATGCATTGCCTTCCCCATGCCCCTGTTATCTGCATGCTAGAAAGTAATACAACATTGTGTCTGACTTATACTTCAGTGAGGCTAGGCTTTAATGGACCTACAAAGACCCAATAGATCAGGGGCTTCAGTGCTCTAGTTTGTCAAGTTTCTATGCTCCCATGCTGACCTAAGAAAGAAACAGTGGGTTGGGGGCATGTAGTTGTTTGGCAACAAGAAGCTTTTTTTTTTTTTTTCCTGAATAATTTGGAATTTGTATCACTTCCATGTGTGTTTTGTATGGATGCACCGAATCCACTATTTTGGATTCGGCCGAACCCCCGAATCCTCCGTGAAAGATTAGGCCAAATACAGAAGCGATTCTGAATCCTAATTTGCATATGCAAATTAGGGGTGGGAAGGGAAAACATTTTTTACTGCCTTGTTTTGTTACAAAAAGTCACGCAATTTTCCTCCCTGCCCCTAATTTGCATATGCAAATTAGGGTTCGGCCATGCAGATGGGTTCGGTCGAATCCTAATCCTGCTGAAAAAGCCCGAATCCCGAACTGAATTCTGGATTCGGTGCATCCCTAGTTTTTTGTTCTGAAGTGCCAAGATCACTTTATGTTTTAGACCTCCAAAGCCCAATATATAATATAACTTGATTATTTTGAGAATCTGGCAGCTTTCAACTACTATAAATCTTTTTTTGTTTTTTCCCTCAAACATTCTATATTTACATATTGGCATGGGATAAAAGCTTATTTGCTGTGTTTACCAAACAGGATTATATACCAGTCGATCAGGAGGAGCTGAGAGATTATGTTAAAGCACGCTTGAAAGTTTTCTATGAAGAAGAGCTGGATGTGCCACTTGTATTGTTCAATGAAGTACTAGATCATGTCCTCAGAATTGACAGGTACATTTTATATTGGACCTATTTGGTAAATTTAACGTGACCATTGTTCTAATGATTTGAAATAGCTTTGCTTCTGTTGCCAGCTGTTGTAGATACCTGTACACATTAACCATAACCTGTCACAGCTTTTGGAAATGCTATAGTTTACCTTGATTTGCAATCCTGTGGTATTAACCAGAAGTACTGTGGTCCAATAAATACTTTAATCTCTTTTTTAGGCTTTGTTTCTTATGTCTTGTTTTAGAACCACGGTTTATAACCTCTTGAGTGCACTTCATATTTATGCAGTTTTTTTTCTGGTTAGTAAAAAGGATTATAGGGAATTTTAAGGTTCATGGTAGTAAATGTATTTATTTATTTGTACATAGAATTTTCCGACAACCCCAAGGTCATTTACTGCTTATTGGGGTGAGCGGAGCTGGCAAGACTACGCTTTCACGTTTTGTTGCTTGGATGAACGGGTTGAGTGTTTACCAGATTAAGGTACAATACATTTCAGATTTGTTTTTTTTTTTTTCACTTTCCATGAATTGGCATTCATCTAAAATCATTAATTGATGTTTTAGGTTCACCGAAAATATACTGGAGAAGATTTTGACGAAGACCTCAGAACTGTACTGAGGCGGTCTGGTTGTAAAAATGAGAAGATAGCTTTTATAATGGATGAATCCAATGTGTTGGATTCGGGCTTCTTGGAGCGCATGAACACATTGTTGGCCAATGGAGAGGTAAAGTTAGGTTACAATATTGTAATGTTACAAAAATGTTTAAGACTGGGAAATTCTGTTTTGTATATACAATTAATACATTTTTATATGTACTTTCCTCAATGAAATAGGTTCCTGGGTTATTTGAGGGTGATGAATATGCTACCTTAATGACACAATGTAAAGAAGGTGCACAAAAGGAAGGCTCGATGCTGGATTCGCATGAAGAACTGTACAAATGGTTTACCAGCCAAGTCATCCGCAACCTCCATGTAGTCTTTACCATGAATCCATCCTCCGAAGGACTGAAAGATAGAGCTGCTACGTCTCCAGCCCTCTTCAACAGGTTGGTTTTATTTGATGCCTTATATTCCATATCAGTATTTTTATGTTGTTTTTTTTAATTCTACTTTCTGAAATATTTTATTTTTCTGAAAGACTGTTTTACATGGTACCAGTTTGTAGCACTATTGTCCCTTTATACACCTTCATTCAAGTGTTTGCTTTGACAGCAATCCATAGGTATTAGGAGGAGGTAGTTAGGAGTGGTGCATTACTGTGTCCACCAACAGATTGGTTATTACGTGAATCAAGCGACAGATGATTTTAGGTTCTTGTATCACTTGCAAAATACCCTATGAGGTACTCTGATGAAAAAGTGCTTATTTTGATATTATGTCCTAGGATTTTGAAACTGTCTTGAGCCTTCTGCTACAGGACCTTTGTTTGAGCTTATGACTACACTGGCAAGTAGGCAGTTTGTCTGGTCACTTTTTTTTTCACTTTTTTCTGGCTGCATCGTTTGTATTAGATAAGACAGACTCCTGGTATGTTCTCAGAGAATTATCAAAGTACACAAGGGCCTTGGATGAAACCATTAATGCTGTTGCAAAATACAAAGACCATAAAACATTATGTGAGACAGAATACAGGAGCACGAGTCCACAAAACCTTGATAGAATAGTGCAGTAGGAAAAAAATTAATTTTTTCCCATTGTACAACTTCAAACTGCAAGTCCCATACACATGGTTTGGCATAATTCTGAACTCTTTTAACTTGTTATTTTTTCGTGTCTCAATATACTGGAGAATACAACACTGGGATAAGGAAACACTGGGATAAGGAATATAAAGGGACACTTTGAGCTTTGGTTTGCTGCCTGCTAGCATAACTAGATGCTGTCTTAATAAATACAGCTGACAGGGACTTTTTAAGATGTGGTATTTGCAGGCAGTCTGTCTGGATGTTGTAGTTGAACATTCGTCTTGCCACATGTGCTCAACTTCTGTCAGGCTGAATGAGTACTGGCATTGAACAGCAATGTTAAGTCTCGACAAATGCTCACAATCTGAGGTCTGGACTTTGACTTGCCCATTTTAAGAAATTCAAATTCTTGGGGTTAAACCATTTTACCCCCTATATCTTGCACTGTGGATTCTTAATTCTATTTAACCCTAAACCCAGTTTATGAAAAGCAGTTCCACAGCATAATGCTACCACCTCCACTATACTTTACTGTAGTTATGGGGTTTTTCTTTTTAGGTGTTGGCAGAACCAGATTAAGCCACACACATATTATTTTGAATTTAGGTCAAAAAATATTTGTTAATCTCGTGATTTAAATGACTGTGTCTGATATTTTACTTTTTTGCAAGGAACTAACTTCGCCCCCCCATTTCCAAGTCCACTTGGGCTGGGTGGTCATTGTCTGACACAGGTTATATTGTCATACCAGTACTAAGGATATAAAACTGATAAAGAAATCATATTTGTGACTAGAATTCTTTAAATTTCTGGGTGACTTTTGTAATGTACATCCAATTTACAAATAATCGTCACCAGAATTCATTTACTATATTTTTAAAATTATTGAACACTTAAAATGCTCTATTTGTTTTTCAGGTGTGTGTTGAATTGGTTTGGCGATTGGTCAACTGAAGCCCTATACCAAGTAGGAAAGGAATTTACAAGTAAGATGGATCTCGAAAAGCCCAATTATATTGTGCCAGACTACATGCCAGTGGTATATGACAAGCTGTCACAACCCCCTTCTCACAGGGAAGCTATTGTCAATGGCTGCGTATTTGTGCATCAAACCCTTCATCAGGTATTGGTCTTTATCTTAAATCTTTGTAGAATTAAGTAGCCTGTATATATGAATAAATGAGAGTTTAAAATTACAAGATAACAATTCAATGTTCTGAATGTCCTTTAATAATTTTCTTGTCGAAGGGATGTTTTCAAGTGCACAGAACTAATTAATTTCATGAAATTTCCCATATTCCATAGGCAAATGCTCGACTTGCAAAGAGAGGAGGCAGAACTATGGCAATCACACCACGCCATTATCTTGACTTTATCAACCACTATGCAGATTTGTTTAATGAAAAACGCAGTGAACTGGAAGAGCAGCAGATGCATTTAAATGTAGGACTGCGGAAGATCAAAGAAACTGTTGATCAGGTATGTAATAACTGAAAAAATGCACCATGCACTGAAATTCAGATTTGTACTCCATTATGCTTATTTATTCTATCCATTTAAGGTTGAAGAGTTGCGCCGTGATTTGAGAATAAAAAGCCAGGAGCTTGAAGTAAAAAATGCTGCAGCCAATGACAAACTAAAGAAAATGGTGAAAGAGCAACAAGAAGCTGAGAAGAAAAAGGTTAGAATTTCTTCTTAAGGTTATTTGAGCAATTAATGGCTTCTGTAGTTCTATTTTTTATGTATATGTAAGTAACATAATCCACTCCTAATGTACTGTATTATTTTACAGGTGATGAGCCAAGAAATCCAGGAACAGTTGCACAAACAACAGGCAATTATTGCAGACAAACAAATGAGTGTAAAGGAGGATTTAGATCAAGTAGAACCTGCTGTTATTGAGGCTCAAAATGGTATGTTTCCCATAGGCCTTGGGTGTCTGACCATATGTGCATGTATATATGTAGGTTTGTTCTGTAATATAATTCAGCAATATGAAGGCATGTGCTTTGTAACATTTTATATATGCATTTTCAAAACTTTACCTCTTTATTCATAGTTTTGACATGGTAAATCTGATGTTTTGAATGGGCTATTTAATGAATTACAAATTTTCATGTTGTCTGTGGTTTTGAACATGACAAATTGATTCTCTAATCAAGATTTTCCTACTTTTTTTTCTTTTATCTGTCTCTTTCCACTCTGTATTTGATCTTGCTTGATCGCATTGAATAGCTGTTAAATCAATAAAGAAGCAGCACCTGGTAGAGATCCGTTCTATGGCTAATCCACCAGCAGCAGTGAAGCTAGCCCTAGAGTCCATTTGCCTGCTGCTTGGTGAGAGTACCACGGACTGGAAGCAGATACGTTCCATCATAATGAGGGAAAACTTCATTCCAACTATTGTAAACTTTTCCGCTGAAGAGATCAGGTGATCATTTTAAATGTGAAACTGCTGCTGAAGATGGAAAGCAATTGTTCAAAACTGTTTTTAAAATTTGCTAGTTGCCACATAATTCGTCAATTGGTTAATTATTTTCCAGACAAATCTTTAGTCACTTCAGATTTTTTTCTTCTGTAATTGTAGTTAACCACTGAACTAAAATTTCTTTCTCGGTCCTCCGCGGCAGTTCCATTCTTTGTCTTATAACTTGCCTGTTAATGCTGTTTTCACCCTCCTAATAGCGGTGAGCTCTATAAAACGACATCACCTTGTTGAAGTAAAAGCAATGGCCAATCCTCCTGCTGCTGTAAAACTGGCCCTAGAATCTATCTGTCTCCTTATGGGTGAGGAGATGACTGACTGGAAAAAAATCAGGACAGTTTTTCTCAGGGATAATTTCATCAGCAACATTATCAACTTTAATACTGAAGATATAAGGTATTCCTTACAGTCAAATGTGTCGGTGGCATCCTGATTGTTCCTTTCTGCTGTCAGGGGGTAAACATGATTTTCTTCAGCTCCTCTTTGATCTGCAGTTCTTTCCATAGATTTTCATTTGGTAATTTACTGGGCCATTCTAGAAGTTTTTTTTCTTCTCTGAAATCAATTGAGAGTTTTCTTGGTTGTTTGTTTGGGATTATTATGTAGCTCAAATCAGGGCCAGACTGGGAGGAAAAAGCAGCCCTGGCAAAAGTATCGAAGCAGCCCATATATTCATGTGCATGCAAAGCATGATAGATTTTTCCAACCCCAAGGCTAACTAGAACTAGTGTTTATTAATAGATATTTAAGAGTCCATTCCCATATAATCCCCAGCAATATTATACACCCTATGTGCTGGAACTGGCCCTTGCAACAAATATCTCACCCTAGTTTCTATCACAACTATTCTATCAGATGGATTAGTGGCCTTATACTTAGGGTTGGGGCAGATTTGGGGAGATTAAAGGTGCCCATACATGGAAAGATCTGTTCGTTTGGCGGTATGCTGTAATGTGAGTAACCAGAGATTCTCTTACTACACTCACTTGCCCGCTCTCTCCCCCTCTAGCTCTGCTGTTTTTTACTGCCTTACTTCTGGTGCATCCTGCTATCGCATCTCCCCTGAGGGACTAGCAACAGGCACCATCTTCCTCTCCCTGCTGTCTATTACAAGGTTCCTTGCAGAGGGACAACTCCATATCCTTCAGTGTGCTGTTTGCCCACGTAGGCTTGCTATTCTGCTGGCAGCGACAAGAGTATCTCAGGGCTCCCTTCTCTATGCGCACATTTTGTCCGCGCGCCGCAGGTGGCACGCATGCATTTGTTCCACTGCGCCATTTTGGATCCACGCGCCTGATGAACAATTTTCAAAGGCGAGTTTATTCAAGAGACAACACATCCTCTACGGTTTTTCCGGCTCACGATCAACTCCTCACCATAGTAAATGACGAATGGAATTCGCCTGAACGAAAATTCCAGGCTTCCTGAAAATTTTCTAAATCTTATTCCTTTCCCAAAGAATGGGTGGACAAGTAGTCATTGACACCTACGGTCGACGCGCCAGTATCCAGGCTGTCAAAGACCACAGCCCTACCAGTCACAGATGCGGCGGCATTCAAGGACTCGACAGACGGCTAGAGGGTTTTTTGAGATCAGTATACTCATCTGCGGGATCTAGCCTACGCCCAGTCCTGGCTTCTACCTGGGTCTCCAGGGCCATACAGACATGGGCCGAGTCTCTAGTCAAGGACATTCAAGAGGGAGTTTTCCAGAACTGAACTTCTCCCCACGGGACAGGTGATAACTGAAGCCTCTGCATATATGTGCGATGCTACCCTGGACGCTGCCGAAATTACAGCTCGCACATCAACTCTATCAGTAGCAGCCCGTAGAACTCTTTGGCTAAAAAGTTGGACAGCGGATATTAGTTCTAAGAAGTCCCTTACTTCTCTACCATTCAAGGGACAGAGACTTTGAGAGGATTTAGAAAAGATCATATCTAAAGCCACCGGAGGAAAGAGCACATTCCTTCCTCAATCTAAAACTAGAACAGCCTCATAATATAGGCGGGGCAAATTTTTTCGAGGCCAAATCGGTCGTTACACCAGACATAGCATCCCACCACACCGCTCAAACTTTCGAGCAAAGACCAGTGATAAGGGACACCCAGCATGGAAACCCAACAAGTTCCACAACAAGCCCCCAGCCGACAAGTCCACTTCAGCTTGACGGGGCACTCCCTCCGGAGTCACAGCAACCGATCGGGGGAAGGTAGCTTCAATTCTGGGAGGTGTGGAACAGACATTCTTAATACAATTGGGTCAACGAAATTTTCTCAGAATGCTATCATCTGGACTCTTTTCATCCCCCCAGCAAATTCCTGATGTCCAGACTTCCAACCGCTCCGCCCAAGCATTCCCGCACTGTATCTCCAAATTGGAACACAACGGGGTAATTGTTCCTGTACCCCCGTCTGAGAAATTCTCTGGGTTTTACTCCAATCTCTTCCTGGTCCCCAAAAGAGACAGTTCATTCGGACCAGTACTCTGATGATGTCCCTAGATATCAAGGATGCTTACATTCACCTTCCAATCTGGCCGCCACACCATCGCTTCCTGAGGTTTGCCTTCAAGAATCTCCATTATCAGTTTGTGGCTCTCCCATTTGGCCTCTCCTCTGCCCCCAGGGTCTTCACCAAATTAATGGCGGTGACCACAGCCTCTTTACGCCTTCAGGGGATTTCAGTGACACCCTTCCTGGACGACCTGCTCCTGAAGTCCAGGACAAGGGAGAAGGGCAAATCAGATCTCCAGAGGGCGATTTTACTTCTCCAAGACTTCGGTTGGACCATAAACTGGGACAAATCCAGTCTCATACCCAGCTACCAGATGACATTTTCTGGGGTTAGAGTTCAACACCCTCTCCCAGCGGGTAACTCTACCACTAACAGAGGAAGTTGAGAGATCAGGTCAACCATATAGCTTCCCTCCAGTCCCCCACAGTTCATCTGGCCATGAAAGTATTGGGATTGATGGTTTCCTCCATGGAGGTGGTGCCATTCGCTCAGGATACACCTGCGCCCTCTGCAAGCCAACATACTTTCCCGCTGGAAGGGAGGGCCTCTTTCTCAAAAGATCACTCTACTGCAGTCGACAAGAGACTCCCTACTATGGTGGATACAACAAGTCAATCTATCAGGGGGCCAATCCTGGGCAACTCCGGATTGGACAGTGATAACTACAGACACCAGCCTTCTAGGCTGGGGGGCAACATGGGACAACCTATCCGTACAAGGTCTATGGTCGGCTTCTGAAACACTTCTTCCAATAAACATCCTAGAACTACAGGCAGTACGATTGGCTCTCCAGAACTGGACGCATCAATTGCATGCAAGATCAGTGACAGGTCAGATCGACCACCGCGGTAGCTTACAAAAACCGACAAGGAGGAACCTGCAGCAAGGCAGCTCTAGTAGAAGCCTAATAGATACTAAGCTGGGCGGAACTAAACTCGGTAAGGCTGTTGGCCATCCATATTCCAGGAGTGTACAACACGAACTTCCTCAGCTGGAACCAACTAGATCCAGGAGAATGGGAGCTTCACCCAGAGGTGTTTGCCCAACTGGTCAGTCAGTGGGGCCTTCCCCAGATAGACCTGATGGCCTCCACAACCAACCACAAAGTGCAGCCATTCTTCGCCCGCTCTCGGGATCAGTTAGCAGTGGGAGTGGATGCCATGACCCAGAGTTGGCACTTCGACCTAGCCTATATCTTCCCTCCTCTACCCATGTTACCCCTGGTCCTCCAGAAGATCAGACGATCACACATCAAGGTGATTGTAATAGCTCCCTATTGGCCCAGAAGAACATGGTTCTCCGATCTTCAAGAAATGTTGGTGGCCCAACCAGTTTGTCTACCATCCGGATGATCTCCTCTGCCAGTGGCCCACAGTACATCACAATCCGGGCCTATTCACTTTGACGGCTTTGCTATTGAAGCAGACAATTGGCGAAGACGAGGTATAACTGAAGAGGTCATTGCCACAATGTTAAAGTCACGCAAACCCACTTCATTCAAAGCTTACCATTAGGGTATGGCGCAGCGACTGGAGCTGGTGCCAGGAGGCACAGCTCCCCTTCCTCGAGTACAACATACCAAGAATCTTGTCCTTTCTACAACGAGGCTTTCAGCTGGGCCTCAAGCTCAGCTCATTGAAGGTACAAGGATCGGCACGGTCAGCTCTTTTCCATTCACGACTAGCTCTAGAAACACTGTCCATACCTTCCTGCTTTAAGTCCCTAGCTGTTCCCTGTGTCCCCCTGAGACAACAGAGAAAACAGGATTTTTTGATACTCACCGTTAAATTCTTTTCTCTGTAGTCGATAGGGGGACACAGGGCTTCCCGCGGCGGGAACGGTCCATGAGGGAATACTCCCTGAGTTACCATTCTGCTAGTTAGGCTCTATTGTTTCGCAGTCTCTTCGGTACAAACTGAATAGGTTGGCGTAGCACCGGGTTAAGCCAGACCTTAGATCACGCCCCCTTTAATCAATTATTCAAGTGTCCTGCCTCTGGAGGGTGGAGCATAACCCAGCTGTTCCCTGTGTCCCCCTATCAGCCTTAGGAGACACAGGAAATAGTGATGTGCGGGTCGGGGTTTTTCCCGACCCGCACCCGCCCTCCACCCACGCCTGCCTAGCCTGACTAAAGGGTTCCTCTTTATAGACCCGCGCCGACCTGCCACGCCGATGATGTCACAAAAGTGACAAATAAAATTTTAAGTCAGAAGCCGGCATTTGTAAGGGCCCGGGACCCAGAGGTCGGTACCGCCTGATGGCCGGCCCGCACATCACTAACAGGAACCATAGGGGTTAAGCTCCTCCCTCCAGGAGGCAGGACACTTATACCAAAAAAAGATGGACTCCTCCCTCCTCAATATCCCTCCTGCTTAACTCCCTCCTGCTTAACTCCCATACGTTCATTTAGAGAGTATGTGTATTAAAAAATACATTTTAAAATAAACAGTTCATCAAATTAGAAAATACAAAGGAATTTAACACTGTAAATGACAGCATTTTTATACTGCATGGCTGCTAATCCTCCATGTTAAATGTAAACAATAAAGCGCTCCAGCGCCAAAGACTATGGGATAGAAGCAACAAAAATTTAGATAATAGTGAAGTAGTGTCACTTACACCCTTGTGGATTAAAAGGGTCCTCCTTAACAGTGCTCATTGAAACCAAAAAAAACAAAATTCCGCTTGTTGAACTCGAAGAGGCACATTTATCAAGGGTCGAATTTCGAGGGTTAATCGAAGTAAAAATCGTTCGATCGAACGATAAAATCCTTCGATTCGAACGATTTTAAGTGATCGTTCAAAGGATTTTTCTTCAATCAAAAAAATGTAAGAAAAGTGCTGGGGAAGGTCCCCATAGGCTAACATTGTACATTGGTAGGTTTAAAGTGGCCAAGTATGAAGTCGAAGTATTTTTTAAAGAGACAGTACTTCGACTATCGAATAGTCGAATGATTTTTACTTCGAATCATTCGATGGTCGAAGTACCCAAAAAAATACTTTATCATTCGAATTCTTCACTTGAGGTTAGTAAATGTGCCCCTAAGACTCTGGTTAGGCTGTAGAACTAGACCTGTCACACATCTCTGTGTAAAAACTGTATGTTAATAAAGAATAAAAGCATGTATTGCATTTACAGGATTTAAACGATAAAGGCAATCAAAAATCCTAAACCCGTCCTGGATCCAAATAGTGAGGAACTGTAGCATGTCACCAGTGCAGGCTAGTAAGAAGTGCCTGACACCTGGCTTCTTCAGAGGCGACTTCTGTTTATTTTGTTCCCAATATCACATGTTTTTTTAAATAATATGACTATTTCCCTGTAAATTTTAACCCTTGTTTTTTACAATTATTTTTATTTTATTTTTTTATGCCTCTGTAGTTTTGACAGGCCTTAAAGGGGTGGCTCATCTTTAAGTTAACTTCTAGTATGTTATAGAATAAATAATGGATAATTCTAAGCAACTTTTCATTTGGGCTTTATTTTTTCGATTTTGAGTTATTTGCCTTCTTCTTCTGACCCTTCCAGTTTTAGAATGGGGGTTATTGACCCCATCTAAAAAACAAATGCTCTGTAAGGCTTTAGATGTAGTGTTATCACTACTTTTTATTACTCATATTTATTACTCATATTTATATTCAGGCCTCTCCTATTCATATTCCAGTCTCTTACTCAAATCAATGCATGGTTGCTAGGGTAATTTGAACCCTAGCAACCAGATTCCTGATATTGCAAATCTGAGCGCTGCTGAATAAAAAGCTAAATAACTCAAAAACCACAAATAATAAAACATGAAAACCAGTTGCAAATTGTCCAAGAATATCACTCTCTACATCATACTGAAAGTCAATTTAAAGGGGAACAATCCCTTTAAAAGATTCTTGTAACAGCAATTAAACAGTAGATAATATACCCCCCTTGTTCAACATGAGTTCGGCGAATAGGAATTCTACTGAAAATACCTTTAACAGTGCGAAAAATTGTATTTCTTGAACTAAACAGGGCAGTCAGGAAAATGGGAGGTACACTATGTTTGGTCCATGTGAGGTAGATTATTCGGTCATCAGGGTACAGTTGACCACCCTGCATAATGGACTCCTGCACAACAGTTGCATCAACAGATGAAGGGAAGAAGTTGTATCTACCTTGCAAGGACCAAACCTAGAATAGCTTCAATATCCTTCAGTATTTGCCTGATTTACCCAGAGAAAGAGCAAAAAACATAGATTTACTCATGATTAAAACAACAAAATATGTTCAGCCCAAGCCAACACATTGAGCATATGAACACATGTTGAACAAGGGAGTACACTGTCTCTTTAAGAAGTCTTGGCATTCCATGTGATCCCTAAAATCCAGCCATTATGACTTCACTAGTTAGGGTAATCTTATAATTACCTTTTACTAATCACACACAGAAAGCTTATGGACCTTTCCTAATCATGCATTTCTTTTTTCACTAGTGATGCTATTCGTGAAAAGATGAAGAAGAACTATCTATCAAACCCAAGCTTCAATTATGAACTTGTGAACAGAGCTTCCTTGGCCTGTGGTCCCTTGGTAAAATGGGCAATCGCTCAGGTAATACATTTTTGACTTCTAAATACTTTCATCCATTCTTTATTTGTCTGTTCAGATGAACAATCCATTAACATTATCCCAAATTGTCCCTGTTTGCAATAGCTAAATTATGCTGACATGTTGAAACGTGTGGAGCCTCTGCGAAATGAGCTACAGAAACTTGAAGACGATGCTAAAGACAACCAGCAAAAAGCAAATGAAGTGGAGCAGATGATTCGAGATCTTGAAGCAAGCATTGCCCGTTACAAGGAGGAATATGCTGTGCTCATTTCTGAGGCTCAGGCTATCAAAGCAGATTTAGCAGCTGTAGAAGCAAAGGTAAAACCTTGGTTTAAATTACCTGTAACACAAACAAGTAAAATTATTCATTTGAAATGACATGCAGATATAGATCCTAGTTCTAGCACCAGCCACCCGCTCGTCCCCAGTGCTCCTCCGCAAATGGCTGCCCCTCCCAACATTTTGCCGCTCTAGGCCCAGGCCTTTGTGGCCTTGCCATAAATCCGGGCCTGCAAAAAAAAAGTGAAAGGGGCAGAGGGGAAAAAGGGACCACCATTCTTGTATAGGCTTGCTTTCTTATCCTTGCTATTTCTGCTTCTAGTGGAATGTTGACAAGAGCCTGTTCTTCCTTAAGTCAGTTAGCTTATTTCAGAACTAAGATGATTCACCAGCAGCATGTGAAGTATTTATCATTTTAATAAACTCTTTTCACAGGTAAACCGTAGCACAGCTCTCTTGAAAAGTCTGTCTGCTGAACGTGATAGATGGGAAAAGACAAGTGAAACCTTCAAAAATCAGATGTCCACTATTGCAGGCGACTGCTTGCTTTCTGCAGCTTTTATTGCCTACGCTGGCTACTTTGACCAACAGATGCGACAGAACTTGTTCACAACCTGGTCACATCACCTGCAGCAAGCCAATATTCAGGTAATATTTTTTATAAATGATAGTTTTTTGGGTTTTGTTTTAAGAAAACTAAGTCTGAAATTGGCAGCTTTTCACAGATGTTGAAGTAAACTTCTCAGCATTCTCCTGCTTACTTGTAAAGGTATCATTAGCTGGAATTTGTTTTTTACTTGTAGCTTTCATGGTTGGTAGTTCCATGTATACATCTTAATGTGTGCCCTGTTAACAAAATGTAATCACTCCACTGTTTATTACTTAGTTCCGCACAGACATTGCAAGAACTGAATATCTGTCCAACGCAGATGAGAGGCTACGTTGGCAAGCAAGCTCTCTACCTGCAGATGATTTGTGCACAGAAAATGCCATTATGTTGAAACGATTTAACAGGTTTGTAACCGTTTTGGCTGCATGCATCTGAAAAAATTGCATTTTAGTGCATTTTATTTTTAAATTTAGTTTTTGAAATGGACATCCACATATCTAGCTTTACATTTTTCTTGGCAATCTAGTACTCTGGCTTGCAAATATGAGTTATGTGTGGCTGAAGATTGTTTAGGCAGTATATTCATTAAGGCTTTTTAACCCTTTAAGCGCCAGCAGAATTAGACATTTTGGTTACACGAAATGCCAGATGTTTTTGAAACATTTTGTGCTCTCTCACTTTAGGGGCATTTTCTGAGGGGAAACCTTTAGTTTACCTAGGACAAGAGTTTTCATGTATTTCCACCTCTGCAAAAAGATTTATAGCGCTAAATACCAAAAAAAAAATGAAAAATTCCTATTACGCATGAAAATCCAACTGATTTGGAAAGCTTCATGTCTTTTGAACGTGCAAATACCAGATATGTATAGTTTTAGGGAGGTTTAAAACTTCTGTACAGCAAAAACTCCCTGCAGTATTTTACCGAATTTTGGAAGCACTAAGGCAGAAAACTGCATACTCTAGATTCCAAGGCCAAAAAATCCTGAAACAGTAGGTTTACCCCAGAAAACTATATATTTTTGAAAAGTACGCATTCTGCTGATTTCACAATGGGTAACCATGTCCATCTACTCCTAACTACCAAACATAGCTTGTCTAAACGTAGTGGTTTTGATAAAAATGTATCAAAATTCTGAAAAATCTCTTCAAAGGTTTTATTTTGCTGCTCCACATATCCCATACTGTATTAGGTACCAAGAAAAAGCACCCTGAATATGATTCCCAGGGCTCCACTGAATAGTTTGATGCCCATTGTGCATATGTTTACCAAAGTATCTGGCATTTAGAGACCCCAATATGAAGTTAGCACATCCAAAGGCTTACCCAAATTTGTCGGTTTCAGTGAAATACCTGAAAATTGCCTCAGAGCTTCAACTTTCTAGCATCATATCGCCCATGTATCATTATATACCAAGAAACGGCACCCTAAATATGATTGGCAGGGGTGGTCCAAACAGTTTGATGCCCATCGTCCATGTATCATTACCAGCATAAGGCATCCTAAATATGAACGCCAGGGATCTACTAAACAGTTTGATGGCCAATATGCATAGATTTACCAAACTATGTGGCATACAGAGACCCCCAAATCCAAAGAGTATGACACTCTGGCTACTAAAATATAATCACCCGGTATGTGTATTATGTGCCATGAGACCCCCTAACAGTATGGAGAAAACCATATTTTTTCCGAAAGTACACATTCCAACTAATCTAAAGCGGGTAAATATGTCTTTCTACTGAAAACTACCAACTGCAAAGCTATGCTAAACGTAACGCTTTTTATGAGATTTCTGAAAATCTTCATAAAGCTTGCATTTTACTCCCATTATATACCCCTCATTTGTAACGTACCAGCAAAAGGCATCCTAAATATGAACGTCAGGGGTCTACTGAACAGCTTGATGCCTGATATGCATAGATAAACCAAACTATGTCACGCACAGAGACCCCCAAATTAAAATATATAAAAAATTCCATGGGCAGAATAAAGTAACAAAGAACAGAGCAAATGGTATAAAATGACTAAAATCCAACAAAACAACAACAATCAATGCTTTTTTTTTTTTTTTTTCGCCTAGTGTAATCAGCAGTCAGAATCAAAGTTTGAATATTTTAGCAAAGCCAAATAGGTTTTACGGATAGAAATAAGCGAACAACACCTACGCAAAGCTAAAAATGAAATAAAATGGCTAAACATGCAATATAATGGTTAAAAAAAGCACCAACATCACTGAAATTGCAGTATTATCACCGAAATAACATACAAAAGGTATTGCACAGTAAAGTTAGTGCACACAATATTCGCAATTGCAATAAAAAAAATTTGCAGGCAAAAAAAACAAACAATGCGATAAGAAAAAAAAACATAATAGTGTATGTGCATATGCGTGTGTACAAATCGCCAAAATTGTGTATTATGTGCGTGTGTGAGTGCTGTGTTTTCTGTGACCCCCCCTCTGATCCCCAAATATGTATATGTATGAATGTGTGTGTTGGTGTAATAAGTGCGTATTTGTGTATGTGCGTAATACTGGCCTTGGGTAGAAGCTTGAAATGAATGAAGAGGAAGCCTGCTTCGTTTAGGATCTGGTGAGTGGGTGGAGCTGGTGATCCAAGAAGAGCGCAGGGGACGTAAAGTGCTTGCTGCTGCTACGATCCATGGCATTTAAAGGACAGCAACAGATGTTTGCTCATTATTCCTCTCACTTTTGGCAGGTATCCTCTGATCATAGATCCATCAGGTCAAGCAACAGAATTTATCATGAATGAGTACAAGGATCGCAAAATAACACGCACAAGCTTTTTGGATGATGCTTTTAGAAAGAACTTGGAAAGTGCTCTGAGATTTGGTAACCCACTCCTTGTTCAGGTTAGTTGTAATATTTGTTTTCTTCTTTTTACCAATGGCAGTTAAAGGCTTGCAAGTGACATTTTTTTGGCTTTTAATTTAGGATGTTGAAAGCTATGATCCAATTCTAAATCCTGTACTAAATCGTGAAGTCCGAAGAACTGGTGGCAGAGTATTAATTACACTAGGAGACCAAGACATTGATTTGTCTCCCTCTTTTGTCATCTTCCTTTCAACTAGAGATCCAACAGTAAGTTATATTGAAAGGAGACATATTGTGTGATAAACAAGACATTATACTATTTTAGATCTAGAAGGAATGTGCTTAAAATAGTAGTGTTTCCAGTTAATTTATTGGAAATTTCTGCAAAAACCCTACTAGTCCTGCCTAATCTGTTGCATTTCTGCTGCCTCCTTTCCCAGGCTGTGCAGGGGAGCAGGCATGACAGGGCACACTGCACTGTAGGGTAGGAACCAATCTGCAGCTAGACTGACCTGATGTGCAACTGAAGCCTATCATTGCTTGTGTGACTGCAGGGCTGTGATTGGCTATCCCTCTAGAACACCCCCACCCCCATTTGAAACATAACCACTGGCTGTAGTAGATCTATAGGAAGCTCCAATATAGGGACCATTTTTAAAGATATTACATTTTAGCCCAAAGTAAAACCATCCAATATTATTCATTGTTGCCTACAATATTGGGGGATTTTTAGTTGTTATATGTCTCTTTTTATTTTGTATAATTATTTACCATGAGACCATTAATGTTGCTTTTGTATTTTTAGGTTGAGTTTCCTCCAGACCTCTGTTCCCGTGTGACATTAGTTAACTTCACAGTGACACGCAGCAGCTTGCAGAGCCAGTGTCTGAATGAAGTCCTTAAAGCTGAAAGGCCTGATGTAGATGAGAAACGCTCAGATCTCCTTAAACTGCAAGGTACATGCTAAATGGATCATTTTTGGTAATTTCTGTGTTGATCAAATCATATAAACATTTAAAAAAATGGTTTTGCATCCAATAAAGATTAATTATATCTTAGATTGAATCAAGTATAAGGTACTGTTTTGTTATTACAGAGTCTATGGGCTTTCCATAAATTCAGAGCTTCCTGGGTAATGGGTTTCCAGATAACGGATCCCATACTTGTACAATTAAATAAATACACCAACGAGGAAGTAAACAGCGGTTGGCAAATGAGCTTAGTTTTAAATCAGCCCTAAAGCCAAACCATTTATAGTGATATAATATGGTGACTACCCTAACATATTACCTGTAGTGATTGTATTTGTTAGTGGTCAATAATAAGTGGCAAATTATGTGATACATGCACATGCTGCTTTGGCAAAAATAATTCTAAAGCTTATTCCCACGTATGTGACAGTGCCGCAATTTAGCACTTTGCTTGTAATCCACACACTTGATATTGCCCTCCAGGTTAGCTTGGTATGAGATTTTATTACTACACTGCGCTACACAGTTTAATAAATATTTTATTAAATGCAATAATATTTTTACTCATGTCCTCAGTGAAACATTTTTAGGCCTGTGAAGTTGGCTATGATCAGATTGTTAGATTAGAACACTTAACTGGTCTATGTTATTTCATATGGTAATTGCCTATCATTCTGAGAGACAATGGTAGATTAAGGAAGACTGAAATTTAAGGGTAAGGGCACACCTGGTGATTCGGTGAGATTTAGTCTGCTTTTTTATCTGTAATGGGACAATATACCATTATTTCCCCTTATTCATATAACGGAAACTTGAGAGATAAAGTTAATTTTCTTTTGTACGTTGTACTTGCTTAGCTTTAGGGTAAGGGCACACCTGGCGATTTGGGGAGAATCGCCACGAGGAAACTTTGGGGCAACTTCGGAATACGAATCGCCACGCCGGAGGCGACTTTTCATTATAGCAGGCACAAGACAGGGGGAAGGCGTTCGGGGAGATTAGTCGCCCCAAAGAAGAAGCGATTAGTCGCGAAGTGACTAAATCTCCCCGAATCGCCAGGTGTACCCTAAAGCTAAGCAATAATGTACAAAAGAAAATTAACTTTATCTCTCAAGCTTCCATTGTACGAATAAGAGGAAATAATGGTATATTGTCCCATTAAAGATAAAAAAGCCGGAGAAATATACCAAATCCATTTAAAAAAATCTCTCTAAAGGATATAAATGTTTTGTTAACAGTCCGTGCATGTTAAATCCCCTATGTTATGCACCATTCAATCTGTGGTGTTTTTAACCATTTAGGTGAGTTCCAACTTCGTTTGCGCCAGCTGGAGAAGTCCCTGCTGCAAGCACTTAATGAGGTAAAGGGCCGTATTTTGGATGATGACACCATTATTACCACATTGGAGAACCTAAAGAAGGAGGCCGCAGATGTCACACGTAAAGTTGAAGAGACCGATATTGTTATGCAGGAAGTTGAGACAGTCTCTCAGCAGTATTTGCCTCTCTCCACTGCTTGTAGCAGCATTTACTTTACTATGGAATCACTCAAGCAGGTATGGGTTACATTTTTTAAATAAAAACATACTTTAGAACAAAGTTGTTGCTTGTTCCTAGCATGCTCGACATGCACTCTACATGGGAAAGCTTTTATTTTAACATTGTATTAAACTTTGCATGCAAGTAGCCTTTACACATAAGTGCAAACAGAGTGAAGGGTGGCACTATTAATAGAGATAGACCTACATGTGCCGCATTATAAGTTACATGAAAGGTTTCCTCTTCCCATCGCTGTCCATGTAGTGGGAAGAGGATCACTCTGGTGCTCCCTGAAAAGTACCCCAGACCAGTGCATTTTTCTGCCAACAGGAACACTGGCCTGGGATATATGGGGTATCTGATAAGTTATTACAATCACTGGGGATGTCTTAACATTTGGCACCCCCAGTAATTTAGACTTTCCTTCTCCTTTAAATGTAAGTTATAGTACTTCATAGTTACTTCAATGCAATTAGGCAGGCAAGACCCCTGTAGTCCCAAAAGCACCTTGGGAGTGTTTGGCTAGCTGATAAAGGATAATAATAATGATAAGGGGGGTCAGTAGCAGAAAGGTAGATTGTATAAAATCAAGAGGCTTACCGTAAATGTACATTTTTATATTTTTTTGTTCCTAGATACATTTCCTGTACCAGTACTCTCTTCAGTTTTTCTTGGATATTTACCATACAGTACTGTATGAGAATGCTAACTTGAAAGGAACCACAGATCATACTCAGCGCCTCTCTGTCATCACCAAGGACCTTTTCCAGGTAAATTTTCCTGAGGAAATCTGTGCACAGTTAGCCTTAAGAAATATTTCTCTCTCTCTCTCTCTCTCTGCTGTGTTCTTTGATGTATGTACAGGTATGTTATCCAGAATGCTCAGGACCTGGGTTTTTCTGGATAAGGAGTATTTCTGTAATTTGTCCACAAAGACATCATTTAAACATTAAATAAAAACAATATTGTTTTGCCACTATAATAATAATAACTTTAAAGATGGTTATATCTTAAGATCAAGTACAAGTTACTGTTTCATTATTAAAGATAAACATAAATAGTTTTTAAAATGTTTAATTATTTGATTAAAATGGATAAACACTGCATGTCTCCTGATGCTTTTCTCTGTGTGTTGTTTGCTTGCTTTTTTATTCTAGTCCATTTCTGTCACTTCATGTTGAACTGATCTGTCTGCATAGATGGTTAAATATTTTTCAGAGCAGCCAATAATGTGTGTTCTGCCATAAACCCCATAAATCTTAATATTTAAGGATGATCCCTTTTATTTTTAGGTTGCCTTTAATAGAGTTGCTCGGGGAATGCTTCACCAGGACCACATAACCTTTGCCATGCTTCTTGCAAGAATAAAACTGAAAGGAACTATTGGGTAAGGTGTTTCTTATTTGCATACATTCTATTTGGGAAGCAGGGGGCAATCCTGGGGCTGCTGTCACCTGAGGCAGCAGCCCCTATGATACCCCCACTCCACGCTTAAAACTTCAGCGTCAAAGGAGGGCCATGTTGCTAGTGCAGCGAGAACTTACGTTAAAAAAAATAAATAATTTACAACTTGCAGGAGGCGGCTTTCTGCTGCCCCTGGTAACTGGCTGCTCACTGAAAAGATGTGCTGTTTTTATCACTCGTTGGGGCACAGAGCACCCTCCTGGGGGTGTCAGGCACTGAAGAGTAAGCTTAATGTAATAATTCACTAGTATTAATGTAAAAGACAATCCCTTGGTTATGGGAATAGAAAGAGGTAATGGTACTAGAAAGTTTTGGTTTGGGCAGTCGGTTGCACTGTGAATGTTTTGTTGTGAACACATCTTCCACGGTCTAATGTGGATCTTAGGGAAGTTTTTACTTTCAACATAAATTAATAATTTGCCTTTTTTTTTTTTAATGGTTAATGACAGTAGCCCTTTTAAGCTGACAGTACAATCTGTTCATTTGATGCTAAAGACATTTGCCTGATTTAGCCATCCAATTTTCCAGTGTGCTCTGGCTGGCTGTATATTTTTTAAAAACGGACAACTAATAACTGGCCTGTTTTATAGACAATGAATATTTAAACTTGACTTTTTATCCAGCATCAGATTGTTACTATCATCATTTTCTTTCTTATCTAGGGAACCTGTATATGACCTTGAGTTTCAACATTTCCTAAGAGGAATGCAGATTGTGCTTGGTTCAGTGTCTGTGCCCAAAATCAGTGGATTAACAGAAGAGCAAGTAGAAGCCATGATGCGACTCAGCAATCTGCCTGCATTTAAGGATGTGATCTCAAAGGTTGAAGCGGATGAAGTAAGTCTGCAGTAGCATTTATGAAATATAACGTGAAAATGTTTTTGTTGAGTGTAACCATAATTAATCTAACCCCTTCTGTATAAATAGCAATTCTGCATATGGCTAGACAGCAGCTCACCTGAACAAACCGTGCCATACATTTGGAGCGAAGATAAACCTGCTAGTAAGTGAGACTAATTTTACTGAATTTTATATTATGCTAGTGACAATTATTTAACAGGGCTATACATCTTTATTATAATATTACTCAGTAATGTAACTAGAGGGGCGGGCCCTGGGGCGTGACGCACAGCCGGGCCCTCCGTATGCCCGGAATCGCCTTGAAATGGTTGCTTGCTAGCTGCCAGGGGGGACCCCGATCGCACCCCCTGCTCCCCCGGTAGTTACGCCACTGATATTACTGCAGCATTCTGATTCAGACCTGTGGCAGTTATTAAAGCACTGGACTTTGCTTTCCATCTCCTGCAAGGCTTAAATCAAGCAACTATTTGTGTTGTCTTAAATTATTTACTTAGAGTGAATGTATGTAATAGTTCTGATCATTTTACTTTAATCTTTGTTTTAAAAAAACACAATGCTGGTGTCCTTGTAAAAAGATTGTATGTAATTGTGTATAATGTATATATGTAAGTGGTATGAGTTGATATTTAACGGATATATTGTCACATTTTGTTTAGGATGATCACCTATTTAACATCCCTGTTCTTTTCTGTAGCACCAATTGGACAAGCTGTTCATCGCTTGCTATTCATACAAGCTTTCCGTCCAGATCGACTGCTGGCCATGGCACATATTTTTGTTTCTACAGTTCTTGGAGATTCTTTCATGTCAATCATAGAACAACCTATAGACTTGGCGCATATTGTAGACACAGAGGTAAAAAAGCTCTTACATCGACCACCATTCCAGGGGAGAAACTGCAACTGAAGTAGTCAATGTGACTGCTAGGGGCCCTATGACCACAGAAAACAGACCATTAGCTCTTTGTTTTATAATCTCATTATTTACAGGACAGTAAGGTTAATTTAAAATAGAGCTTGCAAAATAAGAAGCCCGTTTAGTCGTTGTGTTATGATGTAACATACCTGAAGAGGCTTTCTGTTTTCAATCTAGGTTAAACCTAACACCCCAGTCCTCATGTGTTCAGTACCTGGATATGATGCCAGTGGACGAGTCGAAGATCTGGCAGCTGAGCAGAACACTCAGATTACATCAATTGCTATTGGTATGTGAGCGATCCTAATAAAGACCACACAACTATGTTGGTTGTAAAAAGCATTTCAGCTCTTTGGTTTTTTTTAAAATACTCATCTGCTGTCTCACTTGTTTTGTGCACTCAAGGTTCAGCCGAAGGCTTTAATCAAGCGGAAAAAGCTATAAATACAGCTGTAAAATCAGGAAGGTGGGTGCAATTGTATTATTTTATTATACTTTATATATAGAGAACCAGTTAGCGACATCATTCCCTGCCCTGGTTGAGCACACCGTCTTAGAATTCTTTTCATTCCCACACAATATCTGCAGAGTTTTGTCTGAACAGCCCATAATGATTGATACAAAGTTGTATTGCAGTTTAACATTGGTATGTAAAATAGTGGTGTGAAAGATGGTGTTTCTCCACCTGGAAAATGCCTAAAATAACTTTCCTACTACTAATACACAAAATGTTTAACATGCTGTGTAATATTGGGTTAGGTTTTGGGGAAACTATAAATGTCATTAAAGCAATTAAAAATATATTTTTTTTCCTGCCATAATACAATTCCAAGAAGATTGTGTTGTTTTTTTTTTTAATTTAAGTTTTAATTTCCCTTTTTTACTACTCTTATAATATAATGCTATGCGTTTCATGAAATAGGTGGGTAATGCTGAAGAATGTTCACTTGGCACCTGGATGGTTGATGCAGCTGGAAAAGAAACTGCATTCTCTGCAGCCACATGCTTGCTTCAGGCTGTTCTTGACCATGGAGATTAATCCCAAGGTAGAAACATATATTGCTTTGAAAGGCACACATTTCTAATGAATGTAGAAACTGTATTCCTCTAATTAAAAAACACATTTTGTTTATTATTAAGCTCTTCTAATTTCTAATTTTTTTTAAGTACTTCCTTGACCCTCTCCTTCCTCCATCAGGATGTTTTGTTTTTTCTAATTATAGATAATGAGTTTTTTTTATAATCTAAGGATGCACTGTATCCTCCATTAAAGAGTACTGAAGCTGATCAACCCCTAATTTGCAAAAAAAAAAAATTGCAGCAGTTGAAAATGTCTTGTATCTTCAGTTGTCCAGCTGCAGGTTTTAGGTTGCAAGATATTTCCTTTTTGAAAAACGCTCCATCATTCTTTTGGAAACAACAGTTAAGGCATACAGGCAGGCGCCATTTTGTGGAAACTACTAAGACAAGCTGTGTACAAAACTTCTTGTATTCTCTTTCATTCTTTTGAAGACCAAATTTTATCCATTCATTCATTTTGCTGTCTAGTGGTCAGGAGACAGTATGTTATGCATGTTTATTCAAAGTATTCTACTGTAATACCCTGATGTCTGAAGATAAATGTTATACTTTCTAAGGTACCTGTGAATCTGCTCAGAGCTGGACGGATCTTTGTCTTTGAACCACCACCTGGTGTAAAGGCCAACATGCTGAGAACTTTCAGCAGTATCCCTGTTTCAAGGATTTGTAAAGTGAGTGCATTTGCCTTGCCTTTAAATAAATCATTTACATTTGCTTTTAAATATATAATATATATAATTTTTTAGTGTTACTATATAAATGGGTGCAGCATACAAAGAGTGTGGCTCAGTATGTGGATCATGGGTTGGATTCTTTGAAATTGTTGTGATGCCTCCTTTAAATGAGTTGGTAGATATTTTCTGGATATTGGTATACAATTTTCTTTTTCTTAAAGTTAAAGGGCTTTAGTATTTCTTCATAAAAGGGTGAAAAGATGATTGCATTGTGTATAAATGATATCAAGGTTTGATATGCACAAGTAACCTTGGTCGGGAGCGTGACAAAATCTTGGAGCTGCAAATCTTCAAAGAGACATAGTGAATAGTGATGTGCGGGTTTACCGGCGACCTTGCAGCTTCCGGGTTCGTCTTTTATAGACGCTGTGCCTGCTCGCCCTGCCCCTTTTGTGACGTCATCACAGGGTGCGTCAGCTCTGGTCTATAAAAGACGAACCCGGAAGTGCGGATGCAGGCATGGGCTAAGGGAGGGCGGGTTAGGGTCGGGTGTGGGTCGGGGAAGTCCTGACCCGCACATCACTAATAATGACGTTATTACATCTTATTTTTATGTGTCTGCTGCTGATAGTGTTTTCAGTTCATACGACTCCTTTATAAAGGTAAATATAGGGAGCCAACCCTATTGCTGAATTTACACCCCACAATAAATGTATCAATCGTACCACTTATCAGTATTATAACTTCACATTTTAATTCCACGTGTTGGGGGCTCAAACCAACAAAAAAAATCCAAGGACGGAATCAAACACTTAAAACACAGGTAGTGGAATTAATATGTATATTCTTTAATTCAATATAATCAAATAATCATTGACTGGCCAGACGACTAATTCATAAACAATTAACAACAGTGAACAAATGCAGCATAAATAAATGTGTAAAAATAATCAATCTGTGACCTTATAAATTCATGCACACTTCTGACCGCAATTCATTTCAACAAAAACAAAAAAGGTTTTCCTTCAAAGGTGGAACCGCCACGTCTGTAGCCCAAAAAAGTCTAAACCAAAAAAAAGCAGACTTGGAGTGTATTGCCAGTAATCTTTGCTGTTTTAGTCATTTTGTAGAGTAATAGTTCAAGTGGTGCAGAAACACAAGTTAAGAATTGTCTCTATGCTCCACTCTTCACCAACATACGTTTTATATGGAAAGGCGTCTTCAGTGCAGCTGCTGGATTATTTACACACCTGTACATTCTTAGGTAACTTGTTTTTTTGTTGTCCTGTAGTCTCCCAATGAACGTGCTCGGTTATATTTCCTTGTGGCCTGGTTCCATGCTATTATCCAAGAACGGCTGCGTTATGCTCCTTTGGGCTGGTCTAAGAAGTATGAATTCGGTGAATCTGATCTCAGATCAGCTTGTGACACTGTGGACACTTGGCTTGATGACACTGCAAAGGTAAGAAGTCACATCTGGACAATGCAGGAATCATCTGAGCTGATGGCTTCTCACTCAAAATCATCCTGTCGTTAGTCACTCAAGTTAATTAGAGCCTGCTGGGCACAATTTTGTGGGCTTTTCAGGCAGATTAAAGCACCCAGTGTACCATAAAAGGGATACTGTCATGGGAAACAGTGTATTCTTTTTCAAAACGCATCAGTTAATAGTGCTGCTCTAGCAGATTTCTGCACTGAAATCCGTTTCTCAAAAGAGCAAACATATTGTTTTATATTTAATTTTGGATTCTGACATGGGGCTAGACATATTGTCTGTTTCCCAGGTACCTCCAGTCATGTGACTTTACTGCTGTACTGCAAATTGGAGTGATATCACCCCCTCCCTTCCCCCCCCCCAGCAGCCCATCAGCAGAACAATGGGAAGGTAACCTGATAGCAGCTCCCTAACACGATATAACACCTCCCTGGTAGATATAAGAACAGCAATCAATAGTAAAATCCAGTTCCCACTGTGACACATTCAGTTACATTGAGTAGGAGAAAAAACAGCAGCCTGCCAGAAAGCAGTTCCACCCAAGTGCTGGCTCTTTCTAAAAGCACATGACCAGGCAAATGACCTGAGAAGGCTGCCTACACACCAATATTACAACTAAAAATACACTTGCTGGTTCAGGAATTAAATCTTATATGGTAGAGTGAATTATTTGCAGTGTACACAGTGTAATTTAGAAATAAAAACTACCCCATAAACATCCCGACAGAATCCCTTTAAAACTGATCATTGTATGCATGACTTTTCAAATGATCCCTTATGTTGATGTTTTTTTTTTTTTTACAAAGGAACTGCTTTTCTCTAAGTCATCTTGGGGGACACAGGGACAGTGGGGTATAGCTGGTACATCCAGGAGGGCAGGACACAACAGTAGTAAAAAACTAGCCCCACCCCTACTGGCTATACCCCCAGCAGGCGGAGCTTAGACCAGTTTTAGTTGTGTCCTCAGGAGGATAGGACGAAGAAATTTATTCTCTTTTATTATTTTATTTTCTGTCAGTTGCTTGACACCTAGGGAATGCCCAGGCCCTCTACATAGAGCAGAGGTTCCCCATTGGCACTCCCCAACGTGGGACATGTCCCCGGGGTCCCTCATATTAAAGACCACCCAGTCATTCAGGTCTCTCCTTTTGGTCATAGGTGGAGACTGACTGGCCGGAGGACAGAGGAGTTTTTTCAGGACACAGTGAGTAATATCTGTGCTGCCCTTCCTCCTCATTTAACCCTCTCCCTGCCTATTGGAGTGCAGGCTGGCTGCCTTTCTCCTAATGGACCTCATACAGGTTTTTTATGGCATAGTGGCCTTGCACTTTGCAGTATGTCTTCACCTGCCTTACTCCCTCTAGGCTAACGCTGACACGCTCTTACGGCTGAATGAGCGCATTATATTTTATTTAGGAGGGAGGGGAGACACTGAGGCGCATTAGCGCTAATCCACAGATGGTGACGGTTATTAAACTGTCGCGAGCGCTGTTGAGCACAAGGAAAGGTGCGGGGCGGGGAGACCCGGTCAAGGGAGGAACTGATGCGCATTACTCTTGGCGCCATTCAGTGTGTTCTCGCGCGATCTCAGCGCATCTCCTCAGTCGCGGCCGCCATTTTGTTTTCGAGCGGCATTAGTGTGAGGCGCTCTCCCGACCTGATATTAAGCCTCCCGCTTAGCTTAGTTTCCTTCTCCCTAAACTCGCAGCCTCACAGCCTCAGCCTCAAGGCTTACTGAGTTTCAAGCCAGAGTGGGCCACAGCGCCTCAGCGCACCTAGCTACACAGCTAATACTGGGTGACACTAGTAAGCACTAACAAAGGCTGGCTGCCTAAGGAGGGTTGGCTAACCTGTGTTTTTGGCACGGCAGAGCTCAGACTAGTGTGCATATTATATATACACATATATATATATAGATATACATATATATAGATACAGTTGTATATCTATATCTTGTTTGCCTATCACTATCATGTCTGAGGGAACTACTGACAAGCTTTTTTCCAGGGGGGCACCTACTGCCCAGGTGAGATATTTAGCTTGTGCCACCTGCCGCAAACGTTTGCCCTCTGGGCACAAAGAGCCATTATGTAACAAGTGCAAACCACCTGAGATTGGTCCTGAACCTCCAGAACCTGCTCCTCCCCAGGAGGTCCAAGGCTGTCAAGGGGAACCATCGTCTTTGCACAGAGAGTCTTCACCGCATAGACAACCTCCTGCACCTGAGTGGGCAGCACAGCTAGCTTCCGGGATACCCAGATTGGCCCAGTCACTGGATAAATTGCTCTCTCGCCTTGATAAGCCTAAGGTGAAAGCTTCTAAGCGTAGAGCTCCTTCTCCATCCGAGGAAGAGAGTGATTCCCCTCCCAGATGTTTTTCACCATCTATACTAGATTCAGGAGAGGACTTTGATCGCTCAGAAGGTGAGCTTTCATCAGACTCGGACAAGGAGGGTGAGGATTCACACAAGTATTCTTTGGAGTCGGTGGATAACTTAATTTCCTCGGTCCTTGAGACCCTTCATCTCCAAGACCCAGGAGCTTCTTCTGATGCCACTAAGAGCTTATTTAAGCGTCACAGTAAGACTTCACCAGTTTTTCCCTCTCACTCACAGCTGGATCAGATCATTCAACAAGAATGGGATAATCCAGAGAGACGTTTTCAAACAAATAGAAAATTTCAGAAGCTCTACCCTTTTCCTAAGGAGCTTACAGAAAAGTGGTCAATGCCACCCTCCGTTGACCCGCCAGTATCCAGGCTCTCCAAGAACACCGCCCTTCCTGTTCCAGACGCTTCTTCCTTCAGGGACTCGATGGATAAAAAGCTAGAGAGCCTTCTACGTTCGGCATTCTCCGCTTCTGGCACCGCCCTACGGCCTGTCCTAGCCATGGCATGGGTTAGCAGGGCAGCTCAGTCCTGGTCAGACTCCCTCCTCACTGCAATTACATCTGGGGCAACCCGTCAGGAGCTTTCTCAATGGGCATCCCAAATTAAGGAAGCAAATGATTACATGTGTGAGGCTTCACTCGATGCCATTCAAGTCATCAGCAGATCATCAGCTCTCTCTGTAGCAGCCCGCAGATCACTCTGGATGAAACTCTGGTCAGCAGACCTTTCCTCTAAAAAGTCTCTAACATCCATCCCCTTTAAGGGCAAGCTTCTTTTCGGGCCTGACCTGGATAAAATTATCAGTCAAGCTACAGGGGGCAAGAGTACCCTGTTACCTCAACCCAAAGCTCGCCCTTCCTTCCGTAAGGGTAAGTTTTTTCGTGGCTCCCAAAACAAGCACACAAGATCGTCACCACCGCGACAGTCCTTCACAAACCGAGGACGCTTTAGTGGTAAGCAGAGACCTCCCTGGCAGAGCAAGAAGCACACCACCAAGACCGGAGACAAGACTGCCTCGGCATGACGGTGTGAGTGCGCCGTCAGACACAGGGCCGATAGGGGGCAGGCTCGGCTTCTTTGCCGAAAAGTGGTCCACACTCATTCAAGACTCTTGGATACACGAGGTGGTATATCGGGGCTACCATCTAGAATTCTCCTCAACTCCCCCCAATCGTTTCTTTATGTCCAGACTACCACAGGACTCAATAAAAAGGACAGCCTTCCTAGGCGCCATTTCAAAACTCCTACTATCACAGGTAATTTCTCCTGTACCAGCCGCAGAGCTTTTCAAGGGTTACTATTCAAACCTTTTCGTAGTGCCCAAGAAGGACGGATCGGTAAGACCCATTTTGGATCTCAAGGAACTAAACAAATTCCTTCGTCAACGAAGATTCAAGATGGAGTCTCTCAAATCAGTCATTGCAGCCATGTCCCCGGGGCAATTTCTGATTTCTATCGACATAAGGGATGCTTACCTTCACGTCCCTATTTTCCCTCCGCATCAGAGATACTTGCGTTTTGCTTTTCAAAATCACCATTATCAGTTCACAAGCCTACCCTTCGGGCTAATGTCTGCCCCGAGAGTCTTTACCAAGATAATGGCAGCGGCAACAGCAGTGATTCGCAACAAGGGAGTGTCCATCACCCCCTACCTGGACGACCTTCTAATCAAGGCACCATCCTTCTCAGAGGCTCAGAGATCTCTCCAGACTTCCATGGACAGGCTTCAGGAACTAGGCTGGGTCTTAAATCTGGAAAAGTCTTCCCTGACACCCAGCCAATCCATGGTTTTCCTTGGCATGCAATTCAATACACAAACACAGAGGCTCTATCTTCCACAGGAGAAGGTCAGTCATTTACAGACCTTGGTAAGGTCGCTTCTCCAGAGGCCTCTACACTCAGTCAAGTTCTGCATGAGAGTGTTAGGGGTCATGGTGTCCACCATAGAAGCGGTGCCATTCGCCCAATTCCATCTGCGAGAGCTCCAATGGAACATTCTGAAGGTTTGGAAGAGGAAGTCCCTTCTTCAAGAGATCCGTCTCTCCTACAAGACAAGAGCATCTCTCCTCTGGTGGTTGAACAACAACCATCTGTCTTCGGGCAAACCCATGGGAGATCCGCATTGGCGTGTTCTCACGACGGACGCAAGTCTATTCGGTTGGGGAGCAGTCCTCGAGGGCCGCTCCGCTCAAGGGCAGTGGAATCAAAGGGAAAAGAAACTACAAATCAACCTGCTCGAGATCCGGGCAATCCGTCTAGCCCTGATCCATTGGCAGCAGATTCTGCACGGTCAGGCTGTAAAGATACAGTCCGACAACGCCACGGCGGTGGCTTACATCAACCACCAAGGGGGCACAAGAAGCAGAGGAGCACTAGACGAAGTCACCCTCATCTTCAAATGGGCCGAAACCCACCAGACCCAACTGTCAGCGATTTACATTCCGGGGCTTCTAAACTGGGAAGCGGACTACCTAAGCAGGCAATCCCTAGACCCGGGAGAGTGGTCATTAAAAGACGAGATCTTCCACAAAATAACTCTGATGTGGGGCACTCCAGAGGTGGATCTAATGGCGACTCGGCACAACCGCAAGGTCCCAGTGTTCCTAGCCCGATACAGGGATCCACTAGCTCTAACAGCCGACGCTCTAACAGCCAAGTGGCACTTCCATCTGGCCTATGCCTTTCCACCCCTGCCCCTCGTACCAAGGATTCTCAGAAAACTTCAACGAGAGCAGACCACTCTCATTCTCATCGCACCAAGATGGCCTCGACGCTCCTGGTACACAGATCTTCTCAACATGTCCGTGGCAGAACCTTGGACCCTGCCTATAATTCCGGACCTTCTAACTCAAGGGCCGATCCGGCACCCAAAACCATCAAGTCTAAATTTGACGGCGTGGCTTTTGAAACCAAAATTCTAACCCAGAAGGGGTTCTCCAAGGCAGTAGCTGACACCATGTGCGCAGCCAGAAAACCAGTTTCAGCAAGAGCTTATCATAGAGTTTGGTCTACTTTCCACCAGTGGTGCGTACGGCATAATACGCAGTTCAAAAATTTTTCCATTCCCAACATTCTGGAATTCCTGCAAGAGGGCCTATCCATGGGTCTATCCCTAGGTTCTCTTAAATCACAAGTCTCTGCTCTATCAGTCCTTTTTCAGAAACGACTTGCCTTTTTGCCTGATGTCAAGACTTTCATGCAGGGAGTAGCACATGTGGCTCCTCCAGTACGAGCACCAGCTCCCCAATGGGACCTTACTTTAGTTTTACGAGCCCTTCAAGACCCTCCATTCGAACCGCTAGGATCAGTACCCCTTCTCTGGCTTACATGGAAAACAGTTTTCCTTCTGGCGATTGCCTCTGCAAGACGTGTTTCAGAACTCAGCGCACTGTCCTGCAAACCGCCTTTCCTCGTTTTTCATCATGATAGGGCGGTCCTACGTACTATTCCATCTTTTTTGCCAAAGGTAGTATCGGACTTTCATTTGAACCAGGAGATTACAATACCGACCTTCTGTCCTTCTCCTTCCAATCCCAAGGAGAGGGCTCTACACACATTGGATCCGGTTAGAGCTCTAAAGTTCTATTTACACAGAGTCCAGGACATTCGCAAAGTGGACTCATTATTAGTCATTCCTTCAGGCCCCCACCAAGGAGGGGCGGCCACAAAAACATCCATTTCACGCTGGATCAAGCAAGCAATTCAACGAGCCTACGTGGCACGTGGCAAGACGCCACCAGCTAGACTGACTGCTCATTCTACTAGGGGGATGAGTACGTCCTGGGCGTTCAGGAACCAAGCATCAGCTGAACAGCTGTGCAAGGCAGCTACGTGGACTTCCATCCACTCATTCTCAAAATTCTACCATTTCGATACCTTTGCGGCTTCTGACACTCGCTTTGGCAGAAGGGTGCTTCAAGCCGCAGTGGTCAGTTCCACTTAAGCCTCACTCTCCCGCCCGGAGGTTTTAGGGGACAGCTTTGGTACGTCCCCACTGTCCCTGTGAATTTTGCATTTTTTTTAACAGTTCCCATCAGGTTTTTATAAAAAAATGTTAAACTTTTATTTGCGTGGAAAAGTGGAATTAAAATGCACTGATCCGTCCTTTGTTTTTGCTCCCCCTTTTTTTTTCTTTACTTTACGCTCCCCCGAAATTTGTTTTTCTACCCTGTGTTTCAGGCATTGACATGATCGGTAAAATGCTGAAAATGCAAATGCTGGAGGATGAGGATGACTTGGCTTATGCAGAAACTGAGAAGAAACAAAGAACAGACTCAACATCAGACGGTCGGCCAGCCTGGATGAGAACTTTACACACAACTGCTCGCAACCCGTCAGGAGCTTTCTCAATGGGCATCCCAAATTAAGGAAGCAAATGATTACATGTGTGAGGCTTCACTCGATGCCATTCAAGTCATCAGCAGATCATCAGCTCTCTCTGTAGCAGCCCGCAGATCACTCTGGATGAAACTCTGGTCAGCAGACCTTTCCTCTAAAAAGTCTCTAACATCCATCCCCTTTAAGGGCAAGCTTCTTTTCGGGCCTGACCTGGATAAAATTATCAGTCAAGCTACAGGGGGCAAGAGTACCCTGTTACCTCAACCCAAAGCTCGCCCTTCCTTCCGTAAGGGTAAGTTTTTTCGTGGCTCCCAAAACAAGCACACAAGATCGTCACCACCGCGACAGTCCTTCACAAACCGAGGACGCTTTAGTGGTAAGCAGAGACCTCCCTGGCAGAGCAAGAAGCACACCACCAAGACCGGAGACAAGACTGCCTCGGCATGACGGTGTGAGTGCGCCGTCAGACACAGGGCCGATAGGGGGCAGGCTCGGCTTCTTTGCCGAAAAGTGGTCCACACTCATTCAAGACTCTTGGATACACGAGGTGGTATATCGGGGCTACCATCTAGAATTCTCCTCAACTCCCCCCAATCGTTTCTTTATGTCCAGACTACCACAGGACTCAATAAAAAGGACAGCCTTCCTAGGCGCCATTTCAAAACTCCTACTATCACAGGTAATTTCTCCTGTACCAGCCGCAGAGCTTTTCAAGGGTTACTATTCAAACCTTTTCGTAGTGCCCAAGAAGGACGGATCGGTAAGACCCATTTTGGATCTCAAGGAACTAAACAAATTCCTTCGTCAACGAAGATTCAAGATGGAGTCTCTCAAATCAGTCATTGCAGCCATGTCCCCGGGGCAATTTCTGATTTCTATCGACATAAGGGATGCTTACCTTCACGTCCCTATTTTCCCTCCGCATCAGAGATACTTGCGTTTTGCTTTTCAAAATCACCATTATCAGTTCACAAGCCTACCCTTCGGGCTAATGTCTGCCCCGAGAGTCTTTACCAAGATAATGGCAGCGGCAACAGCAGTGATTCGCAACAAGGGAGTGTCCATCACCCCCTACCTGGACGACCTTCTAATCAAGGCACCATCCTTCTCAGAGGCTCAGAGATCTCTCCAGACTTCCATGGACAGGCTTCAGGAACTAGGCTGGGTCTTAAATCTGGAAAAGTCTTCCCTGACACCCAGCCAATCCATGGTTTTCCTTGGCATGCAATTCAATACACAAACACAGAGGCTCTATCTTCCACAGGAGAAGGTCAGTCATTTACAGACCTTGGTAAGGTCGCTTCTCCAGAGGCCTCTACACTCAGTCAAGTTCTGCATGAGAGTGTTAGGGGTCATGGTGTCCACCATAGAAGCGGTGCCATTCGCCCAATTCCATCTGCGAGAGCTCCAATGGAACATTCTGAAGGTTTGGAAGAGGAAGTCCCTTCTTCAAGAGATCCGTCTCTCCTACAAGACAAGAGCATCTCTCCTCTGGTGGTTGAACAACAACCATCTGTCTTCGGGCAAACCCATGGGAGATCCGCATTGGCGTGTTCTCACGACGGACGCAAGTCTATTCGGTTGGGGAGCAGTCCTCGAGGGCCGCTCCGCTCAAGGGCAGTGGAATCAAAGGGAAAAGAAACTACAAATCAACCTGCTCGAGATCCGGGCAATCCGTCTAGCCCTGATCCATTGGCAGCAGATTCTGCACGGTCAGGCTGTAAAGATACAGTCCGACAACGCCACGGCGGTGGCTTACATCAACCACCAAGGGGGCACAAGAAGCAGAGGAGCACTAGACGAAGTCACCCTCATCTTCAAATGGGCCGAAACCCACCAGACCCAACTGTCAGCGATTTACATTCCGGGGCTTCTAAACTGGGAAGCGGACTACCTAAGCAGGCAATCCCTAGACCCGGGAGAGTGGTCATTAAAAGACGAGATCTTCCACAAAATAACTCTGATGTGGGGCACTCCAGAGGTGGATCTAATGGCGACTCGGCACAACCGCAAGGTCCCAGTGTTCCTAGCCCGATACAGGGATCCACTAGCTCTAACAGCCGACGCTCTAACAGCCAAGTGGCACTTCCATCTGGCCTATGCCTTTCCACCCCTGCCCCTCGTACCAAGGATTCTCAGAAAACTTCAACGAGAGCAGACCACTCTCATTCTCATCGCACCAAGATGGCCTCGACGCTCCTGGTACACAGATCTTCTCAACATGTCCGTGGCAGAACCTTGGACCCTGCCTATAATTCCGGACCTTCTAACTCAAGGGCCGATCCGGCACCCAAAACCATCAAGTCTAAATTTGACGGCGTGGCTTTTGAAACCAAAATTCTAACCCAGAAGGGGTTCTCCAAGGCAGTAGCTGACACCATGTGCGCAGCCAGAAAACCAGTTTCAGCAAGAGCTTATCATAGAGTTTGGTCTACTTTCCACCAGTGGTGCGTACGGCATAATACGCAGTTCAAAAATTTTTCCATTCCCAACATTCTGGAATTCCTGCAAGAGGGCCTATCCATGGGTCTATCCCTAGGTTCTCTTAAATCACAAGTCTCTGCTCTATCAGTCCTTTTTCAGAAACGACTTGCCTTTTTGCCTGATGTCAAGACTTTCATGCAGGGAGTAGCACATGTGGCTCCTCCAGTACGAGCACCAGCTCCCCAATGGGACCTTACTTTAGTTTTACGAGCCCTTCAAGACCCTCCATTCGAACCGCTAGGATCAGTACCCCTTCTCTGGCTTACATGGAAAACAGTTTTCCTTCTGGCGATTGCCTCTGCAAGACGTGTTTCAGAACTCAGCGCACTGTCCTGCAAACCGCCTTTCCTCGTTTTTCATCATGATAGGGCGGTCCTACGTACTATTCCATCTTTTTTGCCAAAGGTAGTATCGGACTTTCATTTGAACCAGGAGATTACAATACCGACCTTCTGTCCTTCTCCTTCCAATCCCAAGGAGAGGGCTCTACACACATTGGATCCGGTTAGAGCTCTAAAGTTCTATTTACACAGAGTCCAGGACATTCGCAAAGTGGACTCATTATTAGTCATTCCTTCAGGCCCCCACCAAGGAGGGGCGGCCACAAAAACATCCATTTCACGCTGGATCAAGCAAGCAATTCAACGAGCCTACGTGGCACGTGGCAAGACGCCACCAGCTAGACTGACTGCTCATTCTACTAGGGGGATGAGTACGTCCTGGGCGTTCAGGAACCAAGCATCAGCTGAACAGCTGTGCAAGGCAGCTACGTGGACTTCCATCCACTCATTCTCAAAATTCTACCATTTCGATACCTTTGCGGCTTCTGACACTCGCTTTGGCAGAAGGGTGCTTCAAGCCGCAGTGGTCAGTTCCACTTAAGCCTCACTCTCCCGCCCGGAGGTTTTAGGGGACAGCTTTGGTACGTCCCCACTGTCCCTGTGTCCCCCAAGATGACTTAGAGAAAAGGAGATTTTGTATACTTACCGTTAAATCTTTTTCTCTTTCGTCACTTGGGGGACACAGGGCTTCCCTCCCTGGACTGAGGCTCTCGTTGTTCCGTCAGACATTTTACGTTTATTTCTAGTTGGTTAAGATTAATAATATTTTCCTGTTGACTTTGGAACAAACTGGTCTAAGCTCCGCCTGCTGGGGGTATAGCCAGTAGGGGTGGGGCTAGTTTTTTACTACTGTTGTGTCCTGCCCTCCTGGATGTACCAGCTATACCCCACTGTCCCTGTGTCCCCCAAGTGACGAAAGAGAAAAAGATTTAACGGTAAGTATACAAAATCTCCTTTTAAAATAAATGGGCTGTTTGTATCCATTTCTGTAGGGCCGTCAGAACATTTCACCAGATAAAATACCATGGTCAGCCTTAAAAACTTTGATGGCACAGTCTATTTATGGAGGGCGGATTGATAATGAATTTGACCAAAGGCTACTAAACACATTCCTTGAACGGATCTTTACAACTGCAAGTTTTGACAGCGAGTTTAAATTGGCTTGTAAGGTGGATGGCCACAAGGATATCCAAATGCCAGATGGCATCAGGTAACTCCAATCTCCGCAAGATGTGATCTGAACCCTATACATATATTAGATATTGTCTTCACTGTTTACAATAACTTTTTTTTTTTTTTTCAAGGCGTGATGAATTTGTTCAGTGGGTGGAGGCTCTCCCAGATACCCAGACACCCTCCTGGCTTGGACTGCCTAACAATGCCGAAAAAGTTCTTCTCACAACACAGGGTAAAATAATGCTTGTTGTATCGTTTCAGACATGAGCGATGAGAACACCTGGCTAGTAAATAGCTATTGGCATAAATGGAATTTGTAATATGAATCATTTCATGAGTCCTCTTAGGAAAACGTGTTGTGTGTGCAGTAAAGGCCACTGCTGATTGTATGCACACTGACCTGCTTATGTAATAGAGTTGCACATAAACACATTTACCATTATATAAAGGTGCATAAAGCACAAGCAACCTTACATTTTTCACTAAATTTGTTACTAAATCAGCTTTCATTTCAGTGTTCACTATCCTGGAGTGTTTGTGTCCTAATTCCAAACTAACTTCAGAGCGTTGCCCCTTTCCTCTTACAGACTTTAACACTTGCATCTTTCTCTTCATCGGCTGGACAAATGCATGATTAAAATTGTGGCGGTTTGTACGCTTCATTTTAACTATGCATTGTCCACTTAACCCCTTCTGTCATTCTTGGTCTTGTCTCGTCCTTCAACAGTCTTGTACTTTCATTGCATTTCTGACTCCATCATAAATGCCTGGTTTTTTACCGTAAATGAGTTTATGGTGTGTGTGTGTGTGTGTGTGGTTGCAGAGTTTAATTTTTAACGGAGAATGTCTTCATGAATTTTGCATTTTTTTTAACAGTTCCCATCAGGTTTTTATAAAAAAATGTTAAACTTTTATTTGCGTGGAAAAGTGGAATTAAAATGCACTGATCCGTCCTTTGTTTTTGCTCCCCCTTTTTTTTTCTTTACTTTACGCTCCCCCGAAATTTGTTTTTCTACCCTGTGTTTCAGGCATTGACATGATCGGTAAAATGCTGAAAATGCAAATGCTGGAGGATGAGGATGACTTGGCTTATGCAGAAACTGAGAAGAAACAAAGAACAGACTCAACATCAGACGGTCGGCCAGCCTGGATGAGAACTTTACACACAACTGCTCGCAACTGGCTTCATGTGATCCCACAAACACTCGGCCATCTGAAACGTACAGTGGAAAATATAAAGGTTAGAAATGGATAGAATAAATAAATAGAGAGAGATATAGATATATACATATATATCATGCACAGTTATTTTCCTTTAGCCAGAGCAATATGAGCGTCTTTATACGACAAAGACTCGAAAGGCAGACGGCACTTCTGAAAATCGGGTTTATTGGAGTTCCTGCTGGAAGAACCTAACGCGTTTCGGGAGTTACCCCTTAGGTCATAGGGCGTCTTTATACCCAATTAATTTGAGTTTTCTTACCTTGCATTTTAGGATCCCCTGTTTAGATTCTTCGAAAGAGAAGTAAAGATGGGGGCAAAGTTGCTCCACGATGTGCGTCAGGACCTCACTGATGTTGTTCAAGTGTGTGAGGGAAAGAAGAAGCAAACTAATGATTTACGTACACTAATCAATGAGCTTGTAAAAGGTATACTTTATATATTTTGTTTTTGTTGCCTTTCTTTATATTATGTCTGATTTCAGACCCATTTCTTCAATAAAGTTTGCACTGATATTTATCCTATTTTCTTGTTAAAGGGGTAGGTCACCTTTTGAATTTTAGTAGGATTGATACAATATATTATATTCTGAGACAATTTGCAGTTGGTCTTTATTTTGTAATTTTAGCAGCTATCTGGTTGCTAGGGGCCAACTTAACCTAGCAGCATTTGAATGGAAGACTGGAATAGGAGAGGAACTGAATAGAAATATAATGAGTAAAAATACTCACAGAACAATATTTTTTTGGCTGCTAGGTTCAGTGCCCCCCCCTTCCCAATTTGATAGTGTCAGAATAGGAAGGCAATAGTTTAATAAATAAAAAAAAAAAAGACAATTTTAAAAACAAACTGTTAAAAAAAAACACTTGCTTGTATCTACATACTGGGGTTTAAATGGGTCCCAACAAATGAACAATTCATAAATGCAATGCCTTTTTGTGGCAGGACCTACAGCTCTAATCCAAAATGATCTCTCTGAGAAATAAAGCAATAACATCTGTTTTTATTGTTTCACAATAGGAATACTGCCTCGAAGCTGGTCCCGTTTTACTGTTCCTGCTGGAATAACGGTCATCCAATGGGTAGCAGATTTTAGTGACCGAATTAAGCAACTGCAGAATATTTCACAAGCTGCGGCTAACAGCGGCGCAAAGGAACTGAAGGCAAGCGATACTGGCTTTACTGCTAAACATCTGCCTGTATTATTCCAGCGTTCAGGTTCAGCTGTTGCTATCAGGGGCTGCATGAAGCAACATCACCACTTTCCCATTCCTTGGTACCAATTGTTGCTGGTAGAAGGTATTGTTAATGCCCCTCCCAGGGAGGCTACATAGCATCTGCTAGGAAGTGTCTAATCAGCACAGGATCATGTACCTCTATTCCTGGGAGTAGATCACTGTTTGTACTGTAATATATGAAAGCATACGTGTCAAATTTACAGTGAGGATTCGTCTGTAATGGTTCTGTTCCTTTGAGCACCCTGGGAGATTTTAGCATGGGCATATTGTTACTAAGTTGTATTGCTCTAGAGTTAACTGTATAAAATGATGCATTTTCTGAGATTAGCGGTGTCCTCATACCATTGCATAATCGAAAATATCATTTTTTATAAATGAGATTTTGCTTTTGAAACCTTTAGAATACGGCAATGGAGATGAACACAGAAAGGCAAATTACCTAATCGTTCCTAGAAATGATATTCAACATTTGTATTTTTTGAATTACTCAAAATGGTCTTGAAATTTTACCCTTTTCGCCTGACAGAACATTCACGTGTGGCTTGGCGGTTTGTTTGTGCCTGAAGCTTATATCACCGCAACGAGGCAGTATGTAGCACAGGCAAACAGCTGGTCTCTTGAAGAGCTGAGTCTGGAAGTTAGTGTTACAACTGCCCACAACGCTGTACTGGATGCTTATAGCTTTGGAGTGACTGGTATGTATAGTCAATAAGAAGCAATAACTGAAATGTTCAGCTTTAAAGTGATTCATTTGAAATTGCAGTGGGTTCTGTGTAAAACCAACCAGAAGGCCATAAATGACAGGCAAATCCAAGTTCTCTGAGAGTGTTAATTTGTTAGCAACCCCCAGTAAGTAACTTTTCTAACACCACTAATTAACATTAATAACACGCTTCATTTGTAACTAGGGTTGTCACCCAGCCGGTAAAACACCTCCCAAGGCCGGGGCCTTTACCAGCAATGTAGTTGGCGGTAATTTGTAATACCCCAAAAAGCCCTTGGCCCGCGCCCAATTCGCTCATAACTTATCGTTTTTTCAGTCTTCTGGACATTGTGCGATGTTGCCCCGCCCCCTTTTGCAGCACACTGCATGGCTCCACCCCTTTTTCATCACAGACCATCCCTTTTTGTGCCCCCCCCCACCACCGGGGGCACTAGAAGTTCCAAAATTCTTTGGTCACAGTTTCTTGTACAGAAAGTATGTTTTTTTTTTTGGTCAGACCTATTCGTCTCCTCCAAGCCAATATTTTTTTTTTTTGATAGTATTCAGACCCGGACTGGCAATCTGTGGGTTCTGGCAAATGCCAGAGGGGCTACTGTAAGGTGCCATAGACAGTCACTATTTAGAGGACTATTTGGGCCATTGTGTACTTGGAATACCAGGGCCTATTTTGACTCCCAGTCCAGACTTTATAGTATTCATCACGCAAGAAATAATTTACAGAAAACAATATGATAAATGAACGCAGCAGAGTCTTCCTGCAGATGTAGAAACTTTGCATTACTGGAAAAAAAACTATGAAACGAGCACATAGTGATCCACATCCACATCTTCACCTTGTAGCTCAGCAGCTCAGACACTTGTTCTAAGTAATGAATTGTTTTGCTTTCCAGCAGTGCTGGTTAAATCCGTTCCATGTAAAAGAGTTCATTTTCAGCTTTACTGGTGTCTGTCAAATGTTCTCAGCCATGTCTCCTGCTAAACTTTTGTACACAGGCCTGAAACTTCAAGGAGCAACCTGTACTAACAACAAACTGAGCCTCTCGAATTCCATCTCTACGGCGTTGCACATTACACAGCTGCGCTGGAGCAAGCAGACTCATGCTGAGAAAAAGGCGAATGTGGTCAGTACGAACAAAAAAATCCAATCACTAGATTTTATGGGTCCAAAAAAGTTCATTTAACAGAATGAAAAGAATTGTAATGACTACAATAGGCACGAGCTGCAGAACAAAAATGATCGTAAATAGCAAATAGTCTACATGAGGTTATAAGCAGGGCGGGTTGTATCAGGGCTTTATACTAAGAGAAGTGTGACTATTATATTTAAATGAGTGACACCACACAATTATAAACAGAAAGGAGTTATTTTTGGACGATAGAGCTCACAACTGATTTATAGATCATCATTTTCCTTTTGGGTACTACCTGGTTTGTCACAAAAAAAAGTTAAACTATAGGGGTTGCTCACCTTTGCGATTACTTTTAGTATGATGAATGGACTGATATTCTGAGACAATTTGCAATTGGTTTTCATTTTTCATTATTTGTGGTTTTTGAGTTATTTAGAGAAATCATTCAAACACTATAAAAAATAATTAATAGACCAATTGAAAAGATTGCTTTGAACTTCACCATTCTATAACATACTAAAAGTTACCGTAAAGGTGAACCTTTAATCTCACCCCATATAACCAGCCCCTACATATAGGATAGTTTTTTGAGCCTCTACACATATTTTGTTTTTTCCCTCCATTATGAGATTTCACTTTTTATTGCTGCAAAATTCCCTAAAATGAACAGACGACTCTTAGTTAAAGAGAGAGTGCAGGTCCTACACGTGACAATAGAATGAATTCTGTATGATGCCACTAAATGTACACTTTGCTTTAATTACCGGGATTGTAATAAAGGATAACACAAGGGAATAAAATAACCGTAAAGAATCCACAACACGACAACAAGTGCCATCAAGTTACTACTATTTTCTCTCTTCCAGGTGACTCTGCCAGTGTATCTGAATTTCACCCGCGCCGACTTGATTTTCACCGTTGATTTTGAAATCGCCACCAAGGAAGATCCGCACAGCTTTTATGAACGGGGCGTGGCTATCCTGAGCACGGAGTAAACACGAAGAAGAGCTTTGTGTGGCCCATTTGCGTTGCTCTCTGTTAGTAGCTAGTGCTTAGTGTAGAGTATTGAGTTGTGCAACTTGCCTGGAAGCTAAAGAAGTGGGAAATATTATTCGAAGGCCTTTGGAAAGTGAATAAGAGAGATGTTTTTATAGCAATTGTAGTAAAAGATGGTTCTAGCCAAGTGAAAGAAGGAAATTGGTAGGTTTATATTAAGAAGGAAATGTTTTGTCTAATCGCATGTTTTACTCTAATAAATATTTAAAGCATTAATTGTGCCAGTTTCTTTTTTAATGTTAAGTGGCAAATATATATTTGTTCTCATTGAAACGTCTATCGTTATGGTGTCGGTTCTGCAGAACAGCCATTAGTGTGCCCCATGGTTAACCCTTTGCATGCCAGACAACGTAGGAGCATAAAGAGAGCTAAAGGAGAGTGTGTCATCTATCAGTAGTATTTAGTGGCTGTCGCTGAAGCTCTTTGAGTTGAAAAACAACTTTACTAGGACACATTACTTTACAAGTAGTTTGTTATTGAATGAAGGGAATGTCAACCCAAAAAAAATATTTCTTGCCTAATACAATAAAACCTTATTCTTAGCAACTTAGCAATATACATTCATTACAAATTCTCTATGGTGTTTAAGTTATTTGTATATGTATTGCTTTTGAAAGCAGTGTCTGTCCCTTTCTATTCTCTGCCCTGATGGGCAGAGACACACACTCAGATCAGGGAGATATAGTCGCCCGGCAATAAATCGCTCTTCCTCGAGGCGACTAATCTCCCTGAACTGCCTCCTGCCTCTATAATGTAAAAATAGCCGGCGGGATGGCACTTGGGTGACTTCGGAAAATGAATCGCTCCAAGTTTCCTCGTGAAGCAATTTTTGGCGACTTCGGAAAACAAAGCACACCAATTGCCATCCCGCCGGCGATTTGCTTTCTAACCGACAGGAGGCAGTTCAGGAAGATTAGTCGCCCCGAAGAAGAGATGATTTATAGGCGGGCGACTAAATCTCCCTGAATCTGAGCGCGTGTCTCTGCCCTAAGACTGTTGATCCAATGTAAGACAAGGCAGCTGATTAACAGACCTGTCTTTGCTGGGGAACCAAGACTGTTGCAGCATTGTTTCAAAAGGGGTTATTCACCTTTTTTGCAATTAGTTTTCACTTTTTCTTATTTGTGGTTTTTGAGTTATTTAGCTTTTTATTCAACAGCTCGCCAGTGTGTAATTTCAGCAGTCTGGTTGCTAGGGTCCAAGTTACCTTAGCAACCATGCGCTGATGTAAACAGTAGACTGGAATATGAATAGGAGAGGGCCTGATCGGAAATAGAAATTAATAAAAATACATTTGTAGCCTAACAGAGCATTTGTTTTTTTAGATGGTGTCACTGACCCCCATTTAAAAGCTGGGCCATAGTCAGAAAAAAGACAATTTTTGAACAAATAACAAAGCAGTGCTTAGGATTATGATTTCTTTTATTAGGCAAATGTTTTATGTTGGGGTTGACTTGCCCTTACCTGCGACATTTTCCTGATTAAAAACAAGTTTCGGGCTAGCTATTGAAATGCATTCTAAAGGGGTTAGTATATACAATAACTGGTGAGAGAGCCACAGAGGCTAACAATCATTTGGACAGCACTAGTGGGGCTTATTAACTAAAATTGTGCACAAAAACAGTGCGGTTAGTTTTTCCACCTACTACAGTATGTCTGCAAGAACTTGCCTTGGCTTTAATGTGGCTTGAATGGCAAATACATCATTTAACTGGCATGACTTGAAAGTGCTAGTGGCATCCAAAAGGAAATTCTGGAATTGCATCAAGAGGGGGGCATCTTCTTAAATGAAGGAGGCTGAATTGCACAGAATATTCTAGGGAAATAGTACCATTGCACCATATGATCTGTGTGCTCAGCATCGAAAGCAAACTCACTGAACAGTTACAGTGGTATGAAAAAGTTTGGGAAACCCCTCTTAATTCTTTGGAGTTTTGTTTATCATAACATGGATTCTGGATGACAGTATTTTTGACCATTCGTCCATACAAAATCTCTCCAGTTCAGTTAAATTTGATGGCTGCTGAGCATGGACAGCCTGCTTCAAATCATCCCATAGATTTTTCAATGATATTCAAGTCTGGGCACTGTGACGGCCATTCCAGAATATTGTCAGTGTCTTGTTGGAATATTCAACCCCTGCGTAACTTAAACTTTGTGACTGATGCTTGAACATTATCCTGAAGAATTTGTTAATATTGGGTTGAATTCATCCGACCCTCGACTTTAACAAGGGCCCCAAGTGACTGTTTGTGGTGTGAGTGCAGTAAGGGCTTCTTTCTCATTACCCTGCCATACAGATGTTCTTTGTGCAAATTGCGCTGAATTGTAGAACGATGTACAGATACACCACCTGCAGCAAGATGTTCTTGCAGGTCTTTGGAGGTGATCTTTGGGTTGTCTGTAACCATTCATAAAATCTTCTGCATATGCCGCTCCTGTATTTTTCTAGGCCTGCCAGACCTGGGTTTTACAGCAACTGTGCCTGTGGCCTTCCATTTCCTGTTTACATGCCTTACAGTGGAAACTGACAGTTTGAACCTCTGAGATAGCTTTTTGTAGCCTTCCCCTAAACCATGATACTGATACATGATACATACCACTGTTATCTTTTTTTTTTTTTGAAAGTGGAGTAAGTTATTCAGGCTGAGAGGGGTTTCCAAACTTTTTCATATGACCGTATGTCCTATGTGGTCCCCCTTCTAGTCACTGACTAACTCAGTTAGAGAGCTGAAAAGCAGGAAGTAGTGTTCTGGCTATTATGTTAGACATCCAGTCACTCCGGCCTTTATACATTTCATTTTCAAATAGCTATATTAGAAATAGCTTATTTACCAAGTTTAATTCTTACACTAAACTGTTACTTTAAAGGGGAAGTAAAGTCGAAAATAGAATAAGGCTAGAAATGCTGTATTTTGTATACTAAACAGGAACTTACTGCACCAGAAGCCTAATTAAACAAACGATTTATGCTTTCAAAGTTGGCCACAGGGGGTCACCATCTTGTAACTTTGTTAAACATCTCTGCAAGACCAAGACTGTGCACATGCTCAGTGTGGTCTGGGCTAAGCTTAGGGATCGTCATATATTATCAAAACAGCACAAGTCAAATAATATCTGCCAGAATTCGATTAATAATCGGAATATACAGATTGAACTGGGTCCTGTGTTGTCATGTAATCTAATGTGGATTTTATCGTTTTTGTATTGTTTTATACAAACTTTCTCCAACCAGCAGAACCAGTGGCTGCAGCAAAATAATCATCCAAATAGAATCTTAGTTTATCTGTTTAAATCTGGCTCCATGATCTTTGTCCCTGCAGCTGGAGTTGGAAACAGTAGAGGGGATGTAAAGGCAAAAATCCAATACAAATCTCTACACAGTCACCAACTGCTCTATAGGGAAACAAACAAAGCTGCTTGAGTTCTGGATGGCTGGGAAGTAAGGTGGGGGCTCCCCCTGCTGTTCATAAATTTGATTGTTTCCCTGCAGAGCAGTTTGCAATTGGTTTTAATTTTTTTTTATTTGTGGCTTTTGAGTTCTTTAGAATTTTATTTAGGTTACTATACCTGCTATGCTTAATATATGAATGTGGTATTATCACAGGTTAGCATTACTTTGTTATGCCTCTGCAATTTCAAGATAATAGTGTATTTTAGCTCAGTAATATTGATCTGTATTTGCCATGTTCAGTATTTTAATACTGTATAATTGCAGGTTTGGGTTACTATACCTAATAAACTTTGTATATAAATTTTGTGCTATTGCGGATTACCATTACTATACTTCTGCCATGTTTAGGATGTTAATATTGTATTATTGCAAAGTTAGCATGACTATGCTTTTGTTAGTTAATACTGTTTTTATAGCAGGTAAACATAGAGGTTGGCACCTTTTTCATTTGTCCAACTCCGGGCAGGGGGTGGGGCAAGTGATATTGGGGGACTGGTAATGTCGGGGGCGGAGCTGATGTCGGGAGGGATTGATGACGAGGCGATGAGCACATTCCATTAACTTCAATATCCTGTCCAGATTTCCTAATTTGGAAATCCGGACAGCCCTTTTGGAAGGTGCCCCTTTAACTACTCTGTTCCATAAACTCAGGGCAATACTAACTGGTAAATGGAGTTGGCATAAACATGCATAACATACATACGCTGGGCTGACTCTACATGAAGGAACAGAGCAAATGTAAAGCTCTAATGGACACAACTATATGAGACACTGACCCGTTTAAGCACAAGTAGTGTATTTGCTTTACTATAGACACCTCTATACCCTGTGCTGAGTGTGACATGGCCAGTGCAAATAACCCAGAGCAGCCTCACACTTCTCAGGTGTCTCTCTGGTGTAATGCCATTAACAACACCTTACCCTCTCTCTTTCTGGATATACCTATAGCGCTACAGTATTTTTCAATAGCAAAAAGACCTCATTTGGCTGCTCGCCTGCCCCGTGTGAGTCTCTCTGACACACTAAATAGCACAGCAAGGCAGTAAAATGGCGCAATCTTCTTTTGATGCTGCCTCCGCCTACTGTTGCCACGCCTATAAATGTGAGAGAAGCCTAGGGCTAGAGAAGCAAGCGCTAGCCAACTAACCTGATGGCGCGTAGTTTCCATGGGGACGCCCTAACCTTGGCGCTGGAACATGCATAGTAAGTGCAGTACCCACAGACACGAATGGACTTAGTTAATGCCTGTGTAGGGGCTAATACTGACTCTTAAAGGAACAGTTCATTGTAAAAATAAAAATGGGAGTAAATAGTCTGTGCAAAATATAAACTGTTTCTAATACAGTTAGACAAAAATGTAATGTATAAAGGCTGGAGTGACTGGATGTGTAACATAATAGCCAGAACACTACTTCCTGATTTTCAGCTCTATAACTCTTTTAGTCAGCGACTTGAAGGGGGGCCACATGGGACATAACTGTTCAGTGAGTTTGTAATTGATCCTCAGCATTCAGCTCAGATTCAAAAGCAACAGTTATGGCCCATGTGCCCCCCCCAAGTCACTGAGTGTTTATTTTTATACTGAACAACTCCTTTAATAGATTCATGGGAAAGGCAAGATCTGTGGCAGCCCCCACGTGATTGCAAGAGACAATAATAATGGGCTGCGGAATCTTGTACCTAAGAGAGGTGGGTTCCAAATATAGAAGTGATCAGCTGAGCTCTGTAGAGCAAACTGCCACAAGCACGGTTACATACACACTGGGCTCATGCCATAAAAGTTATAAACAGAGCACAAAGTCTTGTAACACGTATGAACCAGACAAACTGTTATTTTTTTATAACCGGTAACCAGTAAATAGTATAGCTTCATTGCTTTTTTTTTTCTATGGATTATTATAGCAGGTGCATGACTTTGTGACTACCTGGTATCCCTAGCATATGTATGTGACTGGCAAGCTCTTTACATTACAATGGATAGGAGTAGCTGCCATATTTCAATTTCTTATGGCAGCCTGAAAGATGTAGTATGTACAAGTGCAGGGATCATCAGTCATGCAGACTCCTGGGGGGCTATGTAGGTATAAAGTGATAATTAGAATTGAAACAGGAGCAAGTTTACTCCAGAGGGGTAACAACTAGGCAGACTATTGCTGTCATTAGACTTACTGACTGATCAGAATTAGGTCAAAGTTCTGATTGGCTGGCTTTTTAACAACCCAACAATGAGGAATGTTTTTTTGAAAGTGTTTTTGATCTGAAGTCCTTCTGGGTGCCAAATCTATCTTGTTATGGCCCTAATACTGCCTATGGCCATTTAAGTCAGCACGGTGGTTCAATAGGCAGCATTTCTGCCAGGAAGCGCTGGGGTCTTCTATGTCACTTCAGCTGTCTGCCAGGAGTTTTTATGTTCTCCCCATGTCTGTATGGGTTTTCTCCAGGTACTGAAGTTTCCTCATACACTATATACAAAGCAAACAGGCAGGTGTATTGGTTCCTGCTAAAACTGACCAAACTGTGCAAATGTAATCAATTCTGATTCAAGTTAATCCTCTTACTATCCCCCACTCAGCAATTTGTCTCTTTATTCTATATATTCATGCAAAAGTTAGTCAGATTTTGATTTGGAGACACCAATTTAGCACCTGTGGCGCTCCTGAAGATGAGGTTAATAGGGATCACTGCTCGTTTCAAGCATATTCACTTCTCCTTTGAGAAGTCCTTGAGAAAGCGGATCAGAGTCTGTGAAACGTGTTGGATAAGAGTGAGTTCATATGCCTGAAACTACTCCAAGAACAAGTGTAAACCAAAAGATCTCGAAATCCGGACCATAGAGGGACTGATTGCCGGCACGGGACTGGTTCTGAGCACTAAACACACGGAGTGGGACAGAGATCTAAACATACGGACAGATAAGAAACTTATGTGATTACTATATTTTTGTATCCTGTGAGTGTAACTGTATGCAGGGATATGTTGAACTATAACTAAATACTGCACTTAGAAAAGATCCCTTGTCTTGATTTTGATGTAGGGGTGGGGTTGGGAGCAGCCATTGTCTAAAATATGTATTAGAGCTCATGCAATAATGTAAATCTGAAAAATCTGTAAACCTTTAAAGGATTTATAATTCTACATTTTCCTACCATGTACATAAGTTGGGCACATCATTTGTACTGCATATACCCCCTCCATTTGCTAGCGCCATCACATATTCCTAAAACAAATAGCAGCTTTCACCCAGCAGCCATTTTGCCTCTGACACATCATCCGTAACATTGAGACATGTTTGCTGTAAAATTCATGCAATGCAGAATGCAGGTTATCACAACATACTTTGATAAAAAGTTCTGCTGGGGTTGAGCACTGTAATGGTTAAGCTGAGCTCAGGAGAGGTGGTTAGGAGAAAAAAAAATAGGATCCGACAGCTAGCGTTTCTATGGAAACCAGCAATGCTATTCATTGGCCGTTGCATTGGCATGCTCATGAGCCAACAGCCAAAAGCAAATTCCTGAGGGAGGTGTAGAGTAGGTTAGAGGAGGAGAATGATTTCTAAGTGATTAGGGGGATGCTGCAGCCTTACTGTATTTATCTAAAGATTTCAAATCGGCTGTTTACATTTTTTTGTTGGAGGGTTACATGTCCTTTAAAATGGCTCATAACACACTAAAGAAGTAATCTCTAAATAAGTAGGAGTACTATTCCCACTCAATACAGTATAGGGGTGGGGGCATATTATTTGAAAAGCTTCCCTTCCCTTTAAAGACACAGTTGTGGTATTCAAATTAACATGCAGACTAAGGCATAAATGTCATATCAGCATTTCTTTACTGAAAACAAGAACAGTGCAATTTAACAAAAACAAACATTCAAAAAAATAAATATTTTGACGGAATGCAGAGAACAGGCAATCTGCAGAAAAATACAAAACCTATTCTTAGAGATTTGCCTGGAACATACTGAAGTGGCAGGTAACTATGTACAATGCAATTGGCTTAATCAACCTCTTCCATTCGAGAAGAGTCTCCATCTCCTTCGAGCGGAGGCATCTCTTCAGTTGCTGGTGCTGTCAAGTCTTCAGTAGCATCATCATCTTCATCAATTCCTGAGTTAAAAAATAAATGAATAAAAAAATACACAATTATGAACGGACTGGCAAAATAAACAACTTGTTAGAAGTAATATAAGCCATTTCACTCCCTCATCCACCCTCCCCAAATGTGAGACAATGTCAAATGGTACATACCAAGACCAAGTCTGATCATTCTGTAGATGCGGTTTGAATGTGTCTGAGGGTCTTCTAGACTGAAGCCTGATGAAAGTAGTGCAGTTTCAAACAGAAGAATGACCAGATCCTTTACAGACTTGTCATTTTTATCAGCATCAGCCTTTTGTCTTAGTGTTTCAATTATGGAATGATCAGGGTTAATTTCCAGATGTTTCTTTGCAGCCATATAGCCCATTGTAGAGTTGTCCCTCAGTGCCTGGGCCTTCATTATTCTCTCCATGTTCGCTGTCCAGCCATATGTGCTTGTTACAATACAGCAAGGTGAAGTCACAAGTCTGTTGGACACTACAACCTGTAACAGAACACTTTTTTTTAGGACTTGGCACAGAATATCAGGGCACCCAATTTAGCGTAATGCAGCAAGTTACTAGTTGCTACATACCTTCTCTACTTTTTTTTCCAAAATGTCCTTCATTGTCTTGCATAAGTTCTCAAACTTGGACTTTTTCTCCTCCTGTCTCTTTTTCTCTTCCTCGTCCTCTGGAAGTTCTAATCCTTCCTTAGTAACAGACACCAAGGTTTTCCCTTCAAATTCTTTCAGTTGTTGGACACAGTACTCATCAATTGGCTCGATCATGTAAATTACTTCCAGCCCATGCTTTCGAAGTCTTTCCACAAATGCAGAGTGAGCCACCTGTTCTTTTGTTTCACCTTAAGCAGAGACAAAAGGTTCTATATAGACTAGGTGTACATACGTATACTTTGAAATACATATTTAATGTCATGAAAAACAAAAAAACTCTGAGCTTATTCTTGCTTGGGCTGCTGGCCACATTCGATTTTTAACAGATGTGCTTGTCCCGTGTCCTAAATTTGGGAAGCAACTATCCAATAGCTTCTTCATAAAAGATGTAGAGGATCTGAACAAACAGTGACAATTAACCATAATTTTATAAATAGTACCATTTAGCAAATAAGGTTTTGTGAATGTTCAACACTTGACAAAACTTATTGAGTGGAATAGATTTTGCTTGCAGTGATCTTTTAAACCACAGTATAAAAGGAGGATATAAAAGCTGGATAACAAACAAGTGTATTCTCTTGTCATGAATGCAGTAATTTATTCTACAATATGGTTACTGAGAATATGACGTTTTCTGCTACAATTATCAAACAAAGTTGTCTCAACTGAACATCAACATAGTGAAAATTCAAACCCGAGCTTCCCTCATAGTGCTCACCTGTAATGTAATAGATATGTTTCTGGTTTTCCTTCATCCTCGTGCAATAATCTTTAAGTGATACCATTTCACCCCCAGAAGCTGATGTGTGGTATCGCAGCAATTCTGAGAGCTTGTTGCGGTTTTGAGAGTCTTCGTGGATACCAAGCTGTAGAAGAGATCAGACCGTTAAATAACAGACAGAACTAACCATCCATTGGTAACTATGACTATTTAAAATTCAACCATACACTAGTACAGTGATCCCCAACCAGTTGCTTGTGAGTAACATGTTGCTCTCCAACCCCTTGGATGTTGCTCTCAGTGGCCTCAAAGCAGGTGCTTATTTATAAATTCCAGGCTTGGAGGCAAGTTTTGGTTGTATAAAACAGGATTTTTTGATACTCACCGTTAAATCCTTTTCTCTGTAGTCGATAGGGGGACACAGGGACTCTTGGGGTTTAAGCTCCACCCTCCAGGAGGCAGGACACTATTAATAAAATTAAAATTAAGTGGGCGTGCCCATATAGTGGCTTAACCCCACATGCTGTAGCATTCCTTCAGTTGGTACCAAAGAGACTGCTGAAAGACAAACTGTATTAACACTCAACTTGCAAAACCGTAAATCAGGAAAACTTTTCCTTAAGACCAAGTGGTCAACATTTCGCTCAGGGTCGGGAAGCCCTGTGTCCCCCTATCGACTACAGAGAAAAGGATTTAACGGTGAGTATCAAAAAATCCTGTTTTCTCTGTCGTCTAAAGGGGGACACAGGGACTCTTGGGGACTTAACAAAGCAGCCCCAGACAGCAGGGTGGGAGCGAATCTAATAAGGTAGAGACACGTTACCGTACCACAGAGTGTAGTACTTTGCGGCCGAAAACGGCATCCGCTGACGAGAACGTGTCAAGGCTGTAGAATTTAGTGAATGTATGAACCGAAGACCAGGTGGCCGCTCTGCAGATCTGGTCCAAGGAGGCCGAGTTGCGCCAGGCCCAGGAAGCTCCCAAGGATCGTGTGGAGTGAGCTCGAACATTATTAGGAGGAGTTCTGCCCTTAGCTAGATAGACTTGTCTGATGGTTTCTCTGATCCAACGTGCAATAGTGGTCTTGGAGGCTGACAGACCCTTCCGATGACCGGACGGAATGATAAAAAGTGCTTGAGAGCGCCGATAGGACTTGGAACGGTCAAGGTACCAGCGAAGTGCCCTGACCACATCCAGACTGTGAAATCTCCGTTCCTTGTCATTCTTGGGTTCCGGACAGAGAGATGGAACCACAATCTCCTGGTTCACGTGAAACGATGACACAACCTTAGGCAGGAAGGAAGGCACAGTCCTGAGGACTGCCTTGTCCTTATGGAAAACCAGCAGAGACGGATCACAAGATAAGGCACCTATTTCCGATACCCTACGAGCAGATGAAATGGCAACGAGGAAGGCCATTTTCCATGTAAGCCACTGTTCCGAGACGACTCCCAGAGGTTCCAAGGGGGGGTCAAGGAGAGCCTCCAAAACGAGATTAAGATCCCATCCAGGAACTGGCGATCGGTAAGGAGGAACGATATGTTGTACCCCTTGCAGAAAGGTGCGGACCGAATCGTCCAGGGCGAGACGAGACTGAAAAAGGACAGAGAGAGCATATACTTGTACCTTCAAAGAACTGAGCTTCAGACCGAGTTGAAATCCTCTCTGTAGGAAGGATAAGATCCTGGGAACATCGCATTCATGGAAGGAAAACCCGGATGCCTCGCACCAGGCCCAGTAGCTGCGCCAAACCCGATGGTAGGCTTTAGAAGAGGTAGCTTTGCGTGACTTCAGCATAGTGGCAATTACATCTTCCGCTATACCCTTCCGTCTCCAGATGGCCGCCTCAACAGCCATCCCGTCAAAGCGAACAGTCCCGGATTGTGATGTAGTATGGGACCCTGCTGGAGAAGATCGATCCTGGGAGGGAAACGAACTGGTTGAGCTATGGACATGTCCTGAAGATCCGTGAACCACGTTCTCCGGGGCCCAATACGGAGCTATCACTATGACTGTCGTGTAGGATTGCTTGATTTTCTTCAGAACCCGAGGGAGCATTGGAAACGGAGGAAAGACGTAAACTAGGTGGAAATCCCAGACTTGCGTCATGGCGTCCACTCCCATCGCCGTCGGATCCCGAAAACGGGCGTAAAAGGCTGGAACCTTGCGGTTGGCTCTGGAGGCCATGAGGTCGACTTGAGGACTTCCCCACCGTTTCACTAGGTCTGTGAACACTGCGGGATGAAGTTCCCATTCTCCCGGATCCAGCTGGTTCCGACTGAGGAAGTCTGCTTGGGTGTTGTCTACTCCCGGAATGTGGATGGCAGATAGTCTGACTGAGCTGAGTTCCGCCCAGGCTAGGATTTGTACTACCTCCGCTAGGGATGCTTTGCTGCGGGTACCTCCTTGCCGGTTTATGTACGCGACGGTGGTGGAGTTGTCGCTTTGTACTCGGATCGACTTGTCTTGGAGCAGTGGAGACCAATGTCTGAGGGCAAGCCTGACTGCCCGAAGCTCCAGGACGTTGATGTGTAGTCTCTTTTCTGCTGGCGACCAACGGCCTTGTACCGACGAGGTGTTCCACGTGGCGCCCCATCCGAGGAGACTTGCGTCTGTTGTGATCACGGTCCAGTCCGGAGTCGCCCAAGACTGGCCTGTCGACAGATTGTGGTGATTCAGCCACCAGAGGAGTGACTCCCGGGTTGTTAGCTGTAGAACAATCCGTTGGGACAGAGGGCCCCCTTTCCATCCCGAGAGAACGTTGGCTTGTAGAGGTCTCAAGTGTATCTGAGCGAAGGGAACTGCTTCGATGGATGAGACCATCAAACCGAGGACCTTCATTGCGAGGTGGACTGTGGGGAGCCGGTCGTGAAGAAGGAGAGTGACTTGCGCTCTGATCTTCCTCTGTTTGTCCATGGGCAGGGAAACACGTTGGGTCAAGGTATCGAAGTGGAGACCCAGGAATAGCATCTGGTGACTGGGTGTCATGCTGGATTTGGTCCAGTTGATGGTCCACCCGAAACTCTGAAGTAGTGCAATTGCTTGTTGCATGTCCCTTCGGCTCTTCTCTAGCGTGGAAGCCTTCAGGAGAAGGTCGTCCAGGTAAGGAGTGATCGAGATGCCTTGGAGCCGTAGCGTTGCCGCCGTCACCGCCATGAGCTTGGTGAACACTCTGGGGGCAGAGGAGAGACCGAACGGGAGTGCCACAAACTGGTAATGGCGATTTCGGAATGCGAACCTGAGGAAGCGATGGTGAGGAGGCCAGATCGGAACGTGAAGATACGCATCCTTGATGTCGAATGACATCAGCAGTTGACCTGGTTCCATGCCCCGTATGACAGACCGGAGAGTCTCCATTTTGAACCGGACCGATCGTATGTGTTTGTTGAGGAACTTCAGGTCCAATACTGGTCGGAAGGACCCGTCTTTCTTTGGAACCAGGAACAGATTGGAGTAAAACCCGCAAAATGTTTGTGACGGGGGAACCGGAGTGATCACTCCAGTCTGTTCCATGTTGGCAATGCAGTCCAAAAAGGCTCGGCCCTTGACTGGGTTTGAAGGGACCCTGGACATGAGAAATTTCCTGGGAGGAAGGGAGGCGAAATCCAGGTGGTAGCCCTCGGAAATGATTTCGGTTACCCAAGCGTCTGACGAGTATCGTGTCCACACCTCCCGGAATCTCAGCAATCGTCCCTCTAGTGGTTGCCGTGACCCCGGAGGGGGTGACCCGTCATCCGGAAGTGGCCTTGTCGGCCGTGGACTTGTTGTGGAATTTGTTGGTCTTCCATGATGGTCGTCCCTTGTCGTTTGGTTTAGAGCGAAACTGAGAACGTTGGGGAGGACTGTGCCGTCTGGAGAAACGTCCGGTGTTGCCACGAAAGGACCGACCACGTCTGGGGGAGGTCGTGGGCCTTGACTTTTGTTGGGGAAGAAAGGTACTCTTCCCTCCCGTGGCCTGTGAGATTATCTTTTCGAGTTCCTCACCAAAAAGTCGTTGTCCCTTAAAGGGTAGTGAGGTAAGGGACTTCTTGGAACTGACATCCGCAGACCAGTTCTTCAGCCAGAGTGTTCTGCGTGCTGCGACGGAGAGCGCGGACGTGCGGGCAGTAATCTGTGCTGTATCGAGAGAAGCGTCGCACAAGTAAGCCGCCGCCTCCGTGATGGATTGTGCGGAGGACAGGATGTCTGTTCTGGGGATGCCATTTTGAATGTCTGCCACGAGGGATTCTGCCCATGCCTGAATGGCTCGCGCCACCCAGGCCGAGGCAAGAGCTGGGCGAAGAGTGGAGCCAGCGGATGAGTAGACTGCCCTGAGGAAACCTTCTAGACGTCTGTCTGAGGGATCCTTGAAGGCTGCAGCGTCCGTGACTGGTAACGCTGTGGATTTGGATAATCTCGAAACTGGTGCGTCCACGGTTGGAGGCAGTGACCATTTTTCTACTAGGTCTTTGGGAAAGGGATACGATTTCGAAAATTTTCGGGTAGCTTGGAACTTTCGCTCCGGAGAATTCCATTCGTCTTGTATTATGTTAAGTAGCTGGTCATGTGAAGGAAAACATGTAGCAGATTTGTGTTTTCTTTTAAACAGGTTGGAAGATGAAGCCTGTTGGTCAGGTGTTTGTGTGATTTTTAGCACGTCCCGCACCCCCTTAATAATACCCTCAACGTCGTGAGGGAGTTCCTTGCTTCTGGGATCCCCCGCATTATCCTCCTCAACTTCTGAGGAAGCATCAGAAGGCGGGAGTTCCCCCTCTGAATGAGAAAAGTCTTCCCCAGCTGACGAGACGTCAGAGGGGGTATGGGTGTCTGTGTCACCCTTGGAGTTGGGAAGCCGTTTCCGCTTTCCACTGGAGTGATGACCTAGTTTGGCTAGGGCTTTTCCCAAATTGGTGGCAATGGAAGGAAGGCCCTGCAGGGATGCCAGAGATTGGGAAAGTTGAATTGCCCATAGGGGTGCAGGGGGTTCTGAGGAAGTGCCCGCTACCCCATCCATTGCATCCAAATCCTGTGCGGGTTCCCCAGATGCAGGGACCGTTGGGATGGGCCCCTGGGTGGGCGCTGTTCCCTGCCCCTTTGAGCAAGATCTGCAGAGTGGGTCAGCCTGGCCCCCAGGGATTTTTAGTTGGCAGTTTTTGCAGGTAAAATAGGTCACCTGTGCTGCTGGTGCTCTCTCCCCAGCCCTGGGGAAAAGTCCCCCTGACTTACCTTCTGCCATACGAACAGTGGCTGAGGTACCTGCTGAGGAATGTCAGTCAGCAGATATGCTTTGTAAGAGTGCTTTTAGGCAATCCTAGACTGCTGCCTGAAGGTAGAGCCTAATCCCCAAAAGCAAGAGAGGCTCCCGTGTCTCCTGAAGTGCTGCTGGCAGAATGAGGAAGCGTCAGCTTAATGTGGCTGTGTAGAGTGGCGGGAAGGAGTTCGGCGCCTTCTGAAGCCACTTGTACGCTTCGCGCCGAAAAAACAAAATGGCGCCTGGAACGCATCAGCGCGATGCGTTCCACTGCGTGCAGGAGAAGGGCGCGCACTCACTAAGCAGCCCGTCAGTGTGGAAGAGAGTCGGAGAGAGCAGACAATGCCACCTTGAATGCAGCTAGGTCCGGGCTGACTGAGGGGGGTCCCCACCCGCTGTGTCACCCGGGGGGGGGGGAGAGCAGGCCAGAACACGAGTAGAACAACTCATACTCACTGCTGGCGTCTCAACCGGTCAGAACATCTGCTGGCCCCAGCGGGTTGCAGGAATTTTTTCTGTGCAGGTCGGTTTTAGCCTAGAGGGCTAGCATATGACCCCGGTGAGAGATCCCTCGAGGGGGGGGTACACACAAAGGAACAAGCAGTCCTGCCCTGGTGACACCCCATAGCATGCTTCTGTGTTGAAGCTGGTATCCATCCTCCTTGAAGCAGGACACTTTAAAACTGAAGGAATGCTACAGCATGTGGGGTTAAGCCACTATATGGGCACGCCCACTTAATTTTATTAATAGTGTCCTGCCTCCTGGAGGGTGGAGCTTAAACCCCAAGAGTCCCTGTGTCCCCCTTTAGACGACAGAGAAAAACCAGGTTCACTACCAAACAAAGCCTCAATCTAGGTTGACAATCCACATAGGGGCTACTAAATGGCCAATCACAGCACTTATTTGGCACCCCAGGAACATTTTTCATGCTATTGTTGCTCTCCAAATCCTTTTACTTCTGACTGTTGCTCACGGGTTCAAAAGGTTGGGGATCCCTGCACTAGTAGGTAAACGGGGGCAGGGCAAGACAACCTTTGTAACTAAAAGAATTCAGAGACAACTTTTGTCACTGTTTGCCAAGTTCCAAATGACCTCTGGTAGCAACAGTAGCACAATATCTATCAGTTGGGATTTTTTTTCTTTTTATGACCAAACAAGCCTAACTATCGCCCGACACAATACAGACAGTACTAAGAAGTCATGTAAAGAATGGGCTAATAAATTGTGCTTCACCACATGAATGAGTCTGTATCTGGCAAGGAGTATGAAAAGTGTATGTAATGCAGAGTTTTAACTAGGAAGCATACCAGTCTGGGCTGTTATTCCTATGACTTGGGCTAGGGAAAACCTTTGTGTTATATGACTTCTTGCACCTTCCCTGACCTTTTTCACATAGAGCTTCATACCAAATTAGTTTGCGGATATAAACGTTTTTATAATGCAAGGTTTTTATAATACACACTTTTATAATATACAGTACAACTGATTTAAGCATAAACTGAATGTACCAACCTTAATATTCTTTGAGAAATGTTCATAAAACATCTTGTAGTTTTCCTTGTCTTCAGACAGTTCTGTAAAAAGCTCTAAACATTTCTTGACCAAATTCTTTCTAATAACTTTCAGAATTTTGCTTTGCTGTAGCATTTCTCTTGAAATGTTCAGTGGAAGATCTTCAGAGTCAACCACGCCCCTCATGAAATCTGCAGTAAAAAGTATTTCACATTCTCAAAACTTCAGACAAGTTCTTATAAAGTCTGCAAGTAATACTACTGTGTACATGCCTATTTCTAATGCCTTGATTAGCAAACTATCTGTTTTGTTAAAATATACATGCAATACATGATAACTTCAATAAAATAGTTCTAAAAAAGTATTCGCTAGTTTAGTCTGTGCGGATGGCCCACCCTACTCCATAAACTGCTAAATAGACATTTTGCTCTACTTACTCAGATATTCAGGAATGAGCTCATCACAGTTGTCCATAATGAAGACCCTGCGTACATATAGTTTAATATTGTTTTTCTTCTTTCTGTTCTCAAACAAGTCAAATGGAGCCCTTCTTGGCACAAAGAGCAGAGCCCGAAATTCAAGTTGGCCTTCAACAGAGAAGTGCTGCAAAACAATAAAAAGTTTTTTTTTTAAAACACTTTATAATGCAGAGGCCCACTAGTGGTTTGCAGACATAAGCATTACTGTGCAGTGCTACGTACTTTAACTGCCAAATGGTCTTCCCAGTCATTTGTTAGGCTTTTGTAGAACTCTCCGTACTCTTCATTAGTGATATCATCAGGATTTCTAGTCCAGATGGGTTTAGTTTTGTTCAGTTCTTCTTGGTCAATGTACTTCTCTTTAATTTTCTTCTTCTTTTTCTTGTCTCCTTCCTTCTTATCTTCCTCATCATCAGATCCTACATCCTCAATCTCTGGTTTCTCCTCATCTTTAGGTTCATCTTTCTTTTCTTCCTTTTCTTCCTCTGCCTCGTCATCACTGATTTCTTTATCGCGTTCTTTCTCAACCTAAACAAAAAATGCCGAGATAAAAATCCACTTCTACCGACTCCATTAATGGTGGGGCAGGGGGCAAATTAAGCTAATGTCACGCTAGGCTGTTTCTCCACCTGTGTTTATGAGATGATTCTTATGGTGAAAATGCACAGACAAGCACACAGAGCAGATTTCTTCATGGAAATGTGGAAGTGTGCCTCATGGGGATATTGGCATTAGCTATACAGTAAGCAGAACCGCTGAAACTAACACCCAATGCACTGTGAGCTAGCTGAATGATCTGAATGAGTACTGCATTGCAGCTTCCAGGACCATAGTTATATTACGACCCTAAAGTTGTAAATGTTCAAATCAACTGGTTTAGAAAGCTGCTACTTTAAGCAGTTGTGTTTTGTCATTTAAGTTAGACATAATATGCACATAAACTGTCTAACTATAGAATGTGGTCATTAATATAGCTGTCCAAAGCTTTATAAACTCAAACAGCATAACTACTAATAAAAGGAAGTACTTTAACCAAATGCTACTAGGTTTTACCTACTAAAAAAAACCTAAAACAAAAAACACATGCAAGCACTTGCTTCAACTTACAAAAAGTGTAATAGGGTAGCCAATAAACTGGGAGTGCTTCTTCACAATCTCCTTGATCCTTTTTTCCTCAAAATATTCTGATTGATCCTCCTTGAGATGCAGAATAACCTTTGTGCCACGGCCAAGTGGTTCACCTTATAAGAAAAGAAACAGAATAATGTTAGTAATGAATATTCATTTATAGGTTAAAATTTATAGGTTAAAATGTTAATTTTTATTCATTTTACTTTGTAGTCTCATCTACAGTATGCCTCCAAACATGTGCAGAATTTTCTTTAAGCTCATATATACATAAGACAATTTCATGATTTGGTTCCAGGAATAAATGTTAATGTTATTTAACCATAGCTAACATCAGAAAAGTGTTCATGTAATATGTACAGAATGCAAAGAACTTACTGTTATCCACTCTAACAGTGAAAGATCCTCCAGCAGAAGACTCCCATGCATACTGCTCATCATCAATGTGTTTGGTGATCACTGTGACTTTCTCTGCAACTAGGTAGGCAGAATAGAAACCAACACCAAACTGGCCAATCATGGAGATATCGGCACCAGCCTGCAAAGCCTCCATAAAGGCCTTTGTACCAGACTTAGCAATGGTCCCCAAGTTGTTGATGAGATCAGCTTTGGTCATCCCAATGCCAGTATCAATAATAGTGAGGGATCGGTCCTGCTTGTTAGGGATCAGTTCAATTTTCAGTTCTTTTCCAGAATCAAGTTTGCTTGGGTCAGTCAGACTCTCATATCTGATCTTGTCCAGAGCCTAAATGAAACAAAAAGGTTTAAATATCTGAGCTAAAAGCAGACTAAAGGTCTCTGCCCCATATACCCACCTTGAGGTGGGCATTATAGGGCTGATCCGATCGTTGGCCCCAGGGCCCAGCGATCGGATCCTAACGATGGGTAATGGACGGTTGGATTGCGGGACAGCATCAATGAACCGATGCGGCCTCTATCCGATGGGATTTTTAGTCCCGTCCGATCGACATCTTATTAAGTACATAACATACACAACAACCAGGCATTTTATCACTGCCAAAACTTTAAAAACATGAAACACATCCTTTGGTAATTCTAAGCCAAAATCAAAGTTAAACTACATAAAGCAAAAACAATTAGAAAACTTAAAACAACTTATATATTGATTGAACCTGGCATACAGCTGTGGAATCGTTTTAATTTTGGATTGTATGTAACAGCTAAAGTAGAAACAGAATTGCTTCTGCCATATCCTACTTCATAGAAGCTCTTAAATTTGAATTGATTATTTTTACTGCTTGTATTTAAAGTTATTAGGAGTCTGAACGTTTTTTGGCAACTCTGACACCAGATACCCAAAATTGCTTCTGACTCCATGACTCTGGTAGCTAGCAATTTAACAAGTTACATTTCTCATTTCAATTATATTTAAAAACTTACATCAGATGAGTTAGAGATCAGTTCCCTCAAGAAAATCTCTTTATTGGAATAGAATGTGTTTATGATCAGAGACATCAACTGAGCAATCTCAGCCTGGAATGCAAAAGTCTCCACATCCTCCTCCATCTGTTGGTCCTGGGTTGCTGTCTGCACTTCGTCTGGCATCTGTAAACACAAGATAAAACATTCACGGATTGCAAGGATAGCAAACATTATACAGTTATGGGACCTGTTATGCAGAATGCTTGGGACCTGGGGCTTTCCGGATAGTGGATCTTTCCGTAATTTGGATCTTCATACCTTAAGTCCACCAGGAATTCTTGTAAACATTAAAGGGATACTGTCATGGGAAAAAAAAATTTTTTCAAAATGCATCAGTTAATAGTGCTGATCCAGCAGAATTCTGCTCTGAAATTCATTTCTCAAAAGAGCAAACAGATTTTTTTATATTCAATTTTGAAATCTGACATGGGGCTAGACATTTTGTCAATTTCCCAGCTGCCCCTGGTCATGTGACTTGTGCCTGCACTTTAGGAGAGAAATGCTTTCTGGCAGGCTGCTGTTTTTCCTTCTCAATGTAACTGAATGTGTCTCAGTGAGACATGGGTTTTTACTATTGAGTATTGTTCTTAGAGCTACCAGGCAGCTGTTATCTTGTGTTAGGGAACTGTTATCTGGTTACCTTCCCATTGTTCTTTTGTTTGGCTGCTGGGGGGGGGGGGGGGAAGGGAGGGGTGATATCTCTCCAACTTGCAGTACAGCAGTAAAGAGTGATTGAAGTTTATCAGAACACAAGTCACATGACTTGGGGCAGCTGGGAAATTGACAATATGTCTAGCCCCATGTCAGATTTCAAAATTGAATATACAAAAATCTGTTTGCTCTTTTGAGAAATGGATTTCAGTGCAGAATTCTGCTGGAGTAGCACTATTAACTGATTCATTTTGAAAAAATTTTTTTTTCCCATGACAGTATCCCTTTAAATAAACCCAATAGGCTGGTTTTGTTTCCAATAAGGATTAATTATATCTTTGTTGGGATCAAGTATAAAGGTACTGTTTTATTATTACAGAGAAAAATATCTAAATTTGGATTATTTGGATAAAATGGAGTGTATGGGAGACAGCCTTTCCAAAGCCTTTGGAGCTTTCTGTATAACGGGTTTCTGGATAACAGATCCCATCACTGTACAAGCATTAGTATCAAAGGGATCCGGTCATCGGAAAACATGTTTTTTTCAAAACGCATCAGTTAATAGTGCTGCTCCAGCAGAATTCTGCACACAAATTGATTTCGCAAAAGAGCAAACAGTTTTTTTTATATTCTATTTTGAAATCTGACATGGGGCTAGACATTTTGTCAATTGAAAAAACATTGAAATTTGAATTCAAAAAGACCAAGCGAAATTAAGTCAAAGTTTTTTTTTTTTTTGGTTGAATAGGTCCGTTTTCGATCGAATAGGTCCGTATTCGGCCAAATTCAAATTGTATGAATCCAAGGAATAGCGCATTCGAACAAATTCGATTCAAAGTTTTTCCCAAAAAAAACTTGGTTCTAGGAGGTCCCCCATAGGCTAAAACAGAAATTCGGCAGGTTTTATATTGCGAATGGTTGAAGTCGAATTTTTAAAGAGACAGTACATGATAAATTTCAATATTCACATTTTTTTCATATTCAAATCTAACTTGGACTATTCCCTAGTCGAAGTACACAAAAAATAGCTTGAAATTCTAATTTTTTTCATTCGAAATTTCACCTCAACCTTTTATAAATCAGCCCCTAAGTATATCTCAGTTAAAAGGGACATTTGAGTACCTAGGAAAAAATGCACTATTCCTTTACAAAAAACATTTGTTATTGCAAAGACAAGGGGCACTCTCTACTGCAAAACTGAAGGCACACCTTTAATCAGTCTTTAAAACACAACTTGTCACATAAACAGTTTATTAAGAATCTTGCAGACCTGCCAGGGGGACACTTATGTGGGTAGGCAAATAAATGCTACTGTTAAACAAGGACAATGGCAGGACTGTGCACCTCTAGTGCCTCCTACAGACAAGATGCAGGATATCCATTTTCTAGAAGTTACCATCAGAAATCTCCACCCCTCCCCTTCAGAGTTCAGCTTAATAAAAACCAATGGATGAGCAAGGAGAGTAGTATCATCTTACTAACCTGCTGAGTGGAGAATAATTTGGAAAATAAGGAGTTTCCATTCTGCTAATCCAAAAGCATGGAGAAATAGTCTAGCCATCCTGCCTGATATCATCCCAGTAAGCCCAAACACACAAGGAAAGGGAGACGTTCCAGTAGATAGAAATGTCCAGTGTCTCAAAATCGACCTGTCACATCCCGTGTGTGTGTGTGTGGGGGGGGGGGTTACGTTACTGACCTTTCTATTTACAAACAAGAATCGGCGACCCCTTTCCAGCCCACTCTTCTCTGCAAGCGAGCCACTAGCACAGGGTTGCCAGGTTGGTGATTTTCCAGCCAAATTGGGCTACTAATTTAAAGCCCAGTTGGGTTTTGAACGTACAAACTAGCCAAGGTACGGATTTGGGCTACTTGTTTGGCTGGTTTGTACTTTAGAAACCAGCCAAAGTTTTTTCTTGCCCTAATGTGTTGAGCCTGCGTCTCCCAATGCATGTTGGGTAATGTCGTTTTTGTTTAACAATTTGCCAACTGCGAAGTTTAATGTAAGGCTACTAGGGATGCACCGAATCCACCTTTTTGGATTTGGCTGAACCCCCTGAATCCTTTGCAAAAGATTTGGCCAAATACCAAACCAAATTTGCATATGTAAATTAGGGGTGGGAAAGGGAAAACATTTTATACTTACATATTTTGTGACAAAATGTCACGCGATTTCCCTCCCCGTCCCTAATTTGCATATACAGATTAGGATTTGGCCGAAACCAAATCCTGTTGAAAAAGGTTTTCCGAACCAAATTCTGGATTTGGTGCATCCCTAAAGACTACAATACCCAGCATACAATGGGACGGACTTGTGTCGGGAGTTACTAGATTTTGGGCTCTGTACTCCAGGCTCCCGTCACTCTTAAAAGGAGAATTCAACCCTAAACTTAAAAAACCCCTACCCCCTACCCTACATAGACCCCCCTCCCCCCAGCTTAAGTGTTACCCAGTGCAAATGTTCCTAATTTTTACTTACCCCTTGGTTGATTCAGGCATCGGAATTCACAGGCGCCATCTTCAGCAATCTTGGTAATGAGATCGGCGCTTCTGCAATTTTCGCGAGTTTTGGCGCATGCGCAGTTGTCGTGAAACAGACAATTGCTCCAACTGCGCATGTGCCGGCATGCCGTTCTCATTATGAAGACTTTCAAAGCAGCTGAAGAAGGCGCCCGTGAACTCCGATGCTTGAATCTGCACTGAAGGGTAGGTAAAACGTTAGGGGCATATGCCTGGGGTAACAATTATGGAGGGATGGGGGGGTCTATATAGGGTAGGGGTTTTTTTAAGTTTAGGCTTAAATTCTCATTTAAAGGAAAACTATACCCCCCCAAGCATTGTAGGTCTCTATAAAAAAAGATATTGCATTAAACAGCTCATATGTAAAATCCTGCTTCATGTAAATAAACCATTTTCATCATAATATACTTTTCTAGTAGTATGTGCCATTGGGTTATCATAAATAAAAAAAATATGTTGCTCAAGGATTCATTTTGGGACTACGGTTTTCAGGTGACTTTGCTCAATTTCAGCGCAAAAATCTACTGGCCACCAAAACTGTCTAGAGGTCGCCCTATTTTACCAATGCTTATTGAAATGATATAATTTTTTATGGCCTTATGGGGACCCCTATAGCACTGGACCCCCTCTGTAGTTCCGTCCCTGGTGATGGACACATAGAAGTAGCACGGTGTAAGTCATCCTTACCTTGAAGGCGTTGATGATTCGCTCTCCCCAGCTGCTAAGCAACGAACCTTCCGCAGACAACTAACAGCAGTAATGTGACTGCGATTGGCGCTTCTCCTCTTTATATATCCCACCACTCCTACGCTCCAACTACCCAAGCCTTCCAGAAGTGTCTGGAATTTTCTCAGACGTTACCGACCAATGGAACAGCTTCACGGGCGCATGCGTGGAAATCTCCCGAAGCTTCTTAGCATCATTTTGCTGCGGGTGCCTGGGCCACGCCTATGTGATGTCACTGCATCGGTGGAAAACACTAGAAGCATGGACAGGGACATGCAGCGTGCTATTGTTGTTGCCAGTGGCAACCGAGGAGCATCTGATTCCTGAGAGGCATATTTTTATACTGCTGTCAATTTCTAGTTTATTGATTGTTCTGTTCACTCTTCTATAGGTTCTGTTGTAATGTCCTCAAGATATTCCCACTTATTTACATCTAATATCCTTGTTTCTAAATTATATGCAAATAAGGCCTTGGTGACTTCTAATAGCCTTATGTATTACAACAGTAAATTATTCTGTATGTGTTTTTGACCAGGGGAGTCCCAGAATGAAGCGTTGATGAGGTGGTGGTCAATATTCTTGTCTTCAAAATCTAGATGAATGTTAGTTTCCTCTAGTCTAGAATACTCTCCAGGATTATAAAACATCTGCGCAATGAGTAGTTTGCTTGTGAGGATTTGACACCAGCCCCTGGATTTCTCCACTTTTCAAATTGGTCAATGGATGTTGACAACAAAAGAGACTAACTTTTTGTTCAGAAAACAAGGAAGTAAAAACTGTTTTCCCCTTCCCACCCCTAATATGCATATGCAAATTAGGGGTCGGATTCGGTTCGGTATTCGGCCGAATCTTTAGCGAAGGATTCGGGGGTTCGGCCGAATCCAAAAAAGTGGATTCGGTGCATCCCTACTGATTTCATTGCTTGACAACAAAGTCGCCTTACCTAAGCCAAGATGCAATTAGAGTTTGCTAAAGCCTGATGGCAGAAGGGCAGTTTAAAACAGAAGAATGACCAGATCTTTCACTGATTTGTCGTTCTTATCAGCCTCTGCTTTCTGTCTTAGTGATCCTGATCTACCTTTTGGACACCCCTGCCCTACAAAAAAAAAAAAATATCATACAGGAGATAATGTACACATCATCATAGTCTGACAAGACAACAGTAAGTGGAGAGACAAATGGGCCGGCAAGTGTCTTTCACCTGTGATATAGTAGATATGTTTCTGATTTTCCTTCATCTCATCTCCTGAAGCTGAGGAATAGTACCGGAGTAACTCTGAAAGTTTCTTACAATTCTGTGAATCTTCATGGATTCCAAGCTATAAAAAGAAAAGTAAATATAAGAAATTTAATGGGACTGAAAATAGCAAGTAGATTGTAATGTCTTGAGGCAAGAGCCTCAGTGCCACTGAAGTCCGGTTTTTATTTCTCCATTTTATATGTTCTCTCTATATAGTACTGCGTGCAGTTTCAGGTAAATAAGAATATGCATACATATATTATTATTGTTAACTTCTTTAATATAATTCTTCTTTGCATACAAAAAAATACTCAGTTGCATGCCTTCTGCTCATGGTCTGAGTTATGTCCAATTGTTATGTTTAACATGCATAATTGGCCAGGACACCCTACCAAAGTTGGTTAATTTTAAAGTTATGTGACATTTTAGGGTGTTGTGCTGCACTGCAACTACGTATAATCATAAGGCACATTATTCAATTTTAGGCCAGTAATACCAGAAAAGTTATTTGTATTGGTTTTGTGTATGGTACTGCACAAATATGCTGATATTGTGATGTGCAGTATTATGACTATTACAATATTAATAAAAAAACACAATTTGTAAAAATATATTTTTAGTGGCTTCCTTATAACGTAAGTGTATTTAAGACTAACTGATTTAGCAGTTTCCTAAATTGTAAATCAATTCTCTGAAACGGAAACACTTCCAATTGTGGACCATATATACAACATACAGTATACCGATGCCAGTATCAATAATAGTGAGGGATCGGTCGTGCCTGTTTGGAATCAGGTCCGTTTTAAATTCTTTTCCATAATCCAGTTTGCTTGGGTCAGTCAAACTCTCATATCTAAGTTTGTCTAGGGTCTGGAACAGAAATGCTTAGATACAGTTTAGTAAGGAAAGTTTGACTAGCACATTAATAACGGTAATCCTGCAATAATGGGTGTTTCTGTACATGCATTATTTATACGTAATGATTGGATATATGTTAGCTTCCAAAGAAGCATTGGCAATAAGTAACTGATAATTTCTGTGAACACTGTTTGTTTGACTTGATAATATAGCATACATGACTTTTGCTAGGTTGGAATCAAGATGGTATATTTGTGATACCCTAATCATGCTGACTATAACATTATAAACTTGCAATACATTCCTAGCAAACTTACATCAGTTGAGTTGGAAATAATTCCCTTAGGAAAATCTCCTTATTCAAATAAAATGTATTGATGATTAAATAAGCTGAGCTATTTCAGCCTGAAAAGCAATTGTTTCCAAATCTTACTCCATGGCTTGAACTGAACCTGGACTTTTGGGCTCTCTTCAGGCATCTGAAGAACAAGAAATTGTTTTACAATCATTAGCTTCACATGTGTGCAAAAAACTTTACTTCGTAACACTTAGCACTCATTTTTATCAACAACATTTTATAACAATCATTTGTTATACATATATTATCATTACAATACATTGTCTTGTACCAGAATACTATTAAACAGCATCTGCATAAAAACAAACACGGTTGATTGCATCTAGTAAATCAATGTTCAGTGCAATATCTGCCACTCATATATTTAAAGATATTTCGTTTTTCTATTGATTCTGGGTACTAAGGAATAATGAAAAATTGTTTGAGACTTTGGACAGTTGACTTTCCCTCTATTGGAATGGTTATTTAACCATTATGGGAGTTACAGTACAGTAATCTGACGCTAGATGATAAGATTGCTGCAACTTTCATCTGTCCAGTTCTGCTGCAAATAAATAACTATATATATTATTTACATGTCCGTAGTACCACCGTTGCCATGCATGCAGTGATCAAGTACCCCATTCAGTTCCTTTGCCTACAATAATATACTGTCCACCCTCTTTATGCCCCGCATGCCCCTCACCTTGTAAGGAACCCTGCGTTATTGTCGTACAGAATAGCTTATCTGGGCTGCACGCATCACAATCTGCACCACTCCTCTCTGCCATTCACCTGCAGCGCCGCTCCTTGGACACGCTGACTTCTGGAAGAATGATGCAGTGGTCCTCACTCAGGGATCCTCTTCCCTCTATTCCAACCCTTTTTACCTGTGACTCAGATTCAAATTTACAAACACAATTTACAACACAGGCATGAAAATAGTGGCTATGATTGGGTATTTGGTAGCCTCTATGTGTACTGGCAGCCTACAGGATGTAGTACACCTGGTTTTATGTAACTAAAACTTGCCTTCAAGTCACAAATTCAAAAATAAGCACCTGCTTTGAGGTCTTTTATTATTGTGACCAAGTACACCAAAATATACATACCCTCTTCTTTATATATAAAATTAGGAAGGTAAAATAACTATTTTACTCATTTCACAATGTCATGATCAATAAATAACACTAGGTGTCGCTACAATTTAGAATAGGGTGCCAAAATATTGAATAGTGTAACATTTCAGGATAATGAATACTAACTTTTATTATCCCCTGTACGTCATTGAAATAATGAACTATTAATATAACCTATCAAAAATGTTTTGTAATTTCCTGCCACATTGTAGGTCCAGACTGGCAATACAGGTATTATGGCAAATAAAGAGGGGCTACTTTAAACTGCTGTCGAACACAGCTGAACTTCTATATAGCTTTTGGCTTCATATTAGGCCAATGAGAGACCGTTTGGGCTGTAATATATTTGATATAAATGGCCTCTTTTGAATCTCAGCCCACCCATACAACAGATTCCATGACTCCAAATGCAGCCTGTGTGCCTGCTTTGCTGTTTTGCACTCATTACCAGCTATCTGGCACAAGTGCTTTACAGTAATAGTGGTAGTACACTGCTAGAAAGCAGATTCAGTAGCACTGAGTGGGTGATGGGTTCATTCAAAAGAGTGTGGAGGCAGGTGGGCGGGTTTTTGGTACAGAAAAGGTATGATTGACATTGCAGTCAAGGTGTAACCGTGCCCACTCACCAACATGTAGAAACTGTTTACCAGAATGTTTTTGAGTATTAGTCATTATTATTAAAAAAGAAATGATGTACTTAACGAAATATATATATATATAGATAGATATAGATATACACATATATGTATATATATATATATATATATATATATATATATATATATATATATATATATATATATATATATATATAAATATAAGAAAATATATATATATTTAATGCAGATAAAATTCAGGTATATTTAAACTACACTTCACTAACCACTGATATTCAGACCTATATTTCTAACTGCTCTGTTGGAAGCTACATTCTCCTAGATGAATCAATGCCATGTGAGACTGAACTAAAAAATGGACCTGCTCAAATTTCGATCCAGAGGTAGCCCTACCTTTTAGAATGCATGCTGTTGCCATGCACATTATCCATGGGGATTTAGAACACTGCCCGTGGTAATCTCATTACCACATATTAATACCACTGCCAAAACCTGTTGATTTGTCCTTCATATTACTTCAGAGACCCATCCCAGTCTCTCTCAAGCAACTCCTATAGACTACAACAACATACTACTAACCAGCCTCCAATACTAAGACATCACCCCCCCTCTTCAGTTTGTCTTAAACTCTTCTGCTAGCTCTTGCTTACCAATTCATCCACTGTTAAAATCTTTTTATAACTTACAAAATCATTAAACTACGCTTCACTGTGTAAACAAAGCCCTCCCTTCCCCCAGCTGTATCCTTTGTTAAAATTTGATATAAGGAGCTGCTTATAATAGAGAGTAGTGATGCACGGGCTGGCCCAAAGCCGGCTGAACCCGCAGGTTTACCCATGGTTCGGGAGGGTTCAGGCCAACTTGCACACTTCTTCTTCAGCCTACGCACACCCTGCCTACAACCTTTTAGTGCGCCGCGCCCTATTGAGGCAGGGGGAAATGGATGTAGTTGATATACAAGGCCATAAATATATGGTTGAGGCAGGTGGCAATCAACATCCCTTGGCCAATAGGGCAAACATCCCACTCAGGGGCATAGGTTATAGATAGGGTTGCCACCTTTTTTGAAAAAGAATACCAGCCTTCCGGTATATTTAGATTTTTTCCCTATTAATAACAATGGGGGTCAAGCATCATTTTTACCAGTCAGGCCGGTAAAATACTGGCCAAGTGGCAACACTAGTTATACAATACTGGGACCTGGCCAGTACAGGAATTTCTAAACCAGTAGGAGATTTAATCTTACAGGACACAATGTTAAGTAATGCCAATTAAAACAAGAGGCTTTGGCTACCAGATTCACACAGAAAACTCTTGGCTGCCTTCATAGACCAGAGGTAAAGGGAAATCATTCATAAACCTGGATGACCTTAAAGTGTTGGCCCACCAGATAACCTAACATCCAGGGTCCACTCACAAAAAATGAATGTAGACAGTACTAAATGTTATAGATGTCATATAAAACAATGGTTAAAATAAAAAAGGCTAGTGAAAATAGTCTTTGGCTGGGGCTCACATCCAGTATTCCACTGGTGATACCAAGAAAATTCCTGCTAAGCCCATGTGTATAGTTGGCCATTGCAGATTTCTGTGTAAGAACAAAGAGAAGAAATGGTTGGGAGGATAGATAAGTATATAAGGAGAAACAGTTAAGAGTGAGGAGTAAGTGAAAGTAAACAAGAGAGCAAAGAAAATAGTTTGGAGAGTGGACCTACAGTACAGTCAAAGTTTTCCTGGTGGGCCCATACCTCTCCAGCCTGACCCTGCCCACAATAAGTTTCAACAGAGGCCGACAATTTGATGCCTGTAGTTTGAAATATACTAGGGATGCACTGAATCCAGGATTCGGTTCGGGATTCGACCAGGATTCGGCCTTTTTGCAGCAGGATTCGGATTCGGCCGAATCCTTCTGCAAGGCCGAACCGAATCCTAATTTGCATATGCTAATTAGGAACGGGGAGGGAAATCGCGTAACTTTTTGTCTCAAAAGAAGGAATTACATTTTTTTTGTATTTTCAATCCCCTAATTTGCATATGCAAATTAGAGTTCGGATTCGGTTCAGTATTCGGCCGAATCTTTCGCAAAGGATTCTGGGGTTCAGCCGAATCCAAAACAGTGGATTCGGTGCATCCTGTGTTCAGCAGCACTGTACTTGAGCATCATTCAGAGTGCCACAGGACCCTGACCACAAAAGAGCCTTACTGTGTCTCCTTAATTGACAAGGCTGGCCTGTGTGATGCACCTTATCTTTTATCTGCTGTTATGTGCAGAGTACAGCCACATGCCTGTTAAGCAATGCTTCACCCATGAGCACTAAAGGGTGTGCTCTTGCGCTCCTTAGTCCTCTTGTAATTCTGGCCGGAAGCGCAGTAAATGCCCCTCACTATGTTTTAGCCAGTGGAGAAACACTCAATAACCCTAGAAGCAGCCTCATGATAGACATGCCTGCGGTGGAGGTGGAGGTGTTAGCTCTGCTTTTAGCTATCTGTTGCCTTTGTGAAAGGTTTCTTTAAATAGCCTTAACCTGTAATATGTTTCTTCATTCACTGTAAATACCACTTGAACCAAATAAACAATATTCTGAGATTCTTACATAATTGGTAAGTTCACTTAAACATATACCAATTATTATATTATCTGCATGTATACATTAAAGGAAAACTATACCCCCCAAACAATGTAGGTCTCTATAAAAATATATTGCATAGAACAGCTCATATGTAAAATCCTGCTTCATGTAAATAAACCATTTTCATAATAATATAGTTTTCTAATAGTATGTGCCATTGGGTAATCATAAATAGAAAATTGCCATTTTAAAAAATAAGGGCCGCCCCCTGGGATCGTAGGATTCACTGTACTCACAAACATACCAACAAACCATACATGTTAGGTCACATGAGCCAATTAACAGACAGAGTTGTGTCTTTTGCTTCTGTTACAGTTAAGGTGGCCATACACGGATAGATCCGCTCGTTTGGCGATGTCGCCAAACGAGCGGATCTCCCTCCGATATGCCCACCTTGAAGGTGGGCAATATCGGGCAGATCCGATCGTGGGCCCTAGGGCCCAACGATCAGATCATAGCTCTCACAAACGGGCGGTCGGATCGCGGGACCGCATCAACGAACAGATGCGGCCGCGATCCGACGGGATTTTTAACCCCATCCGATCGAGATCTCGATCGGGGAAACCCGTCGGGGGCCCCCATACACGGGCCAATAAGCTGCCGACACGGTCTGTCGGCAGCTTTTATCGGCCCGTGTATGGCCACCTTTAGAGTTGTAGTATTTCTGGTCAGGTGATCTCTGAGACAGCACAGAGACCATCACGAAATGGTGGCTCAAGGCAAGAGATGTAAAAGGGCAATATTTACTTAAATATATATTCCAGTTTGGTAAGATTCTTTAATATGCCACTTAATATGATATGAACTATCTGTTGCTTAAGTGTTCATTTTGGGGGTATAGTTTTCCTTTAACATTAAAATCATATGACGAGTTGCTTCTAGACTTGTTTACTTTGATTGGTGGTTACCAGTTCCAACCATTCAAGCATCTGTTTGTTAAGATGGTTAGCACCATTTTTTCATTAGTCTTTATTATCTTGCTGATAGCAGAAATATATTTTGCATTGATGCTGTTTTCTGTTGCCGTGGGAACCTGTTTTCTTAATGATTGCCTATGGTAACAGCTATTTAACCTTCCACAGAGGCACATTTTCAGTAGCTGACACCTACAGAATTTAGAATTGCTAGATTGCTAAAGTGGCACGTATTTGTTAGACACGTGAATTTCTACTATCACAAGACAAATAAGGGGCAGATTTATCAAAGGTCAAGATGAATTTCAAGCTATTTTTTGTGAACTTCGACTAGGGAATAGTCCAAATTCGATTTGAATTTGAAAAAAATTCTAAAATTCGAATATACATTATTCCTTTGATTAGTACAATTACGGGCCTATTCGATCGAAAACTGATATATTCGACCAAAAAAAACCCTTCGACTTAATTTCAGTTAGTCTTTTTGAATTTTTTCAAATTCAAAATTCAACCCTTCATAAATATGCCCCTAAATGTTGGCTTATGAAGCAGAATATACTAAATAGATAAAGTTGAAATATACTTATTTGTTACAAAATTAAATAGATTAGAAATATAAGTAGTTCTTTAGGGCTATCATATCTGAGGCACACAGAAGTTTCTGTTACAGCCTATGACAGATGTCACGGTGGATTTGGATGCTTCTGTTGCCAGCTGAACAAAGTCGGTGGAGGATATGTTGTACCTTTTTTAAGCATTCTAGAAGTGTTAATCTAGCGGAGTAGATTTTGTTTACTTTTACAGATTATTGTCTTGATCAATTGTACCATATACAATGAATTCCAGTAATTATGGCTGATGATAATGCATTTTGAAGGAAAGACATCTATTTTATTTATTAAGTTCAACTACAGTAATACTGACACTTTGCTACTAATGATAGTAACCATGTCAATATCAATAAATTACACCCCAGCCCGACATTACTTGCAAACTTCATACACTCTCATTTGCTTCCCAATATAGTTACATAGTTAAATGGGTAGAAAAATCACAATAGACCATCAATAGAGCATCAATTCCAACCCCGCCAAATAACCTCTAGTGTGTGTGTGTATATATATATATATATATTTATACTAAACTTACTCTAGATCTTTAAAGTGGACCTGTCAACCAGGCACAAAGATCTTTATAATAAAAGTCCTTTTCAAATTAAACATGAAATCCAATTTTTATTTTTTATTAAACCTTTCGTTTTTTACTCACCCCTCTGTGCAGATTCTGGCCTCTGAGTTCCAGGCAGCCATCTTCTTTCTTCTGTCTTTTATGGAAGTTTCGGGGCATGCGCAGTTGGAGTAAATTTCCAGCCTGAACCACTGCGCATGCGCCAAAAGTCATGAAATTTTCGTTACTTTCGGCTATCTATTTACTGAATTATATGAGTGTCTCTTCCATGAACATTTAAACAGTAGAAGGTATAGTTACTGGGCCCCACAGCAACATCATTAGGCCCCCTAGACTTCATGTAAGAAACTCATGTATAATGCAATAACAGGGCAGAGCAGCATGACAGGGGCAGGTAGGTGGGTAGGGTTTAACTTAGGGTAAAATCTACTGACCCCCAGTGAATTAAAAAACTTAAGATAAATTCCACTGCCCCCCAAAAAAAAAACACTTATTTGCACATTATTTTATATTATTAACTTTATATGAACTATTACTGACTAATTATTGGGCCCCACAGCAAGATCATTGAGACCCTAATCTTTGAGAAGAAGACATTTTCCATGAATTTATATTACAGCTTGTTAGTCCTACTGGGCCCCCTGTAGTTCCAAGCAACCTCAGCAGCCGAAGTTTCCTTTATAGTTACACCCTTGCTTTTCGGTAAAATGATTGGTTGGGTTGTATCATAGTAGTTGTAATTGGAAAAAAAATATATGCAACAAGTTCAACTGCTAGTTAATCATTTGATTAGCATGCACAACCACATGTTGGTACTGTATGCCTGTGTTCATGGGGGTGCCCCAAATAAATAGCTTATGCTAAACTTGTTGTAAAAGCTCACCTTGAAAATGAATTTTAGTATAATAGCCTAAGACAAATTACAATGTGTCTCATGAGTGGTCAGTTTCTTCTTTGCTCTTGTATAACCCGCTGCTCTGCAAGATTTGTCTGTTGCAAATATCTAATTTCCATGGGAATACAGCTCGAGCAGAGCTACAACTTTTGGTTTGATGTTACTCAGGGGAAAGCATGCAATCTGACTTTCACTAATTATATCTCACTTCAAAAGCAGTGAATGTGACCTCTGCTTATTCTTATAAACTATTATATTTTTCTAGGTGAGTTATTGCTCTGACTGGACTAATAAAGAAACTGAAGAACTGGACAAGGCCTTTGAAATGAAAGAAATGAGAATGGTAAAAAAATAAATAAAAAAAATAAAAAAACTTTAAATTTTACAGCTTTCTAATACTGTGTAAATGTCTGAAGGAACACAGCCAGAAAGGGGTCTGGGTCAGCACAGACTCACAGAAGCTTAGCGTCTGTACAACTGAAGCCCTCTTACTGGAGGAAAACTGATTTTTGCTTCATTGTTTTGAGAGTCAGAACCTTAGAGCATAAACTAATACCGCTTAAAGGGGAACTCCATGAAAACATTACTTAAGCTTTTTGAAAAGTAAACATAATTTTATGCAACTTTGCAATATACATCAATTAAAAAATATGCAGACTTTTCATGATTTTTAATGGTTTCTGACAGTTCCCTAAGTCTAGCCCAATGCTCTCCTGCTGATCTTTCTGACTACTTTGCTGAGCTGGCTGACTACTTACTTTGTATAAACAACCATCTATACGGAACGTATTTTAGGACATCCTGCATCTATGCCTTCCGAATGGCGCATCGGTTGCTTTTACCGTCATTCATCGTTCAAATCTGCAATCACACCTCGATCTCTACCCTCCCTTCTCAGCCATCAGTCATACGAACTCCGCCCTCAGCCTTCCCCCTTCAGTCCTCCATCCTCCGCCCTCAGTCCGCTTCCTTTTAGTCTTCTACCTTCCGCCCTCCCTGCTCAGCCCTCCAACCTCTTTCCTCAGCACTACCCCCTCAGATCTCTCTTTTCAGCCGACAGTCTTATCCATACGTTTCTAAAGTGATGAGCGAGGGCAGAAGGCAAAGGACTGAAGGAAGAGGACTGTGGGCGGAAGTCAGATGACTGAGGGAGGAGGATGGAGGGCTGAGGGCGGAAGGCTGAGGGCGGAATTCGTATGACTGACGGCTGAGAAGGGAGGGTAGAGGACGGAGGTGTGACAGCAGATTTGGACGATGAGTGACGGTAAAAGCAACCGATGTGCCATTTTGACGGCATAGGACATTGCATAAAGGACAGGTATTTCGCTGCAGGATGTCCTAAAATGCGTTCCGTACATCTATCCTCAGCCTGCATCCTCCAAACCCCACAATTCCCTGCACACGTGATTTCAACAAGGAAAGGAACATCACAGTGCAATGCATTGTGGGTTATGTAGTTCCTGCATGTTGTCTGTAAACTGGGGAGAAGTTGTTACAATTTGTAACATCAGTGTTTAGTCCCTCCTTCCCTGCCAGGATTTTGAAACTATGCAGAAAGAGAAGAACTGTTAAACAGCTGGATTTCAGCATAGAACATGGCATTTATTCATACTTTTTGAAGAAACAGGTAACTGGGATGGGTATGTTAGGGGTTTCTGTGTTATGTAGGCCTCTTTATCAAATTTTGGTTTGGAAGCCGGAGTTTCCCTTTAATAAATAAGTAAAAAAGAATTGAAAACGTTTCCTGTATATTATATAGTTTATTTTATTATCGCACAGATTTCAGTCTCCAAAAACCATTCTCCACCTTACTGAGCACTACTTCTAACTATCATACGAGGGCGCTAAGGAAACCTAAGCAACCCATAACCCAGTGCGCATAGGGATCTTTATGACGCCAGTGTGGGCACGCCCATTTGGAGAGAGATTGGGCTAACTTGTAAACTAAGCACCGCTTCAGGGCTCGGTGGTTGAGTTAACGCATGCGCAGCCCGAGAGATCCGGGTATTTGGCAGGATGAGAGCTGCTTTCCAAGATGGCGGCGGAGGGAGGAGGGAAGGAAATGAACGAAATTAAAACCCAATTCACTACCCGGGAAGGCCTTTACAAGCTCCTCTCTCACTCTGAATACAGCCGCCCCAACCGGGTGCCGTTTAACTCGCAGGGTTCTAATCCGGTCAAGGTCTCCTTCGTGAACGTCAACGATCAGTCCGGGAACGGGGACAGGATCTGCTTCAATGTGGGCCGGGAGCTGTATTTCTACATATACAAAGGCGTCAGAAAGGTAACGCTAGGGGCTTGGTGTTTGTTTTCCCCCTGCTCTTTGCTGCTGTGATGGACACCGTGAGGTGAAAGCGAGAAGGTTTACAGGACGGGGCAGAGTGCGTGGGGCGGTCCCGTGTCACCTGCTGCCATAGGTTGACACCTCCTTCGTGCTGGGAGAAGTGACATGGCCCCATGTGCAGTGTCCCCACTGGGTGGCACTTGTCCTGCTATTCTCAGCTTTGTGCTGTTTCATTTAACACTCTGCATCCAAACATTTCCACTTCAGTTACTGATCTAATTGCAAACGTGCCCTAGCGAGGAAACCCATAGCAATCAGTTAGGGATTTGCTCTACTAGCCTGATGAAAGCAAAACAATCAATGGTTTCCTATGGGTTACCCATGCTCTAGTGCAAACATGGCACAAACTACTGACTGCTTAAGGCTGGGTGGAGATAGTGGGACATGTAGTCTAGTCACTCTGCTGTGATATTGGATATTGTAGATCCTAACCCTAGTGGATTGACTAACATCCCATATTCCAGCGGAGAACATCTTTGTTGGCACAATTACCAGAGAGATTAACCTTTGTACCTCTAGTGCAGGGATCAGGAACCTTGGCTCTCCAGCTGTTAAGGAACTACAAGTCCCACAATGCAATAATGGAGCCTTTTGAAGGAGTCTAAAGGCAAATGCATTGTGGGACTTGTAGTTCTTTAACAGCTGGAGAGTCAAGGTTCCTGATTCCTGAATTCCCTGCTCTAGTGATTGTCCAGACTCCCACATGTAGCTTATACAGGGATTCTGGGAGATGTGTGACGGATGTGATGTGTTTACTGAAATTCTTGAGCCTATTATGCAGAACGTCACCGTTCTCTTGTAGTGTCAGATTATGTGCTAATGATTCCGTTGATTCTGGCTTTAGATTCAGACACTGTAGATCAGAGATTAACATAACCCGTCAAATGCTATTAAGAGGCTAAGTTTATCCCATGCCTGTCATAAGAACTTAAGGTATTTCTGCCGGAGCTCGATTAAGTAGGTAATTGTAAATTTTGTATGTGTGAATGCGCGTGCACAGTTAACCCTTGCATACTTATGAAGTCAAATTTCCAAGCAAAGCTGGTGTATTTTAGTTACATGCACTTACACTAGAATTGTGTTACCATTGTTTACCATGGGGAACATTGAACTTGTTTGTCCTTAATGATTCTTATTGCATTGGTAAAAACTCATACGATGCTCTTACTAGTCTGTTATTTATTTTAATGGGCCTTAGACTTTATTGCTTGTTGGAAGGTCCTTACTGAGTCTATGGCATCTTACAGCAACCCCTTTTCTGGCAATTGCCAGAATCTATAGATTGCCAGTCTGGAATTGGCATGCTGTTTTCAAATCTTCATGTTGATTAATCTGCCGGAGCTTAAAAGATTTGGTTGACTGAATATCACATATGTGATACTTTGGAATTTGATGTTGCTTAAAGGGGTTGCTCACTATTAAATTAACTTTAGTATAATTTAGAGAGTGATATTCTAGGACAATTTGCAATTGATCTTTATTTCACATTTTTTTTTTCAGTTATTTAGCTTTTTATTCAGCAGCTCTCCAGACTGCAATTCAGCAATCTGGTTACTATGGTTCAAATTACCCTATCAACCATGCATTGATTTAAATAAGAGACCAGAATATGAATAGGAGAGGGCATGAATAGAAAGATGAGTGTTAAAAAGAGCAATAGCAATACATTTGTAACCTTACAAAGCATTTGTTTTTCAGATGGGGTCAGTGACCCCAGTTTGAAAGCTGGAAAGAGACAGAAGAAGGCAAATAATTCCAAAACTATAAATAATGAAGGCCAGTTGAAACGTTGTTTAGAATTATAATATTCTTTAACACATTTAAAGGTTAACTTTAATATTGCAAACTTGGCAAGTATATCATTGTTGAAAATAGCACCTCAATCCATGGAGTTGGTATTTAGAAGTATGTGTTCCAAAGAGTTTAAGGCTATGAGCACACAGGCTGAATTCTCCAGCTGTTCTCAGCCTGTTTATGTTTACAGACTGAGAGAAGCAGATCTGCTCCATTGATTAGAAACCAATCAGCCTGTGTGCGATACACAGCGGAGCTGAAGCTGAGGTCAGCCCAGAGATGCCTCATTTTGTTATTTGGGCTGACCTCAGCTTCAGCGCCACTGTGTGTGTGTGAGAGCATACAGGCTGTTCAGATTACCTTGCAAATTAAACTGTAATCCTTTGGCATTGTTCTTTGCAGGGAATAATGGGCATGCATGCTTAACAGTGATAATTTTAACAATTTATTTTTATAAAAAATATTTTGAGACAATCTGCAATCAGTCTTCAGTTTTTGTATTTGGAATTATTTAGTTTTTTTTTTCCATAAGGCATTTTAGTTGCCAGGGTCGAATTTACCCTAGTAACCAGCCAGTGGTTTGAATGGGAGTGTAGTATGAATAGGAGGGGGTCTGAATAGTAAGCCTACTTATAAGAAGTAACAATAACAAGCAAATATGCCAGCCCAGGGGGTGGAGGGCACTTAGGTGTAACATTTATTTAGTCCAATTTTATTTTTATTTGCTATAACAGTGTGTTTCTTTTGGGCAGGGCCCTCTTTAACTCTTGTATTGGTTGTTGTTGGTTTTTTGTTTTTTTTTTTGGTGCAATTTGAATATTCCCTGTATACACCCGTTTATTGTATAGTGCTGTGTAATCTGTTGGTGCTTCATTAATATATGTAAGATATCCTGGTCTATATTTACAATTATTTTAGAGTGCTTCAACTTATGTTTTTGTTCTGTAAAACATTTGCGACTTTTGAGTATTAGTTTTGTATCTTAAATCTGTATTTCTCAAGAAATGTAATTCAGTTAAATGTTGTGTGTCCTACAATGTATGCACAACGGTTGCATGTTTTCTTGCATGCTGCACATTTCAGTTGTTACCTGAAAACGCCCACATTTTTCAGATGATCGGTCTTAACCCAGCGCAGATTACAAATCTTCAAAATGTAAAAGGGACATCTGCCAATGACTTATACATGACCTAAACAGGTTTTAGGTGGAGTATTTTCAGATTTGAATTTTAGCAGTTTTGGGTTTTTTCTTCTAAAAATTTGAGTTTTCCCCCTTTTAAAATCTCGACCAGATATTTATTTTAATAAATAGGCCCTTATTCTCATAACCAACTTTTTCAGTTGAAAGCTCAATTGGGCATGCTCTCTTTACCTCCTGGTTTGGGTAGTATTTGTATGTAATCTGTATGTTTTTGTATATCCTTTGTACAGCAATATTAAAAGGGTTGTTTGCCTTTGAGTTGACTTAGTATGATGTAGAGAGGGATATTCTGGGACAATTTGCAGTTGGTTTTCATGTTTCATTATTTGTGGTTTTTAAGTTATTTAGCTTTTTATACAGCAGCTCTCCAGTTTGCAATTTCAACAATCTGGTTGCTAGGGCTCAAATTACCCTAGCAACCATGCATTGACTTGAATAAGAGACTGAAACATGAATAGTAGAGGGCTAAACAGGAAGTTGAGTAATAAAAAGTAGCAATAACGATAAATGTGCAGCCTTACAGAGCATTTGTTTTTAGATGGGTTCAGTGATCCCCATTTGAAAGCTGGAAAAAATCAAAAGAAAATGGCACATTATTAAAAAAAATATAATTAAGACCAATTGAGAGAAAAGTTATTTAGAAATGGCCATTCTGTAACACTAAAAGTGAAACTTCGGTGAACCACCTCTTTAAGCTAATATTTTTGTTCAACTTTAAGGGCTGCTGTTAGAATCGATACATTAGTTGCTAATATTCTAGAGATGTTGCTGTATCAAATAAATGTAGCAATCTGTGACATTTTAAAATTGCAACAGGATTACTGAGCTGCCAGACTGAAACACCAGCAACAGGAACATTATAATTCAATTGTGAAAAAACAGTCACAAATAAAATAGAGCAATTTAGACTTTATTCTAGTCAACAATCTGAAAACAACTGAACTGAATATACATAATAATGCCTAAACATCAAAATGGCTAGGAATGTTTATTTATTTATATATGGAATTTACTGTACGTTAATGACAGGAGCTCCCCATCTTACAATTTTTTATTCCATCTTTTCAGTGTCCGTGCCACTGCACATGCTCTGTATGCTTTGTACTGCTGTTGATAAGCCAAGCTTACAGATTGTCAGAAAAATGTTGTTCTTCTCTTATAGAAGCTTATTCTACAAGCCTGATTATTATTATATTCTGATGCAGAGTGCACTGGTTTCTACGCTGTTTTGATTCCTTACAGTGCAAAATCACACTCAATAGCTTAAAGGAGAAGGAAAGCCCCTGGGTGCAAAAATCCCTCCCCCCTCCCCTGTGTTGCCCCCCCTCCCTCCTCCACCCTGGCCTACCTGTCCCCCCGGGCAAATGCCCCTAACTTATTACTCACCCCTCTGCGCAGGTCCTGTCCACGGAGTTCACAGGCTCAATCTTTTCCCAGATTTGATAATTGGACCATAGCAACCAGATTGCTAAAACTGCAAACTGGAGAGCCGCTGAATAAAAAGCGAAATAACTCCAAAACCACAAATTATAAAAAATGAAAAGCAAATGGTATCAGAATATCACTCTCTACATCATACTAAAAGTTAACCCTTTTACGAGAGAAGGACTTTGGTGATATGGTTGTTTATGGGAGAGTAGAAAAAACAGATGGGAAAATTACTTTTTAACACTAGGAGATTAAAATTGTCACCTCAAAAAGTCTGTGCCGGGTCTGTAAAATTTTTGCAGCTTTGCCTTCAGTTGGGGGAAACCCTTGATTAGACTAAGGGTAGGACTACATGGACGTTTTTGGCGTGATCCGACACACTGCGACAAAACGCCAGCGTCAAATCGCATGTGACGAAAATAAGGTAAGAGGTAGAAATGTCGGATGAAGTCACAGTGTTGATCCGACAGTCGTGTTGCGTCGAATCAAAGCTGCGACTTCATCCAATGCATTCACTTACCTTATTTCCGTTGCATGCGATTTGCCGCCGGCGTTTTGTCGGATTGCGCCAAAAACCTCCGTGTAGTCCTACCCTTAAGCAAAGGGAACCTTATAGAACACATGACGCTTTCATCAGTGTTCTTTCTAAATATATGTGATCAGTTTTAGACTAAATCATTGACCTTGTTACCTTGCATATTAATATAACTGGCCTTTATATTGTTATTTCAGTTCTTTCAATAGCTTTGTTTTTGGTGGTAGCACTCTGGGGCAAACATGTAATATAAAATTAGGTTAAACAGTAAGTGCAATTATCTATTTAAAAAGCCTCTATTTAAGGATCAAACTTCAGCTTTATCCCTTATGTAGAAAGTAATATTCTAAAACAGTTGGTTTTCATTTTTAATATGCTTTGAGTTGTTTAGCAGCTCTTCAGTTTCATTATTGATCTGGTTGCTACTGTCACACACACACACGAGTTCTGAGAAAAAGGCAAATAAAGCTAAACCTATAGTCAGCCTATATAGCATAGGCTGACTGTTCTGGCCGCTCCCAGACTATGTATTTTTGCAGGCTGAGAGAAGCAGATTTGCTCAGTGCCCCCTGCTCCATTGATTAGAATCTAGATCTAGATTAGAGTAGAGGCAATGAGCAGATCTGCTTCTCTCAGCCATGCTTGCCACATGGGGCTGGTTTTCGGCCTGTGGATTAATTCAGCCCAAAAATTGTCTCCGTGGTGGAGCCTAAGGATAGGTACTGTATATTTTTATATAATGCACAAAAGCAGTGAATTATCCGTAAAATCCCTATAAATGATTCTCTGTGAATTACTGTCCATGGTTTCATATACAAACTACAAAAGATTGAAGTCGTTGTGTGATTTTGATATTCTTGGAGCACATTTGCAGTTCTGAATAGGAATAGAAGCTGACCTATTGCTTTCCTCGGCTGAGGCAATAAAAGGAAATATTCGGAGAAAGTGGCTCATGTACATGCAATAATCAGAGGGAGGAAATCTGTGATGCAGAATATAATACAATTATATAAACACTGCATAAAATGGATTCTGCAGTGGAAAATTCCACTGTTGAAAATTCTTACCGACCAATTTTAATGTATTAATTAGTTTATTTATTATATATAAAAAAAAAAAAAAAAAAAATATATATATATATATATATATATATAAAATTTTATTTTTTTTACTTGGGTGGTATTACTTTTTTAGATAGTGTTTTATATTTCTTTGCTAGATCATTCCTTAGCAGACTTAATGGGCAACACATTAGTGCAAGCAACAGTAGGAAGGCATTGAGGGTGAATGCATTTGTTGCTGCTGGGAGGGATCATACACTGTGAATTAACTACATTTACACTTACTACTGTATTCCTTTGACAAAGATGTGTTCAGGTAGCTGGTGCAGGGAGACAGTCTGTGCAACTGTATAATGGAGGAGAAATCAAACACCACATATGCCAATACGTTAGCAACTGGGCATTTAGCTTCATGAGGAATTAATTGCTAATCAAATGAAAAGAAAATACTAGAAATAAGAAAAGGAAATAGCTGCAGTGTATGTGCAGTTTTCCCATTTTGATTTTGTTTACATTTCTCCTAAACGGTGAGCTGTCCATGCAAACCCCCCCTTTTTTTTTTTTCTTAAAGGGATCCTGTCATTGGAAAACATGTTTTTTTCAAAACGCAACAGTTAATAGTGCTGCTCCAGCAGAATTCTGCACTGAAATCCATTTCTCAAAAGAGCAAACAGATTTTTTTATATTCAATTTTGAAATCTGACATTTTGTCAATTTCCCAGCTGCCCCTAGTCATGTGACTTGTGCCTGCACTTTAGGAGAGGCTGCTGTTTCTCCTTCTCAATGAAACTGAATGTGTCTCAGTGGGACATGGGTTTTTACTATTGAGTGTTATTCTTAGATCTACCAGGCAGCTGTTATCTTTTGTTAGGGAGCTGTTATCTGGTTACCTTCCCATTGTTCTTTTGTTTGGCTGCTGGGGGGAAAAAGGGAGGGGGTGATATCACTCTAACTTGCAGTAAAGAGTGATTGAAGTTTATCAGAGCACAAGTCACATGACTTGGGGCAGCTGGGAACTTGACAATATGTCTAGCCCCATGTCAGATTTCAAAATTGAATATAAAAAACTCTGTTTGCTCTTTTGAGAAATGGATTTCAGTGCAGAATTCTGATGGAGCAGCACTATTAACTGATTCATTTTGGAAATTTTTTTTTTCAGCAATCTGGTTGCTAGGGTCCAAATTACCCTAGCAACCAATCATTGATTTGTATAAGAGACTGGACAATGAATAGGAGAGGGTCTGAATATAATATAATTAATGTAATATAATATAATATGATAAAAATTAGTAATGATACATTTGTAGCCTTATAGAGCATGCAATTTTAGATCTAAAATTACATGCTCTATAAGGCTACAATTTTAGATGGGGGCAGTGACCCCCATTTGCAAGCTGCAAAGAGTTTGAAGGAGGCAAATTAAACTGTAAAAAGGAAAATATGAAGGCCAATTGAAAACTTGTTTAGTATTGACCTTTCTATAACATATAATATAACATGCTACTTTAATTTAAAGATGAACCACCCCTTTTAAATATCTGAACATAAATTTGAAAGATGGAGGCATGATGGCTAACCTCGTCCACAAGCTATTATGAAATTGCCTTCTTGGAACCAGATTATTGGGGGAACAATTGTGGAAGGTTTGCTTTGATTTATCAATCAATAGCATTAGGAAATAAGAGTGCACTTGTTCTACTCTGGAAGAACAGGGATACAAAGCATATGGTTGCTACATAAATAGCTAATTAGTATAATGATGTTATAACAGAACAAAATGTGTCTTATTTGCTCAGCACACTTATTAACTTTGTACACAGTTCAGTTTGAAATGTGACCTACAAGAACTTGACAGACCAAGAATTTCATACAAGTAAAAACTTCACCTAGAGCATATGTATATATAATACACAGCACGGCATTAGTTATCACTGAATATTTTGTTAAATTAGGTGAGTAGCTTGGGACATCACACCTATGCTTTTTTTCTGATCTTCACTAGGTATTCTTGCTTTACAGCATTGCAAGCAGGGATTTTGTCAGGGCAACTCTTCCTCACCAATTTAGAAATAACATAAAGGGACTAAAGTACAGCAGCACTCTTGTTTTTATCACATCTCTCCATGTGACTGAGCAGCCAGTCAGAAATTGCGAATGACTGAAGCCTACAGGCAATAGAAACATGGCAATATCTTGTTCAGATCAACATGTAGTGGTCCCATGAGTCTTAATTGATGGGGAAAATAAAAAAAATAAAAAAAACTGTGTTCTGCTGATTTATTTAGCACACGTGTATCTTTATGCACTTCTAAGTTGTGCTGTTTTATACTATATATAAAAGCCTCGGGGAACTACTTATATCCTGCCAACCCTAGTGTGACGGCTCACTAAATAGGGAATTTACATAGGCAGATGTTGCTGGCTGTGGTTGACTGATTTGGCTCATCTTTCACATATCTTTAAAATACAAGAGATGACAGTACCATTATGTGTTCATATGGTAAGCTGGTTTTCATTAAAGGTTCTCTTTGCACTTACTGATAGACGGGTTCTAATCATAAATGGGCTAAAGAATCATTTTCCCTGGGCCCTTTATGATAAGGGGTCCACATCTAGACCTGTAACATGGTGTTTGACTGAAGCATTCCCCAGTTATGGCTGACCCCTCATTTTTATCACCTGGATGAGCTAAACAACATGATCATTTTCTTTAGTAATCGTGCAGTTTTAATGGAGATTTTCCCCACTTTGCTGTTTATCTACTCTCATGGCTGTTGGGCTAGGGTGGCACACCTGCACCTCATGTCTTCTTCAGTTAGCACAGGCTAAAGTCCTGTACAGATGTCCCAAACTTGTGTATGGATATACACACACAAATAAACACACATCCATTTTGTTTTTTTGCTGATGTGTCCACAAAATTCCATTGCCTGAATATGGAACCAAATCCAAATTTGAATAAAATTAAAAAATGGCATCATCTGTGAACAAAGATTTATAATTTATCCAGAGCCTTAGTCATATGACTTTATTAGGGTTTGGATTTAGATCAGATGAACAATACTGAGGTTTGGATTTTTTATGGTAATCCTGTTTACTTTATTCTATTTTGAGTTTCTAAGAGTCTTCATGCTGGTGTAAGGAGTCTGATTTAAACTGACAGATCTAATGTATCTTTTTGGGAGGCTCCCTTTCTTAATAGAGCTATCAGAGCTCCCTGAAATAACTGATGCCAGCTCAAACAAAATTTAACTAAATAACTGACTTTGTAACAAATCTGTCATGTAGAGAGAGACAAGACTGTCTGGTGATTATGAAAAAATGAGCTCCAATACATCTTCTATGCTAAAGGAGCCCCACCAAAGACTCCTGCAATAAGAGAGGGTGAAGAGAGATTAGACGCTGAAAGGGGGGTTAGTGGATATCTAATGATGTGCATGTCCAGCCCCAACCTGTACCTGATCCAACCCACCATTTCGGGGGCTGGGCTGACAGGTCCAACAGATTGGTGGAGGACAAATATCAAAGGTGCAAAAGCTGCTGAGCTCATGGGGAAGGGCCTTGGGAAGAGTCACCACCTACCTGCAACTTACAAGAAAAATGTTTGCTGGCCTGAACCTGCCTGACCCACAGTCTGTAGCTGGATCTGATCAGCAACTTCAATGGCAGTGCTTTAAAACCAGTGCTTTTAGTGTTTAGTTTATGATATCTCAGTTCAGTGTATGTGTTTACTTTTCCTTGGCTAACCCTCCATATATCTTTCACTCTTGTTAAATCAGGTATTTACAACAGCAGTGTGCTAAACGTTAATGAGTCTTTCAGACAACCAATATTTGATCCTGCTTTGTCCTGTGGCACACAAGCTCTGATCCTCGGAACATATCTAGAGTCCCCACCATAAAACTAATTCAAGCCATGGTTGATTGCCAAGAAGGAAATTGAATCATCACATGTGCACCATGAACGATTCCTCGTAAGCTCAAAAAAGTGCTTTTCCAGCAGTAAGGCCTATATTCTTGGACTGCACTGCTTTACATCATATTAAATGAATGAAAGATGCAGACTTTGGCCCTTCATACGGAGTCATCAGCTTATTAGCCTGTTTATGGGGCCCTCAGACATGCCTGCCTGTGCTATATCTGGCCGAAAATCTCCTGGATGTCATTGGGCAGGTTTGAATATCCCAACTGATGTTGATGTGGTCCTCATCCAACACACCTCCATAGGGCCCAGTGTACACTGTGCATGGCTCATTGTCATATTAGCCTTGGCCAAAAATACATTGGGGGTCATTTATCAACACTGGGCAAATTTGCCCATGGGCAGTAACCCATAGCAACCAATCAAATTGCTGCATTCATGATTCTACTTGCAGCAGGCTTTAAAAAGATAATCACTGATTGGTTGCTATATGTAACTGCCCACGGGCAAATATGCTCAGTGTTGATAAATGAGCCCCATTGTGTTCTGTGCAGTTTATCTGTGTCTGCTGTGCAAATTGAGCCTTTTGCCATAGGCTAATGCCACACATGGATCTGCTCCTAGGGCAGGAATCCACCCCTTCCTTGCCTGCAACGGGAATAATTGCGTCGACACATGCTGCAGATTTCTGTGCCGAAATGCATGCCCAGCAGCTTATTTATGTCAACTATAGTAGTGTTTCTGAAGTAAACACCTGTTTTACTAATACAGGGCAATAGAACATTATATTTTAATTACTTTAAAGCACTTTAATTTTTCTGTGTTATTGTTCTTTTAAAGGGATAAGGTTCCTCTTTAACTTTTAGTATGTTCTAGAATGGCTAATTCTTAGCAACTTTTCTTTTGTCCTTTATTAAGTTCCAGCTTGCAAATGGGGACCACTGACCCCATCTCAAAACAAATCATCTGTAAGATTACAAACTTGTTATATTGCTATTTTTTTATTACTCATCTTTCTATTCAGGCCCTCTCCTGTTCATATTCCAGTCTCTTATTCAAATCAGTGCAAGGTTGCTAGGGTAATTTGTACGAAATTGGGCTAAACCTGCAAACTGGAGAGCTGCTGAATAAAAAGCTAAATAACTCAAAAAACACAAATAAAAAAAAAAAAAAGGAAACCAATTGCACATTGTTTCAGAATATAGCTCATCGTCCATCATACTAAAAATTAATTTGAAGAACACCCTTTAAAAGACACACAGAGCCAGAAACTGTAGTTATGTATATTGCCAAATGTAAAATGTCTGCATATAGCCCTGATTCTGTTTGCTAATAATTGTGCAGATCCAAATTCTGTTTTTCAGCATTTAGGAATGCTGGCAGTTGGGGCCCCCGCAGATTCCCCCCACTGATTTCAATCGGATTACCTTCCAGTGGATTTTCATCTTTTGCCTGTTCTGTAGATTTACCAAAAGCCATTAACTTAGAGGTTTAGGGACCTGGAAGAATTAAAATAGATTTAAAAAGAAAACTAATACCTCCACAAAAGGTCTTCACAATAAAACAATGCTTAAAATGGTATTTTTATTTACTTCTAGAAAGCTCAGCTGACTAGTACAACAAATGTTCATATAATCCGTAACATATATGATTAATTACTCTGGGCAAAATACTGTTTGTATAGTAG